>CM046659.1:181130533-181730533 GCA_025594165.1 Tamias sibiricus | reverse complement strand
GGTTGATAAAAAGAAGTCCTGCAGAAGAAGGTCCCACTAAAAGCTGGTCTGTATGAACCTCAGACCTGCCATCTATGAAAACAGGGGAGCTGTGGCCTGTGGAATCTGAAGCCCCTGGCACAGATGTCTGTTCTTTCTAAGCAACATGTCTGCATACAGTGCACAGAGAGCAAAGAAGACACAGTTGTGGCAGACATTGTTGGCACTTACCCATCTCCCCTACACCTTCAGTGCACAATGAACCCACTTCTCCCTGAGCACCTGCCTGTATTACTTTGCCCAGGAACTTTCTCTGCCCACCAAAATCCTTATCCACCGAGGTAGCAGGCAAGAAGTAGAAAAATGAACACCCAGATGGAGCGAACCAACATAACTGATGGAAATGGGAGTGTAAATACCCCACCTCCTTTCTCCCCAGTTGGGTCACTCTGAGGTTTGTGTTCTGCACAGTCACCCAGAGCCCCTGTGGTGGGATTAAGCCCCAGTTGCCCACATTGATAACTAACTTGATAGCCACCTCTTATTAACTCCCTGCTTTTCTTTTTTTCCCCCCCTCCCCACTCCAGGTGTTTCATTTGCCTCCCAAATTTATGGCTTGCGTTTAAATCTTTGTCTCAGAGTCTGCTTCTAGGAGATCCCAAAGTAAGATGAAATCCTCAACAGGATACACTGGGGAAATCTTGGAATGGGAGGCTGAGTTTGAATTCCAGCTCTTTCATATGTAAAGAATTCCCAGTTCACAGCTGGCTTCACACAGGTCAGATGAGCATGAATTAGAATATTAATGTTTACAATGAGACCCAGGTAGTATCAGGAAATGCTATGTTGCACCCCAATCTGAATAAAAACCATGCTGATAACAATGTCTTTGGCCAGCTTCAGGCTCACCATTGGAAAGCATAGTCCACTGATTTGTCACCCTGGGCTAAATATAAAAGAATTGTAGCCTGAGTCAGAAAGTTATTTTCAGCACTTGATCTGACTGCAGTAGTTGAGTGATGCTGTACTTGAGGGCTGCCTTCCTGGAAGCTGAGGTTCACCCTGGTGGCCCACATACTCCAGGGACTACCCAACACCTCTGCCAGGGAGAATCATCTCTCAATCCACCCTGACTGATGCTCCAGCACCCCCAACCTACCACATCTCAGCTACTATTCCCAGTCACTCTCTGTATGTGGAAACTGGTCTCTCCCCAGGACTATAGTCTCCACTCTCAAAATCCACCAAAAAAGTAGGAAGGGAGGTGAATAGATACCAGTTTGGGGTGTACTTGTGGTATTGGCAATCAATCCCAGGGCTTCACACATGCTAGACAAGCATGGTATCACTGAATTACATCCCCAGCCCCTCACTGGTATTTATTAAGAATCTGATAACATGCTAGTTCCAAAACCTATAAATCTTCACCAAATTCCTTCCAGAGAAATATTATTATCTCTAGTTCACAGAAATGCAAGGTGAGACTTTAGATAGCCAGATAGCTTGCTCTTGGGCCGTATGATGCTGTGTGGCCCTCCTCTTCCTCCACCACATCTCTTGGCACCCAGAACTGTTTCTATACAGTATGGGGTGGGTGATATGCAAGCATCTCCAGGTCAAAGAGTGGGACATGGTGCCTCTTCCCCTTTACTAGGGGACCTTGCTTTTATTTGGGGGGAGGGAGCAAGGGGAGATATAGAAGTTTCCACAGTTTGTTAAGGACCCTGGACTGCTCAGTCTCATGGGCAGCTGCAGCCCCTGTCTAGGATGAAACACCCTGGGCCCCTTACTACTGCTTAGGTAGAGAAGAACAAGAAAGTGGCTTCTGTTTCCTGGAGTGTATCTTTGCAATTGGCTGTTCTTTCCATAGACATGGCCTCCTTCAGGTCTGTGGTGGGGATGTCAGGGGAGAGCTTTGTGGGGAGGGGGGTCTTCCTGGCACAGCTCCCAGACCAGTGCCCCCACCCCCACCTGCCTAGTGCCCCCACAAAGTCATCCCAGAAATCTTCCCGACCACAGTAGGACAGCCTCACGGTTCTGCATTCGGATAGCCCATAGGCGTTGTTTATTGAAGCCTAATTCTATGCCCAATCTCTGACCTGCTTTAAAATTTTCCGGTTCTTAACCCACAAAATAAAAGTTGAACTTTCCAGAATTTAAGGCCCTTCACCATCTGTCCCAGATGAAGTTTTCTGAGTTGATCCCACAGGATATTTCTAGGCTCCAAACTTGGCATCCTCTCTCCCACCTATGGCTTTCACATGTAAGACACGCTGGCTCTTCTCATCCAGGCTGATTCTCTGAGATCCTTAGAAACTGTCACCAAGCCTAAGTCCCCTCCATATATGCACAAACTACATTACCATCACCCCACCTGCATTTCAGTGATGTTCATATTGTTATCCAGGGAGCAAGGGCCAGGCTTCATGCCTCCTCACAGGAGAACCCAACACACTGCCTGACATGGGGGAAGACTTAGTCCAGGTTTAATTCCCAGGTTCTTACCCCTTTTTGTGCTAGGTACTACTCAGGCATCTGGTGAAACCTATGGCTTCCTCTTCAGTAGTACTTTCAAAAGCATGAAACAAACAAAAAAAAAAAAAAAAAAGGCAAATGAAACCGATTTCATTGAAAAAAGTTGTCAAAATATTTTTACATGAAATCAATGACTTTGTAAGAAATGTGCCTCCACATCAAGGCATTAAATGAGTTCTAGTGGTGCATTCTAACGACTGTCATTTCCAAATAACAAGAAGCACAGAAAATATCTCATAACATTCGCAGCAACTGAATGTGATAGGAAAATATCCACGGGAACTGCCAATCTTGCACTACTAGTTTTGATCTACAAAAACAGTAATTTTCGCATGATTTTTGTCCAATTCTACTCTGATTTGTTGCCTGCACTCATTGAAGGAAATGCTCAGTTTCAGGTAGAGAAGAGTATACGTGGAGATAATTGCTTTTCCCCATCCGAGTTTATGGAGCTCCTGAATTATATCAGGGATCTCTGGGGAAGATACTTTGAATCTCCCGGGTGGGTGGAGAGACTGCCCTCTTTGCACCCAGGGCCTGCCTGGACCTCCCCCTTCCAGAGCAGCTAACCAATCCGGGTCTCTGTGCCCTCCAGGCTCCCTGTTCCCGCAGCTGAAACCATCAGAGGGCGTCTTCAAGGTTATCTTCTGGCTCGGCTACTTCAACAGCTGCGTGAACCCGCTCATCTATCCCTGCTCCAGCCGCGAGTTCAAGCGCGCCTTCCTCCGCCTCCTGCGCTGCCAGTGCCGACGACGAAGACGCCGTCGTCCCCTGTGGCGCGTCTACGGCCACCACTGGAGGGCCTCGACCAGTGGCCCGCACTCCGACTGCGCCCCCAGCCCGAGTGCCGCACCTCCCGGAGCGCCGCTGGCTCTCATAGCGCCCCCAGCTCCTGGTTGCGCAGGCACGGACGAGGTGCAGGAGCCAGTCCCTAGCCGTCGAAAGCCCCCCTACGCCTTCCGCGAGTGGAAGCTGCTCGGTCCGTTGCGGAGGCCCACCACCCAGCTGCGTGCCAAGGTCTCCAGCCTGTCGCAAAAGATCCGCACCGGGGGCGCGCAGCACGCAGAGCCCGCGTGTACCCTGAGATCGGAGGTGGAAGCCGTGTCCCTAAGCGTTCCCCAAGATGTGGCGGAGGGCGCCACCTGCCAGGCTTATGACTTGGTCGACTACAGCAACCTCCGGGAGACTGATATTTAAGGACCCCCAAGCTAGACTGAGGAATGTGCTGAGGGTGGGCGTAGGGGGGCTTTGTGGAGAGGGAGGCTGGGTTTGTTGGCGAGACCCGGGTGGATCAGGGACTCAAAAACTGTTCAGGATGGGTGCTTCTGTGGCATCCCAGAGCAAGCAGGGCTGGAGCCCTTGAAGGGTGGGGAGTTATGAGGCCCCCTGCTGGAGACAGGTGCGCAGAGCTCTTTTCCCAGGACGAAAGGGCTGCAGGATCTGTGGTGCCATTCGCACCCAATTCCTGTTTGAGAAACTAACCGCCCCATATGCCCTGCCCTGACCCCAGTATGGCCAGGCAGGCCTGTTCCTCCTCTTTGAAAGGAAGAGGCACCAAGGTCTTGGGTGGCTGCCCCCAGGGTAGAGGACAATGGGGTCAGGTCACCTCAATGGACAATTTCTCCTTAACTGCCTACTGGCGGGATCCAGTGAACTCATCACTGCCGGCAAGCTTTGGTGGCATATTGGTTGACTGTCATACAAACCTGTTGTATTTTTCCCTGGGCCCACTGCCTCCTACCCACACTCCTGCATTGGTCCAGTGCACACTCCATCACCTGGCTCTGCTCCTCATTACTTCCCTTCAAGGGCCTTACTGTTTACACTCTGTACATAGCTCATTGTGCCTGTGCCCATCACTTCTTGCTGGGATTTTGAGCTGCCAACTGGGGAGAGTTTTATTTGTCATTTTGAAACATATTTATTGGTAAGAGTACTTATATTTTGTCCAAACTGTGCAAACTTTAGCCTATAATCCATAAAGAACTTTTTTTTTTTTCTAAAATCCTTAGAAATCCTTAGGCCCACAAGGTAGACTAGGTCTCTATTTACCTCTCTAGTTCCAACTCAACTGTCTCTTTAACTGATGACTACTGTCCTTTGGGTCTTTTAGCATGACCAAAGGACTTGGAAGTTTTATTGGCTTTTAAAATTCCCATGATTAATCTTGGTAACCAAATAGTAATCATAAGCACAAATTTTCCCTTTGTTACTCTCCCCAGATGCATCCCTGATGCTCTGAGGATCTCAGTGAGGAAGGTGGTCATCAGTTAAGTGGGTAAAAATTACTTTATATGAAAAGATATACAAGCCCAAGTAGACAGGTATACATGGCTAGGGAGAGAACCCATACCTAACATCAGTGTTTGTTAGCTTTGAGTAAAATTTCATATTCCCATGGATTGTAAGCAGTTCAGTCTTCAGCTAGATAATACCAATCACATTTATCCAACCAGCAAGGGAGTAATGATTGTGGCCAGTGAACCCTTGAAAGGAGCAATGGTTAAACATTGCCCTGGGGTGCCTGGGATTATTCTGAAACTGGAAAAGCCAGCTGCTGAGCCAACATGGACCAATATTGTGTGCTAGAAGTCTCTGTCCTGTACTAGGGAGTTAGTCTATGTGAAAGGTCACCACAATTTCAAGCTGTTGACATCCATTTTACAAGGTTAAAAGGCAGCCAACAGCAGGCTTGGAAGCAGATAGTTCACATGGTGGTACTATAAAAGGATCTGGGCTTTCAGGCCTGGCCTTCCCCAACCTCAGGGAACAGGAAGGACAGTTCATAGCCAGTGCTAGGAGTATAGTGCATACTTTGCACGTATTGGCCACTGTAAAGCTGGGGAGCCAGCACTTGCTGTCTTCTCACAGAGGTAGGAGCCATTTTTCAAATCAGAGGTTGGAGAAGAGGCAGACCCCAGCGTCAAATGACTGAACATTGGCTTCATGCACAGCAGCAAACCAGACAGTTCTGAGCAGAGTAAATGTTGGCTCCCACACTCCAGGCTAGTTGCGTCTACAGGTGGTCAACAGTGAGGGTAAGAGAACAGAATGGAAAGGAGCCTTTATCAGGAGGAGTTGAGGGCCTCCCTGCCCTGCATAACCCAATGGAAGTGGAGCAAGAGGAACTGAGGGCTTGCTCACCATTTGCTCCAGGTGTAATGATCACCTGCAAAACTGTTCTTAGGTTCAAGCCTCAGCCCTGTCTCCTGGGCACAGCAGCCATCTGTACCCACCTGCTTCCTCCTGTACCCCTCACACCAGGTACCAAGCCCACTAGCAGTGCGGGAGGACTGCAGAGCTTCCAGAGAGACCATGCCGTATGGTAGAGGCATCCTGGGACCTTGCTCTAAAAACCAATAGAACACTGCCCTGACCTTGCCCTTGGGACATGTCAGAGGGTCAAAGAATACCCAAGAGGAATGAAAGGAATAACAGCGCCCTTGTGGAGGAGGGAGGTATTGCAAGTGATTTGGGAACACCTGGGAAGAAGTACAATTGCACCATTTCCTGGGTCCTCAGGCGCCTCAGTCCCCCAGCTTGGACCACGAGACTGTCCCCAGGCTGCCTGTAAAAGAGGGCTATTGTCTTCAGGGAAGTTCCTTTTGTGTGCTTCAAGGATGGGTGAAGCCTGAAGGAATGGGGCAGGGTGGGGGGTTACCTTCCTGTGAGATGTGATAGAGACAGAAGCAAGCTTTCAGGGACACTGACGTTTGCCTAATTCCTCCTCTCCTCTCCTTAGAAAGCCTCATTCCTGCTTCCCACCCAGGAACCCAAGCTGCAGTCTGCCCTCCCTCTCTAGCAGCTCCTGCCACCCACCTTGCCTTGCTTCTCACGCTCTTCCCAGGACCAGGGCTGCTTTTGCAAGTCACCTGAGACGGTCGTTTCTCTGCTCTCTTCCCTTATGACTCTGCCATGGTCCCTGTTGATGGGAAGCCCCTTGCCTGCTGAGATATTCACTCCCTGCCTCTGGGCCATGCAAGGAGACCTCTGGGATCCCAGGGTCTCTCCTGATATGATGAACACTTCCTCTCCACCCTCCTCTTCCTCTCTCCACGCTCTCTCTGAAGTCTCCCCTCCCTGCCCTTAAAAGTTCCCCCAGGGTTTTATTCTAACTTTTCTCAACTCTCCACTTAATCTCATCCACTTCACATATCTCAATGACCACTTGCTTATAAATGACTCCCAAGGGGCTGTCTCTAGCTCTGCAAGTGTTCACCCCCCTCCTTGGTGACCTCCAGACACCCCAAATACAAACCCCAAGGCCACTCGCCTCCTGAGCCTGCCCTGCCCTCTCTGATCTCCAACTTCCAGAATCCTCAAGCTCTCAAGACCACTTTCAAAGATTCCCTACTTGGAACTAGGCCTGAGCATCCCACAGCCTCCCTGGATGCTCACAAACAGTTCATCCTGGCTACAGTCTAGACAGCCAGCTATGCTGTGCACTCCTGTGAGAACACCTGCTTCCAGTCCACCTTACCCTCCCATCTGGAGCCCCACTGCCCCTGCAGGCCCCTCACTGCCACCACCAGCAGCCATTCCCTCCCTTGGTCCCTCTTGTTTCAGGCGCTGACAGGTCCTGGGGAAAGGTTTGAGACCTCCATTGCCCTCCACTCAGTGACCTGTCAGAGCTCAGACTCCTCAAAGCCTTTCTGACCCTGATTCTATTCCTGTCCTCCTGTCCTGTTATGCCCCCAGGGGGGTACATGTTCAAACTCTACTTGGAAAGAATTTCCTATTTTTTTCTTCTTGTGACTCCAGGGAAGCACAAAACCAGATGCTTGCAAAGGCTAAACCAGTTCCCCCCCCCCGCCCCCCGCAGCCTCTCTGCCTGGAATAGCTCCCCAGGGAGCTGTTGGACCCAGGTGGCTCTGGGGGGTGGGACCTTTGGGAAGCAGGGCTTGGCACTGCTCCTGCTGTCTGAGCAGACCCATCTTTCCTTCCCCCACCCTGCCCCTTGGGGAACAAAGGGCAACAACGGGAATGCTGAACAGAACCTGCCCACATTCTAAAATTGCCCTGATCTAAGGGTAACTAACGGGAAACCACAGGATGCATTTGGAATCAAGAAGAAATCCAGGAAATGGAGTCACACAGGTTGAGCTTTCAGGGCCAGGAGCCAGAGGTAAGGATGCACTGGAAGCACCTGTAGGCACCTCAGCTGTGACATTTCTTGACATTTCCTTCAGGATTCACCATTCATGTATCTCCACCATTCTGCTTGTGTCCACCTCTTTCTGTCGTGCCAAAAACCAGAGAAGGAAACTCAGTTCCTTTTCCTGAGAAGGAATCAGATTGGTCCCGCTCATCATTTGAGCCAAGCCATAAGGTCACTGGTCAGCCTATGGATTGGCTAATTTTGGGTCAGGCCTAACAGCAGGAGCAGGCAGATGGGAGTGGGAATGGGCCAAATGGGACAAAACAGCCCACTGGGCATCAGCCTGTGAGGAGCAAGTCTTTTCCAGAGGGGGCAGGGCTGGTCAGATAAAGATTGACATCTCTGGCACACTGAGCATGCAGCAAGCAATGAGGAAGCTGATGGATGTCTATATAAACCCCTGGGCATTAGTTTTCTCACTTGACAAGTTACAAGGCAAATGGAATTGCCACGCTCTTTCTATCTGCTTCATAATCTGCCGCGTGAGCTTTTGTCCTCTTTGTTGCTGCATTCTGACTAGTGGCTCCATATTTCAAGTTGTTGTTCAAAGCAGAGGAAGAGAAGAGTTGGCTGTTGCACCTACCTCCTTTCCTCAAGCTAGCAAAGCTTTCCCACAAACACCCCTCAACCCCGCCTCCACTCAAGGTTGTATTGGCCAGAACTGGGTCACATGACCACCTCCGCAGGAGACTAGAAAAAATAGTTGTGATTGGTCTAGAGCAGGAGTCCAAAAATTCTACAGGCCAACTTCAGCCCACCACCTGACTTGGTACAACCTATGAACTAAGAGTGGGGAAAAAAAACAAAAGAAAAACATTTTGTAATATGTAAAAATAATATGAATTTACTGCATAATGTCTTCAATTTTGCTGACTGACCACAAAGCCTAAATTTTACTACCTTGCCCTTTACAGGAAAAGTCTGTCAATCCTTGTTTTAGGGCAAGTAGGATCACTGATTGGGCACACTGTTATCCTGAACCAAAATCAAAGTTATGGCAGCAATAAACCACAGAGAATGGATATTGGGCAGGCAGCCTTCCATGTCTATTATGTATGCCATCAACACATTTCAAGCCTAGGTCTAATTAATTCATTTGAAAACAGTATAAACTAAGAACCTCCTGTCTCTTCAGGACCCTGGCACAAAGGGATTATTCTGGAAGTCCTCTTCCTTAAAAACATCTTCCAGATTGGTAAAATGTATATGGTTTTTTGTTGTTGTTGCTTTGTTTTGTTTGGTACCGGGATTGAACCCAGGGCTGCTTAACACTGAACTACGTCCCCAGTCCTTTTTATTTTTTTATTTTGAGACAGGGCCTCACTAAGTTGCTGAAACTGGTCTTGAACTTGCAATCCTCCTGCCTCAGCCTCCCCAGTTGCTGGGATAACAAGTAAGTGCCATCATGACCTGCTAAATGTGTAGAATTTTGAGAGACCTGTGAAAAGAAAAGGGAGACACCAGAAAAATAACCTGGCTGGCTGTGCTAAGATGCTGGCCTCAGAATTAGAGCTCAAGTAAGCAGTTGTAGTGACCAGTCTTGTATAAGCTGATACAGACTGCCTAACTCACTAGGAAGTGAAGTTTATAACTTGCCTAACTCACTAGGAAGTGAAGTTTATAACCCCAGGTCAATGTGCCAATTTTTAACAAGAAATATAACCTAACTATCATACAAACCAATATCCCTGTGACAATAAACGAACTTAATGACAAGCCAAACCATGGTCTGAAAGCCACTTGGTGACCTCAGAGGCAAAGCCAGGGAGTTAATGGCCAGAAACCTCGTCCAGGGTTTCCCCTCTGCTTCCATGATCCATACCTCTCCATCCTCCAGTCTGAACTTTCTACTTCTGGCAAAGACTTCTTGCCCAGGCTTCAGGCTTCATTCCCAGCCTTTCATCTTGATCTGTGCCTTGAAGTTCACTTCACTTGTCTTTAATCTCAACCATCATGGTTCCATTTCAGAGTGGAACCCTCAAAAGATAGTCTTGAGGCTTTTATTTTCAAGTTCTTAGGGAGCATCTTATGGTCACCCTAGTGGAGAAGCCTATAAGTGTTGAATGTCTGGGACTTATACATATTAGGTACTTGATGTCCCCCCTCCCCAGCTGTGAGCTGTACCTGATAGATGGGGCCTAGGTACCTCCTGGGACCCTTCAACCAATCAGTATGCTTCAATCAACAACAAATGGTGAGGTCAGGTGAGATCATTGAACAATGCATGCATTTGATATTTACTGAGCATCTACTATGTGGGGATCCATCAGTGTATGAGGGATTAAAAACCCCTCTGCTTCCGTGGTGTTCTCATTCTAGAACACACAAGAATGATAGGTAATAAAAAACATCAACAAAATACAGAGTAGGTTAGATGGTGATAAGCAAGAAACACATTGGGAAGTATCGGGGATAGAGAGATTGCACTTTTAGATCTAGAACCCCAGGAAGTTCTCAGCTAGAAGATGATAGATGAGAAAAGGCCTGAAGATGATAAGGCAGAGAGTCACACAGGTCCCTGGGGAGAAGCATTCCAGGGGCAAAATCCTGACTTAGGAGGGTATGTTGCATATTCAAAGATCAGCCAGGATGCCAGTTACTGTGGTAACTTCAATAGTCCAGGCAAGAGATGAAGATGACTTTGTCAAAGAGATGGAAATAAAGGTAAAGGAAATAGGTAGATTCTGGAGAGAGTCTAGAAATGAAGCATTTCCCTGTGCCACGCCCATGCTCAGCATACCCTTCTCAAACTACCGTCTAGACCTGCCTGCCTTATGAAGGTCCCTTAAAATCTCAGGTAAGGTTTTTTTTTTTTTTTTTTTTTTTAAATAAAAAACAGACACTTTCAAGTTAAGGTAAAATCCTGCCAATTCCTTTATAAGACCTTTTCCCTTAAAATGCCAACAAAGAACAAATCCTATCATTATGTACAACTGAAACACACCAATAAAAAATGTGAAAAGAAAAAACAACTAAATGAAATAAAATACCAACAAAGACCTAAAATAAGCACAAAAATTCAAAATGGGTCTGAAAAGTAAGGCTACCAGCCAACCATTTGCAAACAGTGGGGATTCCAGGTCTGAAGAAGCTGAATTAAAAGACGTGGGGCCCTTGCCAGAGTTTTACTCTTTGCATCAAAGGCACAGTCGGCTAGGGGTGAAGAGAAGGCTTGCTTCTGTCCACTGCCTAGTTACCTGTGACTCACCCCTAACTCCAAAAAGTCTGCCCAATCATTAAACCTAAGTCCACTGTCCCACTGCCCGTAAACTGCTTTCTGAGTATCTGAGAACAGAGCCATGATTCTCCCATTCTCCCGATCCTCTTCAGGAACTTTCTACTTCTGGCAAAGACTTCTTGCCCACTGGACTATCCATTTATGTGGGCCTGGGGGCAGAAAGGAAACTGGAAGTCAGAGTAAGATATTGCGGTTCTCCAGGTGTGGTTCTCCAGGTGTTCCACCTGATGGAAGAGAAGTGGTTAGCAGCTCTGAACTTTTAGAATGAAGTTCTTCCTTTTCAGTAAAGAATTGGGCAGTGAGGGTGAAAGCTGATCTTAACACATCTGGTGGGACAAAAAAGAACGTTCACTCACATCTGTTTCCTGCAGCTCCTTGGGTCTTAGTCAAAAGCATCCCCCCAGCCGGGCACAGTGGCACGTGCCTATAATCCCAGTAGCTCAGGAGGTTGAGGCAGGAGGATCACAAGTTCAAAGCCAGCCTCAGCAACTTACCAAGCCCCTAAGCAACTCAGTGAGACCCTGTCTCTAAATAAAACACAAAATAGGGCTGGGGATGTTGCTCAGTGGTTGAGTGTCCCTGAGTTCAATCCCCAGTACTCAAAAAAAGAAAAAAAAAAAAAAAAAAAAAAAAAGCATCCTCCAGGGGCCCAAATCCCTTGGCCTCTTTCTTCCAGGCCCCTTTGCTAAGACTGAGTCATACTTCACCCTGGGTACATTCTCAGTCTATCAACCCATTGTTCATTCTATCACCAGTGCCCAGAAATATCCCTCTTGGGCTGGATAAAAGGTGTATCAGTCAGCTTTTTTTGTTGTTGTTGTTAAGTTGTAAATGGATACAATGACTTTTTTTTATTTATTCTTATGTGGTGCTGAGGATCAAACCCAGTGCCTCACACATGCTAGACAAGCGCTGTACCACTAAGCTACAACCCCAGCCCCTCAATCAACTTTTACTACAATAAAGCTGTGAAACAAGCTACCCATAAATTCACAGATTACAACGGTAAGCATTTCTTTTTCTTGCAAGCATTTACCTTTTTTGCTTGTAAATGTCTATAGATTCCAGGTTCGGTTCTAGGTTTCTATGGGCTCACATTTTTTACCCTTTTTTCCACATTTTCCTTGAAACTTCAGCTCTCTGAGGCATGCACTTCTCGTGACAAATGGCAAGTACACAAGAATTCAAAACCAACTGTAACTACATGTTAAAAGCGTCAGCTCCTATTGCATCATGTCTATCCACATTCTAATTACCAAAGCAAGTCACATAGCTAACCTAAAAGCTGGTAGGGCAAGAAAATCTACTCTGCTCCAAGGAAGAAAAGTATAGGACTGAATATTTGCTGAATGATTCTCCAGTGTATCACAATGAAAGTGAATCTCGTTGCAGAGTTAGCCCTCAACCTCTCCAGTAGCCCCCATGATATAATTAATAACCAGCCCAGGGACATCCTGTGGGATCTGAACCCTACAACTGATGGGGGCCAGCCAGCTTCTGGCAAGCAGTATTTACTAAATGAAGGCAGGACCACAAGCAGGAAAATACTGGGGACTCCCCTAAATCGAGAAATAAGATATAACTGTAGAATAGTAGTGTCACATCCAGAGAGTGGCTATGTTCCTGGCAAGTCTGAGAATCACATTTCTGTGTCTTTCTGAACCTCTTCATAATGTATCCACTGCTCTGGCCCTAGGCTCCCTGGCTTTGGCTCTAAGGCATCTTCCTTGGTTATTCCTTCAACTCAATCTTCTAGGCAACAACTAGGCCCCTGCAACTTCAGCCCAGGCCTCAACACTCCTTCCCCATCTTCTTCGGGCTGGGCCAGGTTCAGGGTTGTGCAACTGCCTCCTATTGCCACAGGATGCTGTGTAACAACCAGCCACAAAATCTCACTGTCATGCCCACATGTCTGAGGTCAGCTGGGCTTGGCTAGGTTCACTCCTGATCTAAAGGCTGGCTGGATGTTTGCTGATCTAGACCAGCCCTGGCTAGGGAGACGAGACGGTGTGACTAGAGTGACTCAGCTCTGTTCCACATGTCTCTCATCCTCCCTCCATCAGCCCAAGCCAAGCATGTTGGCATGGTGACTACAGAGACACAAGAGCGCAAGTAGAATGCCCAAAGCCTATTGGCACTCATTCACTTCTACTTCATTTTCTTTGGCTGAAGGCCACCTGGTCAAACCTGGATTCAAGAAGTATGGGAATATAGACTCCACCTCTATATTCATTTTCTAAGGCTGCCATAAAAAGGTACCACAGATGGTGTGGCTTAAACAACACAAATCTTCACAATTCTGCAGGCCAGGAGTCCTGGTGTCTTCTGAGGTCTCTCTCCTTGGCTTGTAAATGGCTGGCTTCTCCTTATTGTCTACACACAGACTTGCCTCTGTACGGTTCTACATCCTAATCTCTTCTTTTAGGGACACCAGTCATACTGAATGAGGACCCACTAGAAACCTCATTTTAAATCAATTCCCTCTTTAAAGAGCCTATCTGCAAATACAGTCACATTCTGAGGTATGGGGGTTAGTACTTCAATTATTTGAAGGCAGGGACACCATTCAACCCATAAGTACCTCCTTAGTGGGAGCAGATAGAGGGTCACCTGGAAAAGCACACAGACATAAGAAAGAGAGAAGAACTGAGGTCACTTGCACTATCTACCTACCACAAGTGGCAACACCAGCATGGCTCGTTCCCTGAACTACCACACTGCTCCAGATTGGGTGACACACTCCTGTAGCCTGGGACAAAGACTATTCCCTGCCAAGCCCCAGGTTTTTCATTTGTCGTAGGGTCCAGATCACACTGGTTTTGGTGTGTAAGAGCCACAAGGAGAGACTGGTTTCCTTAACTCAATTGAGTAACATTTAGGAATAAATGCAAAAGGAAGATATTCTCAAAGATGAATGAATACTTCTTTTTTTTTTTAAAGTATCCTTGACAAAGCTCAATCAGAGGAAATATAGAAAAAAGGTACAAATCTAAAACACAAAGGAGACATAACCAGTCACAAAAAAGAATTCCCATAAACAATTTTATGCCTCCAAATGTTTAAACCAACCAAAATAAAAAGGCCAATTTTCAATCAAAATTTCCAAAATTGGATCACCATCAAAACAGTAGAAAATCTTAACAGATTTTCATAAAATAAATTAAAATGGTCATCACATATCTATTCCAAAACACACACACAAAACACACAAACACACGCACACACACTTCACTAGACCCAGCCAGTTCTACAACTAAATTCTTTAATACTTTAGGAAACAGATAACTAACATTTTATACATGTTTTTCCCAATTTACATAGTAAAAAGATATAATGCAACCCAAATTGTTTTTAAATCCCAAGAGAAAAAAGTCTATTGGCCACTTTTGAGGATAACTGCAAAAAACTAAATACATACTTAGAAAATAAACTCAGCAACATTAAAGCAACAATATATCATGACCAATGTTGTAAACTGTATTATTGTCAAAGCATTTGCTGCCCCTACCTACTAGGCACATCCCTGCAGAAGGATAATATGCCTGCCTCTCTGGCATCAGATTTAATGACAGACTTGCTTTGCCCAACAAAATTCAAATAGAAGTAACACCTGCCACTTCTGAACAAAAACATTAAGATCAGCCGGGCGCAGTGGCGCACGCCTGTAATCCCAGCACTTTGGGAGGCTGAGGCAGGAGGATCACGAGTTCAAAGCCAGCCTCAGCAATGGCGAGGCACTTAGCAACTCAGTGAGACCCTGTCTCTAATAAAATACAAAAAAGGGCTGGGGATGTGACCCAGTGGTCGAGTGCCCCTGAGTTCAATCCCCGGTACCCAAAAAAAAAAAAAAAAAAAAAAAAAACATTAAGATCCTCCAGTATCTGCTTTACCATGTTTCTTCAACCTGGATCCTAGAATTAAGAAGATATGAAATCAGTCCTCAATGTGCTTGTGACATGAGCAAAGAATTAACTTATGTTGTAATTCATTAAGATTTGGGGGTTGCTTGTTACCAAAGCAGAACTTAATCTAAGGTGACTAATACAACATGGTAAAGACTAACCCCAAAATACAAAGAAATCTGAGAAATGTTAACAATCTAATTAATATACTAACCTATAAGGAAAAAACTCTACAATAATCTCAAGAAATGCAGAAAAAACATTTGATAAAATTTAATGTTCACAATAAACAAATTAAATAGCCTGATAAAATATACCTACCAGAAACCTAAAGCAAACAGCATACTTACTAGAAACTTTATTTTTTATATTTTATTTTTTTAAATGCGAGCCACCAAGCATCCTTCTCTTCATAGAGCTTTATAGTAAGATGTTTTATTGGGCAAGGAGTCTGACTCATCTCCAGGGAATAGACGTATCTTGTGACCTGTCAAGAAACTGACTTTTGGCATTTTAGAGCACAGAAAGGTGTTACGGGTTTTATTTGTGTCCGGGCTACCTGGCACAAGTAATGAGATCATGATTATCATAGTTGGCCCTTAATTTGGGAACTTATTAGAAAGTTCAAAAATATTCCCATGAAAGTTAGGAACAAGGCTGTGATCCCATGTCAATCTTTTATTCAACACTGTAATAATTATGTAATAGTTAATGCAATCATTATACCAGTAGCAATAATCAATGTGGTGAGTTAAGGGGAAAAGAAGCAATAAGTATATGACAGAAAAGAAAATGCCTATTGTAAGCTGCCTGGTACCGTAACCCGGGAAAAAAATCTCGGAGGCAGAGTTAAGCTTTTACTACTTTTACTTCTACTTTCTTAGAGCTTAGAGAGGGAAAGAAAGATTTTTAGAGAGAAAGATTAAAGCGAGCTTTTCTTCTTGTCTTCTTAGCTTAGAGTTAGAGTTAGAAAGATAGAGCTTAGCTTGGAGAAAGATTAGAGCTTCTTTCTTCTCTCTTCTTTCTTCCTTCTTCTTTCTTCTGTCTTCTGTCTTCCTCAGGAGTCTCGGCCTAACTCTGACCAGTCATTACTTCTTCTATCTGGTTTCTCTTCTGTAACCGCTCTGCCTACGTTCTGGCCGCTCTGATTCTTCTGACCGACCGAGTGACTGCCCGGCTGACTGAATTCTCCGTTCTCCTAACTCGGACCGCTTTCACCCGGTTATATACCTTCAGGTTTGCGGGTGCCTACAGGTGCGTCACATACATATCAGGTGGAACTTATGGCTTCCAGCTAGCTACAACAGCCCTTCCTAATTAGGGCTCCTTCAGCCTATCAAAATTTGCAGATATGATTCTCTATCAGAAAACTGGCTGATAAATAATTCAAACTAGAAAAGAGGTTAGCCAAGTTTAAATCAATATCCAAAAACTAATAAATTTCCTATTCCCCAGCAATAATCATTAATGTTGCAAGCCCAGCATGATGGTCCATACCTGAAATCCCAGCAACTAGGGAAGCTGAGGCAGGAGGATCACAAGTTCAAGACCAGCTTCAACAACTTATCGAGGCCCTAAGCAATTTAGTGAGACCCTGTCTCAAAATAAGAAATAAAAATGGCTGGGGACATGGCTCAGTGGTGAAGTGGCCCTGGGTTCAATCCCCAATACTAAGAAAAAAAAGAAAGAAAGAAATCATTATTGTTGCAGAAGAGACCCGCCCACAGAGATTGAGTGAGGATTCCAGTCCAGAAAGAAGACTTAGTAAAAGAATAGCACAGTTTATTAGGAGAAGGAAGAAAGAAAGGGGGGCATCCTCATGGGATTTTTAAGGACTTCTGGGTCCCATTGTTCTTGCCTCAATTTGTCATACCCCCTTAATCTTTTTATTACCCTTTGGATAGACCTCAACAAAGTTCCTTTGTGAAGGTCTGATACATCCTGGTCACAACAAGTGGTTGGAATGGTTGTGACATAGTTTCAGAGATAAGGGAGGGTCACCTGGCCACCTGGCATGCTGTGACATGATCTTGAAACAATAGTTTTTCTTAAGGGGTTGTAATTATGGCTGGGAGAGGTTTTGACCCACCAGGTTCCCATCCTCCAGGCACTCACCTGTTTGATAAGGCTCCCTGTGGTTTTCAGTGGCCTTTCACTGTTCCTGCTCACCTGTTCCCAGCTGACCAGCAACCTGGTCATTTCAAATCAGGGGGGAAGGGCAGATCATCCAATAAGTAATACTGAGCTAACCAGCCAAAGTCAAGGACTAAGCATAAACCTGGGTCCCTACCTCCACAGATACAAAAAGACCCTCAATAGATGCAGAAAAGTTGCAGACCAGCTATAAATTGAGATTACCATAATCCCCCTCCTTGGATTTGATAATTAGCTAAAATGGCCTACACAACTCAGGGAAACATTTTTCAGTTTATTATAAATGATACAGATGAACTTTCAGATGAAGAGATGAATAAGGCAAAGTATAAATCAGTACAGAGCTTCCATGACCCCTCTGGGCACACTACCCTCCCAGAACCTCTGTATGTTCAGCAACCCCAAAGTTCACCAGACCTTTTATAGAAAGTTCAAGAGTTTGTATAGAGCTTAACCTAGCTGTATCCCTTCCTTAAAAGTGAGTGGGTGGGACTCAAGTTCCAACCCTTTAATCTTCTAATCACTTGGTCTTTCTGGTGACTGGTCCTACTTTGAGAATATCAAATGTCTTACCCTAGGTCACTTCATTAGCACAAACTCAGGTGTGATCATAAAAGGAGCATTACAAATGACAACAACAGAAAGAAAACATTCCCATCACTCAAGAAGTTGCGAGGGTTTTAGGAGTTCTGTGACATGAACAAGGGAAAAAGATCAGATCCATAAAGTAGTCCCTCTGCTCCCTCCCCAGTCTGAGATTTCATTTTCCACTTTCAGTTACCCATGATCAATTTCAGTCCAGAAACAACAAATGGCCAAATTCCACAAATACACAATCATTGTTCAATTGTGCACTGTCCTGAGTCAAACGATGAAATCTCACACCATCCTGCTTTGTCCTGTTCAGGACCGCCATCATTTCTTTGTCTGAAGTATCCGTGCTACCTATACTACCCATTCATTAGTCACTTAGATCATACTG
The DNA here is from genome assembly GCA_025594165.1 of Tamias sibiricus. Taxonomy (NCBI): domain Eukaryota; kingdom Metazoa; phylum Chordata; class Mammalia; order Rodentia; family Sciuridae; genus Tamias; species Tamias sibiricus. Next base: position 181,712,585 of record CM046659.1, on the reverse strand, counting down.
CTTGTATTCAAGTGCTCCTAGTTCTGTTTGATAACAGCCCCAAAGCACAAGGTTGGTGATGCAAAGGAGGCACCAGGACATAAAACGTTGAAGGACAGATAAACTCCGGTACTATCTGGCAATGCTGCAGGCCATATAAGCAAAAGCATACTATATATAGGGTTTGGTCTGATCCATGGTTTCAGACATCCCCTGAGGGTCTTGAAACATATCCCCCATGGGTAAGAAGAGAACTACCTTATTCCATAATACACCACAGAACCTAAGGAGACCTGGTAACTAAATGTAATGTGGTGTTCTGTAACAACAACAAAAAAAGGACATTTGGAAAAAAGTAAGGAAATGTGAATAAATGATGAACCTTAGTTATAACGATGTATAGATATCAGTTCGTTACTTATAACAAATATATCATACTCATGTAAGATATTAATAACAGGAGAAATTGGAAGGGGAGACTACTATCTGCCCATTTTATCTGTAAGTCTAAAATTGTTCTAAAACAAATAAAGTCCATTAATACACACACAAAAAAAAAAACTGATAGTGCGACAGGGGTCCACTTCATGCTTTGAACAAAACTCTTATTGCTCTGCCACTATGACTTATTTTAAAACTGACTTTTTTTTTTCCTTCCTTTTTACCCTCTGCTCCTTCCTAACCTTGGGGGAAGCAAGATTACCCTTCTTCCTATCCTAGGTTGAGTTATCTGTCCTTATGCACACACACCACAGAAATGGAATAATTCAGACTTAGGATGGCAACAGAAGACCTAAGAAACAGCTGTCTCTCAGGTCTACTAGTGAATTATGACCCTGATGGGGCACAGCTGGAGTGTAGCCTTTGAATCACCTTTTTAAAAGCCCTCTCTTTCCCCTAACAGGTAGAATCACAGCCTCTGGACAGGAATCCCCTGTGTTTCTCCTTTGCTAGCAAAGCAATAAAACTTCTCTTTTTCTCAAAACCTTGTCCTTATTATTGGACTGGCACTGGGGACAAGGACCAAGCTTTCAGTAACACTAGAACCAAAAGCATGAATAAATAAACAATTATAGTTGGATACTTCAACACTATTCTCTCAACAATTAATAGAACTAGACAGAAAATCTACAAGGATATAGAAAAATTCGACAATATCATCAACCAAGCATATTGAATCAACATGTATACAAGAGCAAAATACACATTCTCTTCAAGCCCCCGTGGATCATATAACAAAACCATATACTAAATTATGGGTCATAAGTCAAACTTGGACAAAGTTAATAAAATTGAATTCATACAGTGTGTTCCCTGACCATAATGGAATCAAGCTAGAAATCAATAACAGAAAGATAAGATCGGATGTGAATAGAATTAGACACAAAGGCTCAAAAGCCCTCAAGGACACAAGATTTGAAGCCACAACTCCAGATTCCAGCACAGCATAGACCTGAAACTGAGCTCTCCAAAGAGGCGGGCAGCCAGGAAAGACTGTTCTGCCTGTGAAGCAGGTCAGGAAAAAGTCCTGCCACTGGGGTGAGGCCAGGGACAGAAAAGGGGTCACCGAGAGCAATCTAAACCTGAAGGCTGTGCTGCAAGTGGCTGAAGGTATAAACGTGTACTGTCTTCAAGGTGAAAAAAGCCAAAGCCAAAAAAATAAAAAAGGTTCATACAGACCCAGCGAAACCCAGGGGGCCTTAGCAGAGCTATGCAGAAATGACCCAGCAAGGACCCTTCACAAATCAGAGCACAGAGAATTCCCACAATAAGCAAGTGAGAGCAAACTCCTGGTCAAAAATGAGGGGGAAAAAAACAAAATCTCTGAGAGTGCCTGGTGAAGTGGTGCACATCTGTAATCCCAGGGGCTCAGGAGGCTGAGGCAGGAGTTCAAAGCCAGGCTCAGCAATGAGTCCCTAAGCAATTCAATGAGACCCTGTCTCTAAATAAAATACAAAATAGGGCTGGGGATGTGGCTTAGTGGTTGAATGACCCAGAATTCAATCTCAGTACCAAAAAATAAAAAGAAAAGAAAAGAAAATATCTCCAAGAGCCAGCTGCTCCAACAAACAGCAGCATAACAAAAACCAGCCACTAGAGGAGACCAAGCAATATGAAAGTACCTTTCTAATCCTCTCTAGAGAGACTAACCAGGGAAAGGGGCAATGAGAGATGTTGAAAAGCATCCAGAAGGTGGCGCAGAGAGAAAGGAGAATATAGGAAAGAGAATTTAAGAAATATGAAAAATGGAATGAGAAACTTCAACATGTGCCAGGTAAAAACTTCAAGAGAAAGTGAAGACAGGACAAGACAGAAGCAATGTTTTAAAAGATAATGGTGGACAAGTTTCCTAGACATGAATCCTAAGACTGAAAATTCTGATGAATCTTAATTGGAATAAATACAATGAAATCAACATTTAGACACACTGACCTTAAACTTCATTAATCACAGCTAATCAGCATATTTTCAAATATGCTGAGAATCAGAAGTGGAAGGGTCAGAGTGGGGAAATAGATGATCGAAGAAAGGAAAAATAATCACATTGATATGGGTTTGTCATCAGTCGACTTTTTATGAGAAATAATAAAAAATAACAGGATGGGGGAAGCATTAAGGAAAACAAAGCTCAGTGGCAGATTCTTCTCAATAGCTACAGTCCTCAGACATCAGATCTGGAATAGCTATTAAATTGTTCCTTCTCTGTATAATTTCTCTAGACAGGATTCTGTCCTCTGTCTAGACTGGAGAATTTGAGGAAAGTCCAGTGAGAACAAAGTTTCCATTAGGAGGTAAACAAGTGACATGAAAAGTTATATCATGGTGTTGCTAAGAAAAAAAAAAAAACATAGAACTGAGTGAAAATGAAAATATAACAGATCAAAATTTGTGGGGCACAGTTTAAGCAGAGCTGAGAGGGGAAATTATGACACTAAAAGCTCACATAAGAAAAGAGGAGGGGCTGGGGTTGTGGCTTAGCAGTAGAGTGCTCGCCTAGCAAGTTTGAGGCCCTGGGTTCGATCCTCAGCACCATGTAAAAATAAATAAAATAAAGGTTTTGTGTCCAACTACGACTGAAAAATAAATATATTTAAAAAATAAGAGGAATGATCTCAAATCAATAATCTGATCTCTCTGTGTAACTAGAAAAAAAGAATTAAGCTCAAAGTAGTAGTAAGCAGGAAATATTAAAAACAAGTAAAAATCAATGACATGGAAAAGAAACAATATGGGGAAATCAGTGAAACAAAAAGCTGATTCTTTGAAAAAAAATCAAATTGGTAAACCTCTAGCAAAGACCCAAAAAAACGACACAAATTACCAATATCAGAAATGAAATATCATTGCAGATCCCATGGACATCAAAACTTACAGGATAAAGTTGAGGTTGTGATCAGAGGAAAATTTATAGCTTTAAACAAATATGTTAGCCTGGCATTGTGGCACATTCCTGTAATCCCAGAGACTTGAGAGGCTAAGGCAGGAGGATCACAAGTTCAAAACCAGCCTCAGCAATTTAGTGAGGCCCTAAGCAACTTAGTGAGACCCTATCTCAAAATAATAAATAAATGATTGGGGGCTGAGCTCAGTGGTAAAGTACCCTAGGTTCAATCCCCAGTACCAAACAAAACAAAACACATGTTAGAAGAAAATCTAAAATTCATAAGGTAAGTATCCATCTCAAGAAGAAGAGAACATGAAGACTCAAGAAAGCAGAAAAAGAAAAGAAAGATTGGAACAGAAGTTAATAGATAATAAAAGTACAAAAGAGAGGATCACAAAGCTCAAAATTCTTTATTTTAAGATAATACAAAATAACAATTTTCCAATGAACTTGACCTTTAAAAAAGATTAGCCAGGCATAGTGGCACATGCCTGTAATCCCAGCAACTTGGGAGACTGAGGCAGGAGGATTGCCAAATTTGAGGCCAGCCTCAGCAACTTAGTGAGGCCCTAAGCAACTTAGTGGGATCCTGTCTCGAAAATAAAAAAATAAAAAGGACTGGGGATGCAGCTCAGTGATAAAGCACACCTGTGTTCAATCCCCAGTGCAAAAAAAAATTTTAATGGTCAATGTCAGGACATCATTATGATATATGGGCATAAAACAAAATTAAAAAGGATATTTTGAAATTTAAGCCAATACACTTGAAAGTCTAGTAAAATGAACAAATTTATTTTTTAAAATATTTATTTATTTACTTTAGTTGTACACAATGCAATGCATTTTATGTTTACGTGGTGCTGAGGATCAAACCCGGGCCGCGCACGTGCGAGGCGAACGCTCTGCCACTGAGCCACAGCCCCAGCCCTGAACAAATTTATTTTTAAATACACCTTACAAATCTCTTCTAAAATAAAAATGTGGATAATCCTACAATGAAGAAATAAATCAAACCTGTAACTTAAAACTTTCCAAGACTGGATGGCTTTACCTGTGAATGTCATCAAACATTTAAGGATGCAATAACACCAATTTTAAGCTCTTCCTAAGATCAGAAAAAAGAGGGAACACTTCTGAATTCATTTTACAAGCCCAGATGAACCTTGATACTGAAACCAGACAAGGACATTACAAGAAAGAATGGGGAACAACTGAAACCTGGCAGACAGTGCGACCACTTAGGAAAACTGTTCACCTTATTGCCTGAAGACGAAGTGATTTTCAGAGCCATCAGATCCATTTCAGGTACAGATCAATCAAAATGTGTTCACTTGTGCACCTCGGGACAAGCATGACTAGGAGCTGCGAATAAAAACCACCCAAATGTTCAACAAAAATAGATATGGTAGAACTGGGAGTGTTGCTCAGTGGCAGAGTACTTAAGGAGCATTCAGGAGGCCCTGGGTTTGATCCCTCGCACCACTAACAACACCAACAACAACAACACAGCAACAGATTGGTTAAGAAAAGTATATGTATAAAAATGTATAAAATTCAACCACGTTCAAACATGGATAAATTTCATGAATAATATGCTTAACAAAAGAAGCCCGCCACATCCTGAGTAGTCCCAATTTGGAAAGTTGAAGGCAAGCAAACAAATCAGAAACGATAACGTTGGAAGTCAAGTTCTTTGGGGAGGAGAGAGGAATTTGTGTGTGGGAAGTGCTATGGCTTGAATGCATCTCCCCAAAGTTCACATGTGGGAACCTTGGCGCCTCAAAGCAAAAGTGTTGGAGGTGGGGCCCAGTGGGCAGTGTTTGGGCCAGAGGAAGGGCCCTCGTGAACAGATGAATGCCTTTCTTGTGTGAGTTCTGGTTCTCAAGAGAGTGGGTTACCATAAAACACGTCCACCCCTCACGTTCTCCCTCTTTCACATATACCTTCTTCCCCTTTTGCCACAAGTTGAAGCAGCATGAGGCCTTCACTATAAGTCAAACAAATGCCAATCCTTGGACTTCTCATCCTCCAGAATCATGAATCAAAATAAATTTCTCTTCCTTGAAATTATCCAATCTCAGGCATTCTGTTATAACAACAGAAAATGAACTAAGACAAGAAGGTTCCCGAAAGGGGCTTTGGTGGTGCTGGCAATGTTTGATTTCTTTACCCGGCTGGTGGCATAGAACTTTGCAGTGCACTCTGATAATCCATTCACCATATATTCATATTTTGAGTAATCTCTCTGTGAAGTCGGTTTACCATACACAGGTTACCAATTTGTCAAAATCTGGTGGGATGGAACACCGTATATATAAAGTAGTTTTATCACTTAAAGATAGCACCAAGGGACAACAAAAGCCTAGTATTCATTGCAAGCTGGTTCCCCAAAGCTTAGGAAAGCTGCTCGGGACAGATACAGTCTCAGATCAGTCCAAAGTCACTGGGAGAACTACCACGCACTCTGCATGCTATGCTTCCATATAAATAGTTGAAGAAAAAAAAGGAGAAAGGATTGTTATAGAAAAAAAGAGACTTAAAAAACAATGGTTCTAGCCGGGCGCAGTGGCGCACGCCTGTAATCCCAGCACTTTGGGAGGCTGAGGCAGGAGGATAGCAAGTTCAAAGCCAGCCTCAGCAATGGCTAGGCACTTAGGCAACTCAGTGAGACCCTGTCTCTAAATAAAATACAAAAAAAGGGCTGGGGATGTGGCCCAGTGGTTGAGTGCCCCTGAGTTCAATCCCTGGTACCAAAAAAAAAAAAAAAAAAAAAAAAATGGTTCTTGGGGCTGGGGTTGTGGCTCAGCAGAACAGTGCTTGACTAGCAAGTGCGAGGCACTGGGTTCGATTCTCAGCACCACATAAAAATAAATAAAATAAAGGTATTGTGTCCAACTACAACTAAAAAAAAATTTTTTTAAAGAACAATGGTTCCTAATCAAATATCTCTTCAATGATTCAGAGGAGATTTCCATGCCTCTCAGGCATTGCTAAGCTGCTTTTATTCAATTGTGGGATGTAAAATTTTGATAGTGAAGAATTTGTTGCAATATAATAATAACTGGCCAAAGACATAAAATGGCAAGTTTAGGGAAACAGAAATGATGACAAGTTGTCAAAAAATTTATCCCTGGAATATTGCATGATCTGTGAAATGGATTAATCTGGGTTATTGCACTGTCCAGGAACCCCTTAATTGAAGGAGAAGGCTGATTGTGCTTGACTAAGTTTCCTGCTATGACATCACAAGCTTTCTTTTGTAAACATTTTCTTTCCACAGAAGAACCTGTGTGATTGTTCACCAGATGGAAAAATAAAAAGAACACCAGTTACAGTAGGAGCTACGCAGGTTGAAAGTTGATGGACTTTTGACCCAAGTCTGCCTTGTAATAGCCCAGGAGATCTGAACACCTTCAGGGTTAGTTCCCTAATTTCTGCATGAAGAGCTGGAGTAGATATGCTTGGTCAAGTTCACCTCTTTGGTTTCCCTGACTCGAGCAATAAAAGCCATCGTGGTAGAAGAAGCCACAAGGAAGCCCCTATTGGAAAATCCAAGGCAGGAGCTGCTGCCAACATTGAAGAACACAGAGGTGAGGCTGATTCAAGTAGAGCTCTGGGGTTGCCCTGGGCATCCATGGCTTTTAAAGTTCCCCAGGTGATTGCAATGTGCAACCAGCATGGAAACCATAACTCTAAACTAAGCCCGAAACCATGGGTTATTGTTGTTGTTGTTTAATCTCCCCAGATGATCCTAGTGCTGGGGAGGAACCAGTGGTGTAGACAGCACATCTCAGACTTTATCCTGCAATCAAAGCATCTGCAGCTCTTATTAAAAACATAGAGTCGGGGCTGGGGTTGTGGCTCAGTGGCAGAGCGCTCGCCTTGCACGTGTGCGGCCCGGGTTCCATCCTCAGCACCACGTAAACATAAATACATTGCATTGTGTACAACTAAAATAAATAAATAAATAAATATTTCAAAAAACGTAGAGTGATTCAGCAAGTCCAGGGTGGGACCTGGGGTTCTGAATCTCTGACATTCTCCCAGGTAAGATGAATGCTGCCAATCCACCAGCACACCTTGAAGAGCAGAGCTCTAAACATGCAAGAGATAGGCCATCCCAGCCCTGGGACATCCAGGCTGTTGGGAAGCCCTAACGTATCTGCCTGCATGGTAACTTAAACGGACAGGCAACTCCCTGGAAGAAGGAGGGATATGAGAGGTCTAGGGATGAGTAACAAAGTGTGGAGGTAAGGAGCTGATTCACTCCTGCTCTCTAAAAAGCAGGAGGCACAGCCCTGTGTCCTCCCCCTTAGCAAGGCAGTCAGCACACATTGACCCAAATATGCACACAAATCACCTGGGGACCCTGTTTGAATTGCAGATTCTGACTCCTCTGGAAGAGGAGTCTAAGATTCTGCATTTGTGATGAGTTCCAGGAGACATGCTGATGCTGCTGGTCTGGGGATCACATTCCAAGGAGCAGGAATGTGGGGGAAAGCAGAGATGTTTCACTGAGAGTTTAGGAAGTGGCATACGAACAATCCGGCACAAAATGGAAAGAAAGGAGGAGGAAAAAGACACAGACTGTTCAATGTGAAACGGAAACAGGGGTCTTGAATCCAATCCCATCACCATTTGACCTGCCTATTTGGCCAGGGAGAACAATGGGATGGACCATGGAGGACCAGGGTGGAGGATGGCAAGTCCACCTGAGGAGGAATGGAAATGTCAGCTATCCCTGGAATGTCCCAGGGCCTTGGCTCCCTCCTATCAATGGGATCCACGTGCTGGCTGCCCTGGTGTCCAGGGTGGCCTCAAGCACATGCCAAGGATAATTTGATAGAAAAGAGAGCTGCAGAACCCCCACCATCAGCTGTTGTGGCATCAACTGGAAGGAGATTCAGTTGAATTTTCTCAGGTCAAGGTCATATGAAGGAGAGGTGAATGAAGATAGATAATGACTGAGCGTCAGCACCCCTATAGGGGAAGCAGGGAGAAATCCTTTGCTTCCCACTAGTGTGGAATGCAGGGGCTGGGAGCTATTATACCCTGAACTTCTAAAGCTATACCTATACCTACCTACTCATTCCCTATGGCCCATCAATTCTCCTAGGTAAGTACCCAGTAGAAATGCATTCATACATTCACCACAAGACATATAGTAGCATATTCATGCCATAGTTTTTAATAGCCAAAAACTTGAAATAAATCCAGTATCCATCACCAGAGGAGATATATAAATCTTAGCACATCATACAGTGGACTATTATCTGACAGAATAAACACATGATAGCTACACAAACAGGGATGAATCTCAGAGATTTTATTATAATAATAATGTCAGTTTACATAAAGTACAAAAATGAGCCGGGCGTGGTGGCGCATGCCTGTAATCCCAGCACTTGGGAGGCTGAGGCAGGAGGATTGCGAGTTCAAAGCCAGCCTCAGCAATGGCGAGGCACTTAGCAACTCAGTGGGACCCTGTCTCTAATAAAAACACAAAAAAAGGTCTGGGGATGTGGCCCAGTGGTCGAGTGCCCCTGAGTTCAATCCCCCGTACCACACACACACACAAAAAAAAAAAAAAAAAAAAAAGTACAAGAATGGGCACAAACTAAACTAAGCTGTGAAAAGTCTCACTAGTGGTAACCCCTTTCTGTAGTTTGGATCTAAAAGAGCTCCAAAAGCTCATGTGTTAAAAGCTTGGTCCCCAGTTTGTGGCACTATTGGGAGGTTGAAGCAGCCCCAATCAGGGAAATGGCTATTGCGGCTAGCTGGAAGCCATAAGTTCCACCTGATAATAATCAAATGCACATGACGCACCCGCAAAGCTATAACCGGGTGAAAGCGGTCAGAAGTGGTATTCATTCAGTCAGTCGTTCAGTCGCTCAATCGGTTGGAAGAAGAGTTCGGGTCAGAGAAGAAGAAATAAGAGAGCGGTTAGAAGAGAGAAGTAGTTGTTGCTGGTCAGAGTCAGGCCGAGGCTGCCGAAGAAGAAAGAAGAAAAGAAGCTCTCTCTCTCTCTCTCTCTCTCTCTCTCTCTCTCTCTCTCTCTCTCTCTCACTTTCTCTCTCTCTAAGCTCTCTCTAAGAAAGTAAAAGTAAAAGAAAGTGAAGAAGAAAGAAGCTCTCTCTCTCTCTCTCTCTCTCTCTAAGCTCTAAGAAAGTAAAAGTAAAAGAAAGTAAAGTAAAGAAGTAAAGAGTCAGTAGTCAGAAGAAGTAAAGAGTCAGAGAGGTTGCTGAAAGAGCCAGTGTTAAGAGTTTTGAGAGATAGTTAAAGCCAAAGAATAAAAAACCTTCTTTCATCTTCATTCTGTCTCCAAGTTTTTCTCCCGTGGCGTAGTTGCTCCAAGTCAGGAAGCAACAGGAGGTGGTCGAACCTTTTGAAGGTGGGGCCTATTGAGAGGAAGTTAGATCATTGGAGACATATCCTTGAAGAAGACCTTGGGACCCCTTCCTGTCTCTCTCTTTGCTTCCCAGCTGCCATGAGGTGAGTAGTTTGCTCTACCACATGACATACTTACTGCCTAGTCACAGGCCCAGAAGCAATGGGTCTACCCAACCACAGACTGAAACCTCCAAAACTTTAAGCAAAAATAACCCTTTTCTCTTTATAAGTTTATTATCTCATATATTCTGTTACAGTAACAAGCTAATAAATACCCCCTTGGTGGGGGTAATGAGTGAGAGAGACACAAGGAACACTTCTGTTTCTAGTTACATGGGAGGTTCAAAATTTAAAAACTGTACACTCATGATCTGTGAGTTACATATGCCATTCTAGTCCTAAAAATAAGTTGTTGTTTTTTTTTAAATGGGACCTTATTTTATCCCCACGAGAAAGCCAGATTTACTTGGACACAGTAACTATATATTTATACCAAAGACTTCTTCCTCACACCTCTACTAGTTATGTCCACACATAAAAGAATTGTATACCACAGCTTCACTTGGGAGACAAGATAAGTTCATATATTTTATTTATTGATTCAGTAAACTTAATTCTTGAAGCATAATTAAAGTTTCTCCAAAGTGAAATTATATACTAGAAAAGTAGAAGCTACTTGTAAATAGAACACCACAACCATAAACATTTTATAAATATTTATTTATTTATTTATTTATTTGTACCAGGGATTGAACCCAGGGGTGCTTAGCCACTGAGCCACATCCCCAGTCCTTTTTTTTTTATTGTTTATTTAGGGTCTTGCTAAGTTGCTTAGGGCCTCACTAAGTTGCTGAGGCTGGCTTTGAACTTGCGATTCTCCTGCCTCAGCCTCCCGAGACACTGGGATTACAGTCGTGCACAACCGTGCCCAGCATGAATATGTATTTTAGTAATAAGGGGGTGAGTTTGAATCCCCAGCAGTTAATGGATAATTCAGAACAGAGAACTGATTTTGAATGATCACCTAAAAATGTAGATTTGTTCTTTAGTCAATTTTGATCAACTCAGTATGTTTTGTAGCTAAGAACCATTTATCTTTCAGTTCACCCTGCCCCTAAATCAAACTAATAGTGCAAACCACGTGTACTCAAAGGAACTTTCCTTCCCAACTGTTACTTAAGTAAGCCTTTCTGTACTAAATCCACCTTTCTCCACCCAAAACAAACTTTATTGTAGGACAATTTTGTGGTGTTTAGAGATGTAAAATTCCAAAAGTACTGTCATTAAATAATTTTTCACGTTAAAAAAAAAAAAAAAAACATGAAGCCAGGCGCAGTGGTACACGCCTTTAATCCCAGCAGCTTGGGAGGTTGAGACAGGAGGATCATGAGTTCAAAGTCAGCCTCAGCGATGGCGAGGTGCTAAGCAACTCAGTGAGACCCTGTCTCTAAATAAAACACAAAATAGAGCTGGGGATGTGGCTCAGTGTTTGAGTATCCCTGAGTTCAATCCCTGGTATTCGACACACACACACACACACACACACACACACACAAAAGACACACTAAGTTTCTCGCATATGAAAGAAAGTCATTAATATTTGGTGGACAAACAAAAGAATGAATGAATGAATGAATGAACAAAAGAAATTATTTTAGGGACTAATAAGGCCTCCTTTTATTGTTAAGGATGAAAAATAAATGGTATTGTAGAATTAATTTATTCAGTTTTAATTAAAGGGAGGACCTGTAATTTAATATTGTTTGTGTGTTGGTTCATTTGTTTGGATTCTGAAAAGCTCAGAGAATCTAGTATGCGCTTTTTCAGCGCAGCAAGGTTTTGTTGCCATATGGCCAGCAGATGGCGCCAGAGGATGTGGTTATAGTGGGGGGGAGGGGGGGGGGCGGGGGAGGACTTGCTTCTAGAGATCCAAGAGCTGGATTATTCCTCACCTCTTACCCATTGAGAAGGAGCATCAGTCTGGCCTTTTTTTGTGTGTCTCTCTCTCTGTAATATGAGGATCCCTCACCAACAACTGCTAGGGTGAGAATAGTGAGGATGCAGAAAAAGCAAATGAAGAAAATGCTGCTGTGAAACTTGACTATCCAGGGGCACAAAGAAAGGGAGGGCAAAGGGACAGACAGGAGCATATAGAGATATGGATGGAAATGATGGAGAAGAGAGATGGGGAGAGGGAGGTGGAGGAGGCAAGTCCCCTATATTTGAACAAGGAATGCACAGATGGAGGGTCGCCCTGGAAGAGGCAGAGGCTCATGTTCCACTGTGTAAGGAGGGAGGTCCCACAGGACAGGTATGAAGCTGGAGAACTTGTTGATTGGGTGAGGACATGACCTCCAGGGGGCTTCTACTTTGTCTATGAAGCAGGAGGCCACATTGCCTGGTGACAGTGAGAAGAGTGAAGTTGTGGGGAGAGGGGAGTATGAGCGGCTTAAGGAGAGAGAGCTGACAAGGGCAAACCAGGACTGTCGACAGCACTGAAGGTGGGTCTCCATGGTGGCACTATTTAGTTTTCATTTCCTTGTTCATTCATTTTGCAAATATTTATTGATAGCCTACTATTATGCCAGGTGTTATTTTGGACATACTGTATAGGCAGCAGTGAACATGAAACTTACTTAAAATAGGTAACATGAAATTTACATTATAGTGAGAAGAGGGATAGGCAAATGAATAGGAAAACACGCGCACACGCGCGCGCACACACACACACACAAAAATCATATCAGGGAAAAGGAAGGGCTAAGATGAAACAGTCATGGGGAGAGGACAGAGAAGGGGGAGGCTGTGAAGACAGGATGCTCAGGGCAGTCTTCCCAGAGAAGTGACATCTGAGTAGAGATCTGAAGGCAGAGAGGAAGGAGCCTTACAAATACCTGGAGGGAAGTATTCCAGATAACGAGAACAGCCAGGGCCAATGGAAGGAGAGAGGGGCAGGAGGCGAGAGGCAGGGGATAGATCACATAGGGTGCTGGAGATCACTTTGTCCTAGTGTGATGGTTGTTGGTGGAAACCAGGGAGACAGCAAGGCTGGACTGATATTCTAAAAGGATAACACAGACTAACAGGGGAGATGTGGAAGAAGGGACATCACCTAAAAGGCTATCGCAGCCATCCAGAGCACAGATGCAAGCAGTTGGAGGAGCAGATTCAGGATGTTTTGTAAGGACAGCCAACAAGATTCAGTGATGGTAAATCTAACAATCAGATGTGGTGTGAAAGAAAAACAAGATGAGTCAACGATGACTCAAGGTGTTTGCACAGAGCCAAATGGTGGTTCCACAAGTGGTTCTCAAGTGGAGAAGACCAGAGGCAGCTGAGATCTGGGAAGGAGCAGAATAAAGAGTTCTGATTTGGACACGTTACATCCACAGAAGATCCTGTAGGCCATGCTGTTTTGTTTGATTTGCTTCATTTTGCTTTGCTTTGGCCAGCAGGTGTGTGGCTCTGTTTTTCTCCAGAAGCCCCTTCAGTAGCCCAGGCATGACTGTGGCTTGATCCAGGACTTAGGATTGTGCTGATTGGCTTTAACAGAACAAGGGTCAAAAGAGTTGAAGGTGTTGGAGAGAGACCAAGGGAAATGGTAGACCAAATGTAAAACCCCAGTCCTGGAACCAATTTGAACTAGTCAGGACCAATCACGAGTGAAGGAAACCTAACCTGAACTAATTTAGGCAAAGGAAGAACCAGTAGCCCAGAGTGCCAGAAGCCACTCACATATGACAAAGACATAAAGTGACCACATGGCCTCAAGCTGGGGGTGGATAGATGACTGTGTGACCTCATGTGCTCCAGGTATGGTAATGGGGACAGTAACAGATCTAAGACAAAAAGGAGAGGTTGAATCTATAGTGAAATGTAGAGGGGAATACCCAATCCAATAGATTAAATTGCACAAACACTGAGTTTGCAGAAATAAAATATGCGCAACACCTTCCATTCCCTGAGGTCTAGGTTTTGAACATTCCTGCAAACTCAGTGTCAACCAACCGCCTCTAGAATCATGGGAAGCGAGAATGGCTTTTGTATCCAATCAGGGCAGTGACCAACTCCTTCCTTTCTTATGTTGAATACATAACATGAAGTTAGATGTCCTGGTCACCTTAGCAGGGCAACAACTCTTCCCATGTGATAGTTTGATTCCCTACACAAACTAGGAGTAGCCTCAACAAACAGCCCAGCCAGTCATTATAAGAAAACCCAGTCTCTTGTAACTCTACCATTAAGTTTGGAAAACCATTAATTAGACAAGCAATTCTCAGGAATTGAGCCAGCAGCCCCCCTTACCTCTCTCTGCACCTCAGGGTTACCCTTGAGCCCATCCTACCTGGCCCTGCAAGATGACTGCTATAGAATAAATCTCCAATGTCCCCAAAGGCCCTTGCTTTGAAGGCTTGGTCACCAGCCTATGGCACTACTGGGAAGTGGTGGGACCTTTAAGCGGTGGGGCCTAATGGAAGGAAGTTAGGTCATTGGGGGTATTGGGACCCCAATCCCTTCCTGTCTCTTTGTTTCCAGGCCCCCATGAGGTGAACCTCTTCCAACATGTGCTCCCACCATAATGTACTGTGCCACCACAGCCCAAAAGAAAGGGGCCAATTGACGACGGACCAAAATCTCTTATGACTATGAGCCAAAATAAACCTTTCTTCCTCTTAAGTTAATTACCTCAGGTATTTTGTACCAGCAACAGAAAGCTGACTAACAGTGGCTCAAATCAGAGATGTTTCAGCACTATACTTGTGGGAGGGGCAGATTGCAGGCAGTTCCCAAGAAGGAGAAGATAACTCATTGTCACATAGCAGCAAAGGCAGGAAGAGATAGTGACTGAGTAGTGCCCCAGGCCCTCTGAGGGAACATTTCTGAGGCTTCCACAAAGCCATAACTGAATGCTGTGACTATGGATTCCCTGATACCCAGAGCACAAGAAACCAACCAAGTCCACATAGAATCCAGTGCAGGAAAGAACTTTTCTCTCCAGGTGACTTTCATCAGGCAATGGAAACTATATGGCAATTCTGGCAAGGGTGTTGGCCTGAGCGTCCCACATTTGATAGATCCCTTTGGTTGTCAATCAATGCCACATCTGCTTCAGGAACTTAGTCGCCACATGGAATGCATCCTGTGTTCCTGGTGTGTCTAGCTGCTCCACGCTTCTGAAGGGTTCTTGCTCTTCCTTGTTCATCTGCCTGGAATCTAATTTTTGGAGCTGTAAATCATAAATGGGAACCTGTCCCCACCTGTATGTCCCAAGAGTCCCCAGGGTTGTTCCCACTCCCAAAAGATCACACCCTCTCTAAGCTGTGTGGCCTTCTCGGCCCTACACAAGTCCTTCTGGGAACCTTGATTTCCTGTGTTATGAAACACTCCCCGCCTCTCTCAAATGTCTGCAGGCACTGAGAGGATGAGGGGACACACAGAAAATGGATCTGATAAACAGTGACATTCTAGGTGAACTCAAGGTCAACCCTTATCATTGAGTAGCCAAGGGGCATAAGTAGGTCCCTCCTCCCTTTATCTGCTGTCAGAATGCTTTGTCTCTGCCAAGAAAGAAATTAGCTAGTCCAACACAGCACATTTTGGGTTGGGTGGGTTGGGATGGTAGGGAGGAAGTCTTCAGACCCTACTTTTAATCTTTTACATTAAGTCACACAATACAAAAAAAAAAGTGCATAAATATTCAGCACTTAACTTAGATTTTTACCAACGTGTAAATGCATGAATTCCTGCGAACTATGCCCATCTCCTTGTTGCTAAAACCATAGCTTCATTTTGCAGGTTCTTAAACTTCATATAAAAGAAATCATCCAGTACATAGCCTGGTGTCTGGATTTTTCCATTCAACAATGAACCATGTCTTTGAGATAATCCACATTGTTGCAGTCATTCATTGTTTCCTATTGCTATGTAGTATTCCATTGTATGAATGCACTACAGTTCATCCATTTTTTCTATGGGTAGATATCTGGGATGTTTCCAGTTTCTAGATATTATGAACTCCATTGCTATGAAAATTTTGGTACACATCTTTTGTGGACATCTGCACTCAGATTTCTCTTGGATGGAAACCAGGGGGGAAACACTGGCAAACACAAGACCAGCCTTGGTAGAAATAGTCATACAGCCTCCCAGTGAGGCTCTGCCCATGTCCACTCTCTCTGGCAACGGCTTCAGATTGCTTTGATGTCACCAGCCTCTTTTTTTTCATCAAGTACAATAATACAATAGAACGAGCCTGATGGTGGGGTCAGGCAGATCTGGGTGCATGTCTCAGTATCACCACCTACATGAGTGACAACAGGCACATTTATTAACTGCTCTGAGACTTCACTTACCCTCAGGGATAAGTCACCCTTCCAGCCAAAGGTGGCATCCATAACAAAACAAGAGACAGCGTTCCCAGCGTTTATGATTGACACCCTGCCAGAGGGTGACTGGCACCAAGTAAATGTTCTCTCCCTCCCTCTTACCCATACCTGACATGCAGTCACCAAATAAACATTCCCAGCCCTCTCATCCCCATGGAGCCTTTACAATTCCTATGCCTGTGACCCTGAGAACCTGTATATTACTTTCCTCCCCCACACTCATGCCTTGAGGCTGCTTTTGTCCATCCCACTGCAGTTGGTGGGGAAAACCAGGAACTGGGGAGGGTGAGAGGTGGTCAGGTGACTTCTGAAAAGTAAATCTGGACCAGGAAGGAGACAGACCTGCTTTAATTAAAGTAAGGACTAAATTTACATTATTTGTTTAAGTACTACTGTGGAAAGATGTCCAGTGTGTACTGTTAGTTTTAAAAAGCAGAGTTCAGGACAGGATGAATACTTTGGCACTTTTGTATAAAAAGAAAGAAAATTATCTTAATATTGGCATATCTAGGAATAGAAACACCTGACATTAATAGCAAGGGGATATGAAGGGGCAATGGTGACTCTGGACAGGTAATAGAGGGATGTTTCACCGGGTTCACTGGTGCATGCCTGTAATACCAGCAGCTCAGGAGGCTGAGGCAAGATAATCACAAGTTCAAGGCCCGCCTCACCAACTTAGCAAGGCCCTAAATAACTTATCCAGACCCATTTCAAAATAAAAAATGAAAAGAACTGGGGATGTGGCTCAGTGGTTAAGCACCCCTGGGTTTAATCCCCAGTACCCCCCACCCTCAAAAAATATACATTTTTCAATGGGCTTTTGGGCTTGAACCACAGGGATAAATTCCTGTGATCAAAAAATATATATAATATACATATATACTCAACATTTTTAAGTTATGCCAGCAGATGGGTATGAATCCTTGGCAAAAATTCTATAGATACACCTAGTGGATCACCTCAGGTATGTGCATGTGTGTATGCAGGTTCACGTTATGTGTGGGTATGTGGATGGAGGGTATGTGTCCACATGTGCATGAGAAGCACCTGTAGGTGTGTGGGCAGAGTAGAAGTGAGGGGACATGTGTTTCCACTCAGCAAAAAAGAGAAGAAAATTCTCTTGCCACCTCCCATAAGTGGCAGGTCCTTGGAACACAGCAGATGGATCACACTTAGGATACCTCCCTGCCACAAAAAAAAAAAAAAAAAAAAAAAAAAAAAGGTCATGTTATCCATATTCCCAGAGGCTCAAAAGACACCTCTGCAAGGGCCAGATCCAACACCCTGTGACCAGCAACAGGTTAACAATGAACACATCTGAGCCTGGCATGGAGCCACAACTGGGGTCCCCTCGCATGGAACTCACCTCACTCCACGCAGCTCATCATCCAATCAAGCTCCAAGAAGTCTGGCAAAGGGCCACGAGGCAGACCTAGGCCCATCCTGAAGGAGCCAGCACTGGGCAGGGTGAGGCCTGTATTCCTGAGGAGCCTCGCTGTTTTAGCCACAAACAGATTGGGGTGAGGGGACATCCCCTCCAATAAATGCAGGTACCTACCCTTCTGGGGACATAGTCAGGCCATGGCTTCCCCCACCACCCCCCAGTCAAAGGAGGTGTGATTAAACACACACACACACACAGAGGCTGAGGAGAACTGAGGAGAGAAGCTGAGGAGCACAGGAAGGGTGGCCCCTTTTATTATCCCAAAACGCAAAGTATTGAAGGCACTTGCAATAACAAGGAGGGAGAAGGGGAGGTGCAGGAAGTCAGCATCCCAGCACAGAGGTCAACCAACGGGCCCCACAGGGTCACCACCTGGTCTGGAGAAAAGGAAAAGCTACAGGGCCGGGTCTGAGGCCAGCCAGGTTATCTAACTCTACAAAAGATAAAAATCCATTCTACAGAGGATTTGGAAGTTAGGGGAACAAGGGGGCAAGAGGCAGGGGCTGGCAGTCACGAGTTAGTTGTTCTCTAAGGAACACGCTCGCCAGGCAGTGAGGACAGCCCTCAGGTCCCCTGCTGGAAGAGGTCTCGGTACATCTCGATGAGACGAGCAGCCTCGCGCTGGCCGGAGAGCAGAGCACCATGGGTGGTGGAGTAGTACTTGCGGTGAGTGGCCTCACCAGAGAACAGCACCTGCATGGGCTGGGTAGAGGGAAGGGGAGGTGAGGGTGAAGGAGCAGCAGAGGCCAAAGGGCTCTTTGAATGCCCCAGAACCCTCATCCCTACCACAAATTAGAGAAGAGTGGGCAGGCATCTAAGATGCAGGTATTGCTGCTTCCACAGGATAAGGAACTATACATCCCACCTGGTCACCTTCCCCTCTTTCTTCCCCAAACATCCAGACCTTGGTTCTTTCTGACCTGAGGCTACTAGAAGTCCAGGCTCTGCAGTCTCAAATGCTCTGTGAGCCTCTTAGTAGCAAACAGGGCAAGTGATTTAACCTCCCTGAGCCTTGATTTTCTCACTGGCCAAATGTGTTTATACCTCCTACTTCTGAGGGTGGTTATAAGGACTGAGTGAAATCATGTATCTAAGCACTTAGAACCTGGAAGAACATAAGCATTTGATAAAGTCAGGTGGTGATTTAACAAACCTTTATGGAGCCCCTATCAGGGTCCAGGGACTGTTCTGGGCACTTGGATGATAAAAGGTGAGCAGGCTGCTGCTTTGTGGTGCTTCCATGCTGGTGGGGAAGCCAGACATGAAACCCAATTACTAAACAACGGTCATACATGATGTGGTAGTGTTCGGGTGAGGCGCCAAAAGCTCAAAAAAGTGGCCTGGGGGATCCCACAGAGTTTCCCAGAGGACAGGACCTTTGGGCCAGTTCTCAGAATATGCTAGATGAATAGAGAGGCAAAGAACATGCAGAGAAAGGTAAAAGTGGGAGCAAAACTACACCACACTGGGGGAAAGTGCAATTTTCTGTATAGCCAGGAATCAACCTGGAGAAAGCAGGCTCTCTTGGTGAAGTCCAGGCAAAGTTCAAGTTCTTGCATCCCAAGCTTGTGTACGGACTTTATTCCAGTGCCTTTCAAACTGCAAGTGCCAAGGCACCAGCTGTGGAGCCTGATAGAATGCAGTTTTTAATCCAGAAGCTCTGGGGGGTACTGAGAATGTGCTTTCCTAATAAGTTCCCAGGTGAAGCTGTATCCCACCAACAAGGAACCCACAGAGGTTGTTAAACAGAAAAGGTGGCGGGAAGGATGTTGTAGTAGACACCTGTTCCCACATCCACCCTTTCTCTTCTATCTCCTCAATAATAATAAAGCCCTAGTTTTTAACTGGGCCAAATGTCATCCCACATAAAAATGATGTGGCCCAGCCTCTCCATCATCAAGGTGTGGTCACGTGGCCGAGTTCTGGCCAATAAGATGCAAATGCACGGTTGCTTAGAGACCCATGTCTCAGCTCCAAGGGATTCCCATTCTGGCCCATCTTCCTTTCCTTCTTCTAGACTAAGATGCAGATATAAAAGCCAGAGCCTCTGCACTCCTCTTGGCCCACAAGGTGGCCCTTGAAGATAAAAGTCAGTGGCTAATTATACTACGTCCTGACTCCTACCACCAGATTTCCTTTTGTGTGATGGAAGTAAACTTGTCTTGTTTAAGCCACAGTTACTTGTTTTACTTTGCTTTTTTACATGAACTAGTCCTGAGGCAGGTGACAAGAGGTTTACTTTTTTACAGAGATGGCTATGGCAATGGTAGGGACCTCTCTGAAGACCTCTTTCCTTTCTCCCTCTAAGCACAGCAGGACAGACACAGTGCACTTTGGTTGACTGAAATTTCCTTCACCAATTATCCAAAGAATTGTTTTAACTTTAATTCTCTGGGGGTTTTAACATTTATTGTTATGTGTACACTTGGTTGAGAAAACTAAAAATCCACTTTATGGAAACAAAAAATATATATTTCCCTCATATTTACCATTTTTTAGTGTACGGGTAACATAATTTTGGAGTGGATAGTCTTGTTTATTTTCTGAAACATGGTGGGAAAATATTTCCAATGAATCAATGCTATCCAATAGAACATTCTATGACACTGAAAAATTCTATAGCTGCATAATGTAATAGGATAGCCCTTTGCCATGTGTGGCTTTTAAATTTGAAATGTGACTAATGCAACCATGGAACTAAATTTTTTTTATTAATTTAAATTCTGGTTAATTTAGACCAAATATGGCTAACTGCTACTATATTAGCTAACAGAATGAAATGGCTCAGTTTTTATCATCCCAAGAAAGCATTTAAAATTTCAATTTGATTCCATTTTTTTCTTCCAGATGTTAAGCGCACATTGCCTTGTTTTCTTTCATTATAGGTGCCACTCCACTGCTGCCTGACTTTAGCACACCTTAGTGAACACTACCTCATACCCTTCCTCAACCTGGACCAGACACACACAAAATACCCACACACCCACTTCCAGGCCTGTCACCAAACACACCCCCACTCACCGCTGTCTTAGAGCTCTCTGTGTAGGGCAGGGGCTTGGCCAGCTTCTCCACATCTGCCCCGCTTGAGCCCACCTGTGTGTATGAATATGAACCTCGGAAGTAGGGGTTGCTGCCCCAGGCTGAGCGCAGGATTCGCCGAGGTTTTGGAATGTTGGGGTTCCCTGTTGGGGAGTCAGAAGAGCCAAGAGGAGGAAGGATAAGAAACAAGGCTGCATACATACAGAATGAACAACCCCCCCCCCCCACCTCCAGGGCTCCAGGAAGAGCAGGCTGCCTGGAGAAGGCACTGAGGGTGGAGGAGGAGGGAGGGAGGCCCACTCATCACCTCCTGGTGACCCCCAGCAAAACATTCCATCCCTCAGGTCCTAATTTTCCTCTCTTAAAAATAACTACAGGAGCTGGGAATGTAGCTCAGTTGGTAGAACACTGGCCTAGCCCAAGGCTGGGGGTTCAATCCCCAACACTGCAAAAAAAAAAAAAAAAAAAAAAAAAAAACAAAAGAAAAAGGAAAAGAAAAAGAAAAAAAAATTACAGACAATCATATTTCCCCTTCTAATGTCACGGGTCCCTGTGAAGTTCTCCTGGGAATATGTGTAGAAAATGTTTCACTAAAAGAATCAAAGAACAAAACACAAATCCAATTCTTAGCAAGACTATGAGAAAGGAATAGGCAGTGATGGCCCCTTAGAAGGGGAAGAAACACAGCACCCATTGAGAGTTTCAGGCTCTAAAATGAGAGTGTCAGCAATTTAGGAGCCAGAGGCTGGGCTGGTGGCCTGCAGTGGCTCCCTGGGCCCACAGCCATCTGGGTTTCACAATTTGGGGAGGGGAGAGCTACCAAGGGCCTAGCCGGGGACGCTGGCCGAGGAAGGGGAAAGGGCGGCGGAGGGCACACCTGTGAACTGACGCAGCATCTCCGTGCAGATCTCCGCCACCGCCTCATCATCGCACCTCTCCATGAGGAGGGCCTCCTCCCCGCAGATCCAGCCGCTCAGCACGTGGCCGTAGCGCTCGGGCGGGTAGAGGACATCGAAGCCGCAGATCTTGCGGTACCAGAGCTCCGGCGGGTAGGTGAGGGTGCGGCTCTCTGCCTCGTCCTCCCACACGAACTGCAGGCTGTTGCACTCGGGGCCCCAGAAGGGCTCCTCGAATTCAAGGAAGATCTTGTCGGTGGTGCCGATGCCCAGGCGGTGAATGGCAGCCACCTTCTCTGTCGGCAGGCCTGGCTGGAAGAAGCTGCTGTACTGCCTCTTGAGCACGCCCAGCGACACGGTCACGATCACGTGGTCCGCCGGGATCACCTCGCAGTCCTCGCACTCCACCATCACCGGCCACTGCTCATCCTCATCCCATCTGCCCCCCTGGGGACCCACTCCACTCTGACCAACCTCCCCGGTGTCGTGGTTATGGTCGCCCTCAACCCGGGGCTCAATCTCAGGACCCCGAGGGCGGGCTGAGGCCTGGTCCCAGTGAATGCAACGGACCGGTTTCCCCAGCTGGATGACGTGGGCGGGGATGCCCTCAGCCAGCAGCTCTACAACCCGCATGAAGCCTGAGGGAATGATGTGGTGCGCACCGGGGATCTCCGTCCACTCCCCAAAGGCGCTCAGAGACACCTCGTCCATGCTGTGTGAGCTGCTTTCACAGCTCTCCACCTGTGGGAGGATCCAGAGAGAAGCCAATGACACCAGAGCCAGGCCAGGCAAAGAGCAAGAACTCTGAGCAGCACAGCCCTCCTCAGACCCAGACTCCCCCAGAATCAGGCTTCTTCACACTGACAGCTGTACTCCATAGCAAAGATACCTTCAGGTACTGCTGGATCATGGCAAGCTTCAGGCGCTTGGTGGCCTCCGGGTCCTCAGGGTCATCCCTGATGCGATTGCGCACCTCCTCTCGGGTGAACACCCCCACGCTGTTTTGACTCTCAGCGTTGACTGGTTTACCATGCCGGAAGAACTCCTGGGTCAAGTTATAGACCTGCCAGAGAGACCCCAGCAAACTCACACTCCCTCATTGCACCTCCACCCCCAAATGGAAGGGGCCCAGTTCAAAAGTCACAGCTACCAGGTAGTCCCTGGATGTGCTGAGCCCTTAACCTCTGCATGAGGTAGCACCTGCTAAGCAGGTTGGGAATAGCAGGCCGCCCTAGGCAGCCAGCCTCCTCACCTCAGAGAGGTGGTGTGGATTCCAAGGTTCTTGCTGGGCCTTCCCTTAGAATGGAAACATTTGGCACCTATACAGTCTTGGGAAACCACCCTCTCAGAGGCTCTGTACGGGTTTCTACAAGCTCCACATCCCACTAAGGAACACAGGTGTGCGTACACCCACCTTTTCCAAAAATCAAATCCACAACCCTTTTCCCAAGCATTTCTGTTCTGCCCTTTCCCAAGAAAGCAGCCTGAAGCTGTCGATTGGCCAGTGTTTCAGGGGAGAGGAGCAGAGGGTTCCTGAGGTCTGATCACTCAGAGATGCCTCTTTCACCTTGCTCAGATCCACATAAAGCATGTCCTTCATTAGGGTCTCAGATGAATGTTAAAAAAAAAAAAAAAAGGCAATTCAGAGGGAAGGGATGAGCACAGAAGGGACATCTCAAGGAGGCCCCAGCACACCAAGGAATGGAAATTATTTTGTAAGCACATTTGAGCAAGAACTCCAACCCACATCTCAGCAATAGTGACAATCAGTCCCTTGGAACAGAGTCCTACTCATCCCCTGTATGCTGGTGTATAACCTCCACAAAACACTGGGCAGGCTCCCTAAAGAAGGTAAGCGATGCCCGGGGCAGGCCCCAACATTCACTCAACACGTATTTATTAGTCTTCATGCCAGACACAGGTTGTAATGGTGAGCAAGAGAGAAAGAGTTCTGGCACCCCTGCCCACTCTAAAATTATAGAGACATTCCATGACAGCTGTTTTTATAGGACATGCTGTGATAGAAAAGAACCCAGGCATTGTGAGATCTACCAGCCCTGAATAGTTGAGAGATAGTCAGGTTGGCATTGGGAAAGAAAAGCAAAGTGTTTCAGGCAGAGGGAAGATCACAGCCAGAAAGGGGCAGGGAGACAGGTGGGGAGAGATGGCGATGCATTCAGAAACCTTAACATGGATTAATCTTGCCAAAGGGAGAAACAAGGAGAGAAAAAGTTCAAGAGATGACTCTGGAAAGACAGGCAGGGGCTGGGACATCAAGGACTAAGACTTAATCTAAAACCCTGGCCTCACTAAAGTCTGCGAGCAGGAAGACAGCAAGATCCCCCACCCACTGTTGTCACTCCCAGGACACTGGCAAATGTGGGCTCCTGGGCTGCACATCTGCAGCTAAGCTGACTAGTGGTATGCTTCCTTTCCTAAAGTGAGTCAGATTCAGTCAGCATGCATCTGTGGGAACAACGTCTTCCCTGCACCCCAGCCCTGGGACAGGCCCTGGGGCCACAGAGTCAAGCAGAGGTGGCAAAGCCTACTGATGTCACCACTCCCCACCCCCACCATTCCACTCAAGGGAAAGGCCTGCACAAGAGATAGAAACATGAATTAAACATGTCTCGTAAGTACAAATTATACAAAAGAAAATGAGTTAAATTATTCGTTTGTCCTCTCTGCAGTCACAAGATCCTGGGTGTTTGGCCTTAACCGGAGTCCTCAGCAAATTCCTCACATCACACCACTGCCAAGGCGTCAGGCTCTCAACTATCTCCCCCTCCCTGGGGTTTTTCCTTGAGTAATTAGCAATATGGTAGCCAGTCCTTAGCTCATGTTGATTGACTAGAGGCCAAAACCCAACTGAGGAGTAACGAATGTTGCCTGTCTTTACATCCCCCACTACTGAGGACAGCCTTAACTTGAGCATGAGTTTGTCATATGGGTACAGTCTCCTCCCCTAGATTAAATAATGGCTTCCTGATGTGATTCTGGGAAATGGGACAGGTCAATGGAAGCTAATACTAGCCCCTCCCCACACCATCCCTTTTTGTTTGGATACCTGGGATTGAACCCAGGGGAACTTAAACACTGAACCACATCCCTGGCTGTTTTTTTTTTTTTTTTTTTTCCTTTTTTAATTTTGTGACAGGTTCTCACTAAGTTGTTTAGGGCCTCACTAAGCTGCTGAGGCTGGCTTTAAACTTGAGATCCTCCTGCCTTAGCCTCCCAAGCTACCAGAATTGCAGGCTACCTCAATTTTTTTTAATATTTATTTATTTGCTTTAGTTGTACACAATGCATTTATTTGTATGTGGTGCTGAGGATCGAACCTGGGCTGCGCACGTGTTAGGTGAGCACTCTACCACTGAGCCACAATCCCAGCCCAACCTCAATTTTTATTAAGCACTTTTCACTGGGATCTCATTTAATCCTTATGACACTAAGAATCAGGTACAACCATGTCCTTTTTACAAATGAGAAAAGTGAAGGTCAGAGAGGTTCAATAACTTGCTCAAGATTATATAACTAAGCCAGGCATGGTGGTCCACACCTGTAATCCCAGCAGCTCAGGAAACTGAGGCAGGAAGATCTCGAGTTCAAAGCCAGCTTCAGCAACTTAGTGAGGCCCTAGGCAACTCAGTGAGACCCTGTCTCTAAATAAAATACAAAAAAAGGGCTGGGGATGTGGCTCAGTGGTTGAGTGCCCCTGGGTTCAATCCTCAGTACCAAAAGAAAACAAAATTACATAGCTAATAAATATTAGAACTGATATTTGAATCAAGATCATCTTCTCCTAGAGACTAAACTCTATATGATTCTACTGCACAAATTTGTTTATTCAAATGAGTAGCCCTTGAAGTCATTGTCTTTGGAGGCTGCTTATTTTTATGGAGCCACTCTCAGGGTCACAGGGTGAGACCATACCTCCTCAGAATGGCCTCTAGCAATGGTTAACAGCTGCACAAGGAAATCCTAACTTCCTTCAGACACAAAGCATCATGACCCAGATTGATAAATTGATAGCCTACTTTATCTACCCTATTTTTCCATAACTCATACCCTTGACTTTCAAAATCAAATGGACAAGCAGAAGTTGATGATGATCTACTTTTTTTTTTTGTACTGCTGATTGAACCCAGAGGCACTTTACCACTGAGCCACATCCCTGACCCTTTTTATTTTTTATTTTGAGACACGGTCTCACTAAGTTGCTTAGGGCCTTGCTAAATTGATGGGGCTGGCTTCAAACTTTTGGCCCTCCTGCCTCAGCATCCCAAACTGCAGGGATTACAGGTGTGCAATCCCTGTAATCCCCAGGGCTACCACACCCAGCTGATGATCTACTTTTAAGGACATTTAAACGAGCAAGGTTTGGGGATGTAGCTCAGTGGTTAAAGCATATACCTAGCATGTGCAAGTCTCTGGGCTTGATCCCCAGTGCTGGTGGTGGGTGGGGAGGCAGGTCATGGTCCTGAAAGTCATTTTCAAGAAGCATCCATGCTTGAAGCACTCTCAACAGCCTGAGAATCAGGGTGTAGACCAGGAAGGTCTACCTTGAAGAATACTAGTCCTTATCTGATCGTTAATAATTCAATCTCTCTGCAGTGAGTGAAAATACATTAATACCATGGAACTACACAGAACATACCCTGCCAGTGCCTATGGAGAAAACAGTGTGTGTCCCTGTCCTCCACACAGCAGGGACTTCCAAAGCAAGAGATTAGAAAATGCACAAAAGGTGCTTGCTGGCCCATTTGCTGTCCTGGATGGAGTAAAAAGGGTCATTACATTACAAATGACAGGCTATCAGAAAACAAGGTCTATACATTACCTTGCCTGTTCAGTGCAGTTCACAGCACCACTGAAAGATACTAAGAACATTAACAATTTTTTAAAAACCTGAATAATTCAAGGATGTATGCCATTGCTACTTCTAACATTGGACTGAGATACTAACCAGTGCAATAAGGTAAGAAAAATATTCTGAGGCTATGCATCCAATACAGTAATCACTAGACACCTGTAGCAACTTAAAATTAAATATTTAGCTTCTCAGTTATACCAGCTACATTTCAAGTGCTCAAAAGCCACATGTGGCTAGTGACTACCATATTGAATAGTGCAGATCTAAAATATATCCATCACTGTGAAATGTTCTATTCAACAACTCTGCCCTAAGGATTAGAAAGGAAAAAGACAAAATTCTCATTTTTGTGTAGTACCTAAAATTCCAAAATATTCATAAATATAAACTAGAATATTAACAGTTACATTATAGAATACGAATTAGTATATTAGTAGTTACATTGTTAGAATCAAAATAATAATTCAGCAAGGAAGTTAAAATCAACATATAAAAATCAGTTCTACTGCTATGTATTGTGAATAATAATCATAAAATAAAGTCTTAAGAGTATCCAAAAACAACCAAGAAAACACCACCACCCAAGTATCTACTAATAACACTAACAAAAGATGTTTAAGGCCATTTTGAAGAAATATTTAGTCATGTGCATCAATTATGACTTGCCTAGTACCTCTCCACTCATTATTTGTATTTTATTCTCAAACTGTCCTTCCTTTCCAAAGGTAGGGCCCATGGTGTGCAAAGACACACGACCAGGATCATAGAAGACTCCAGCAGGTCTCCCAACTCCTCCCACACTCCCCATGCCCTGTTGCCGGCCCAACCCTCACCTCGTTGTATAAATCGCTGAATTCCTCAACCACGTCCTTGGGGATCCTGCGGCCACGGTTGGTAAGGTAGCAGGCCACCCCATTCTTGGAGTAGAGGCTGATGCGGCCCACGCTGCGCTCCCCATCAGTTGTCTCTTCCAAGAGGCCATTGGCTTCTGCTAGATGATAGATAGGATTCCCCTGGGAGCCATGGATCCAGGTAGCTCCCAGCTCAAAGGTGGCGTGTCCTAATGACGACAACAAGAGGCCCTTAGAGGGGCAGGGATTTCTTCAGACAGGGCCTGAACACTGCCTCCTCTTCTTCCTCCAAGGGAATACTCCCAACCCCGAAAACAGGACAAGAAAGGGCTCAGCATCCTCCTTTGAAAACCAACTAAAGACTTCGGGGAAAAGTTCCCAGTGAAACTCACTTTACAGCTAAGAGAAGTGCCACCCAGAATAATTCAGGACAGGACCAGTTAGAAGGCTCTCCTTTTTCAGTCCAGTTTTTTTCCAAAATAACACCAGTACCAGACCCCCTTCCTCCCAGGCACCTCCCTGATTGGGAGGAACACTGTGACACCTGGGCACACAAGTTTCAGTAAAGCACCAAAATCCTCATCCAGCCTTATTTCAACTCCTCGATACCATCATCACCCCAGAGTCTAAGCCCTTCTCCCAGATAGAAAACGGTCCCTTCCCAGTGAGGAGGAGAGATAGGGCCAACACTCCAATTTGAAAGATTCCTCCCCAGAGAAATCTAAACCAGACCTCCAGGGGAAAATAAGCCTTCTAATCCTTTAGCACAGGGGGCAGAACCCAGAGAATCTATTTGAAGTGGCTGGGAGGTCACTCCTGGGTCCAAGTTGGGACAGACCTGGGAAATGGTTCTATTTTCCTCCCCCAGCCACAGTCTAGACTTTTGAGGCAAGCTGCCTCTCTGCCTGAGCCTCAGTTTCCTCTTCTGTTGCTTTAAGGACCATGGTGCATTCATTTCCTTCCCTACTTAGTTCCCAGAGAAATCAAAACAATGCAAAGAGGATAGAAACATTTTTGGTGTTTTGGTTTTGCAAGCCAGTTCAAGATATATGTGGTAAATTTCTTGCCAAGATGGTCACAATAATCTGTCCTATCCTTGTACACACACCCCTTGGCAACATGACTTTGCCATTTCTCCCATCAAGAGGTGGAGTCCTTTTCCCCACCCCTGGAATCTGGGCTGGACTCATGCCTTGCTTTGATTAGTAGAATATGGTGAAAGTGATATTTGTGGCTTCAGAGCCAAGGCCTCAAGGGACCTCATGGATTCTACTCTCACCCTCTAGAATGTGAAAACCATGGGGGAGTGGGTGACTCCAGGCTTATCGTACTGGAGACACATGCCCAAACCAAAAACCTATGCCAATGTGGGTGAGGCCATCTTAGATATCTTAACCAACCACAGTTAAGCTGCCAGATGACTGTAGCCATGTGGGGGAGCTAAGGCAAAGCCAGCAAAAGACCCACTTACCTGAGTCCTGCCAACATTTCTGACCTGCAGAATTTAAGCAAATAAAATGATGCTGCTTTAAGCCATTGCATTTGGGGGCATTTTGTTATACAACAATAGCTATCCAATACATTCTAACAAAGAGCTAAGAACTAGGCATGTACTCCTTTTTCATGCCTTCCCTTTCCTTGGCTGCTTCTAATTAAACCAGCAGTTACTAAAACTAGTCCTGTACACGCCAAAAATAAGAGAAAATGCTACTTCACACCACAGCTAACAAAACAGAATTTCCTGGTGTCTCTGGAAGAGGCAGGCATGTATAGGTCCCTTTGTCCAAGAAAAGTGATCAGACCAAAGAGCACCAATAGCTGAAAGCCTAGCATCCTGCCTGCAAAGGTAACCTGGTGGCCATTAAGGTCTTTCTATTACTAACCTTTCCGTAGGTTTCAGGCTCCCCCAAGTGTCTGGTCTCCTGTGAGTTCACAATGGAAGAGGAAAGCTACCAGCACTGAGGAGAGTCCTGAACCCGCCCTAAAGCACAGCAGGGAGTTACAAGTTATACCACCCACAGGGCAGCCCTGACAAAAAGCACCTTTCCTGCCTGTAGATACTCAACAAAAGCAGGAAGAGGTGAGAAGTTCAAGATCAGTGTTCCACCTGGAATCCCAAGCTTTGCACAGAGCAAGCCCTCAACAGAGGATGTTGCCTGCCCCCTCTGTCCCTGTCATCCTTATCTCTATCATCCATGCATCCAAAGGGCATCAGACATCATCTCCATGCCAACCTCATGGACATTTAGTGTCCTGGGAACCTCCAACCCTCAATCCCTGCTCTCACCACTGACAAGTTCACAACTACCATTTTTCACTGCAGCAAGTCCAGCTGCAGCTGGGTTTTCAGGCCTGCACAGCTGCACACATGACACAATTACACACACGCTTGCTCTAACATGAGCTCCCCCATCCCGGCCACCCCTATCTTCTCACATTTGTCACTCCAGGAATACTGCCCCTCCTTCTTCTCTCTACGTGCCTAACTTCTACCACCACCATTGCCTACCTGGCCTCCTTCCCCAAAGCAAGACTTCCTACACAATCATCCTCTCAGCCTCCCTCGGCCCTTCTCTCCTGCAGTGCCACCTTGTGCCAGCATTTTCCTGTCTGAGTGTGAATTCAACCATCATGACTGACAGCTAGCCCCAGGCAATAGGAAGATGGGTTAGCAGAGGTGGAAGGGGATTTGGGGCCCCTTTTAGGTAAGGTGCAGGTCTTGAGATTGAGAGGAAGATCTGTACAGGTTACAGATAATGAGGACACTTTAACATGGTCATGTCTCAGCTCTCAGCTACCATGACTAGGCCATTTGTCTTCTTGTCTTCTGTTTCTATGTCAGACCCTGAACATCTCATCCAGACTAGATAATTAGACTGGAACTGCCCTTCCCTGAGGCTCCCAGACAGCCAACCAATCAGGTGTTACCAAAGAGTTCCTGTACTTCCATGGGCTGTCCCAGGTTTACAAGTCCTTTGGATGGTACTTTCATCCTCACTGCCGGCAGACACTACAGTGTATCCCAGGGAAGGAGGGCAAAATTTTACATATGCTTTCTAGGCACTGCTCTAGGGAAAGACTCTTAACTCATTCTTCTATAAGAAGAGAGAGGGTCCCCGGGTATCCTAACCTCTGCTGGTTCTAAGCCTGACCACCTACCTCTCTGAGCAAGTGAGCAACACATGCTCTTCTTGCCCTTGCCAACTGGGGTAGGACAGACACAAACACACACTGCAGGCCACCATGTGTGTTCTCCGTGGGTTTCTTCATGGTTCCAACCCACCTAACCCCTCACTGGTCAGACCCCCACAATGGCTAGGAAGACCTGGCCTCCAGCTGCATTTCAAGCAATCTCCCCACTCTATAGAACACCTGGTAAAATCTGCCTATCCCAGAATCAAGTCTTTTACTTGGCTGCTCTCTCCAGGGTCCTCATTATCTGCAACCTGAATAGACCTTCTTTACAGACAATCCTAAGACCTGCACATCACCCACAAGAAGGCTCCAAATCCCTTCCACTTCTGCTAACCTAAGGTTCTATTGTTCTAGGACTAGCTTTCTTAGTTATGATATACTAATTCATACTCAGAAATTAATGACTAACAGGAAGTTGCAGAATTCCCCTTCTTGCAACATAGAAGAAACTAGCCCACCCCGTACCAAGCAAGCTTGCTTCTAGGTTTCCCCTTTCTCCTGAACACTATGAATCCTAGCACAAAGCCAGCATTCTCCAAAAATGGAGACTAGAACCCCACCTTCTCCCCCTCTATGAAGGACACAAAGGAAGCTTCTGGAAAATACTGACAGGTTACATGAAGAAACATTTTATCGCAAGGAAAGAGCTAAAATAATGAGACTTCAGGCAGGGCCATGGGTTAGAGAACAAAATGTGACCTAGGGAAGTGCTGCCCTGGGGTAATGCTTACCAAGTTTCACGCTCTGCACGCGGCCTCCGATGCGGCTGGAAGCCTCAAGCACAGTGACATCTGTGAAGCCCTGCTCCAGAAGTGCTTTGGCTGCAGCCAGGCCAGCCAAGCCAGCGCCAATCACCACCACACGAGGCTGTCCCCTTCTCCGTAGGCCACGACTGAGAGGGTCATCCGCACTGTCGCCACTGGATTCACAACTTTGCATACCGTCCGCACTCGCCTCCTAGGAACCTAGAAGGAGGGGTGTCACAGCTCAGCTGCCCCAAAGGACACTCACAGGCTCCCATCACACTCTGCCCGCTAGAGGGGACTGAGTCCTATCCCTCCCTCTCTGAAGACCTGGACAAGAAGAGTCAACTCTAAAAGATGCAGGGAATGAGAAAGAAGTAACTAAAGGTAGGAGGAAGGAAGGGAATAAAGAAAAGAAAGGAGGGATGCATTTTGGGTCCCCACCAGGAAATGGAGCCCATCCTAAGCCCCTGACATCCATCAATTCCATCCCAAATCTGCTAGTACCTCTTTCCTATCCACAGGCCCCAAAGCAGAGGCAAATGGTGGCCAGAGAGGAAATGACCAAAAAAGCCAACGTCAAGAGACACTGACCATGAGGCTGTTGGTCCTGAACTAGCTCAGCCAAGCATGGCTGCTGTGGTCCAGTATGTCCCAACCCCAGGATGCTCACACCAACCCCAGGATGCTCACACCAACCCCAGGATGCTCACATCAACCCCTGGAGGCGCACACTAACCCCAGGATACACATTACCAAGGATATTTGCACAGGCCCCAAGATACTTGCATAGACCCCAGAATGCTCACACATACCCAAGGATACTTGCACGGACTGTAGGATGCTCACACCAAGTCCAGGATATTTGCACACACAAGGATAGACACTGCTTTGTTCCCTTGCCTGACTCTTGCCTGGCGTGAGCCCTCGTTCTCTCTCTCTCTCTCTCTCTCTCTCTCTCTCTCTCTCTCTGTCTCACACCCCTTCTATTCTCCTCTAGGCTTTCTGTTGGTCTTTCACAGTCTCAATGAGGTGGCAATTTGGTGGGAAGGACAAAGTCCCACCCTCCCCCCTCAGAGTGCCACGAGGCTGGTGTCCATCAAGCCTCTGCTATTCCTGGTACATTTTTTTTTGCCCAGCCACCCAGCCCCTTGGTCACCACAAAGCAGCAAGGAGCCCAGGAAACGGAGGACCATGAGGACCCGTGGCACCAGAGGCCAGACATCAAATTGACAGTTACACTAAGCCAGCTTGTTCAGAGACGCCAGACTAAAGGAGCTGATGCTGGGAGGCCAACAGGGTGTCTGAATCTGCCCCAGAAGACACAGCCTCTCTATTCCCAGAATGATCGAGAGGGTTTGAAGGTGTCCAAGGACACTACTCTCAGTCCTGATCCTGTTTCTGTTCTTTCCTTGACCCAAACAATTTCTATTCCAGTTCCTTCGCTGAGGTTTGAGTAGCAGAAGTTACAG
Source organism: Tamias sibiricus (assembly GCA_025594165.1). Taxonomy (NCBI): domain Eukaryota; kingdom Metazoa; phylum Chordata; class Mammalia; order Rodentia; family Sciuridae; genus Tamias; species Tamias sibiricus. Next base: position 181,679,929 of record CM046659.1, on the reverse strand, counting down.
AATCTAATAGTATCCAGAATCTAACAGGGGAATAAACTCAGGTAGAGGAAGCTGTCTGCAACTATGGTACAAATAAAAAACTGTCACCCATACCTAAGAGCTAAGCATGACCCTTCCCACTGCACAGCAATCCATTGCTAAGAATATACCCAAGAGAAGCAGGGTATATTCCACCAAATAAATGTGTTAAAGAATGTTCCTAGTGACTTTTTATAATAACAACAAAAAAAAAATAAAACTAGAAACAACCCAAAGGTCTATCAGCAATGGAATAGATACATACATCACACTATATGTCGTATATTCACCCAATTGAATATTCTTCAGCAATAAACAAAACTGAACTGTCTGATACTTGCAACTACATAGATGTACCTAAAAGACATGACAGTGAGCAAGTGACCAGAGACAAAAGAGCACATACAGTATGACTTTATTTACACAAAATTCATGAAGTTCTGTGAAGACAGAGATCAGAGGAGAAGTTGTAAGGGAGGGAAGATGACTGAGAAGGGTCTGGAGAGAATTTCCTGCATGGAGAGAATATATATCTTGATCTGAGTGATGGTTACACGGTATACACATAAAGACTCACTGATTTGTACATTTAAGATTTGTAAGTGGGGCCTGTAATCCCAAGAACCTGGGAGGTTGAGGAAGGAGGATTGCAAGTTTGAGACCAGCCTCAGCAACTTAGTGAGGCCCTATCTCAAAATAAAAAGTAAAAAAGGTCTGGGGATGAGGCTCACTGGTTAAGTACCCCTGGGTTCAATCCCCCATACCAAAAAATAAAAATAAAAAGTGTCACTTGCTATAGTATGTATGTCTATCTCAGGATATTCATCCCTGCCCTCCAATCCATCCACCCATGGATCAAAGGCTGGCATGCTGACTTCCTTCTCTGCACACCCCAAGGTCTGGCCACTAAGGTTTCCATTCTACTTGGAATGGTGTCCTTACATATCAATCTTAGCAAAAAGCAGTCTTTCAAAATACGCTCAGGCTGATAAGCTGCTCTTTGCACTTATCCCCACCTATTCCACCTGCCCACAGAATTTTTGGGTCTGGACGGAAATGATCTCCACCACCTCCTCACTCCGAATTCCGGACCCCCAACCACCCTCCAAACCCCAAGACTCAGATGAGCCCACTCAGGGCAGAACCGATTCTCTAGAGGGCCAGAAGATGGCGCCCGAGGCCCGGAACCCCTCACCAGCAGTTTCCACTTTCAGGAACAGGAGCTCCCTGCCTCCCCTCCAATAGAGGCTGTGTCCCGGCTTTCCCAGGGGATGAGGCCAAGGGTTCTCAAGGCTTTTGATTCCTCCCTCCTTCCTCTGCCCCCGTTTCCCTCTCCTCCGATCCCTGAGATGCTGGGTCCTCCTCCCTCCGGAGTGCATGGGGTCAGAGCTAGCTCAAGTCATTCTTCCCCTCCCCTCCCCCAGGTTCTCCTTCCTGCCGTCTAAATTTAGAGGTGAGGATGTGGCCTCCTGCACGCGCCAGGGGACGGGCGGGCAGGCAGGGTCAGAGATGATGCTGCCGGATGTCTGCCAGCCGAGCGCTGACGCTGCGTCAGGTTTGTAAACACGCGGCGTGCTGCGGAGGGCCCGGTGCCAGCAGCAATGACGCCACCACTTCCCGGGCACCCCACGACGACGTGGCACCGCTGCCGGCCCCGCCCCTATGCCCCAGCTCCCCAGGACTGGAGGGTCCCCTGCCAGCACCACTCCGCCCCCGCCCCCACCTCAAACAACTTCTTTTATACCATTAATGGGTAAGATGGATGAAGTGGTTCTCAAACCTCACTGGAACTGCATCTTGAAAAGCTGCTAAGGGGTCCAAGGTGTAATACGATTAAACTAAGGGTCCTGGTTATCTTATTTACCATCAGGCTTCCTGGGCATCACCTCTGAAAACCAGGGGACTAAGTAAGCTCCTTCCTTGGGAAGCCTGGATGGGAGAAGCTGGAAGCCAGTTACCTGACCTTGGGTGGGGGGGGGGATGACCAGCCTGTCCACTGTGGAGACAGTCAAATAAGGCCCTAAGTAACTACTGCAAGATTGTCAGCATTTTCAAGGGGCTCATGCAAGAAACTAATTCATTAGGTTCTGAAGCTACATTACAAGCAGACTAGTTTTGGAATGGGTTCTGGATTGGACATGGGAAATGCTGGCAGGCACTCTCTGTATTTTTTAAGATGAATGCAGAAAGAACCCCCATTTCCCACATCAGGTCTCAGAGACCTTGAACTCACAAAGATATCACAGGTGGAGTGTCAGGTGGAAGTAACACAAGTAACTGGAAACCAAGTGGTTCCCCTGTACCCTTGATCCTCACAGCTAACCCCACAGTCCTGGTCCTCCATAGGCCTTGTTCTAGACCAGTCCCATCATACCTGGTGCCCCCAATGCCAAAGGAGCTCCACACTGCCCAAGAGGGCAAGGAGATGAGTCTTCCTTGTGGCCCCCCTGCTTATCTTCCCATGGGTCCAACTGAAAGAAGAGAGAAGACATCCAGGAACCCCTACTGTATGCTAACGGCTCAAGTGGACCTTTGGGTGCTCTGTTGTCTCCGGCACAGGAGGGGAGAAAGCAACTTGTTTTCTGTTGGTCTGTATCATCTTCTCCTTTTGGATTTCTTTCTTTTCTTTCTTTTCTTTTCTTTTCCTCCTTTCTTTCTTTCTTTCTTTCATAAGAAAGTGCCTTATTGAGGAAGAAAAATCATTTAAATGGTTCTCAGTGCCTGCCTGTTTTTTTCTCGCCTTGGGTAAAGAAATAAATAAATAACATCCGCTCCTTGATCTGTATGCACAGGAGAAACAGAACACCCTGTACTTTTCACGCAGATAAAGGAGAGAAGAAAAAAGTGCTGGCTCAGCCTGGCAGGAGAAAGGAGGAGGAAGTGGGGGAGGCGGGACGAGCAGGGCAATAGACATTTGCCATCTTGCTGCTGCTTCCATGGCAAAATGGGGCCCGGGGAGGGGGGGGGTGACTGGGGCATCCTGCCCAGTGCCTGCGTTAGGGCTCCCATGTCCCCAAGCAGACCAAGCCCCAGAGCTTCAAGAAATCAGGCCAGCCAGGACAGGAATACCTCCTGAACCCCCAATCAAAATGCCCCCACTGCCTCTCTCCACCACTTCTCTAACCCACAGGCCACAGCCACCCCCTGCTGCCCAGGGTTAGCACCACCCTGAGTTGACCAGCCCCAAAAGCCAAATTGGATGACAGAAGGCAGCAGGGAAAGAAGAGATATAAAGAGAAGAAAAACCCTGTCCAATGGCAAGATTGTCAAACACAGATAGATAAGGACTAGGAGACCAGGTGAAACCAGGGTGGGCATTGGCAGCCAAGCTTGGCACTTCCTCCTCCACTCAACCCCACATTCTCCCAATTTCATTGTCACTCAGAAATTAACCCTGCAACAAGTGCTTGCTAATGCAAATACTAGAGACATGGTGAGATGGTTAGTCCTGGTCTCAACACCTATCCCTGCTGAGACCCTCCTAGAAATGCCCAGAACTGAAGGGGAGAGAGGGCACATCTCCTTGCACTTGCCCCATCCATCACTGGAGCACTGAGCAGTCCTGAGGCTCAAAGCTGGAGGCATCCTTAGTGAAAGACCCTCCTTATCAGTTGGGACAAGCCACGTCACACTTACAGCCCAAATTGCTGTCATTTCCAAACCCAACTTTCCCAAAAGCCTGCCAGCCTCCTCTCTGCACCTCACCAATGCCTGGTCTCAATCCCCCTGCCTCATCTTCACAAAGACAAGTATGGCCAGGCTTCTCACAATACGACCAAAGAATTCAGCAATTCATCAAGCAACAACTTCATGCCAGCCATGGGGAAGCCCTTGGCAGGTCAACCCTTCTACTTTGTGGACCCCGGTGGCCTTTCTGGCTTTGATTCCCACCCACAAGACAACTGCCAACATACAGAGTCCCACCTTCACCAAAGTCTAAGGCCTCCCCAGCCCAGCACAGCCAACCTAAAGACCTGTGGAAAACCCCCTCCTTCACATGTGTCAGAAGTTGGTTGGGTCTTCCTCGCACAGACGCACCCTCGTTGGGAGTGCTGTGACTGCACAGTATGCAACTGTGGGACTGTGTTGCTGGAACCAGGTCTGATTTATTACTGTTTTCCAAAGCAGCAGTCACCTTGAACTGTGAGTTGCTCACACGGGCTCTGCCCTGCAATAGCCCCCAGCCAGCCCCCACAGCACCAGCATCTCACTCAGGAAATCCTGCTGCCCAGAGTCTCAGCAGTGAGGCTGTTGCCCTGCATGGTCGCTGAGCAGGGCCAGGCTCCAGGATGGACTGGCCCCCCAGGTAAGCATGGCCACGCCCAGTGAGTCACCCACAGGAGGGCCACCGGCCCAGCTGGGTGTATGGCATCCCTTCTTCCTCAGTGTTGGAGCCTGCCTCAGCCTCACCCTAACAGTGGCTACTTCAACAGAAATAGCAGGAGCCAGACTCCCAGGTACCCACATCCCTCTTCAAAGACACCCCTCAAAGATACATAGAATTCTGACCATCCCTGGGCCCTCTGAACATAGGTCATATAGGTCAAGTGTGCATGCACCCTGTCCTTTTCTCAGGGCCACCTCAGGATGAATTTCCTCATCTGTTTCCAGGAGAAGGGTAAGGCCCTAAGGCAACTGACCCACTTGTTACTTCACCCCCTCCCCCTTGAGGTCTAGGGCCACACCAGCTGAACCCCTCCAAATGGAACATACCTTCCAACCAGAAGTCTTCCCCCTCCTCTAAGCCCCCACATTTGCTCATGGGAGACTTGTCCGGGGTACCCTCAGCAGCAAAGATCAGCTCACTTGCACCCTCCCCAACCAACCTTGGGGACTTCACAATGTCCTCCCAACAGATATAATGAGTACCTATGGGCAGTAGTCCCCTCACCTTCCCTAGAGGGACCCCTCTCTCCCTCATGCTTCTAACATAGGAGAGGGAGAAGGACAGAAGCCAGGGGCTGGCCCAGGGAACATCTTTGGACTGCCTGTCAGGTCTGTCAGATTTGGATTCTCAAGTCCCCCCAGACAATGCAATTATTCTTCCAATGTAAAAAATGCCCAGAAATCCCAGACCAGCTGCTTTGCACAGCAGTGCAGACAAAGGGGCTCTCTGTCTACAGCAAGGCTCCTCCCACCCCTTCACCCCAGGGAGGGCCCCCCAACTACTCCCAGCCAGACCCTCCCCAGCCTCCTCATCCAGGCCAGTGAGAAAGCAAAAAGGACAGGATTACTGAGCCAGACTGGGGAAGGGGGGAGCACAGGCAGTCTTGGAGCCCAGAAGATAGGAAGGGAAAGGGAGAGAACACAGGCCTAGGACCCTGGAGACCTGGGCTGAGGCTCCAGTTCAGTATCTTCCTTGCTTTCCAGGTGACGCCTGTCCTTCTTTGAACCCTACTTGGCCAATACCTCTGAACTCAGCCCAACGACAGAGCATCTGTCCCCTGCTTCCTGAGCTTAGTCCCATCTGATACCTGAAGCCTCCTTTAGTCTTCCACACTTCCCCATCTGTAAAATGGCAGAAGGTCCAGCTACCTGGCAGGACTGCTGGGAGGACTAAATGAGACAACACTGGTAAATAGTATGGCCACCTGCAAAGACCACCTCAGAGTGGGAGGGAAAGGGAGGAAGATCCCTTAAAAGGCCAGTATAGGAAGTCAGAGTCTCTCCAAGGGCCCAGAACTCCATTTCATGTAGAAGAACCCAAATCTTGATCAGAGCTCAAAGCTCAGCCTCAGCCTTGGCCCCAACCCTAATATCAGACATGAATCGGGTACCCCACAACCTGCATTTGACTGACTCCTAACCCAATAATAACTCGGTCTGAACCCCACAGCACTGATTCAGCCTGACCATCCTACCCAGCATCGAGCATGAGGGGACACCAGAGATGGTAGCCATTAGTCAACTCCAAGTTCATGAACCAGAAAAGGCATAAGTGCCTCATTCCACAGACCCCCAACCACTAGCAGTGTCCTCTGGCCCTCATAGGCCAAGAAAAAGGGAAGGGCCCCATCTTTCTTCCTGGCACCTGGACTTCTCTCCAAGCACAATGTCTTTGTTACCCACATCTTTTCCCAAAATATGTAAAGTCCCTAAAAGCACAACTTTAAAAGGCTTTATAAGCCTATTCAGAAGAAAATAGGGGAGCCAGGAGTCCTTGGCAGGCCTGTGCTGCAAGGACAGAGGCAGCCCTTGACTCAGTGCATGGGGGCAAGAACCAAATGCTCCCCCACCCCCGGGGAATCAGTAGGCAGGACGAGGAGGCACACTGGGGTGGTGAGCACCCTGGGCTGGTTCTGTTTCCCAGGATGCTCTGCAAGGCAGAATAGGCCTGCAGACAACCCAGGTTAATTGTTCCAGGGCTTTCATCCCTCGGAGCAATAGGTAATTGTATAGCTCCCTGCAGGGACAGGCCCAGGAGACCACTCAACTAGAAGCCTAGCTGTGGGTGGAGGAGGGGGGGAAAGTTTTGGAAGAAGCCATAGAAAGAACAGAGTCTTCTCGATGGACATAAAGGTCCCCTCAGTTGGAGACCTTGATGACTGTGTCACCTTGACAGCCAAATAGGTGAAACTGAGCCAGAACACAGCTGTTCTGGGGCTGCAGCTCTTCCTCCCATATCCTGACCCCAACAACTTTACCCCAAGCTCCTTCACCCTGCCATAGATCCCACCTTCAGCAAAAATCAGTGAGATCAGGGTTGGTTTCCATTTCTTCTGAATGCCTCCTATGGACCTTCCAAATTCTGAATCAGCACTCCAGCTTGGCTTCTATCTCCAGCTTCAAGCTGCTCACACCCCACACCCTGATTTCCCATCTTCATGTGTGTCTGTGAGCAGATGTCCTGGCTGGCCAGGAAGGAAACCTCCTCTCCACAAGAAGGACCCACCCCTGTCCCTTCAGGTCCCAAATCTTCCAGAGGCATGCAAGCACCATGCCCTCTCAGCTGTCAGGGCCTGAGTACACCACTCCTGGCTAGTTCTTTGGAAGATCAAATGGCCTGGACAGCAGCCTTTGCTACTAACCAGTGTGGCCTTGAATAGTTCATTAGTGCTTAAGTCTCATTTTTCCCATCTATAAAATGGTGACACTCACCCCTACCCTGAGTAAGGACAGCCCTGACCCTAGATCCTATCCACCAGCTGCCATGTCTCCAGTCTCCTGCAGCTCTCTAAGCAACTCTCAGGATAAGGCCATCTGGATTTCCTCCCTCTGAGAAGGACCTGACACCACAACTCTGAGTTCCCTGCCAGGAAGTCATCAACCACACAAGTATAAGAAACACCAGAGAACTGGTCACTGCCCTGGTGATTATGTTGGAGCAAGACTTCCTTTGGTGATGGCAGACCAGGCTATAGGCAGAGGAGGACCAACAGAGGACGGTGCTCACAGCCATTTACTCCCTCAGAAAAAGGTCTCTGACAAGGCTGAAACCCAGAGAGGAAAAACCTGTCTCAAGACAAAGGGCACCAGCTCTGTTCTGAGGTGCCCAAGTCCCAGGGGAACCCCAGAAAGAGACATGTCTCTCTCACACACACACAATAACAAAAGCACACTTATGTTTCACTTGATGACTCAACTGAATAAATAAAATAAATGAATTGATATCACCTCTGTATAGCACCAGGGTTTCCATGCAGATCCTGGGGTCTGATCACTTGCTTTTGAATACCAATGGTTTGAATCTCCACCACTTATTTGATAAGAGAACTAAGCCTCAATTTCCTCATCAATAGAGGGTCGAATGTGACAAGGCATGCACAGTGCTTATCCCAGAGCCAGCCACAGAGCAGCAATGGTTTTTATATTACCCTACAGGGCCCAGTCTGCTTACTGATGGCAGTTACCCCAGGGAAGACAGGACCAAGTGACCAGATGTGGGTGAGGATGGGGTAAATCCAACAGTAGAGAGGTCAAAGAGCCTCCTGCAAAATGACCGCACAGCAGGACTGTCAGGCCTCAGAGAGCTACCCCACCCCATCCCATCCCATAGGGACATTGCTATGGCAGAGGAGGAACAGGGCATTGGGAGAGAAGGATCAGCCCAGGATGCTCCTTGCTGGCTGCACTTGGCCCAATGAGGCAAGGGTTATGAAGCTGCAAGTGCAACTCCAGGACAACCTGTGTGGCCACCACCTTCCAAGATGACCCCCAATGATGCTTCTCTCCTAGTATTTGCATCCTAGTTTAGTCCCCTCCTCTCACAAGCCCACCTTTGTAACTATAAGAATATTGCAGAAATGATGGACTATCACTTCTGAGATCAGGTTAAAGAAGACACTGGGTTTCCACCTCAGTCCCTTGGAGTGCTTACTGTGGGGGAAGATAGTCATCATGCCATGAAGACCCTCCAGCAACCCCATGGAGAAGCCCACAGGCCAGGAATTGAGTTCTCCCCCACAACAGCGAAACCAGCTTGCCAAGCAAGAGTAAACCGCCTAGAAGCAGATCTTCAGATGACTACAGTGCTGGCCAACATGGTGACTGAGCCTCATGGGAGACCCTGAGCCAGAACCACCCAGCTAAACTGTTCCCAATTCCTGACCCATATTAATGGTGAGAATAATAACGTTATATAAATGAGGTTTTGTGTGTGTGTGTGTGTGTGTGTGTGCGTGTGTGCATGCTCACGCATGTGCATGTGTGCCATGTGAGTGTTGCTGAGGACTAAACCCAGAACCCAGCCAATGCTAGGCAAATGTTCTACCACTGAGCTACAACCACAACCCTGAGGATAGTAAAAGTTCATCACTGTTTTAAGCTACTAATTTTGGGCTATTTTATTACCTGGCAATAGATAACTAATAGCAACTCACTTTCCAGAGGTCCCCCATCCCACTGAGGATCTCAGCCCCCTCTGTTCTGAAATGTGGGACTAAGATGCAGTGGGCAGGGAGCCTGCCCAGGCCCAACAGCTTATAAGGCCCAGAAGACAGGCACTGCTTCCCAGACAGCACATTAGACTCACATGGAGATTTTTACAAACAACCCATAACCACACCACATCATTTAAATCAGACTCCTTGGGGTAAGGCCCAAATGTGGATATTATATTAGGCCTTGCATGATGCTAACATATAGCCACTGCTCTAAAGCAGGTTCCAAATGCAGACTGTAAGACAGCCCAGAGATATTCAGGATCTTTCATGCAGCAGTGGCCAAGGTCTCCCCAGCCTAGAGTTTGGCTGGAAGTCTCCCTCTATGCTGCCTCTGCCTGGCTCCCAAAGATTCTTCATTCGATGTCTGTAATACACCTGAAGCCAGACAGGTGTCCTCGCCTGCCTTTGCTCAAGCACCAGGCATATCCACATCCTCCTCCCCTTTCTCTGCCTCCAAGGCCCAACCTCTGCTCAGGGACTGCTCCCACAGGCTGCAGGGATGGGGTCTAGCTCAGTGTTCTCAAAATAATATATTTTTTTTTTCTCATCTGCAAAATGGGAATTACCATTATGCCTGCTCTGATCTCTACTGGGTCTTAAGTTTCCTCTCACAAGTCCTCAGAGAGACCTGTATTTGTATTTTTGTCTCTCCCAGGACTCAGTCTTGCATGGAGCTCCACTTGCCCCTAGGAGGACACAGGAATGACAGGGCTGCCCTGAAGCTCATGGCTTGTTAACTCCAGAGTAGAATAAACAGTGCTAAGGGTCGCCCTGGGAAATACCAAGGATGTAAAAAGGTGCCTAATCTAAAGTGGGCTGGGGAAGGAGTCTGATTCCCACAAGGAGACTATAAGACCTTAGCTCCAGGCAGGGGAGCCGCAAGCACAAAGGGTCCAGGCGCTACTTACAAGATCAACTCTCAACAGAGGACACCAGTACGGCCCCTTTCCCCACCCTCCCCGAACCACCTGGCAAGGCCTCTATACCCCAAAGCCCCGGATCCCAAGCCCCCTCACTCACCTGACCTCCCTGGGTAGTTGCAGCGGCCGCCCTGGCCGCCCTGGGAGTCGGCGTCCCAGCGCCAGACGGGGAGGACGCATCTCCGCCTCCGCAGGGCCTTCCCCAGCCCCACCCGAGCCGCCCCTGGGGCGTGGACGCTGGGGCGTGCCCGAGCTTCCAGGCGTCAGCCACACAGGTGTGCGACAGGACCGCCTGGGCCCGCTAGAGAACACAAGGCCCCCCACCCCCACCTGAGGCAGCGAGGCAGCGCCCCTATCTCAGCCCTCCAGAGAAAGCGGGAGAGGCAGGCAGGGGGACCACACAGCCACTCAACAAACAGCATGGGCACTTCATCCTCGGTGGGCCGCGCCCCACTAGGTGTGGAATCTGAGTAGGCACAGGACCTGTGGGTGGGGAGATGTCGGAGCTCCATCTTAAAGGACCCAGGTCTACAGGCACGGCAGGTGCTGAGAAGACTGGAGGTAAGCACAGCCAAGTTTTGAGAAAGAATGGAGAGGGGCAGGTGGCAGGTGACAGATTATTCCCACATCTAAAAAGGTTTAGTGAGTGCTACTCTGGGGCAGGCATCAGGCACTCAGAATAAGGCAACAGCCAGAAGCCAATCCCTAAAGACCTGGCAAGTCCAGGTAGCAGGTGCCATAAAGAAAAGAAATCAGGGTGGAGGGACAGGGAACGGTTGTATGTAAGGAGGTAAGGGAAGGCCTCTCTGCCACGGTGACAGTGGAACAGAGGAAGTGAGAGTGCTGTGTCGGCCTCCTAGGGACTTATTGAACGGCAGGATATGGGGCCAGGGCTGGCCAGGTTGACTTGAGTAACCAGTCATGACCCCTGGGAGGAACCAAGACTGGTTGTAACTGTGTCAACTGGCCACCTGGCTTTGCACTTCACAACAAGCCTGTGATGTGAGAAAAAAGGAAAACTAGCTCAAATACCTTGGTGCAGGACCCACAAGTGCAAGGTGGGCACCACTGGCCTGATTCCTCAGCCCCATTCCCTCCTTAAGGCCATCACCAGAGTTGGGCAAGTAGCCCTTTAGGTGGCTTCCATTCACAGGGCCCAACATGCACCCTCCCCAAGCCAGCACCTGCATCAGGCATCACCTGAAGGCACCTGACCTGTCCCTGAGTGAATCAGTGTCCCTAGTACCACCCACAAGCACAGAGATACACCCTTTGCACAGATCAGGCACTGGACGCCTGGGAAGTATGAGCTGACAGATGAGGGGGGTGGCTGGGCCCTGAGGCTTCTCCCCTTTCCCTGCCAGCAGCCACAGCCCCACAGTGCCGGGGTTAAGGAGGACAGCCAGTCAGCACTTTCCACAACTCTTTCAAAACCACTGACAAGAGCTGAAGCTTGTGGGAGCAGCTCAGCTGGGGTGCAATTTCCCCTTGGTGGCCCCTCGTGACTCTGCACAAAGCCCAACTGTGCTTGACTCCAGCCCTGGGGAGGGGGTGTCTCCTGCAAGTCTATCTTCTCTCCTGAGCCACAGGGCCCCCACTGGTCCCAGCCTGGGACTTGTGCTCCCTGACTGCAAAACGACCCTACTGCTGCAATGGCAGAGTTGTCTGAGGTTTGCTGGGTCCAAGGAATGTTTAGAGGGGAAGGAGGGATCCTCTTTCACCATAAACCATTTTCCAGGAATACTACCTCTCTGTAGTCTCCACACAGCACAGTGTATCACAAAGCACAGGCAGTATGCATGATCGCAAAAAAAAAAAAAAAAAAAAAAAAAAGGAAAACCTCCCCCAAAACTCCAGCCACCAGATGCACCTCACAGCAAACTGCTATTTATTTTGTGCTTTCTGTGCCAGGCCCTGGGCTGGGCTTTTCATCCACTGCATTATTTCATTTTCACTGCACAGCCACCCATTGTACAGATGAGGAAACAGACTCAGAGAACCTCACAGACAGAATGGAGGCCACCCAGAGAGAGGGAGTGGTAAGGCAGGGCTCAACCCTTGCTCAGTTCTCAGTCCCCACTCTACCTCCCAGGGTGGCAGGCACAGGGACTGCCCTGCGCTTGGTACTTTCCCTGTCTTACCACTCCTCACATACAGGCACTCTGGATTGGCAGAGTCATCTCAAAGCCTAGCAACTCACCCCAGCTGCACTGCCAAAACCTGGGGCTGCCACCAGGAGGCCACCTGCCTCCTGGTCTGAATGCTTAGCTAGGTGCGCTGAAGGCCACCCTAGTCTCACTGCCCCATGGTGTTGGCTTAGGCTTGTCAGCCACATTGTGCCAGACCACAGCCCTTCACCCTTGTTTTTCTCCCCATAAATAGGGTCAGTGATGTGACTTCATTGTTTTTGCCAGCACAAATGAAAATGCAAAAATTGACTAACTTTTTATTCCCTATAGATAGTCACTTCTCTCACTGGCCCCAAATTGCCCCCTCCTGGTGACTTCAGGGTGCCCTATCCATTCTCACCTAACAAGTACACAGAATCAGCCTCTACAGGGCGCTACAAAACATCCCAGCCTGAAAACCAAAGGTGTTCATAGAAAGTGCATACATGGGCCCTGGCCTAAGATTTAAGCCATAAAACACCTACAGAGCTTAGATGCTGACTTTGGATGATAAACATTCTTCAAGTCCTTCTGTTGAGTTCAAAGAGACTAAATAACTCACAAGCTTTTGAAGTCAAAAAGGGTCAGTTCTTAACATTCTACCATCATCATTATTGCTACTTTTCACTGAGCACATTTGAGCTACAGAATGTAGTGCTAAGTACTTCCCCATGGAATATTCAATTCATGCTTACATCAGTGCCCCTGTGCTACAGAGGAGGAAACTGAGGCTGTGGGAGGTTCCACGACTGCCATCTGACAAAATGTACTCCGATATCTATTCCATAAAATACTAAGCCTCAGGCCTCACTTTTTTTTTTTTTTTTTAATCCAGCAAGAGTCAAGTTCATTGTCTTTCCTTGAGTTACTTTTTAGACTCCAAACCTTTAACTTGCAAAGTTTTATATTGTGTATGGTCTTTTTTTTTTTAATTTTTTTATTTTTTTAGTTTTAGGTGGACACAATATCTTTTATTTCTATGTGGTGCTAAGGATTGAACCCAGTGTCTCACGCATGCCAGGAGAGCACACTACCACTAGCCACAACCCCATCCCTTGTGCATGGTCTTTTTAAATTAATTTACCAAAATTAAAGACAGTAAAAGATCCCTGTGTGGGTAACACTGAAAGGCAGCATTTAAAAATCTTTCCTAACAGTGTTTGCCCATTGGTGGTCCTGGGTGTCTCCTGCTTGAGTCATCCTAAAATTGAGCTGACTTGGAGTCTAGTTTTTTGCTAGCCTGCGAAGAATAGCACCCCACTCCCAGGATCAGAAGTACAGGCAGCTGGGCCAGCACTCCCAAGTGAGTGTCTTGGGACAAACTCTTGAGAGAGCTGTTGGGTAAGGAAAGGGCATAAGACCAGATGTCCCAGAACCTGAGTTTGACCCCCATCATTCCATTTCCTGCCACTGACAACATCTCTCAGAGACGCTGTGTCACCTCACCAGGCCTCCCAGGCTACGTGGGGAGGCGAGGAACTGTGTATCTGCCAGGGCCTGGCACACGGTTTACAGGGGGTGGCTAGGTTCTTTGTTCTGTTTTCTAATAAATTCCAACTCATTTCCAAGTGCTGCTTCTCCTGGTCTCAAGTCACAAGGACCTTAATACCCTCCCCTAAGAAGCAGGTAGAAAATTCAGGGATCTGAACCTAGCAGGGCAGGGAAGCTAGGCCACCCAACTCTGCTTCAACCCAAATGTTTTCCTTTGTTCTTCATCCTCCACCCCTGGACTCAGAGAGAGCCCTAAGCCCCCGCCTATTTGAGGAAGAAAGAACAAGGGGCAAAGGAGGACACGGGAGTGTAGCTGGGGCTGGATGAAGAACCCCAGAGCATCCACTCCTAGGCCTCTCTGAGGTTGGGCGGCAGTCACCCACACCAGCCTGTCAGCACCTGACATTGCACCATCCCAGCTCCTCCTCCCACACTGTTTGAAATGCCACACCTGTCCCCTCACCTGAGCTGCAGAACAAAGAGTCCTCACACTGCAGAGGAAACCAGATGTGGAAGGGCAAGATAGGGTAGCCTCACTGATTGTCCCCACCAGACACAGGGGACAGGGGGAAGGTAGGGACAGGGACCCTGGAACTCTCCCCCTCCCACCTTCTCCACTGGCCACACCCTTCCCAGGGAAGGCAACAGGGAAAGATTCCAAACATTTGAGTAAAATGATCAAGAATCTGAAGACAAGGATCATAAGCAACCAGCTCCCTCCTGCGCTTTAAGGAGCACAGCTATTATTGGGTGGGTAGGGGGACAGGGTCCTGCACCCCTGCTACCATCACACTGCGTTTCCCTGCCATGTTTCTCACTGAGCACTGCTCTGATCACATCCAAAACTTTCAACGGCTCCCCATGGCCTAACAAATGAAGGCAGGTCCCTGCCACCTCCAGCTTGCCCACAGGCCACCAGTATCCTCTGACTCCCAGATCCAAGCCTGTGACTTCTCATTCTGCTTCCCCACCCTGCTAGCCACTCCTCCAGGGAGCCAGTCCTGGCTGCCCTGGCCTTCACTCTTCCTTCTCCTCTAAGGACGGCTCTGCTCTCACCAGGGCCCCACCCAGGCTTTAGTCTGCTCTCAGCTGGCTTCATGCCTTGCCTTCACAGGTCCACAGTGATGATCCTCTTCCCCGGGTCCCTCCTGGAGATACCACCTCCATCCATTAATCACACCAGTAACAACAGCCAGCTTCGGGGGGTGACATTATCCCCATGGTAAAAATGGGGAAACTGAGGCACAGGGAGGTTTAGCTTCTTGCTCTGGGCAAGAAGCCTAACCCTGTTGTTAAGAGTGAGGAGGTCGCAGAGAGGTATAGGGCAGGAGACCCTCCCAGAATCCAGAAGATCCAGGCACAGTCACTACCAGGTCCTGGACATCAAATAGCTCCATCCAGGCCCCTTGGTCACTTGCTCAGTGAAGCAGAGCCATGACCACAAGAGCCCAGAGTTGGCTCTGGGCCCAGGCACTGTCCAGCCTGACTTCCCTCTGCAGTGCCCTTTTCTTCTGCTGACTATCCAAATGTGCCTGTCACCAAGTCCACCTCTCCCAGGAAGCCACTCTCCATCTTTCCTTTCCTCCCTGACATATCTAGGCCTGCCCATCACCCATGTTTGTGGTCTCCCAACAAGCAGCATCCTTCCATATCAGCTGTTCCCAACAGGTGTCTTCCTAGTCAGTGGGATATTATTAGGGAGTTTAAAAAAAAAAAAAAAGATTTCCTTGGTCGACTCAGCTTGGGAAACATAAAATGGTTTCCATCTATAGGACTTGTCAGAGCCTTTAATGCTCATAAATCCATTGTCAACCTCCCACTGGATCATGGGGCAGATTTGCCACGTTCTACTCTTATTTGTCCCTAGAACCCTTGAGGTTTCCCAGAATAGTCAGAGAAATGCTGCCTCCTCCACCCCTTCAGGACAGCCTGGCACACAGGTAGGGGGTAAGACTGGCTTGGCCTTCACCTCCTTTGAAGAGGCAGGTGGGACACCTGGGGAGCCTGAGAGCAAGAGAACCCCTGCCCTGCCAGCCCCTCTGGGCACTACTCAATGTCGCAGAACCTCTGCCCTCCATGTCTGGCATCCCTACCGTCCTCCAGGTGTACAGAATGGACTCCCCTGCCAGTGTCTGGCAGGACCTCAGCTGACCAGTGACCTCAGTGCAGAGCCTGAGGAACAAGGAGCCTTAGGAGACCCCCAAAGCAAGTTGGACGGACGGCTTGTTCATGCAGGTTGCTTTTTCTACTCTATTACTTAGCATGCGAGTTTTAAATACTACACCAAAACTAAAATGTTAAGCTGCCAGTCTGAGAAGATGCAGTGCCCCACCCAACAAACCCTGTGACACCGCTCCCTGCCCCCAGGACTGAACATCTCTCAGTTTATAGACAAGGAAGCCGAGGCCTCAAAGGAGAGCAGACACTTGCCTGTAGGGGCCCAGCCAGGGGCAAAGCAGGGAGAAGCATCCAGGCCCCTCAACTCCCAGGTTCGCTGCAGGGAACAGCCGGAGTGGGATAGAACCCCAACAGCAGCTCAGGTAACCATCAGCAGCAGCACCAGGGATTCACACCCAGCGAGAGGAACAGACAGGGCACATGCCAGGGGTGATGGTCCACAGCTGGGGAGGCTTCAAGGGCTTTTCAGAGATGTACAGCTGGGGCTGGAGGTCGAAGTCAGCTGTTTCCCCAATCTTTCACCCCACCCTGGCTGGAGGAAGGGTGCTCACTCCAGATTGGCTATGCGCAGCACCCAGCTTGGCTGTGGGCAGAGATAAGGTGCCCTGCGTGTCATTTGCATGTCACCCTGCCTAGGAACACAGCCACCCCAAACACCCCCTTGTGGTCTTGGAAGCTCCTCCCAGTCGGGAACTCTAGAAATCAAGCCTGTGTTCCCAGGTAAGACTCACACCTCTAGAGGCCCCCAGAGACCCCCTACATTCCACATCCACCATGCTCTTCTCTGCCCTCCCCAGCCTCACCTGCACCCCCAAACTCCCACACAGGCAACTCCCTACACCTCCCCAACACAGTCCATGGGGACTGAGGTGGTCCCCTTTACCTGTTCCAAGTCCCACCTAAACTGTGCCGGTTCCTCACGACTCCCGTCTAAATCCTCACTACACAAATCGTGGCCCCTGGACCAGCAGCACTGAGATGCCCAGGTGCTTGTTAGAAATGCAGAGTCTCAGGCCTCGCCCTAGACCTGATGAATCAGACAGGACCAACCTGCATTTTAACAAGCTGCGCAAGTGATGTGCATGTGTTTTGAGTTTTGAGAAGCACTTTTATAGACCATTGGCTAATCAAGTCATGGCAATCACAACCTAAAACCTTCAATGGCTCCCCGGGGCCTAGTACAAGTCTAGACTCAGCAGCTTGGCAGTCAAGCTTTTCCCAGCCTAACTTCAACCCACTTCTCCAGGTCTGGGCTCCCCCTCTGCCTTGGCAATGCCATCCCTCCTTTTGTCAGCACAGCCACCCAGAATTCTAGGACCCTCTCTGTAAGCTGCCTGGTACCGTAAACCGGGATAAAAACTCTCGGGGGCAGAGTTAAGCTTTTACTACTTTTACTTCTACTTTCTTAGAGCTTAGAGAGGGAAAGAAAGATTTTTAGAGAGAAAGATTAAAGCGAGCTTTTCTTCTTGTCTTAGCTTAGCTTAGAGTCTTAGAGAGAAAGAATGATAGAGTCTTAGTTAGAAAGATAGAAAGATAGAGCTTAGCTTAGAGAAAGATTAGAGCTTCTTTCTTCTCTCTTCTTTCTTCCTTCTTCTTTCTTCTGTCTTCTGTCTTCCTCAGGAGTCTCGGCCTAACTCTGACCAGTCATTACTTCTTCTATCTGGTTTCTCTTCTGTCTTCTATCTGGTTTCTCTTCTGTAACCGCTCTGCCTATGTTCTGGCCGCTCTGATTCTTCTGACCGACCGAGTGACTGCCCGACTGGCTGAATTCTCTGTTCTCCTAACTCGGACTGCTTTCACCCGGTTATATACCTTCAGGTTTGCGGGTGCCTACAGGTGCGTCACATACATATCAGGTGGAACTTATGGCTTCCAGCTAGCTACAACAGCCCTTCCTAATTAGGGCTCCTTCACCTCTCGAAGCACCACTGCCTTCAGGAAGCTAGTTTGAACTGTACCTCATTATGTCACGGCTGGCATGCTCACTTTTATTTCCTGGAGAGTGGGGACCATGTCCTTTGTCCTCATTGGCTCTGAATACCAGGCTGGGACATGGGAGATGCCAGGTGCCAATGACAGCTAACAAGATCCAGTGCCCAGCTGTCAGGAAGTCTGCCCTCAGTTCTGCCCACCTGAGGCTCTGCACAGCTTCCCTTCAACTCAGCAGACAAGGACTTAGGTGCCATGGAAAGACCTCTTCCAGGACCTCCTGACAACCATGGGGCCTGGTGAGCTCTCAACAGCACGTTTGCCCTGTGCCTCAGTTTCCCCAACTGCAGAAGGGAATGCTGACGGACCCTCTCTTCCTGTGGAGCTGGCAGGACATGCTCAGATAGATGAGCAGATCTTCAAAACTCTGAGGCTCAGGATTTGGAGCAACAGACACCATTCCCATGTGGTCAGTCTTCCTCAGTCAGCCAGCCAGGACCAGAGGTGTCCTGG
The DNA here is from genome assembly GCA_025594165.1 of Tamias sibiricus. Classification (NCBI taxonomy): domain Eukaryota; kingdom Metazoa; phylum Chordata; class Mammalia; order Rodentia; family Sciuridae; genus Tamias; species Tamias sibiricus. The sequence continues at coordinate 181,661,830 of CM046659.1, read as the reverse complement.
TTCCTGAACAGAAAACCCTCACAGGGCAGAATTGCCACTCCCTCCTCCCTGGCCCAGTCCCTGGGACTGGCGTCCCTTGAGAAATCCTTTCTCCCCTGCACTAGGTCTGTAAGGAGACAGTACTCAAGCATGTAGCTTCAAGGTGCTTCCAGGGCTCCACAACCTCCAAAAGAAAAGAAGTCTTTCGGACCCCATGTCACAGACAAAACAAAAAGAGGTCCAACAGGGCCAGCAGTGAAGGAGATTAAGCCATTTCCAGTTTCCATTTCTCTGTTCCCCCAACTCTGCTCCCACATTCAACTCAGTCCAACTCAGACTCCAGCCTGGTTTCCCAGGGCCAAGCCTGAAGCTCTACCTAACAGCATTCTAGATGGAATCCCAACCAGGCCAGCTATCTGCACAGCCCCTACCTGACCTCCCTATCCTCTCCAGACATTTTAAGAGACAACAAAGAAGGAAATGCTCTCCCCAGGGGGTGACATTCTAACAGGTTTTTGTACCTGAAGCAGTAGACCTCCACAGCACTCTGACATCACAGTATGCATGATGCCCAACTACTTGAGCTGGGTTCAGAGCCCCTCCTAGAAGAAAAAGCAGGACATGAAGAGGAAAATTTTTTCACCTACTCCATGCAAGGACCCCTTCTACCTTAGAGGATGTGACTTCTCTCCTATCTCCTCAGCTCCCCAAGCCAGGCACCTCAGCAAGGCAGGAAAAAACCCTTGTTTGTTCAGAATCCCTCAGGTGGCACATATCTGAGAGGCATGAGAGAAGTGGCAGAGTGGACTAGAATGCACACCATCACTGCTAGGTGTATGATTGTGCCTCAGTCTGCCCATCTATAAAATGGGAATAAGACTGACCTTACAGAGCTGGTAAGAGGATTAAAGGAGTTAATTTTGCAAAGTCCTTAGAACAATGCCTGACACCCAGTGACATACCAGAGCCTCATCCTAGCCTCTTGGTGTCTGCCAGATTGCTCCAACCAGGATGCCCTCCTTGTTCCTACCTATTCCAGCTCAAGGCCTTTCCTAAGTGCGCCAGCCTGACCCCAGATCTGAATCACCAGCCCTGAGTTCCAGCATTCAACTTGTGGTGGGACTTCAGTCCATTCCCAGTTCCCCTGTCAAAGGCTGAGCTCTCCTCCTTCCCAGATCTGAGGTCCCTTGGCTCTCAGCCCTCCTTTCTGAGAGTACCAGTCACATGATTCAACACTCAACTGGCTCCTCCATGAAAACAGGAGAGCTGTGGGTAGAAAAGTAAGAGTCTATAGCGAGGGCTGGAGATACAGCTCAGTTGGTAGAGTGTTTGCTTCGCATGCACAAGGCCCTGGGTTCAATCCCCAGCACCATCACCAAAAAAAAAAAGAAGAAGTCTATAGAGAGACCCCCACACACACAGGCTCAGCTTCTTCTTCCTCTACAAACCCCTGACCCCTGGGCTGAGCACCCAGCAGCCACCCAAGGGTATAGGTTGAAATGAATCCCAGGCTGTACCCCTCTCCAGAAATGGAGAACCTCCCTTCCACCCAACACACATATACACACACCCCTGTTGATCCAGCCAGGATTTCCACCAAATAAAGCAAAGGAAATCATTTTCCCTCAACCCACAGTGACCCACACAGACTCCACATGCCTGAATGCATCAACCTCCCCCTTGGTATAGAGGCCTGACCTCAAGCCACCTGTACCTTCTCCACTTCTCAACCCCCAGGGATTGAACCTAGGGATGCTCAACCCTGAGCCACATCCCTAGACCCTTTTTTAATTTCTTGTTTTGAGACAGGGTCTCACTAAATTGCTTAGGGCCTCACTAAGTTGCTGAAGCTAGCTTTGAACTTGTGATCCTCCCGCCCTCAGTGTCCTGAGCCTCTGGGATTACAGGCATGTGCCACTTCCCTTTTTCACACCCCACTGGCTCTCTCAGATTCTTGCAGCAATTTGCACAACTGCTTTTGTGGAACAAAAAATTAAAATTCTCAGGGTCACCTGAAGATTAAAGGGCCTCCTGTGCTAACTGCAATACCCATCTCTTTTTACTCAGTACCATCCTTCCCACCTGGCTCAGATTTACTGAGCATCAGTTACATGCCAAGCACTGTGCTCAAAGCTCCAGATAGAGTAGCAGGCCATTAAGTCCAGGTTCCAGACAAAGTCTTAGAAGATAGACAAAATCAAGTAAACAAAGTTAAGACAACTGTAACAGTTATGGCCTCTGATAAATATAATGAAGAAAGTGAATCAGATACTATAATGAATTATAGGAGAGGAGGGCCCCTCTACCTATATTGGGAAGGCATTTAAGGAAGTTATATTTAAGTTGAGACCTGAAAAGTAAGGAGCACAGCCACCCCAGTGAAGGCACTGGGAAAATCCACAGGCAGAGAAGATAGCACAAGCAAAGGTCCTGGGGCAGGAAAATGCCTAGGCTGTTGGACAGACAGATATGATTCAGATGTCTGTCAGAGAGAATACAAGGAGACAGTGGTCAATATAAGGCTGGGGAGGTCAGCAATGGCTAGATCACAAAGGGTCTGATTGACCAGGAGAAAGTTTTCAGATTTTACTCAAGTGCAATAGATAGCCATCAATGGTTTTAGAGGATGAGGTGATCTAATCAAAATTTTCTACATTATTCTTGTTAAAATAGATCAGAGGACACATGCAGACGGGAAAAAGCATTAGCCTATTAGCCCATTAGCGGCTACTCTGCTGCTACTAGAGCTCTCAGACAAAACTTAAAAATATGGCTTGGCCTGGGGCAGTAACCTGGGGCACTAACCTGGGGTGGTAACAATGGAGTCAGAGCATGGAGAAAAGGATTGATCTAGATTTCATGGAAAGTACCAAAAGGACTTCCTCTTGGACTAGATGTGGAAAAAGAGGGGAAGGAAGGAGTTGATGCCACTTGATTCTGTCTTAAAAGGTGAGCAGATTCTAAGCAGCACTGAAAAGGCCTGGAGAGGATCCTATCTGGTGAGTGCAATCTGGGTTCTGTTTCATTCCACATTAAATTTTTGTCAACCAGGACATCATCAATCAGATGGGTGGCTGCATAGAGTGGCTGGGGCCCAAGATAAAATTAGCTATTTAAAATCATGAAAATGAGGTGTGAATATATTTTGTATACAACCAGAGATATGTAAAAATGTACTCTATAAGTACAATATGAAATGTAATGCATTCTGCTGTCGTTTATAACAACTTGGAATAATATATATATAATAAAATCATGAGAATGAAAACATTTAAGATCTGTGTGTTTATGAATTAATACTTGCCTTTTAAAATCATAAGGAAGAATGAAAACTGGGGCAAGGGGGAGTGAATAGAGGGGACAAGAGCAAAGCTGGGAAGTCAGGAGAGAGGAGGGGACAGAGGACGGAGCAGGTAGAGCCTACAGCCTGTAGAAATGAGTGAAGGGGTTGTCAGAAAAGAAGACTAAGGAAGAAGCAGACAGGAAGGGAAAAAGAATACCAGGAGAAGCCAAGGAAGGACACTGGTTCTAGGAGAACAGAGAGGTGGGCAAAGACCTACTGATGGGGTGTGCAAAGAACTAGCCCTGACTGCATGCATTGCAGTTTCAGGGAAGGAATGGAACTAAATCCCAGTCAAGTGGGCTACAAAACAGAAGGGCTGCTCTAAAGGAACGGTACAGTCAGCTCTCCAGAGAAGTTCCACTATGAGAAATGGGTCCTACCTTAAGGGGAAGTAGGGATCAAGGCAAAAAGGGGGCTATAAAATGGGAGAGGGAGCAAAGCCTGTTCTTACAGTGTAGGGAATGATCCAAGGGGAAAGAAGCCACTCCTAACACTGAAGAGGGGAGGCAACTGAGAAATGGGCAACAGGGAAAGGATCTCGGTGCCAGGAGAGCACGGGCCTGTGGCAGGATGCTCCTTGCTAGATAACAATCTTTAAGGGGGCAGAAGCAACGGAATGCAAATGTGGGGCTTACCCTACACACACCTTCAGAAGCACCAGATGCACGCCTACCTGTCCCTCCATTCATGCCCAGTCCCTCTGAGCCCCGGCACCTGCTGTTTGCCCAACCACAGCCAAGTTGCCCCCACGGACTGGAACGTAATGTGCCACGACCAACAGGTTCTGCAAACAACCTGTGGGCACAACTCACTGTGCATGCCACCCACGGCGCTTATCACTTCGGGCACTACCCCTTCTCTTGCAAGCTCCGAGGGGGTCCGTGGGCCCCTCACCTGCTCTACAAGAGCCTCCGTCTCCACTCAGGGCGGTGGTTTTCCTGATCTCCCCACTCCCGGGCAAAGTAAGCACTCCAACACACCCTACCCCTTTCCAAACCTGGCTCCTGCCAAGCCCCGCGCAGATCGCGAGCCCCTACTTGGCCCTTCCAAGAAAGCTGCTCTGCAGTCCGCCCGGGCCCTTCAAGGAGGCCACCTGGACGCTGCCCCGAACCAGGAGCCAGGGTGGCCCGCCTCTCCGCGGGTCCCTGGGAAGCTTTCTCTTCTCTCCCCAGCGCCCACCCTCGGGGCAGCCCGAGGAGTCTGCCGGCGTCCGCGCCCGGCTTTGTCTGCGCCCACGGAGCGCTCCTGCCCGGCGCCCCAGGGGCTTTCGTCCAGCACGCAGCTGGCTGGTCCGGCCTGCCCTCCACCCCTCGGCGCCCGGCCCGAGCAGCCCCCGCCCCAGGATCGCCGCCACCTTCCTCCCCACTACCTTCCCCCATCGGAGTCAGGGGGCGCGGCGCCCACCGCTCTCCGCAAGCCTCCAGGGACGCAGCGCACCCCAGCCCTCAGTCAGTGCGCCCCGCTGGCCACCGGAGCTCCGGACCGGCAGAATCCTAGGGGGCCGCTCCGGGCCCCTCACCCTCCCGAGCGGCCACAGCCCCTGCCAACGCCAGGCGGAGATTGGGGGCCGGGCCGGAGAGCGGGCGCTCGGTACCTTTCCCTGCTAAGCCCGGGAAGTGAGTCTTCGGCAAGTGGCCTCGGCCTCCTCCGCCTCCCCTCCTCCGCCAGCCGCCTGGCTTCTTCCTCCAGCCGCCGCCGGGACCGTAGGGGCCCGAGCCAGCCGCCGCGGCCTGTGTGGGGCCCCGCTCCGCCTCGAGTCCCCGGCCCACCCCGCCCGGTCCGCTCCGGCCGGCCCTCCGCTCCGCCTCCGGGCAGGGACGCGCCGAGCTCCGCCCCCGGCCCGCCCCTCCGGGGGCGGGGAAGGCGAAGGCCACTGAAGCCAAGGGTTGAGGTGTCGCTACTCCGTCCGGTGCTGCCACATGGGCTCACACCTCTTCGTTCAAGCTGAGCTCCAACTTACTCACTCATCCCCAAAGAAAAAGTAGCCGGCCCAGCCCTGCCAGCCTTGTGCAAGGCGTAACGCAAAGCCGAGGCTGTCTGCGAGGCGACCATCACAGCCAGGACCTCCACCTGGATTAACCCAGGAATAAGGAACCGACCTTTGAAGAAGAAGAAAGTGCGCCTCTTCTCCCTCCCGGTTCTACTTTCACTACCGCGGCCCGGCACCGGATCTTAATTGGAGTCGGATGGCTACTTTCCAAGGGTCACCTCCGATCTCAACCGGCCATCCCACCCCACCACCGCCTTGGAAACTTCCACGCATCAGTCTCAGTCTCGAACCCTGAACAATCAGAGAGAGGTGGGCCGGCACTCAAATCCCAGCCTGTCCTTTAACAGCCCAGAACTGTGAACAGAAGTGACGACCTTTTTAAGAAAGTATCTTTTCCTGGGCCTAGTGTTGCAGGCCTGTTAATCCCAGCGACTCGGAATATTGTGGTAGGAGGGTCACAAGTTCAAGACCAACCAGCCTCAGCAACTTAGGGAGATTGTGACTCAAATTTAAAAGGGGTGGGAGGCGCAGAGGGGGAGAAAGGATTGGAAATGTAACTCAGTGGTTCAATCCCTGAGTTCAATCCCCAGGAAAAAATCATATTTATGAATGAAAAAGTATATTTTTACTGTGACTCGGTGCTAGAAGACCGACTTAATAAAAGCTAAAGCAAATGATAAGTATGTGGCTCACTTGTTTTTCCTTTAAAAAATCAGAATTATTTAGAAATTATTTGTTTTCTATTTGAGATTCTGCAAGCACTGCTCTCCTATAGATTTACTTTTCATAGTTTGTTGGAGGGGTCTGAAATTTTCATCCTATTTAACCCTGGGCTGCCGGAGACTCATCCAAGGAGCATAAGCCTTTGATGGAAACAAGATCCCTATCCTGAATGCATCTCAGTCTTGGGGGAACACACCAAGGAACAAGCTCAAGGGCAGAGCACAGTTCAGCATGCTTGAAGCCAGGAGGGTGGCCCTGCAGAAATGGGGTTTGATGCTCCCCTGCAAGAGGGAACCACTTGGGGATAGGCTTCACATCAGTGGTAACTGAATTTCAGATGAGGTTTCTTCTCAGCAGAAAAGGCCTTATCATTGACCAAACTGTTCCCTTTACCTGAAAGTTCCTTCTCCCCACAACTCCCCCACAAACTCCTATACCCCTTTGGAGTTACATGTCAGGTTAAACATCTCCTTCCACCATGAATTATTCCCTGTCACCATGGAGAGCAGAATAAACAGGGTTTTTGTTTGTTTTTTTATGGTATCAGGGATTGAACCCAGGGGCACTTAACCACTGAGCCACATCCCCTGCCCTTTTTTGTATTTTGCTTAGAGACAGAGTCTTGCTGAGTTGCTTAGGGCCTCACTAAGTTGCTGAGGCTGGCTTTGAACTTATGATCCTCCTGCCTATTCCTCCCAAGCTGCTGGGATTACAGGAGTGCACCACCACAGTCCGCCAGAGTAAACATTTGTGAGTGAATTTTCAGGATTAGATTCCCTGGGTTTGAATTCTGCCTCTATGTAGCCTCACCTGAAGGGTATAATAAATGGCACCTACTCCAAAGAGTTATTGTATTAAATAAGATTATTAATATGGAATGGATGGATTGCAAATGATAGGAAACTAATTTGTTTAATGTAAGCAAACAGGAAATTTATCTGCTCATATAATGGAAAACTCCAGTGGTATGACTGATTCAGGGACACAGAGGCTCAAAAACTATCAAGACTTGATCTTCCTTTCCCCATCTCTCCATCTCTGTTCCTTATAGCTGTAAATTAGCTGCGATTCTCACAGCCCAAGTCCTCATTTCTCTCAGCAAAAAGCCAAGGTCATACCAAGTTGGCTCTGACTGGTTCATGCACCATCTGCAAACCAATCACTGATGTTGTGACTTTCAGAATGAATGGCATACCCATCCTGGAGCCAATCCCATCTAAACCATGTGGACTGGAACTGAGAGAGATATCAGGGCATTGTTTACCATTAGATGGTGAATGGACCCAGAGCTATGTACCAAGCCCACAGGAAATTCCCTCCAAAAAGTATTGCCTATTGTTGAAGACCATCATTATGTTTCATTATACTTTTTGAACATTCTTCTGTATTTAGGGAACTTTCTATTTCATGAATCCTTCTTCCCACCCCTACTCCAAAGTCAGAAACTCTCTTTTCCAGTCTCCTGATGATCCTGGCACCATCCAAGCCCCGCCAATGACATGCATCACTGAAAATCTGCATGTGGAAGTGAGCAAGTTAAGGAGCCAGGTACCACCCAGAAACCATCAGAAGGAGGCTAGCAAGAAAGAAAATGGAGGTATCTGATTTTAGGGGCAATAGTGGCAGAGATGCTAGACCACTTGTCAAATAAGTGAAATGCATGTTTCAGTTGCCTTTTGCTACTTATTTCTTGCAATTCTTTGGGTTGACTGGACCCAGCTGGACAGTTATGCTATATACAATGTTGATTAGGGACATCCGAATGGAAACTTGTCTGGGGTTGCAACAATTAAAGTGACTTCTTTCTCCATGAGACTTCTCCAGCAGGATGGCCCAAACTTTCCTACAACATGGCAGTTTGGTTTCCTGGAAGATGCCAATGGAATCTACCAAGCATCTTAAGACCTAGGCCCAGATCTGCCAAGTCATGATTTCAACCATGTTGTATGGCTAAAGAAAGTCACAAACTCAGCCCAGATTCAAGAGGAGGGTAAGTCAAGTCCACCTATTGATGGAAAAAAGTGGAGCTTCTTATTTCCTAGGGACCTCACACCACAGATTTGATGGCCTAAACAACAGAAACTTATTATCTTACAGTTCTGGAAGGCAGAAGTCCAAGATCAAGGTGTTGGTAGGGTTGGTGACTTCTAGGAAGAAGAATCTGCTCCATGCCTCTCTCCTAGCTTCTGATGGGTTGCTAGCAATCTTTGGTCTTCCTCGACATCACCCTGGTCTCTGCCGTCATCTTCACATGATATTCTCCGTGTCTCTGGCTCTCAAGTTTCCTCTTCTTATAAGGAAACCAGTCACATTGAATTAAGGCTCACCCTACTAACTTCATTTTAACTTAATCCCCTCTGTAAAAATGCTATTTCCAAATATGATCAGACTCATATGGAGGATTATTACACCAACATCTTTTTGGGGAAAGAACAATTCACCCCATAACAAATATGCACACAGACATAGGAGGAATCCTTCATACCATCTTTGCAGATAACCTACCACAAAGCAGGAGCCCCCAGGAATACTTTTTTTGGGAGGTGGGATGGTACTGGAGATTGAACCTGGGGGCACTTTACCACTGAGTCACATCCCCAGCCCTTTTTATTTTTTTTTTTTATTTTAGAGACAGGGTCTTGCTGTCTCAAAAATAACACTCCTTGCAAAGTCATACCAACCACTGCAGCAGCCTTGGGTATATGTTTTGCTCTCCCACCAAGGGAACCAGGAGAGAGGCATGGAACAGATTCTCCTGCCTAGAAGGAACCAGAGGTGTCTGGCATTTCACCTTCATACTTGGTGTGCAATCAGGCCAGGAGATCAGATGCCTGGAAATCTCCAGTTGGCCTAGGGAATTCCAAGAACGTCACCAGAACAACGATGGCCCTGTATCTAGACTTTCTATTTATGTAGGGCTTGCTCCTATCCCAGTTTTTTTTGTTTGACACTCTTTGTTATGTTCAGGTCCTTATCTCAGAGTTTAGGAACACCTTGAAAACAGAACACCATCTTTTTTGCCTTAGGTCTCCCTATGTCTCTATTTAAATGCCCATCACTACCACCACCTGCTCTCCCACAGGCCTGCTTCCTAATGCATCCATATCACCAATTCAGAAAACTTGATCCACTTACAGACCAACCCTGGACAGTAGCTACTGCACAGGAAACCAAAAGAAAAAGAAAAAAAAAAAACAAGGATTAATGTCTCAAATCACATGAACTGAGGAGAGGCTCAAACAGGGGAAGCAGAGCAGAGAGAATGTGGAAAAGGTACTCATTCCTTAAGCCCCTTGCCTTACTCCCCAGTGCAAAATAGGAGCACTGAACCAGGTGTTCCCCTCCAGGCACAGCCCTTCTAGATTCAGAGATGTTCCTCACCCTTCAAAGAGCTGCACACTGCGAACCAGCTTTACTCAGGACATTTTTTCTGAGCTCTGAACCGTGCTGGGCCACTGATGTCAGCGCCACAAGAGGCAACCTTGGCCTTGAAGACTGTCCCTGACATGGAAACAGGGAGAACCCTGGACCTCCTTGGCTCTGGTGGGGCAGACACCTGGTTGTGGCAGGAGTGTGTATGCCCATGTGTGTCAGTGTCCTGGTCCCTGCCCTCCCCCGCCAGGGGCCATGTGGACGGGCTTTCTAACCACAGCCTTCTGTGCCAGAAACAAATAAACAGGATGGGCTGATGGCTGCTCCAGAAGCAGATGCCACATACCATCTAAACAGGAAGCTCTCAACCCACGCAAGGGCTATCTTCACTGCTTCCTGATGGAGAAGAGAAGGAGCAAGAGAGAAAAGGGGGGAGGGAATGAACAAAGAAGAACAAAGAGAAAGAGGTAGAGAGGCCATGAAGTAGACAGAAGAAAACCAGGGCCCACAATTCACAGGTGCCAAAACCAAAGTCTTGGGATGCAGGGTTTCCACTAAGTGCTCGGTGTCCCCAAAGGTAACCCCCAGCTGTCCCTACTTGTCAACCTCCCCTGCCTTCCACTGGTCACTCCAGCCCCTGCTACTGGCCAGACCTCCTTACATCTGACCTCCTGCCCCAATCCTCAATTCTGAACCTGCCCCTTATCTCATGGAGGTCTCTCCATCTTCCTCTACCCTCCACCAAACCTTGTGCAGACCACAGCTTATCTTAAAAACCCTCAAAGATAAAAACCACCCCAGAGCACTTTTCCTTTTACACAGAAATGTTCCAAAATGTGTCTCCATCCAGACTTATTCCCAGAGAGAATTAACCTCACCCTTTTTGGGTAGCTTCTGAATCTATCAATGTTGTAGGTTTTATGATTTCTCCATCTTCATGTAGGGACACAGAGACTTTGTTGGTCTAACTGAGGGCACCAGCAAATTAGGAGTCAATTTAGCCTCCTGAATCTTAACCTTTCGACTCCCATCCTCTTTCCTGGCCCATTTTTGGCAATCTTTCTTGGTTTAGCTCCCCTTATCATCGTTGATGGGAGCACCTCAGGACTGGTGACTCAGGTAGGGGGAGGCTAGGGTTGCCAACTTCCTGGGAGGAGCAGTTATCCATTAACAGACCATCCTCTGAGTCACTGTAAGGACTGGGAGATCCCAGAGTTTGGAAGAGGCTGACTCATTCTTGTCTTTGTTTCAGCTGAGAAGCAAATGGCTCCACGCATAGAATGGCTAGTTCATTCCTATTTCCCAACAGAACTGAAAGCTAGAATCCAACCATGTGGAAGGATGAAACATGCCTCAAGAAGGTCCTTGTGACAATGCTGGAAGAGGTAACCTGAGGAGAGAAAGGAGAGTCCAGAGGGCTTCCAAAGCACTGTGGACAAGAGTGAAGATCAAGATTTATGAAACTCAATATTGAGACACAGACTCAAAATGTATACAAATAGATACATTTGGAAATGTTATTTACTTTGCAAAATACCCTATCTTAGATTTAGAGTTCCTATAAATAGCACTCCATACTTGGTAAATTCTAGGATTGGCTTATAGATCTGTCACTAGTTAAGAGAGAAAGAATTCCCGGAGCTGGTAGCACTAGGAACTTCTGCCTAGAATGGCAGCGTTCTCTCCTGCACTTGCCGATGATCCATATGTCCTGGTCTTTGTCCCCCTAATTCAATGTTTTTCACCTGTGGGAAGATCACGTGGAGGCATTGTAAGAAATTGAAGCCGGGCGTGGTGGGTGCATGCCTGTCATCCCAGCACTTGGGAGGCTGAGGCAGAAGGATCACAAATTCAAAGCTAGCCTCAGCAATGGCAAGGCAATTAGCAACGCAGTGAGACCCTGTCTCTAATAAAATACAAAAAAAAGGGGGGGGGGGCTGGGGATGTGGCCCAGTGGTCGAGTGCCCCTGAGTTCAATTCCCAGTACCAAAAAAAAAAAAAAAAAAAAAATTGAGATAGTTAGGTCTCACCCCCAGAGCACTCTGCTGAAACTCCAGCAACTACCAGGTTGCCAAATCCAGTGGTCCCCACCTCTCCGTCCCTCAGAAGCCTTCACTACACTTGACCACCACCTCCTACTGGGTAGGTTTTCTGTCCTGTCTTCCTGAACACTTCTCCTCTGAATGGGGAGGCTCACCTGGGTCCCAATTACCTCCCCTTCCCTACACTCTCTAGCCTCATGACTCCAATAGGGCAGATGCTCAATCTACATCTACAGCCTTCATCACTATCTTGATCTAACCACATCCTGAATAGTCTGGAGGCTGAGGCAGGAGGATTGGGAGTTTGAGGCCACCCTCAGCAACTTAGTGAGACTCTGTCTCAAAATAAAAAAATAAAAGGACTGGGGATGTGACTCCAAGGTGAAGTTTAATCCCTCAAACAACAACAAAAAAAAACAAAAGCTGAACTCTTCTGTATCACTTTTTTTAAATGAATACTTTTTTGAGCAGCTTTGGGTTATACAGAAAAATTGAATAAAAAGTACAGAGAATTCTCATATACCCCCTGACCTTCCTCCCAATCTTTCCTATTTTTAATATTTTACCTTATGTGGTACTCATTGATGGGCCCATATGGATACTTTATTATTAATGACAGCCCATAATTTACATTAGAATCATCTTGGTTTTATTCATATTATAGGTCTGACAAATGTATAATGTCTATATCCACTATTATAGTATCATCCAGAATAATAATTTTGCTGCCCTGAAAGTCTCCTATCCTCCAGCTATTTGTCTCTTCCTCCTCCCAATCCCGAGAAGCCACTGGTTCTTTTTACTTTCTCTAGTTTTGCCTTTTCCATAATATTATATAGTTGGAATCATCAGTATGAAGCCTTTTCAGAGTAGCTTTTCCCACTTAGTCTTAAATGGCTAGTCATCAAATAGCCCTGAATGTCCAGGGATACCAGTGCCTGGTCATCATACCAAGTCACTATTCTTTTGGTGAGCTTATTATAATTTTAATAACCTTTAAAATTATTTTCTATATGAAAATGCAAACACCCTGAGGTGCTGAGAGGTCAGATTGTATCCTCAGATGGATAAGGAGTAGAAATTTGAGATGGAGGAGAGAAAGGTCGCATGTGTTCAACTGATCCAGGTCTTGGTAGCTAGGAAAATTTATCAGCTAGGAAAAGGGAGGAGCCTTGGAGTAAATAGTGCTGGAAATTTGACTCAACAACCACCAATGTATTTGGTGTGGGGAGAAATATAGATGATTTGAACAATCCTGTTAGTAAGCTTGACCTGAAAGACAAATGTAGAATTTTGTTCCAAGCCAAAAAAAAAAAAATATGTCATTCTTCTCCAGTATATACATAATATTTACAAAAATTGAACACATAATAAACCAAAGGGCAATCTGCAACCAATAGCAAGAAATAAATATTATAAATACAAAAGGCTGAAAATTATTGAGCAATGCAGCCAATATTAGACATGAGAGAACCAATTATAGAATATATCCAAAGAAGGCAGAAGGAATGAAATAAGATTTAGAAATTAAATACACATAAAATATATAACAAAAGAGGCACAAACTAACAATATTAAAAATTAAAAGGTTGCATAATGATAGAAAAATCCAGATATTTTAAACTATAAGCAACTATAAACTATAAATGACATGTTGCCACAGAACTTAAAAACTTAGATGAAAAAGATAATTTCCAGAATAATACATATATCAAAAATGACTCAAGAAATAGAAAAGCCAAATAATTGTATAATCATTTGAGACATTTATTCAGGAGTTTAAAAATCTACCCATGAAAAAATAAGTTCTGCCAGGGATGGTAGTGCACACCTGTAATCTCAGTGACTATGGAGGCTGAGGCAAGAAGATCCCAAGTTCAAGGCCAGCCTCAGCAACTTTGCAAGACTCTCAGCAATTTAGTAAGATCCTCTCTCAAAATTAAAAATTTAAAAAATGGGGATTAGCTCAGCATCCCAGGGTTCAATCCCCAGTACACCACCCCCCAAAAAAAAATTCTGATGGGTTTTGTTTGTTTGTTTTTCCTGTTCTGGGAATTGGACCCAGGATGCTTTACTGCTAAGCTACATCCACAGCCCCCTTTTTATTCTTCATTCTGAGGCAGGTTCTCACAAAGTTGCCCAGACTGGCCTTGAACTCAGCATCCCAAGTAGCTGGAATCACAGGCATCCATTACTTTGCCTAGCAAGTTCTGATGGTTTTATAGGCAGTGCCTTCAAAGCACTCAAGGTATAGCTCATTTTAATTTCATACAAACCATTCCAGAAACTAAGAAGATAATATGCCCCAATTCAATAATGAGGCTTGAAAAACCTTGATCTCCAAACCAAACAAGAATGAAATGAGAAAGAAATCATAGACCAACATCAATTATAAACATATGGACATTTAAGTTAAACATAACATTCAAAACAAAATTCTACATACTGTATCCAGTAATGTATTTAAAGCAATAATACATTTTAATTAGATTTGTTTCCAGAATTCAGAAATGGTTCACCATTAAAATGTACTATATATACACATTTTTTAAATGTTTAAGTATACAAGATAATCAAATGAAGAAAAAAATTTTTTTAATTCGTGCCCGTTAAGGATAAAAATTCTTAGGTATCTAGAAACAGAATGGAATTTCCTAAACCTGGTGAAAGATAACCACCAAACCTTTAATATATATATATATATATATATATATATATATATATATATACACACACACTGAAACTAAATGTGGTGGCCCACATATATATATATATATATATATATATATATATACACACACACACTGAAACTAAATGTGGTGGCCCACTCTTGTAATCCATCTACTCAGGAGGCTGATGCAAGAGGTCACAAGTTCAAGGCCAATCTGGGCAATTTAACAAGATCCTGTCTCAAAATAAAATAAAAAGGGCTAGGGATGTAGCTCAGTGATAGAGCACTTGCCTAGCATTTATAAGGCCCTGGGTTCAATTCCCAGTACCAGAAAATAAAAACTTAGTAGATAAACATTAAATGTTTACCCTTCAAATTCTGGAATAAAGCAAGGACCCCCAGTGTCCTCTATTTACCTTGTCTGGCCAGTTTCCTTCTAAAAATTCAAGAAAACTAACTTGACAAAGAAATAAGCCATAGCACATAATCAAGGTCGAATACCATACAACATTACTGTAAAGAAAAAAGAGAATAAGGAGCGAAATAACATCACAATGACAATGAACACAAGCCAGAAAGCCATGTCCACAAAATAGACTTTAAAACATCACCTACTGTATCAAAATGAACTAGAAGACATTAGGAAATTATGTAAGATCAAGGAAATTTTAGTAATAAAGAGACAATATTCAAAAATCATTTGAAATCATTGTAGAAATGAAGACTACACTAGAATGAATACTGGTAAACCTCCTTTTAAGAAAACAACCAAGGGCTGGGCATGGTGGCGCACACCTGTAATCCCAGCACTTGGAAGGCTGAGGCAGGAGGATTGTGAGTTCAAAGCCAGCCTCAGCAATGGCGAGGCACTTAGCAACTCACTGAGACCCTGTCTCTAAATAAAATACAAAAAAGGGCTGGGGATGTGGCCCAGTGGTCGAGTGCCCCTGAATTCAATCCCCTGTACCAGAAAAGAAGAACAAGAAGAAAGAAAGAAAAAAGAAAGCAACCAAGGAACTGTACACATCACCTCCACTAATAGTCCATTGACCTGGATACGTGGCCACAACTAGCCAGAGGGGAATCTGGGAAGCAAGGTCAGAGCTGGGCAACTAAACTCCCAGCAAAAACTTCTATTGCTATAAAATAAAAGAAAGTGGGAAAGGTGGGATATTATTTAGTTACCTTTCTAATAGTCCACTACAGTGGCCATCATTTCAAGTACCTGGGTGTCTCTACGATATGACTTGAAAAAGACATCCTAAGCAAAAGAGGAGACCCCCAAGGTCTTGTCAAGACTTATAGGAAGGTTGCAGTGGGCACCTGAAGCTCAGAATGCAGCCATTGCGGGCGCAGTGGCTCACATCAGTAATCCCAGCAGCTCGGGAGGCTGAGACAGGAGGATCACAAGTTCAAGGCTAGCCTCAGCAATTTAATGAGACCCTGTCTCAAAATGGAGGGTGTAAAGGGCTGGGAATGTGGCTCAGTGGTTAAGCACCCCTGGGATCAATTCCTGGTACAAAAAAGAATGAATGGAAGGAAGGAAGGAAGGAAGGAAGGAAGGAAGGAAGGAAGGAAGGAAGGAAACAGCTGTTGCCTTCACCAGGTCAATTACTTCATATACCTTCAAGGAAGCCATCAGTAAGTTGGAAAGGGGAGACTGTAGCAGTATAGAGGACAAAAAAATGAAAGTTAAAAGTTTTCAAATGGTAAAAAATATTTTTAAAAAGATAGTCTTTGGGTGAGATTAAACTTCAAACTACGAGTGAACAAATACACCTGAAGCCTTCCAAGGGTTTGAAGAGGGTGGGTTACTAAAGACATTTTAAGCCTGTATGCAACCTACAAGGCAATCCTGGTCCTCCAAACCTGTGCCAGGCTGAAAGCTATGCAGAACCCAAGAAGAGCACACACTTCAAAGCCTGCTTTAAATCAAGAAGAATTGACCTCCAAGTGACAAGGCCACCAGGTCAAAGAAATGAGCAGGACCAAAAGGGAGGCCAAGGAATTCAGTCCATCCTCAGAGCAGGGAGTTTCATGATTCCTGCCCACCCAGTGGGCTTGACAGTGGCTGTGGACCACCCACCACTCTCCCATTGGTCAAATGAGATTCTTTGGTTGTAGTTATCTTATTTTCACCCCAGCATTGTACACATTCTTGTATGTAGTGCAAGCCAGATAACTTGACTTCTTTTATAGGCCATTGAACACAGATAAGTTTATCTAGTTCTCATGCAAAAAGTCACACATCGTCCATAAACCCTGGGCTTTGAGCTAGCATAGGATATGACTTAGGGTCATCTCCCTTGGGGACAGAACAAGTGTTTTTCTGTATGTGGTACCAAGGAAGCACCTCTCATTTTGCCCTAAGTAAGTGGGGAAGTCTATCTCACCCCAAGAGTCTATGATAGACTCATAGTACAAATGCCTCTAAAGACATTTTCTCTAATTTTTTTTTTTTTTTTTTTTTTTTGGTACTGGGGATTGAACTCAGGGGAATTTTACTGCTAAGCTAAGTCCTTGGGCCTTTTTAAATTTTAATTTCAGACAGGTTCTCACCAAATTGTTCAAGGCCTAAGTTGCTGAGGCTGGCCTTGAACTTGCATCTTCAGCCTCTCGAGTTGCTGGGATAGAGGTGTGCAACTCCATGCCCAGCTTGATTTTCAACTCTCTTTTTGACTCACCAACAAATTTTATGGACCAGGGGGTGGGGCCATCTAAGATTCCCAGAGCTGGTTTTCAAAACCTCTTTCCACATTCCCCACAGTGGTCTACAAGGACTTCCTCTTGGTAGTGAGGTTAGAATGGGGCCACTAATTCTCTTAGTCCCTCAGCTGAAATCAAGACACAAAGAGTCTGATTTTAACATCCTGCCATGTTAGAGGGTAACAAACAACCCAGAAGAAACCTTCAAACCTCAGGGATTTTTTTTTTTTAACTGTGAACATAAGGCTAAATTAAGCATTTCCTTTGTGGGAGGGAATACTTGGAGGGGATCACTTAATTCCTGCTCTTTTTCATCAATGAAAAAATAAATAAATAAAAAGTTTTGCCACGAACATCCTCCAACCTCGGAAATTCCACAGTTAACTCAGCTCCCAACTCCACTTCCTGCTGCAGAAGGAAGATGAGTTCCGGTTCAGATATTCTGGGCCCAGCTTTGGCTGGCTTCCCTGGGTGGTGTGTTTATTTGGCAGTTGCCACATTCCTCCTCCACCCCTAGGTCCCATCGCAGCCTTCCTCCTCCCTAGCTGGATACTGAGGGACAAGGGAAAATTGGAAAATGGCAGACCCACTTCAAAGGGTTCTCCCTTCCTCCCTCCCTCCATCCCTCCTCCTTGACTCCTTCCTATTGCCTATAGAACAACCTCTGATGGGTATCTCCAGGCCTTGTGCTCTGCTTAACCACCCAAGACCTTGGAATCTTGTTTCCTTGCTTCACTTGAAACTGTTCTTTAGTGATTCCGTCCTCTGAGGACCTTTGCACATCCTCCTCAGGGATCATTTGACTCGCTGGCCATTTCCTCCTTCCTTAGAAGTGTTCTCAATTTCTTTGGCACCAGCTCCCTGGCTTTCCTCTCACCTCTCTGGATGCTTCTTCTGGGTCTCTTTCTTCCAGCAAACCCATAAATGTGGTAGTTCCTCTGAGTTTGGGGCTTGGTAGACTTCTCTCAAGCCACACTCTCTTCTAGAAGGGGATTCTCTTGCCATCATTTGCTAATCACCCACAAATCTATCATCTTCAGTCTAGATGAGCCTTCTGACTGCTTGTATAAACTCTGTCTTACAAGCCTCCACTTGAATGAACCCCAGGTGCTTCAAACAAACTTCAGTGAAAGGAAGCCCATTTCCCCCACTTACCTGTAAAATCCAATTTCTTTTTTTTTTAAATTATCTAACTCAGTGAAGGAACTAGTATTAATCAAGATAATCAAAGTAAAATCTTGGATGTTTTATAAAGTGTTGACAGTTCCAGCTCATGGAGGCTGCAATACTTCCTACATAGTCCCCATATTCTATATATATATATATATTTTTTAGTTGTTCATAGACCTTTATTTTATTTATTTATATGCGGTGCTGAGAATCGAACCTCGTTCCTCACACATGCCAGGCAAATGTGCTACCACTGAGCCACAGCCACAGCCCCCATGTTCTTTGCAATCTATTTTCCATTCAGTTCTTCATTCAAACAATTGTTTTGAATATGTGGGAAGAGAAATTTTTTTAACATTAAAAAT
The DNA here is from genome assembly GCA_025594165.1 of Tamias sibiricus. NCBI lineage: Eukaryota > Metazoa > Chordata > Mammalia > Rodentia > Sciuridae > Tamias > Tamias sibiricus. The sequence goes on along the minus strand of CM046659.1, from coordinate 181,643,469 downwards.
CTGGTCCCAAGACACCTTCCACCAGCTGTGATCTGCCCCTGGCTCTGAGCCTCCCATGCCTCCTTCAGGTCTCAGCTCAGATATCATCTAAATCTCTAAAATACTTCTTCTAACCACCCCAACCTTCAGGAGTGCCTCTCCTCTGCCTCTACCAGCACCAAATCCTGGTGCCTCCCAAGCACCCACCATACTATGGGTTCCTAGAGATCTCAACTGACAGGGTCTTGGTCTCTGAGTCACTCTACCCAGGAAATGCTGAATGAAGACTTAAATAACAGAACAGGACATTATTTCACAATTTCAGGGAAGACTTCAGGAGGAGGTAGAGCTAGCAATAGACCTTAATCAGTGGAAGATCAAGACAAATAAAGTAATTCAGAGAAACCCCATGCAGGGAAATGGCCTTGGTAGAGAAAGTTGACTCTGTATGCTTGCTCAGTAAAGAACACTGCTTAGAGCCAAGGTCAGGGTAAGGCAGGACAAAAGTCTGAGGTCATAATCCTGACCACAGGAAGTCACTATCATAGGATCAGATCAAGGTTTAAAAAGAGCTGTCCTATGAAGGTACATAGGCTTTTGACCCAGAAACCCCAGTTCTTAGAATCTACCCTAAAGTTACACCTTCACAAACACAAAACAAAGTATTTCACTGAAGAACTATTTGTAACAGCAAATGATGGGAAATAACCTACATGTCTGTCTACAGGGAACTGGCTGAATAAACTCTGATACATCTACACAGTTGTACAAAAGAATGGGGTTGATATATGATGTGGAATGATTTCCAGGATGTAAGTGTAAAATTCAAAGTGCAAATGGTATGTACAACGTATTTCCTATTGTAAAAATAAAAGGTAAATAAGATAAACATAGGAATATAGATATAGATCAGGATGGTGCACGCCTGTAATCCCACTTACTGGGAAGGCTGAGGCAGGAGGATCACAAGCTGAAGGCCATCCTAGGCAACTTAGCAAGATCCTGTCTCAAAATTAAAAAAAAAAAAATAGAAAGGTCTGGGGGTATAGCTCAGAGGTAGAGCACCCCTCGGTTCAATCCATGTCAAAAATACATGTGACCCAGCATGAGGACGCTCCCGTTGGCCAAATTTGGGGTATTTTAAACATTAAAAATAAAAATGATTATAACTGGTTGCATTGCACTGAAAAATAATAATCCAAAGCTCCATAATGACATCTCCAAATCATTATTTTTTATTTTATTTTTTCCGTGCTGGGGATCGAACCCAGGGCCTTACACTCTACTACTTAGCTACATACCCAGCCAAGAATCACCAATGTAATAATTGATCCAGGCCAGAACCATATATAGATGTGAAAAACATTAGGTGAAAAGTTGGTATAAATGAAATATTTACAAGATGCCAAAATAAAATCCCACTTATTAATTGCAAAGGGGGAAATGCCTTTCAACTGAGAGATCATGGGCTTCACCAAGAATAACCAGATGCTCTGAGCCTCCTACCAAATATTTGTACCCAAAATGTTCAATCTAATCAATACATAATAATGGAGAAAACTTGAGTATAACCAAATCTTTGAAGATAATTTCTAAGTTACAGAAAATTCAAAGAAGAGAAGGACAAATAAACAGTCTCACAAGGACACAGATTAATCCAGATTGTAGGACATTCTACAAGAAATAGACTGGATTCTTCACAAAGTTAAAGGCATCAGGGGAAAAAAGGTTGTATGTGGGTGTTTCAGACTAAAAGAGATTAAAGAGACACAACAACCAAGCACAATGGCACACACCTGTAATTCCAGCAACTCGGGAGGCTGAGGCAGGAGGATTGCAAGTTCAAGGCCAGCCTCAGCAACTTAGTGAGGCCCTAAGTGAATTAGTAAGACCCTGTCTCAAAATAAAAAATAAAAAGGGTTGGTAAAGTGCCCCTGGGTTCAATCTCTTCTACCAAAGAGAGAAAGAGACAAAAAAACAAATACCAAGTATGGCCCTTGATTGGATCCTGGTTCAAAAAAATAAATAAACAGCAACAAAAGATTCTTAGGACAAGTGTGGAAATTGAATATTGACTGGATAGTAGGCAAAATAAAGTATCTTAGGTGTGAAATGCCACTGTGGTTGCAAGGAAACTTTCCTTTTTCTTAAAAGATGTATTTGAAAGTAATTTAATTTAGGTAGAATATCTTGGTATCTGAGATTTGCTTTTAAATGATTCAGAAAAAATATATATATATATATATATTTTAATACTCATAAAATAAAATGTGAAAAAAACGTCCAATTTTGAACCTAGGTGGCAAGGCAATTATTGTATGTTGATCTAGTGGTATCCATATTGTCCTTTCCACTTATGCCAGGAATTGTCACAGCAGAAAGTTGAAGAAGTAAAAGTTTTCCTGTGTTGACAGAGTAGGAGAAGAAGCAGGTACTTGAAGGCCAGATGTGGGGGTGCTGATAAGTATCCTTTTTTTTTTTTTTTGGTACTGGGGATTGAATTCAGGGGCACTCAACCACTGAGCCACATCCCCAGCCCTATTTTGTATTTTATTTAGAGACAAGGTCTCACTGAATTGTTTAGCACCTTGCTTTTGCGGAGGCTGGCTTTGAACTTGCAATCCTCCTGCCTCAGCCTCCTGAGCTGCTGGCATTACAGGTGTGCGCCACTGATAAGTATTCTTATGGTTTCATTTTCAATCATTGCACACATGCTTCGTGTTCATTATAGTACATTTCAAAATTGCAAATAAACAAAAAGACGTAAATAGAGATCACCCATAATCACAGCTCCCAGGGAAAAAAACTAATTTTATAAATGTTTTACTGTTTTTCCATCTGGTCTTTTAAATTTTCATTTAACTAGGACTCCCTTCAGTTTCTTCTGGGTGTTTAGGGCCATAGTCGCTCAGTTTCTTGCAGAAACCCAGAGCCCTGAAATGCCACAGGCAGCTGGCTAGAGCTCAAACAGGTCATCCCACTGTCCTGCCCAGCACCACCCTCTGTGCTCCCAGTGGGCTCCACAAGGGCAGCAGACGGACACTGTGTCGGTCACTTGTGAGGCCTGGGACTGAGGGAGAGACTAGCATCCTCTGGGGCTCTGGCCTGGTGACAATCTCTCTATAAGGAAATCAAGCCACATGTACAAACAAACCTGTACACACATTCAAATATAGCTCTATATGCGTGTGAAACGTGCCTGTACACACATGCAAAACACATCCATATGCACACACCCAAACATACAAACACACCCCAACACCAACATACAGACACACACACAAACACACAGACATACAGATACAGACACACTTGCCATTTGCTCTGTTACACCCTCCCACAAAAAATTAATTGGGGAAAAGAATTTATGTCTTGCCTTTCTTTCTTTTTTCTTTTTTTCCCTATCAGGACAAAAAGCACACATTTTTTTTCCCTCTTCCCCTCTCAGGAAGAGCAATGAGAGAAAGAGAAGAGTTGATTTTTATTTTTTTATTTCCTAGGCACCCTGTGAAATGGGTCCCTATAAGGTCTGAACTAAGGGCAGAGGAGTTGAGATTTAAGAGGAAAATGGTCCAATCACAGCTGGTGGCCACCAGAGCCTGCAAAGCAGGGGCCTCCCCGGCCTCCTGGATGTAGGAGACACTGACTTCCAACCACCCTGCAGAGAAGGAGAACCAAGCACAGACATCTGCCAATCTGGCAGGCAGAGCTTTAGGGCCAGGTTTATTTTAATTTTGCAAAACCAAGCCAAGTGACTGCTTATTTTTTGCACCAGAGTGTTGTGCAGTAATTCACACCTGTTGTACCAACAACAGCTCTGGGGCTAGTGGAGCAACTGAAATCTAGAATGGGCCTAATTTGTAGACAAGCTCCAGGAAGTAATTCACACCAGTTTCCCACCTGGATCCTACATACCCCCATGTCCATCAGTCATTGACTGGGGCCAAGGAGATAGTTGTCCATTTGTGGGCGTAGTCATTAGGCACAGGGAGAAGGGACAACTAGAAGCTAAGCAGCCAACACTCATCCACAGCAGCTGGGGAAATATGCACTTGCTGCTAAAGGGGATGTAGGTAGCTCCAGGCAATCATCTCTGGGCACCTTTTTTTTTTTTTTAATTTTTTAAATATTTATTTATTTACTTTAGTTGTACACAATGCAATGCATTTATGTTTATGTGGTACTGAGGATCGAACCCGGGCCGCGCACGTGCAAGGCGAGCGCGCTCTGCCGCTGAGCCACAACCCCAGCTCTCTGGGCACCTTTTGTGCCAGCAACAGCTCCAAGCCATGGTTCTGTCATGTGAGTGGGGATTGAAATCCCCTTACAAGGCACATCGCTCCTAGGCCCATGCCGAGTTTCTTATTGGGCAGGTCTAGGGCAGGGCCCAAGAATGCGCATTTCTAACCAGTTTCCAAGTGATGCTGCTGCCAGGGTTCTGGAGCCCAGTTTTGAGAACCACGGGGCTAAGCACTTGGGACAGGCAGTTCCCAATGATTAAAGGCCAAGTTAGGAGTGCAGATGGAATTTCCTGATAAAACCCTCAGCTGCCCACTGCACACTGCTTTCAGGCAGGGGTGAAGGGAGGAGCGCAGAGAAGGAAGGAGAGGTCAGGAGTGGAGAAGACATCTCAGCCTCTGCATCACTGGGCTCAGAACTTGGCTGGGAGCAGGGATTGCTGAATGCAGAAGAGGGCAACAGGAGAGCCCTGGCTCCTCTTCCTGGAGCAACAAGTCCTCAGAGCCGAGAGCCAGCTTTCAGGCATCCCTGTCTCTGCCCTAAACGCCCTGAGGAATGGTGTGAACCTTCAGTACCATTCATTGGCAAAGCAGGGCTCTAGGTCTCTCCACAGCTATCCACGAGAAGCCCATGGCTCTGTGAGCTGAAGGATGTGTCCATTGACCCACTCATTAAAAGCTGACTGAGGTTTGAGCCCCAGCATCCTGATTACCACTCTGGGTGGTATTCCAGGAAGACTTTTATAAGCAGGGAGAAGCCTCTCACACCCAACAGCAGGCCACTGGAACAAAGTTGCAGTGGCTCTCCTCCCAGTCCTGGCTCTTCCTTTGAAAGGGAATGAACACTATATAAACTGGCTTATGCCAAAAGGAAAGTCATTTCTTCATACAACTGATAGTCTCCAGGGTATCTAGCTTCAGGAGTGGCTTGATCAGGGCTCAAGCAATAGCTGTCTATATCTCAGCCTTGCCTTCTTCCAGTTTGGTGCTTGTCCTGAATTTAATAGGTGGCAGAAGCTCCAGGCCTCACCAGCTCCAGACCTCTCTGAAGGTTTAGCAAGGAAGAGCCTCATCCTGGTTGCTCAAGTCCTAGGAAGAGCTTTAGTTAAACTTGATTGACTGATTGGCTTAGGCCTAGGTCCTAGGTGCCTCCCCTGAGCAGGAGGCTGAGAGGGAAGGAGCAGAGGCTCCTTAAGGGAAAATCACTATCAGATAAAGGGGGAGTAGAAATGGAAGCCCCCAAAACAGCAGATATCCCCCACAGGGAACACTGCCTGGAGGTCTGGCTATCTGATTACCTAGTTATTTGATTGCCTATCTGGTTGCCTAGCTGTCTAATTATTTACTTGTCTGGTTACCTAGACACCTGGTCAAAGGGAACCTGTCTGGGATAGCACTCTGGTAGATAAGACTATCTTGCTTCTATCAGGCCCTGAAGCCAAAGGAGAAAAAAGATACAATTTATATGTAGTTCAAACTAGCTGAGGATAAAGGGTGCAGGGCTCCTGTGGGTGCTCTTCAAGGAGCCAGGGAGGGGGCCCTGGCCTGAGTTCCTAAATGGCCCCTGAACTGGCCATCCCTAGGGATCAGGACTCAAAGATTGGTGATCACAACAGACAGCAAAGATCCTTACATCAGGGACCTAGAAAGAAATAGATGCAGATTCAGCATATTTCTGGTAGAGTTTAATAAACGTATTTGATATAAGGGGGGCCCCAAAACACCTCCCCCACCCACAGCCTAAACATCTCCCCTGTCAGATTCTCATGTTGTTTGTGCCTGAAACCTCAGGGTAACCTCAGGGTAAAGCATTGCCCTCTGCCAGTTACTCTTTGAAAAAGATAGCAAATTGTACTTGGGACCTGCTACATAATTTGTAAAGCTCTGTAAAATGACAGTGCAGGGTTTCTTATTTTAAAATTATTAAGAATTTGAAGGTGACTGGGTGTGGTGGCGCACGCCTGCAATCCCAGCAACTCAGGAGACTGAAGCAGGAGGATTTACAAGTTCAAGGCCAGCCTAAGCAATTTAGCAAGGCCCTGAGCAACTTGTAAGATCCTATCTCAAAATAAAAAAGTGAAAATAACTGGGGATGTGATTCAGCACCCCTGCATTCACCCTCAGTACCAAAACAAAAAGAAAAAAGGAAATTTTGTGGTGGTAACATTGGAGCACAGAGCATTGAGCCACATGTGGGGCCCTGTACCACTGCACAGGCTGGCACACTTACCATGGCACAAAAGCTTAGGCAGGGTGTCAGGAGATGTCACCAGAGGAATAGCAGTGACAGCTGGATTCTGCGACAACCCCAGGTCTTGCAGCCAAGGAGAGGGAGCTGTTAGCAGGAAGGGTTAAAACCCAGAGGCAGAGAAAGCTGTAAGGAGAGAGCTGCCTGGCAAGAAGCTAGAACCTGGGACAAGGACACAGCCAGGGGGCAGTGGGATCTTGCCCCACCTCTCTGGGTGTGGTGGCTTATGCCTGTAATCTCAGTGACTCTGATGCCTGAAGCAAAAGACCAGAAATTTGAGGCCAGACTCAGCAACTTAGTGAGATACCCATCTCAAAATACAAATAGCTGGGGATGTAGCTCAGTGGTAAAGTGCCTCTGCATTCAATCCCCAGTGAGTAAAAGGGAGACCCATCTCTCCCCACTCCCTTCAGTTTCCAGTCTCTGCCAGAAGCCAGAGTGCAGGGAGCCCACTGGGGCAGCCACACAGCTTAGCCTTCTGGGGCACTTCCTCAAGCAGAGAAGACCTAAGAGTGCATGTAGAAAGAACAGCCCTGCGCACGGAGAAAGTGCCTGGGGAGCACTCTCAGGGCAGCCGGGACCCAGATCCAAAGGCCTGGTGGTGTCCAGGAAAGAGAAAAGGTCCCAGGAGATCAAGCCCACTTCCCACATACAGCCTGAGCAGGCCAACACAGCCACAGAGGCTAATTAAGAAGGGCTACCTGCCTATGTTAACCAGGTCAGAGGCCGAAAAAGCCCAAGAAACTGCCATGGCTCCAGGGACCTAGAATGCCCCGAGGAATATTCAGGAGACTCCAAAAAGAAGCCCAGTGAAAAGGTCAGCTGGACAGAGAACTCTGGGTTTTCACAGATCTAGTTGAGCCAAAAGGCAAATTTTGTCCTTGTGTCCTTAGTCTTTCTTGAGCAGCTCCCGAGGCTCCTCATTGGTACAAAGACCCAAGAGATGAACTCAATCACACCAAAAGCTGAGGCAGCAGAGCAGGCAGAGCCGGCTTTGTAAGTGTGCAACCTGTGCAGCAACGCAGGGCCCCCACACTTGGTTTAATGTTCCGCTGTTGCCATCTTCAAATTCTTAATAACTTTAAACAAGAAATCTTGCATTGTCATTTTGCACAGGGCTCTACAAATTATATAGCAGGTCCTGACTGCAATTCTCTAACTTTTAAAGAGCAACTGGAAGAGGGCAATGCCTGAAGTTTCAGGCACAGACAGCATGACAATCCAGTAGGGCAGATATTCAGGTTGGGCAGGGTGGTGTTTTGGAGTTCTTTACATCAAATCACATTGATGAATGCCTACTACATCCAGGACAGGATCGGCCCCATGCAGAACATGAAAATTAAGAGTCAATCAACCAGGACTGGGGTTGTGGCTCAGCGGTAGAGCACTCGCCTAGCACGTGCGCGGCCCGGGTTTGATCCTCAGCACCACGTAAACATAAATGCATTGCATTGTGTACAACTAAAGCAAATAAATAAATATAAAAAAAAAAGAGTCAATCAACCTCCAGAAGGCAACCAGAAGAAAGAATGGAGTCCTGATAACTGACTCTGGATAAAGTCTGTGCCCTTTGCCCACACTCCTAGGAAAATACAAGATCTTCTGGCCCTGCAGCCTGCAGGTTAAGGGACTCTGTCACCTCGAGGTCCCCAGCCTAGACTGTTAGGACTCTGAAAGCCTCTGAAGAACTACCTGCCCTGTCAAGGTCCCAGGTACCCTATGCACAAATTCAGGTATCTTGGGTGTCTGAAAGCGGTAAGCAGGAGCCAATCTGAGGGCCCCACGGAGGTCAGGAGTGGTAGAGCAGGGAGCCACCATATGAGCCAGACCCCCTGGAGTGTCCAGTGTCTTTATGCACTTCCCAATTTTCCTGAGATGGTCACTCCTTGTGAATAGATGGGCCACAGAGATGGCAAGTTCTGGGCCACCCCAACAGTAAAAATCTGAGGGCACTAGCAAAGCCTTCCCAGCAATGCCATGAGGCAGGCACTGTTATTACCTACCTTTGCAGGGTTTTGTGGCTCTGGTCCCAGAGTGAGTGCCAGAAGCCAGGCAAAGCCATGCATGCTCCAGCAGCTGCCAAGTCATGATGGGTGGGTGAGCTCACCTGGCATGGAGGTAGGTCTATGCTCCTTGACTGTGTGTTGAGCTTGGCAGTGCTCAAGGGGAAGGATACCAGGCGCCTACTCTTTGCCAGACTCCAAGCTAAAGCCTCTTTATAACAAAATCTCCAACTCTCATCATAGTCATATTAATTACTCCCATTTTATGGATGTGGAAACCAAGGCTCAGAATAATGTGTCTTGCCCAAATCATACCCAGATGGCAAAAGGCAGAACTGAAATTTGAACCCAGGTCAGTCTGATTCCAGTGAAGTGACAGAGAATGGGGGTGTGCAACACAGCTGGCAGATGTGAGACACCGCTCAGCAGATGCAGGGCCTCTCGGGCCTTAGGGAGCCACTGAAGAATTCTGGACCAGTGACACGATGGGGTTCGAGGTTCCCAGAGGTCACTTAAGCTATTTGCAGACTGGTGACAGGAAGGGCAGAGGAAGTTTTTTGCCATTAGGGGTGCTTCTAATCAGCCTATGCTGCCCCCAAGTGGTAGTTTTGCAGAATTGATTCTTTCACTAAGGACCTGCTGTGAGACATTTGCTCAGCCATTCTCAAATTTGAGTGTGCATTAGAATCACCTGCAAGTTGAGTGCTTCTGTCTTGGTAGGTCTGGGGTGGGACTGAGAATATACCGTTCTAACAAGTTCCCAGGTGATCTCACTTTTTTTTTTTTTTTTATACTAGGGATTGAATCCAGGGGCGCTTAACCACTGAGCCTCATTCCCAGCCCTTTTCATTTTTTATTTTCAGGCAGGGTCTCACTAAGTTGCTAAAACTGGCCTTGAACTTGTGATCCTCCTGCCTCAACCTCCCAAGTTACTGGGATTACAGGGGTGCACCACATGACCTGGCCAGGTGACCACACTATGAGAACCACAGGCCTAATGGCTTTCAGGGGACCACCCAGTCAGGTGCCTGTGGGGATACGAGAATTCCTGAGGACCCTGGCCTTTGAGAGCTGAGACTCAGAAGTGAGACGCCTGAAACAAGTGGCAGGACAGGCGCCAGGGGCGGTGGGAAGCTGGGCTTGGAGGGCATGGGATCTGAGAACTGTTAGGATTCAAAGGAGCCGACTTCCAGAGGAAGCCAGAGCTTTGAGAATCTATAAAACAGCTGCTTCATTTTCATGTCACTTCTGCATCTTTAATAATAGAATTTTTTTCTATCACTGACATGAGCACTTTGCATGTCTTAATTAATTCTCATCATGAGTCTGTGAAAGAATAAATCCCAGTATCATCCTCCTGCTAGGGACTATGGTGTGTGTCCATCTCCCACCCCTCCCCAGAACTGATATGTTGAGACTCTGCCCCAGCAACTCTGAATGTGACTGCTTGCAGAGATAAGGTCTTTGAAAACATCACTTAGTTAAAATGAGTTTATTAGAGTGGCTCCAAATACAATTGACTGGTGTCCTTATAAAAAGAGGAAATCTGGACACACACATGTACAGAGGGAAGACCACATGAAGCTGCAGGAAGGAAGAGGGTGGCCAGCTACAAACCAAAAAAAGAGACCTCACACAATCCAATCCTGTGAACAACTCAATGTCAGATATTTTGTTATGGTAGCCCTAGCAAACTAATATACCCTCTTTTTTTTTTTTTTTTTTTTTTTTTTTTTTTTTTTTTTTTGTGGTACCGGGTATTGAACTCAGGGGCACTCAACCACTGGGCCACATCCCCAGCCCTTTTTTGTATTTTATTTGGAGACAGGGTCTCACTGAGTTGCTAAGTGCCTCGCCATTGCTGAGGCTGGCTTTGAACTCGCGATCCTCCTGCCTCAGCCTCCCAAAGTGCTGGAATTACAGGCGTGCGCCACCGCGCCTGGCCCATATACCCTCATTTTACAGATAAGGAAACTAAAGCATACAGAGGCTAAATAATGTGCTCATTTACCCATTACCCAAAGAGTCTGGCTCCAGGCAATGTTTTTGTTTTGTTTTTGTTTTGAGCTACCAGTCACTAAGCTCCTACCAAAGGATGAGTCTTACCCTCAATGATTGGAATTTAGGGACAGAAGCATAGGATTGGAACCTTCCTTCATGTAGCCTTTGGGGTGTGTACCTCAGCCTGGCGCTAGCTGTGGGTCTCACTGAACCATGTGTTTCAATTCCAGCATAAGCTATGACGTATGCTGGGCTCGGGGAACAACTCTTACCACCTGACCTTTCTTGTGTGTCTCAACGCGGGGGCTGGCCCCTAATCTATAGAGCATCCAGGGGAACTCCTGACACCTGTGCAATATCCAAGCCCCACAGTGGTCATTCAGGCAGAGGAAGAGTGGTCCCCACATGCTGAGGTCCAGTCTCCTAGAAGCAGATGGCTCACAAAGTGCCAGATGATGCTGTTGCCACCTGTGCCTCATCACAGCAAAGATCCTGATCCTCAGGGTTACAGGACAGAAACCCATAGCAACCCGCTGCCTAGATCCCTATGAGAAGTGCCCTGAATGCTTTTCTTATTTTTATTTTTTATACCTTTATTTTATTCATTTTTATGTGGGGCTGAGGATCGAACCCAGCGCCTCCCACGTGCTAGGCCAGCGCTCTACCACTGAACCACAACCCCAGCCCTCCCTGAATGCTTTATCTCTGCCCCTCTTCAGGGGCCAGGGGGCATCATGACCCTTTTGGATGACTGTTAACTGGGTTAACAAAAACTCTGGGATCAATTGAGTAACAACTTACCAACACACTGATACCGCTTCCAGGCTGCCAAGCCAAGCAGACAGCCCAGGGGTCCCTGCAGAGAAGCGCAGCACAGGGGTGGAGCAGTACAGCCAGGGAATGAAGGCCCCGTGGGTTGGAGCAGCGACGGCAAACACAGCCTGTGGCTACAGGGAGCCCACCAGCAGGTGTGGAGGGCCTGAGGCAATGCCAGCCAACACGCACCAACCTGTCCCCCTCCAGTGGCCAGGCGTGGCACAGTACTGATGCCTGCTGCAGAAGCCTGCTCCACACTGTTGCAGTCCAGAACCTGCGAGCACAGACCACCCAAGGACCTCAACCTCCTGCCTCCTGACCTGCAAGAAGAAAATGGAAGTGGGGCCGACCTGAATGGAATTTGGGACTCAAGAGCTGACCAATAGTATTAGTACTTTCCCAAAGCCTAATTAGCATAAGTTTGGACCAATAGCAGTGATCCAAGTGCTATATAAACCCCTAGACTAGCACACTCAGAGGGAAGAAAACCTATAGGGTGCCCTCTTGTGCTACAAAGAGTTCTGTTCCTGTTTTTTTAATATTGTTATTATTCAGTAAATCCTACTCTTACACTTACTCATCCTGGCCTGTGGATTTCATTCCTTCAATTCAGGAGACAAGAACTCAGAAAGAAAAAGAAATTGATGGTCAGCTGCTGGGGTCTGCTCAACACTGAAGGCATGGCCCACCAGGAAGAGCTGCAACACTTCTCAGCCTCTTGCAGGCCCCACCTGCCAGCAGAAGCGAGAAACACGTTTCAAAACTCTGGCTTCAACACTACAGAGCTACTCTGCCCCCTGCTTAGGCTGGGCTGTTACTTTTAACCAATAAGGTAATAATTATCAGTGAACATAACTCCTAACCCTGACCATACCGATTTGAGACTCTCTGCAGGATGAAACATAAATATGTGAAGGATAAAGGGGACCTTGCCCAGGGCATAGTCAACAACCCTCCTCCCCCCACCCCCCGTCCCCCCCCCCACACACACACACTGCCAAATACCTGAGCATAGGAGAAGAAAACAAAAGACAGAGGTCCACAATTGGGGATGATCCAAGTGGAAATCCAAACCTTGCTGAAAGAATTTCTACAACAAAAACATTTAAAGAGTATGGATTAGGGGCTGGGGTTGTGGCTCTGTGGTAGAGCACTTGCCTAGCATGTGTGAGGCACTGGTTTCAATTCTCAGCACCACATATAAAAACATAAATGAAATAAAGGTCCATCAACAACTAAAAACAAAAAACAAAATTTAAAGAGTACAGATTATTTTTTGTACCTCTACAACACAGATTCTGAAGTAATTGTAATTAGTGTTAAAATGTCTTAATCCAATAAATTAAAACAAGGTACCCCTTAAAATCTTAGGCATAAAATAGAAAAGCAGCTGTGCCTCACCTTAACCATCAGAACCATTGCCTGGCTAAATTACCTATTCTCAAAGCACACATTGCCCTAAATGTCCATAGCAGACATGGACTCTCAGAGCCAGTGAATATTAAATTAAATCTTTGGTATTTAGCAATTGGCTTAATAAGATGTATTCCCACAGACCTTCCTCTTGCCTTCTCTTTAAAATAGTTATATGCCCAAAATATATTAAAACAGGGCCATCAAGAAATGAAACCCAGGGGCTGGGATCGTGGCTCAGCGGTAGAGCGCTCGCCTAGCACGTGCGCGGCCCGGGTTCGATCCTCAGCACCACGTAAAGAATAACTACATTGTGTACAACTAAAAAGAACAAATAAATAAATATTTAAAAAAAAAAAAGAAAAGAAATGAAACCCATTAGTCAAGATTTATTTATAGAGGGGATGTAGCTCAAAGGTAGAGCATTCGAGAGGTCCCAGGTTCAATTCCCAGCACCAAAGAAAGGGATTTATCTAGATAAAGGGTAATTACCCCCACTGTTTTTGCATTTAATAGCCTATTCAAAAACCTGGAAAGAGTGAATGTAGCCTCATAATGAATTAGCAACAATCTTAATGCTGTGATCTCACCCATTCAGTCCCCTATATCCAATATTATTGAAATGATTCAGTCAAGGCAGCGAGTAGAACATATATTTGTATTATAGATTTGACTACTATATCTCAAAAGCTTCTTAGCCAGTTTGCCTTCTCCATCAGAAAGAGAACAATTCACCTTTGCCTGCTTCCCTAGAGAGTATGTCAACAGCCCTGCCATCACATGTGATCTTTACAGGCAAGATCTTCATCACATCCAGGTTTTTCCATGACCCACTGCTGGCTACATGCTGTGCCTTCCTGGAGACACAGGCTGTCACAATCCCTGAGCTTCCCAGTTTCCCATTACGCCTTCAGTCACAGAAGCAGCGACCCCAAAGCTTGGCACAGCCACTGAGGCCTCCCTGATACAATAGGAATGGCACCTACAAGAGGGATCCAGATTTGGGCCCTCTGGTGAATCCCATTTTCAGAAGGAAGTGGCCTCCCTTGCCCTCAGTCCCTTGCCCTCAGTCCCTGGTGCTGTAACAAGTCACCCCTTGGTTACCCAGAGTACCCTTAGGATCAACTGAGTAAACCTTACAGACACTATCACACAAAACGGAGGTGGACAGAAAGTTGCAGCTTCTCATACCTTAATTGGAACATCCTTGATAAGGGATGGGACCCGAGGGTTGACACAAATTAGGTAGTCATGGTAGCACTGAATGCCCTGGCCAACACCTGGCCCCACTTACATATTTTTACAGACTCTAGAAACAATGCCAACAGTCTGGCTATCTGGCCTCACCAATGACAGCAATAAAAATTCCTTCTCCAAGGTCAACCTCCTTTGGAGTAAAGAACTCTGGAGATTTCTTACCTCACAGATACACAAACACAAATCAAGGTCACACATGTTTCTGCACATACCAAAACCACAAGTTTACAAAGCCTCATCAAGATCTTCTTAACCCCTCTGAAGTTCCCAGCATCATTGACAGTTACAGACATTCATTTCACTTCTCAGAACAAACATGTTTAAAAAGAGCTTTAGTCCAGTGGCTTTGGAGGCTCAGGTAGGAAGATGGTGAGTTCAAAGCCAGCCTCAACAAATTAGTGGGGCCCAAAGCAACTCAGCGAGATCCTGTCTCTAAATAAAATACAAAAAAGAGCTGGGGATGTGGTTCAGTGGTTAAGCACCCCTAGGTTCAATCCCCAGTACCAAAAACAAATAAATAAACAGAATAAAAAGAGCTTTATTAAGATATAATTTATATACTGTACAATTCCCCACTTAATGTGTATGAGCCAATGGCTTTTAGTATATTTACAGATCTGTGTAACCATCACCCCATCAATTTTAGAAGATTTCATTGCTGCAAAAAGGAACTCCCCTGATCATTAGCCCTGCTATATACGCACAGGTGGAATGGTGGAGTCATGTGGTGATGCTATGTTTAGCCATTTGAGGAAATGACACACTACTGCCACAGTGGCTACACTATAGTACCCTCCCCGGCGATGTGTGAGGACTCCAATTTTGGTACATCCTCACCAATGCTTGTTACTGTCCTCTTTATTAAAGCCATTCTAGTGTGAAGTAGTATCTCACTGTGGTTTTAATTTCCATTTCCCTAATAAGTAAATGAGGTTAAACAACTTTTCATGTGCTTACCATTGGCATATCTTCTTTGCTGAAATGTTTATCCAAATACCTTGTCCTTTTTTAAAAATTTTTAATGATGGTCAAACTTAGATAACATAAAATTTACCACATTGACCATTTTTATGGATATACTTCAGTGGCATTAGGCATATTCACAATGTAGAACTACTATCACCAGTATTTCCAGAAGTTTTTCATCACCCCAAACAGACACTGTAACATTTAAGTAATAACTCCCCATTTCTCCCTCCTCTGGTGATATAAACAAAATCAAACAATATCATCCTTTAGTGTCTGGCCTATTTTACTTCAGGTTCTCAAGGTTCATTCATGTTGTAACTTGTATCAGAATATCATTTCTTTTTAGGGCTGAAATATTCCATGTGAATATGCCACATTGTTATTCATTCATCTGTTGATGGGCACTTTAGTTGTTTTGATTTATTGGCTATTTTGATTAACGATGATATGAATATTGATATACAATGTTTAAGTCCCTGTTTTTAATTCTGTAAGTCCCTGTTTTTTATTCTTTTTCATGTATACTTAGGAATGAACTTGTGAGTCATATGCTAATTCTAACAAACAAATTTTTATTCTTTTCCATGTACACTTAGGAATGAATTTGTGAGTCATATACTAATTCTAACTAACAAATTATTTTGCACACTGGCTGCACCATTTGACATTTCCACCAGCAACACACAGGGTTCTAACTTAACATCTTCACTGACATTTGCTACATTCCTTTTTGTTGTTGTTGTTGTTGTTGATGTTTTATAGCCACCCTAGTGGGTGTAGGGGTATTATCTCATTGTGATCTTGATTTGCATTTCCCTAATGATTAATGCTGTTGAGCAACTTTTCATGTGATTTTTGGCCATTTGTCAAAGCAGACGTCTGCTTTGAAAAATTGTCTATTGAAATCCTTTGCCCCTTAATTGGGTTGTTTATTTTTTTGTTTCTGGGTTGCAGGTGTTCTTTATGTATTTGGACATTAAGCCTTTATCATATATATGATTTACAAGAATTTTCTACCATTCTGTGCATTGTCTTTTCACTCTATGAATAATATCCACTTTAATTAGGCTATGTATCTTTTTATTATTGAACTTTAAAAGTTCTTTATATATTCTAGATACAAGTTCCTTATCAGAGATATGAGTTTCAAAATCTTTCATTCTGTTGGCTGTGTTTTCACATTCTTCTGTGTCCTTTGATGCACAAACATTTTTAATTTTGACAATGAATACTCAGCTCTTGAGCAAGACCTTCAGTGGAACTTTCCACTCCCTTATAGGCCTTGGATGGCAGGCCTCATAGAACTCTATAAAGGCTTACTTAAACAAGTTCAAATTCAGCTGGATGAAACATGGCACATTGCAGTTTCAGTCAAACATCAGGAATGAATCATAATAAAGAATCTGACTTCATTTTTTTTCTCTTTTTTTTTTTTTTTTTTTTTTTCTTTTTGTACTAGGATTGAATCCAAGGGTGCTTAACCATGGAGCAACACCCCCAGCCCTTTCTTGTATTTTATTTGGAGACAGATGAGTTGCTTAGGGCCTAACTAAATTGCTGAGGCTGACTTTGAACTCATGATCTCCTGCCTCAGTCTCCCAAGCCACTGGGATTACAGGTATGAGCCACCAAGCCCAGCCTGACTTCACTTTTAATGTCTAGATGCTGACAGCTGTCAAGCCCCACCCTTACCTTTTGCATTTCACCCTACACCTGGGCAAATCAATAAAATTAAAAAAAAAATGCCCAGGTGCTAGCAAAAAGTTCAACTCATGAACTCATGCAAGTCCCAACCCACAGTCAGGAACCCTCACCCCAGTCTCACTTCCACTCACAACAAAAGACAAGCCAGTGCCCTCTCCCTGCTGACTCAGGCAATTTGGGACAATGCTCTGTCCAGTACATCTCTCATTATGTGAGTAACGAAGCTTTTCTTAGTTTCTTAGTGTGTGACTACACCATTGGTCTTAATATTCAAGTCAAAATTTGGGTGAATGGGAAGATCTATTCTATATCTGTGAGATGATCACAACAAAACCCATCTCCTAATAATCTCTACATTCTCCTACATCACCCCAATGCCAATATCACACTTAAGACTATTAACTGTGCCAGGCGTGGTGCCACAGCCTGTAATCCCAGTAGCTCAGAGGCTATAGCTGGAGGATCTCAAGTTCAAAGCCAGCCTCTGCAATTTAGTGAGGCCCTAAGGAACTTTAGTGAGACCCTCTCTCTCAAATAAAAAAATAAAAAGGGCTGGGGATATTGCTCAGTGGATAAGCCCTCCTGGGTCCAATCCCTCAGTACCAAAAAATAAACAAATAAAAGAAAGAAAGTGAAATATCCCATTAACAATTCTTATATGGATTACACATAGAATTGATAATACATTTGGGGATATTGAGTATGGCAGGCAGAATAATGCCTCCCAAAGATGTCTATGCCCTAATCCCTGGAACCTGTGAAAATATTACCTTACATGACAAAAGGGATGGAAGGCTAAGAATTTTGAGATGGAGAGATTATTGTGGATTTCCCAGGTGGGCCCAATCTAATCAAAGGAGTCCTTAAAAGATATACAATCAATCAACAAATACATGAAAAATGTTCAACATCTCTGGCAATTAGAGAATTGCAAATCAAAACTACTCTAAGATTTCATTTCACTCCAGTCAGAATGGCAGCTACTAAGAACACAAACAACAATAAATGTTGGAGAGGATGTGGGGAAATAGGCACACTCATACATTGCTGGTGGGACTGCAAAATGGTGCAGCCATTAAGGAAAGCAGTATGGAGATTCCTTAGAAAACTGGGAATGGTACCAGCATATGACCCAGTCATCCCTCTACTGGGCCTATTTCCAAAGGATTTTAAAACAGCATACTACAGGGACAAAGCCACATCAATGTTTATAGCAGCACAATTAACAATAGCTAGATTGTGGAATCAACCTAGATGCCCCTCAGTAGATGAGTGGATAAAGAAAATGTGGTATATATACACAATGGAATTTTACTCAGCAATAAAAGAGAAAAAAATAATGGCATTCACAGGTAAATGGATGAAATTGGAGAATATAATGCTAAGTGAAGTTAGCCAATCTCAAAAATCCAAATACCGAATGTTTTCTCTGATATAAGGAAGCTGATTCACAGTGGGATTGGGTTGGGGAGCATAGGAAGATTAGAGGAACACCAGAAAGGTCAATGGGAGGAACAGCAAGGGAGGGAGCAAGAGGGTATAAAGAAAGGAAGGAAGGGCTGGGGTTGTGGCTCAGCGGCAGAGCGCTCGCCTCGCATGTGCGCGGCCCGGGTTCAATCCTCAGCACCACGTAAACATAAATGCATTGCATTGTGTACAACTAAAGTAAATAAATAAATATTTTTAAAAAAAGGAAAGGAAGGGGGAAAAAAGATGGTAGAATGAGAGGGTTATCATTACCCTAAATGCATGTTTGAAGACATGAAAGATATGAATATACTTTGTATACTGACAGTGATATGTAAAAAGGTGCTCTTTATTACCTCCAGAATTTGCTTACTTTCTCCTTGTAGATAGTTTCACTGGTGATTTTTTTGGTCCATTAACATAATGTTGAGTAACTTATTATCACATGACTTATAGCCCTGGGAAAGTCATCCCCTTCATTTATGAACTCATAAGGCTTGAATATCAAATGCCAAATTATTGTATGTTTAGTTACCAGAAAAGAAATGTTATGTAGAACTTGTCTTTATGTGCATATCTATAAGGTGTATGTTTGTGTGTGTGCACGTGTGTGAATGAGAAAATGAGAAAGAACATGTTTATATTTTTCTTCTTCCTACATCATCTCTTTGTTCTCCTCATGTTTCCATAGATTCAAAGTAATCAGAGGAAGAAATAGTGGAATTAACTTATGTAACAAAGAATTTCCAAATAAAAGAGCATTTGTACCTATGGTATAACAAATAGCACTTGATTACAAGTTAGAGGGCTCTTGATGGGTCTCATCTGTGTGCAAAGTTTCCTTTGAAATATGTTCTTTTTGTCTAGAAAAGGCAAATGTCCATAGTTGTACATAGCAGGCTATCTGCAATCGATATGACCTTAATGTGAATGAGGTCAAGATATTTTTGTCAAAAGAAAGGGTAGCTATGATAAAACCAATTGTTTCTGACAGTGAGAAAGGGGGACAAGAAGAAATACAGAAATTGAAAAAAAGACAAGATAGGACGAAAAAGTAAATGGAGAGAGAGTTTAGATACATTTTGATCTGTTAAAAACTTCACACTGTCCAACTTTTAGGTCCATTGCATGTCAGTTCAGAGCATACCTAGAAACAGTGACCACGTGTTCTCCAAGCAAGAACTGAGCAGTTTCAGTTTCCCCACAGAGGTTGATAAAATGCTTTATGATGGATCAGTAAAAATTATGTGTATTTATTACTGACTATATAATTTACAGTTCAGTTTAGGGGACTTCTTGAATTAAAGAAACTAGCTAGGAGAGAGTGCAAGATGCTAAGGTTCGAGTAATTTCAGGGATTCTTTAAAAGATAACACAAATTTGGAAATTAGGCATTTTATTACTATTCTTTATTAATTAAAATACAAATCAGTTACTTGGACCACATTGAATTTGAACACCCTTATACTCTCCCTGAGAATTTTAGGTGTCACGTGTATATATGGTGAAATATCATGGAGGAAAAAAATCCCGTTAGATGATCAACACTGTATTCACGTTTTCATAAATCTAATGTATAACTAAGGCTGAACATTTGTAGTTTCTTTTAGTTGTAACAATCAACTTATTATACATCAGCTTCAGATTTTGTTTTAAATTAAAATTATGGTTTTTGAACTTATATAAGAGAATAGAATGTCAAACATATTTGAGGACTTATAATTACGAAAATAAATGAGTTTAACTGGGTTTAAAAAAAAAAAAAAAAAAGCAAAGAACATTTCCCCACTGCATCAGGGAAAAGGGACAAAAAAGTACTCCACTTATCATCACTGGTTTCCAAGATGAAGACAGGGAGCCACAAGCCAAGGAATGCAGCAGCCTCCAGAAGCTGAGAGTGGCCTTAATTTATAGCCAGTGGGCTGGGGATGTAGTTCAGTTGTGGTAGAGTGCTTGCCTCATATGCACAAGGCCCTGGGTTAGATCCCCAGAACCCCCCGCCACACACACACACACACACACACTATATATAGTGTATATATATATATATATATATATATATATATATATATATATATATATATATATATATATATCTCCAGTAAGAAATCCAAGACCTCAGTCCTATAACAGCAAGGCACTAAACCCAACCAACTATCTATTTTGTGACTATGAGGTAATAAATGTGGGGAGAGACATCAACATGCCAAGGATAATGGAGCAGAAGTATAGAAATAGAAAGAAATGATATTGATAGGTCATGAAAAAAATACCAGCAATTGCTTACCTTTGAATTTCTTCTGAGGTGGGAAAAAGAAACCCTTACTTGTTAAGTCTATTATTTATCAAATGTGTTTGCTACTTTCAGCTGAACATATTCGTAATTGATACCTATCAGTTAGAAGAGTGATAAGTCATATTTTAGGCATTATAATGCCACTTTAGCAAATGTGTTAGTTGGCTTTTCATCACTGTAACAAATGCCTGAGATAAATCATCTTAAAAGGAGGAAAGGTTTGTTTTGGCTTATAATGTCAGATGTTGTAGTCCATGGTTAGTTGGCCTCATTGTTTGGGACTATAGTGGCATAGTACATCAGAGCAGGTGTATGTAGCAAAGGATGCCTGTTCGCCTCCTGGTGGCAGGAAGGAAAAAAAGAAACAGGAAGGGGTCAGGGGTCCGTCCAACACCAGGTTCGAGGGCAGCTGCCAATGACCTAACTTCCTCACAGTAGGCTCCACCTCCTAAAAGTTCCACCACTCCCAACAGCAACACTGAACTGAAGATCAAGCCTTTAACATGAGCCTTTGGGGAACTTTTCAGATTTAAACTAAAACAACAAGGAAGAACATATTCTAGAGGCAGGGGGCGGGGGTGTTAATATACAAACAAGAATTTAAGATTGTGCTCATTGATATGAAGGAAATGCAGGGAAAATGGGTCAGACATGGCTAGACCCTTCTATGAAATGATAATCAAACTGAAATCTAAAGAACTGAAAAGGAGCTAGCAACACACAAGAAGAATGTGTTCTGAGCAGAAGGCCAGAAAGAGTGGACACTCTGAGGCATAAGAGTCTGGCTGGTCAAGGAACCAAAAGAAGATGTGAGAACAGAGAGAGCAAGGGGGATAGGTAAGGGAAAAGGCTGGAGAAAGAGGCAGGAGCCAGAACATGAAGGATTGGGGGACGGGGAGCATGGAATTATAGTGTGGACTTTTAAGTGAAGTCAGCAGTTTTAGAAGGCTTCTCAATGTCATGACCAAATGGTGCTGGGTAAGAGAGTTCTAGTTGCAACGAAGCAGGAAGACCCATAGGAAGAGGCTGCAGTACATACAAGAAAGAAAATAGATAATCAAATAAAAGTTAAGTGGTTAAAAGGGTAAGATGGTAAAAATCCATCAAATCTGTAGAATGACACTCTCAGTTTGCTCCTGATCCCCAAGTTATAGGGGCTGGTCTGATTCTCTCCTCTTGACAAAGAGGTGGTACCTGACCTAAGATCCCTGAAATCACTGCCAGAATCAACCAGCCCCTTCACCACAGTTTCCCTGCCTGGCCCTCAAGGACGCCAATGTTTTTAAGGTGAAATAACACCCGTTCCTCCATGCAGCCCACCAAACCCTTTTCTTGGAAAAAGTACCTTCAATTTTGCCAGCAGGGAAGGAAAACCCTGGCCCCTTCTCCCTCCTTTCCTGAGTCCCAGTGGGCCACTTTTTGAGAAGCAAGTAGACTTGGGGAAAAACCATCGGGAATCACCAATGTCCACAAGGGGGCAGAAGAAAGTCAATGGCCCTGCCATGATTCCGGTTCCGGTTCCCAAACGCCAACAGAAAGCAGAACACTGTGCTGAAAGGAGCTTGGCATGGGGAAGCTCCCTTTGGGCTAAGGGTAATTCTTTGGGGGAAGAATACACGCAGCTGTGATCCGACAAGCACAGAAGCTGAGGACAGGGCACTGTGCTGTAAAAGAGACCTGGGCAAGCCACCAATGGTGTCCACTTCAGACCCGCATCGTTTACTGCTGTCCACTCCAGCCTCTCTCCTGTTCTTCCGTGGGTGAGAACTGAGAATGCATGTCTTTGCACAGACTTTGACACGGAAAAGGGTTTTCCCAGTGGCTGGGACTGTTTGTGAGGCTCCAGCAACTGGGATTCTCTGGCTCACACCTCCTGTCCTGGCCCAGAGGAATCTCTTGCCCATCATTTGCCTCTTCTCCTATTTTTCTGCCTGACAACAGAGGGATTCGGTCATGTTCTTCACTTTTGACCGGTTTCTTTTTCTCCCAGACTGACTTTCTCCTCTTTGTGACTTTGCAAAAAGCAAAGGTCCTGTCCTCACCACCTTATCACTTAAACCAAAAGGGGGTTTGTGACTTTTAACTAAAATAAAGCTTTTGCAGTAGAAATGTCAAATACCAGTTAAGAGCCCCATCTAGCTCCTGGTGGTTTGGGGAGCCTGCTAACTACAGTAAAGGTTCAGAACAACTGGATAATCAGCATCTTTCTCCTTACTAGAAATTTCTAGGAGTTTCCAACATCCTACTATGGAGTCAGAATAGAAAATAAATGAGTTTTGTTTTATTTCCACTGCCATTTGCAAATTATTTGGTCTTAGCCTATAGGTTGCTTCCACCCAGGTCTTTGAATCTGCATCCAGTGATACAAGGAAGCAGAAACAATGGAATATTTATCCTGTCAATGGTGGCAGCAGCATCTGGAAGTCAGGGGCAGCATAGGTGGTGGTGGTTACCACAGTGTACCCCCTAAAGCTCCAGCAGCATGGTTTTAACCCTGTTACCCTTGGTGCCTATGTGATTTCTGGGCCTACCTTTCTAATCATCCTGTGAATCTTTCCAATAGATTTGTTTTCCCCATAGTCAGAGCTGGTTTATGCTTCTTGCAACTGTGAACTAATGTGGACTCTTTTCTAAAATATTATTTTAATTGTAGTTGGACACAATACCTTTATTTTATTTATTTTTATGTGGTGCTGAGGATTGAACCCAGGGCCTCGCACATGCTAGGCGAACACTCTACCACTGAGCCACAACCCCAGCCCTAATGTGGAGTCTTCAAAGGATTGGGGCAGGAGGAGATGATATAATCTTACTTGCTTTGAAGAGGTCCTGCTGGCTTCTGTGTGGTCCAGAAATTGAAGCACAGCTGCCTAGATCTGAGTAGGCCAGCTTAACAGATCCTGCAGGGCTCCTTGGACTAGGTGGTGGCAGTGGGGAGTCTTGATCTGGTGATGGAATAGATGCTTGAGAAGTGGAAGCAGTGTCTTTATTTACAGGAGACAAAACAAACGTTCCAATTAAGTCCTCCAAAGAAGCAAGACATCAGCAAAGCACACAGGTTTCTGTCTTTTGCAAATTAATATTGTGTTAGGTTGATTGCAAAAATGACCCCAAGGCTGTACCCCTCCCTTTGCAATGTGATTTTGTAGTACCTTATATCAAGAAGCAACGTCTTCTGCAAAATGCTTTCAAGCAAGCCTTTGTTTTGAGACTTGTTTGGTCAAAAGAGTGTGCAAAAGTGACAGTATGTTAATTCCAAGTCAAGAATGCATGAGGCCTTGCATATTTTCACTTGCTTTCCTGAATTCCTGCAATCACTGTGAATAAGGCTGGATTAGCCTGCTGGATGATTTCTACCCCAGGCAGCCCAACAACCCAGCATCTGATTGCAAAAGCATAGACTTGTGAGAAAATATAAATGCTTAATTGAATTTGGGGGATAGTTTGTTATGCAGTAAGGATTAACCAATACACAGAGATAGAGATAGATATGTGTGTAGATAAATATAGATATATAACCATCCCAAATGATCCTACTACCCTCTAGATTTTGGAGGGTGCCTGGTTATGTGGGCTTCCTGCTATTATCCTCTGCCCACAGATTGGACTTCCCTCTCTGCAGTAGGGAAGAGGTCTGCTGCAGACAATTGAACTTGCTCTGCTCTTTCAAGGCTCTCTCTTGGGCACCCCATTTGCCCCCTCAGGCCTATGATTCCAAAGTCTGCTTTTATCCCAAAGTCTTGGACCCAGCATTAGTCCCTATTCCTGGTCTTTGGGATTTGCTTTGGTCAGGCCTTCTTTCTGCTAAAAACCACTCCTTCTCAGGGCCAGCCCAAACAAGGGTCTGATGCTCTGCAAAGCATGCCATAGGTCATGTGGGGATATGAGAGGGAAGGAAGGACCAGAGGAGGAGAAAGGGGAAGAAGCCTTTCTCAAAAGCTGGGGAGAGCCTGCCCTGTGTCTTTTTTTCCTAGGAACTGAGAAGGGGATACAGAACAAGCCCATGTGCCTACTCTGCATGGGCAGAAGCAGGAAGACTTGACCCTGCTGCCCAGTTACCTGGGAATGCTCTTCCTGCCTGGAATGACAGGAGTGATCTTCCCCTACCCCCAACCCCGCTCGCAATTCATCTCATCTGCTCCAACTGTCCATGCCATGGATACAGCTTGCCATGGGCTATCTATCAGACCATATCAGACTGTTCAGGAAGGTAAATCCCAGTCACTGACCTGAAATATGGGGTCCTGTGGCCAGAGGCTGTGCCCTCTCTATGATAGCTGCCCAGGGGTTGAGAGTGACACCAGCTATGGTGGCCCTGAGAGATACTGTCCAAGAGCTTACTGTCGAGTAGAATGCCTTGTAGATGGGAAGAGGCAGTGGGAGGGAGTCTCAGGGATTCCTCACATCTTAAAGAACCTGCCAGAAACTGCAGAACTGCAGGCACAGACCCTGTGAGAGTCAGATAAACACACATTTAGGCAGAGAGCTGGTGGGAGTTCCCACGAGAGGATCCACAGGCTAGCAGAGCATGCTGGGTGGAGTAGGAGAGAATGAGTTCAGGCCAAGGAGGTCCAAGGGAAGTTATTTCATGACATGATGCTTTTGGAATCTGTTCTGCACAGACAGAAACAGCCTTGGAAAGAAGGAGGCTGGAGATCTGTCTTCATGGAAGCTCGAGAGAGACTGCCCAGGCCCTCCCTCGAGATCTTCTCTGATGAAAACACAGCAGAAAGGAGGGCAAAGGCAACATGGGGAGAACTTGTGAGCCTTCACACCTGTCCCCTCCCCATCTAGGGTCCAGGATGCAGAGCAACCCTGTGCTGAGATGTGCATTGGTGACCTGAGGTTAAGCAGATGCCATCCACGAGCTACAGAGGTTGAAGCTGGCCACCAGGGGACAGCTGTGAGCCTATGGTCAAGCACCTGCATAGTTGTCCCTTTCAGGGAAAGCAAGTCAGACTCCAGGTGGCTGAGACCTTGCTTTAAAAAAAATCTCAGTCAGGGGCTACTGTCTAGGCCCTATAAGGGGTCCTTAAGTTGGGAAGAGTACAGTGTCCTGCCTACTTTACCCCAGTAGGCAGACCTTTACCTAACTCAACCAACCAGTCTCAGTACCAAAAGTATGAGCCTATTATCTAATAACCTGATCTAAGTGTTCCCCACCCTGGTCTCAGACCATCCCCCAACCCACAGCTGACCTTAATTTATTCAAACTAATATTTACCGAACACCTATGATATGCTAGGTGCCCTATTAGACATTTGAGATCCTTCCTGTAAACACATTAGAAAAAGACTACTACCCTCTTAGGGTTTCAATTCTCTGAAAAGAAGGTACCATCACACCATCCACAATGGCCCCTGATTGGCCAAAATGATTGGAGTGGCTCTGAATTAACCTATCATGCCGCTCACAGCTTCAGACAGGTGAGTGGAGTAATTGTGAGATGCCATGCCTTGCAGCCTGAGCATTAGGTCCTCTGACTATCAAACCAAGAGAAAGCAATAAAAAAGACAGAAGAGGCCTGGGTCTAGGCAAACCTGTTTTTCAGAACATGACTTTTAATTCTTTCTCTCAAAAGTTGATTATAGCCCTTTATTGTTTGAAAATTGCAATGTGCTGCCATTTGTCCAAAGTGCTTTTGTTTGGCAGCAATCCATTGGTTATTTGATGAGAAATTGCAAGGGTCAGAGAAAATTTGCCCCTACACCTTAATGCATTACATCTGGAGAAGATCCCCTGGTACTTATGCTCAAATTCCAATCTTCCAGAGGTTGGTTCCCCTCCCTGGCTTCTCTCTATGTTAATGGCCCCATCCTTCCCCTGAGATCATAGCTGGAAATCTTGATGGCATATCCGATTCTTCCCTCTCTTTCTTCCCCCCACATCTATCCAGGCACCCATCAATTCTGCCTCCTGCATTCCTCTGGATTCTGTACCCTTCCTTCTTCTTCATCCCATGGCCACTGCACTGGCCAAACCACCATCATCACTCACCACATGATTCCTATTCCATTGCTCTGTGTGTGTGTGTGTGTGTGTGTGTGTGTGTACGCGCGCGCGCGCGTGTGCGCACACGCTGATTTGGGCAGGGAGGGGGGGAACAGTACTGGATTGAACCAGGGAGTGCTCTACTACTGACCTATATCCCTGCACTTTTTTTTTTTTTTTTTTTTTTTTTTTTTTTTTTTTTTTTTTGAGGCCAGGTCTTACTGTGTTGCCCAGACTGGCCTCTAACTTTAGATCCTCCTGCCTCTGCCTTCCAAGTAGCTGGGACTACAGGTGTGCATCACCACACCCCATATGCTATCTCATTGTTGATGTTTGCTTTGACACCCGCCTCCAGATTTCTCTTTTGAGAAAGAGCCTATCAAGATTCTCTGCATGGGATTTAGGGCCAAAATGCACCTCACATACTTCACCCTAGGTTCCAACCAGGCCATCTCTTGCAGCTGCCTCCTGCCATCCCCACTACTCCTGGGGACCTCTACCCCTAGCACTGCTACTTCCTGCTGTTCCTCTCTGAAACCTGCCAAGTGAGTCTAGCTCTACTCTCACTTCCCCGGAAGCCTTCCCCGAATCAAGCTTTCCAGAATAATCTCTCCTTTTATAGCATCCCGTCCTTCACTTATCAGAGCTTACCTGAGGCAAGGCCATGTGTCCTTGGCAAAGCTGTGAGCTCCAGAGGGCAGGGTCAATCTGTGCCTCCTCTTTGGCCTCATCCCAGTGCCTGGTCCCCATGAAGGACTTAGAGGACATCTGCTGCATAAAGAGCTAAAAAAGGCATCTGTGACATGATTAAACCATTGGATGAGAGTTCAACTCCGGGCAATATTGACAGACAGAGTGGACATACTTTTTCACTAAATACAGCTAAAAATCCTAGTCACTGCATGTCAAACAAACATCTGAAAGTGAAGAGAAGAAGGCACTTCTTCTCTAGGGATTTTGGGACCAGGAAATGACACAACGATGAATTCTCTGGGTTTATCTGTTTGCTTCATATTTCCTTGACAGGGTGCAGGAGAACCCAGCAACCCAGAAACATCAATGGGGTAAACAAAAATAAACACCAAGAAAAGTCTTCTCTCTTCTTTGCCAAACGACCAAGATGGACAGTTTAGCAAGACCAGAAAACTTTTAACAATAATTGTGCTACTCAAGCCAAATACCACAGAATGAATAAGTGAAGGAATAAAATTGCGGCCCCACCCTTACCCACTTTATCAAATGCCAAGTGCAGATTCTAGTCTTCTACCTTCACAAGGCTATAATGAGGCAACCCAGCTTCCCTTCCCCTGGCCAGGCTGGTGTTAGAAAAAAACTGAGAGGGAAGCCAGGGCTTTGATCCCACCAGGCAGCAATGAGATCCCCCCTCCCATTTCCCAGAGGTGTCAGTGGAAGCCACAGGAGGGACTTCTGCCCCTCCCCTTCCCCACTGGGCTGGTCTCAGAGGAGGCTTAGTGAACACTCAGGACTTTCCCCACTACCCAGTGGTAACAAGGCTACCCCTCTCCCCCATGTCATTTGCAGCCATGTGTGGATTAACAGGCACCCCTGCCCTTCCCAACCACGGTTTCAGAGGAGACCCAGCAGGGAGCCTGTTACCCACTGCCCACCTGAGAAACTCTTCCCCACCCTGGAGCCTCAGCAAAGGCAGAATGGGGAACCTGAACTTTCACTCCACCTGGAAAAAACAAGGAAGCAACCCCTTCCTAAGCTGCAGCATGTTAGATGAGTTCTGCTAAAACAGAAAGTTTATATAAGCTCCAAGGTCACTGGGCACAGCGGTACACTCCTGAAATCCCAGCGACCCAGGAGGCTGAAACAGGAGGATCACAAGTGTGAGGCCAACCTGTACAACTTAGCAAGACCCTGTCTCAAAATAACAAAATTAAAAAAAAAAAAAAAAAAAAAAAAAAGGCTGAGAATGTATGTAGCTAGTGGTATTGTGCCCCTGGGGACAAAAGAAAACACAAGCTCCAACTTCTCATAACAACACAACCAAAATGCCAAAATGTTCAGATTTTCACTGAAAATGACTTATCAAGCCAAGAACTAGGGAAAGCTCAACTTGAATGAGGAAAGATGATCCACAGATGCCAACAGCAAGGAAACACCACTATTAGAATCTTTTGACAAGAATTACAAAACAGGGCTGGGGCTGGGGCTCAGCGGTAGTGCACTTGCCTGGCATATGTGAGGCACTATGTTCAATTCACAGCACCACATATAAATAAATAAAATAGCTGGGCGCAGTGGCACACGCCTGTAATCCCAGCACTTGGGAGGCTGAGGCAGGAGGATCGCCAGTTCAAAGCCAGCTTCAGCAATGACGAGCACTCAGCAACTCAGTGAGACCCTGTCTCTAATAAAATACAAAAAAGGGCTGGGGATGTGGCCCAGTGGTCAAGTGCCCCTGAGTTCAATCCCCAGTACCAAAATAAATAAATAAATAAAATAAAGGTCTATGGACAACTAAAAAAAATTAAAAAAAAAAAAAAGAATTACAAAACAGGCATCATAACATTGCTTCAATGAGCAGTTGCAAACACTTGAAACAATAACTAAATAAATAAACAAACAAATAAAAAGTCTTGGAGGAGCTGGGCACAGTGGTGCATACCTGTAATCCCAGCTGCTTGGGAGGCTGAGGCAGGAGAACCACAGATTCAAAGCCAGCCTCATCAACTTAGCAAGACTCTAAGTAAATTAGCAAGATCCTGTCCCTAAATAAAATATAAAATGGGCTGGGGATGTGACTCAGGGGTTAAGTGTCCCTAGGTTCAGTCCCCAGTACCAAAAGAGAAAAGAAAAAAAAAAAAAAAGTCTGGGGGTTGGTGGCTGGGACACAGAATGTCTTGGTATCAGCAAAGAAATAGAACCAAGTATAAAGAACCAGGTGGAAATTTTAAAACCAAAAATTATAGTATCTAAAGTTTTTAAATTCAAAAGATGGGCTGAACAGCAAAACAGAGATGGCAGAGTAAAGAATTGGTGAGCTTGAAAATAAAGCAATTATATTAACCAACCTGAATGACAGAGAAAATAGACTGGAAAAAAAAAATGAACAGAGCCTGTTCTGGGAGACTCTTAACAAAGATCTAACATTTGTATGACTGGAATTCCAGCTGGAGAAGAGACAGAGGGCACATCTCAAAAAGTATTTGAAGAAATAAAGGTTGAAAATTTCCCAAACGTGGCAAAAGACATGAACCTAAAGGCCTCAAACAGGACTAAATCAAAGAAATCCAAATCAACACATGTCATAGCCAAACTTCTAAAAATTAAAGAAAAAAAATCTTGAAAGCAGAGAGAAATGACATATATTACCTGTAAGGAAAAATAATTAAAAAGAACATAAATAATAAAATGGTCAATCCAAGAAGACATAGCAATTCTAAATGTGTGTGCACAAAACAACAGGGCTGCAAAATGTGTGAAGCAAAAATTGATCAAGTTGAAAGAAGAAACTGACAAATGCATCATTATAGTTGGAAACTTCTTCAACCTCTCTCTCTCTCTCTCTCTCTCTCTCTCTCTATCTCTCTCTCTCAACAATTGATAGAACATCTAGACAAAAACACAGCAAGAATATAGAAGAATTCGATAATACCATCAAATAACAGAATCCAGTTGACATTTATGGAACACTGTACCTAACATTATCAAGAAGATCCCAAGTTGGGTGAGGTGGCGCACACCTGTAATCCAGGAGGCTGAGGCAGGAGGATCACAAGTTCAAAGCCAGACTCAACAAAAACGAGGCACTAAGCAACTCAGTGAGACCTTGTCTCTAAATAAAATACAAAATAGGGCTGGGGATGTGGCTCAGTGGTTGAGTGCCCCTGAGTTCAATCCCTGGTACTAGTTCCCCCCCACAAAAGAAAAAAAAAGAGGATCCCAAATTGGAGGCCAGTTTCAGCCACTTAGTGAGACCCTATCTCAAAATAAATAAATAAAAAGGCTGGGCATATAGTTCAGTGGTAAAGAGTCCCTGAGTTTAATCCCCAGTACCAAAAAAAAAAAAAAAAAAAAAAAAAAAAAAAAAAAAAAAAAAAAAAAAAAAAAAAAAATTAAGAAAGAAAGAAAAGAAAGGAAGGGGCTGGGATTGTGGCTCAGCGGTAGAGCGCTCGCCTAGCACGTGAGTGGCTCGGGTTCGATCCTCAGCACCACGTACAAATAAATGCATTGTGTACAACTAAAATTGTGTACAACTAAAGCAAATAGATAAATATTAAAAAAAAAGAAAGGAAGAACTATAGACCAATATCCTTCATGAACATAAATAAAAATATTCTTAAGAAAATATTAGTAATATTAAAAATAGAGTTCATATATATTCACATACAGTTATGCACTACATAACAACATTTCAGTCAACAACAGACCACATAAACAATAGTGATCCTATAAGATCATATTGCCTAGCGACATAGTGACCATCTTAGTTTGTGTGAGTGCATGTTTGCATAAGGATGAAATTGCCTAACAACACCTTTCTCAGAATGTATCCCTGTCGTTAAGCAATGCATGACTCTATGTGTGTACATATATAATGACCCAGTGGGTTTATTCTAGAAATGAAAGTCCGGTTCATTATT
The DNA here is from genome assembly GCA_025594165.1 of Tamias sibiricus. NCBI lineage: Eukaryota > Metazoa > Chordata > Mammalia > Rodentia > Sciuridae > Tamias > Tamias sibiricus. The sequence continues at coordinate 181,612,474 of CM046659.1, read as the reverse complement.
CAAAAGTCAATTAATGTAACTCATAATAATCCATCACATCAAGAAGCTAAGGAAGAAAAATCATATCAATTGACACAGAAAGCACCCTTGACAAAACAAAATTCATTCATGAAGGCTGGGGTTGTGGCTCAGTGGTAGAGCACTTGCCTAGCACATGCAGGCACTGGGTTCAATTCTCAGCACCATATAAAAATTAAATAAAATAAAAGTATTGTGTCCATCTACAACTAAAAAACGTTTTTTTTTTTAATTTGTTCATGATAAAAATTCTTTACAAATCAAGAACAAAGGGGAATTTGTTCAACTTGATACAGCATATCTATGAAAAACCTATAGCTAACATCATATTTAATGGTGAAAGATAATGCATCCCATCCCCTCCACACACACACCAGGTGATTAAAGCAACAAAGGTTTATTTCTTGCTCATGTTGCATGACCATTGCATGTCAGCTGGGTAAGTTGGGTGGGGTTCCTTTGTTTTGTGGCTTCTGCACTCAGGGATCTAGCTAAGGAGGCTCCATCTCCATGCTCCTTCCATTGCCAAGGCAGGAAAGTTTCCACCTGGAAGATATGCATGTTAATTCCCAAGTTGCTTCATGACAATGCTTTTCTGCCAAGATCAGAAACAGGGCAAGGATGTCCCTTCTCACCACGGCTATTCAACACAGTATTGGAGAAACTGGTCAGCACAAAAAGCCAAGAAAAGTAAATAAAACATACAGATTTGAAAGGGGGGAATAAAATTGTCCTCTCTTTGCAAATCACATGATTGTCTATGTAGAAAATCTTAAGGAATCTACCAAAAAAGAAATATAGAGGGCTGGGGATGTGGCTCAATGGTAGAGTGCTCGCCTAGCACGAGCGCAGCCCAGGTTCGATCCTCAGCACCACGTAAAAGTAAATGCATTGTGTACAACTAAAAGCAAATAAACAAATATATAAAAAAAGAAAGAAATATATAACTACTAAGTGAGTTCAGCAAGATTGAAAGATACAAGATCGACAAATAAAAATTTAGTGTGTATGTGTATTTTTTGAGATGAGGTTCCCACTATATTGCCCAGGCTGATCTCAGATTTGTAGACTCAAGTGATCTTTCTGCCTCAACCTCCTGAATAGCTGGTTTTCCAAGCATGTGCCACAATGCCTGGTTTAAAATTAATTTTATTTTTATACACTAGCAATGAACACATAAGAAACAAAATTTAAAATACCATTTGCAATTGCTCACAATAAATATGCAAGTGTAAATTTGACAAAGCATGTACAGGTCTTACATACTGAAAACTATAAAATACTGATTAAAGAAGAAATTACAGAAAATCTAAACAACTAGAGAGTCATAAACGTTCATGGGTTGGAAGACCTACCACAGTAAAGAAATCAATTCTTCTCCTATCGAGAGACAGGTTTAACACAATTCCTACCAAAGCCCTAACAAGCTTTTTTGGACAGATAAGATTATTCTAAAATTTATGTGGAAAGGAATTAACAATGATGAGAAAGAATAACAAAGTGGGAGGAATCACTAATCAATATTAAGTGCTAATAATATAGCCACCTTAATTAAAATGATGAGTCACTGGTGGAAGAATAGACATATAGATCAATGACACAGAATAGAAAATCCAGGAATGGGTCTCTGCAAAGCACAACCTACTGATCTCTGACAGAGGTGCAAAAGCAATTCCGTGGAGGAAGGATTGTTCAGAGGCAAAAATACAAACCCAAACCTAAATCTCATGTCTTAAACAAAAAGGAATTTACAATGGATTGTAGAGAAGTGTAAAACGTAAAACTATGAAACTTTGGGGAGAAAACATAGGAGAAAGTCATCAAGACCTTGGATATGGTGAAGGGTTCTTAGATATAATCCCTACAATTAATAAATCAAACTTCACTAAAATGAATAACTCTATTTTTTTTTCACAAAAGACCCTGTGGGAAAGGTGAAAACACAAGTCATGCAGAAGAAAATATTTGTAGGCCATGTATCTGACAAAAGACACATGTCAGAAAGGATAAAGAACCTCAAAACTCAATAGGTTAGAAAAGAAGTGTGACTATGGATGTGGCTCACTGATAAAGCATTTATCCAGCCCTTGGTTCAATCCCCAGCACCACAAAATCATAATCATAATCAAATTAGAAAATGGGAAAAAGACCTGAAGAGACATTCCATCAATAAGGATATATGATGACAAATAAGCACATGCAAAAATGCTCAACATCGCCGAGCGCGGTGGCGCATGCCTGTAATCCCAGCACTTGGGAGGCTGAGGCAGGAGGATTGGGAGTTCAAAGCCAGCCTCAGCCGTGGCAAGGCACTTAGCAACTCAGTGAGACCCTGTCTCTAATAAAATACAAAAAAAAAAGGGCTGGGGATGTGGCCCAGTGGTCGAGTGCCCTGAGTTCAATCCCCGGTACCCAAAAAAAAAAAAAAAAAAAAAAATGCTCAACATCATTAGCCTTTAGGGAGATGCAAATTAAGACTATGATGACATATACTCCATAACTCCTAGAACTGCTCACATAAAAAATGGTGACAATACCAAATGCTTAAGAGGATGTACAGAAACTGGATCTCTCAAACATTGCTAAAGGAAATGTAAAATGGTAGAGCTACTCCGGAAAACAGTTTGGTGATTTCTTAAAAAAAAAAAAAAAAAAAAAACAACTAAGTGTACCCTTAACCACACAACCCAGCAATTGCACTCCTAGGCACTGATCCCAGAGAAATCAAGAGTTATGACCACACAAAAACCTGTCAACGATGGTTCATTGCAGCTTTATAATAGCAAAAAATGGAAACAACCAAAATGTCCTACAATAAATGAGCAGCTGAACAAACTGTGGTACATTCAGACCATGGACTATATTACTCAAAAATTAAACTGTTGATACATGAAACAACCCAAATGGATTTCAAGGGCATGATTCTGAGAGAGAGAAAACATTGTAAAAGGTCATATATTGTATTCTTCCATTTATATAACATCCTCAAAATGAAAAAAAAAAAATGTAGAGAACACATTAGTGGTTGCCAGGGGTTAGGGATAGTAGGGAGAAAGGTGGTTGTGACAGGGGTATCTTAAAAGGGGTGGTAATTACACAAGCTTACATAAATGATAAAATAACCGAACCATGTACACACACATTGTATCAATGTCAGTTTCCAGTTTTGACACTGTGCTATATCATAATCCAATTAAAAAATGAGAGAAAGACATTTCATCAATGAAGAATAGCAAATAAGCACATGGAAAGATGGTTATAATTAAATAATATGTAACCACTGAAGGAAACTGGGTGAGAGGGACATGGGATCTCTCCATATTACCTTTGCAACTCTCTGTAAATCTCTAATAACTTCCAAATAAAAAACGTTTTAAAAAATCCTTATTTGAGCCAGGCATGGTGGCACACATCTGTAACCCCAGCAATTTAGGAAGTTGAGGCAGAAAGAAGGATTGCAAGTTCAAGGCCAGCCTTGGCAACTTAGACTTTGCCTCAAAATAAAATATAAAAAGGGCTGGGGATATAGTTCATCAGTAGTAAACCCCTGGGTTCAATCCTCAATGGGGGGGGGGGGGGGGAATCAACATATAAAATCTAGAAGTTGAAGGATCCTATGAGGAGAAGGACTGATGGGGTCCCCTACCCCATCATTGTTTATCCAGAACACAGCTAGCCCCATGGGCCCGTGACTCTACAGAAATTGACCTGTGTCGGTCCTTGACAAGTCTCTAATCCAGGTTTTCCTTTGATCAACAAAGAGCTAAGACCCAGAAAGAGGCAGTAACTTTCCCAGTGTCACAGAGCTAGGTTATTGCTCAGAATGAGAATATGAATAATCATGACTTCTATATGAAGATTGGAAGAGTTAGGGTATAGAGCAATGGTAGGTAGGAAAAGAGAGTTCCAGAAAACCAATTAAGGGCCACTAAAACAGTCAATGTGTCAGACAAGAACTTTGAGACAGAGGACTCAAGCCTTAGAAGTAGATTGCATGGGGGTGGGGAATAACCTCAGGAAGTGACCTTGGATAGGGCCATCCTTTTTATAGTGATGGTGATACTAAAGAGAACTGGACTTTGAAGGACCATGAGCTCCATCTCAGCTGCTCAGCTTCAGGTCCTTTGAAGATATCTAGGAAAGTCTTTTAGGAGATGCAGGGTTTCTTGACTCGGCAGCTCTCTAGAAAGAGGTCTGCAATGTCACTGGAATAACTTTTGGATCAGGCATGGAAAGAATGTCAAAGTCTATCAGGCATAAAAGGAATAGCTAAACCCAGGTAGTAAGAGAATAAGAAAGGAGGAGTGGTGGTTTAGTCAGTTTTCTTCCATTGTTATGACCAAAAGACCTGACAGTACCAACTTAGAGGAAAGGACTGGGTTTGTGACTCAGTGGTAGAGTTCTTGCCTAGCATGTGTGAGGCACTGGGTTTGATTCTCAGAATCACATAAAAGAAAGAAAGAAAGTTATTTTGTCCATCAACAACTAAAAGTTTTTTTAAAAAACAACTTAAAGGAGGAAAAGAGTATTTTGGCTCATAGTTTCAGAGGTTCAGTCCACAACTGGCTGATTCCATAGCTCTAGGTCCAAGGTGAGGCAGAACATCATGGCAGAAAGAAGCAACGCAGAACGTGGCAACTAGGAAGGAGAGAGAGAGAGAGAGAGAGAGAGAGAGAGAGAGAGAGCGCTCTACTCCCCAGGGAAAAAAATATAAACCCCAAAGGGACACCACCACTGATCTACTTCCTCCAGCCTAGAGTTACCACCGAGTTAATCCATATGAGTGGATCAATCCACTGATTAGGTTACAGCTCTCTCTTTTTTTTTTTTTTTTTTAGATTTTGATGGACCTTTATTTTTTATTTTTTTTTGACTTTTTATATAATTTTATTTTTATAATTTTTAATATGTACAACTCATAGTGCATATATTTAGTATCTTTTTACATACAACTGTTTGTATACAAAGTATATTCGTACAGTTCAGGTCTTCAATCATGCATTAGGAAAATGATATCTGTCTCATTCAACCACCTTTTTTTTTTTCTCCCCCTCCCTCCCCTCTTGCTCCCTCCCTTACCTTCCCTTCCCTTGACCATTCTAGTGTTCCTCTTATCCTCCTATGTACCCCCATCCAACAATACTTTGAAATAGCCTCCTTATATAAGAGAGAACATTTGGTACTTGGATTTTTGAGACTGACTAACTTCACTTAGCATTATGTCTTCCAACTTCATCCATTTACCTGCAAATGCCATTAATTTGTTTTCTTTTATTGCTGAGTAAAATTCCATTGTGCGTATATACCACATTTTCTTAATCCACTCATTTACTGAGGGACATCTAGGTTGGTTCCACAACCTAGCTATTGTGAATTGTGCAGCTACAAACATTGAGATAGCTGTGTCACTGTAATATGCTGCTTTTAAGTCCTTTGGGAATAGACCCAAGAGTGGGATGGCTGGGTCATAGGATGGTTCCATTCCCAGTTTTCCAAGAAATCTCCATACTGCTTTCCATAACGGTTGCACCATTTTGCAGTCCCACCAGCAATGTATGAGTGTGCCTTTTTCTCCACATCCTCTCCAACATTTATTGTTGCTTGTGTTCCTGATGGCTGCCATTCTGACTGGAGTGAAGTGAAATCTTAGAGTAGTTTTGATTTGCATTTCTCTAATTGCCAGCGATGTTGAACATTTTTTCATGTATTTGTTGATTAATCGGGTTACAGCTCTCTTGATCTAATCATTTCACCTCTGAACATTCTTTGTCTCACACATGAGCTTTGGGGACACCTCCTATCTGAACCATAGCAAGTGGTTTACAAAATTCCAAAGCAAATAATCAAATCAGAAAGAGGCAAAGAATTGCAAGGAGGTTGTTAAAGTTAATTGATTCCTGCTGTCACATTAATGTATTGTAGATAGAAAACTGAGAGTCAAAGCCATCTTCTGATAAATACACAATCAGTTCTAAGTGTGCAGTTCCCAGGTCAGCTTGGTGACTCTCCACACCTTTCTAGTGAGATTTCATCCCCCACCCTAACCCTCCTTTATAGAAATTCTAGAGCTGTAGTTCCTCTTCTCACTTCCAGCAGGGAACCATGATGCAGGGTTGGGCAAACTGGCATGAAAACCCTTGGGTTCATCCAAGTCCTCTGCCTCTGAGTCCAAAGTTCACTTTTGCAGATTCATTTGCATGCAATTTGCATTGCTCTGCAAACCTGGATTCCTCTTTAAAGGGCTAGTGCCTCTCTTTATCTATGTCCCTAAGAAATGTGGGCTTTAATGATAAAAAAATAAATAAATAAATAAATAAAAGAGGCCCATAATTTCTGCATTGATTCAAAATCCATTTATTGAGGATCCAGAACTCATTCATGAGGCTGCCTTTGAGAATTAAGTATATGTCTTGCTTCCCTGCCGCCAGCCCCTAGCACAGAACATAAAGATGGAAATGGAACAGCCATACCCCCACCACACAAATCTCCCAAACTAGAAGCTGAACTGGTGGATCCAGGGTAGAAGAGGTAGGATCTGTTGGCCTCTGTGCTCAGCCAAAGATCCAGCAATCAAAACTCCCTGCCAGCTCAGTCGGAGTGACCTATTTACAAAGCATATGGCCAGATAATAAAGGTCCTCATAGGGCCACAATTTGGAAGTGACATTGCCCCAGCTTCACGGCACAGGGGAGATGGATCACACACTCCCTTCCTTGTCATGTAGACTTCAGGATTGGGGGAAAAAAGAAAGGCAAACCCTCAATTTGGAGATGACTTTTCATCACAGCGCTTCTGCATCCACTCAACTTTGACACAGTAGCTGAGAGGCAGCCTTAAAGGTCTTGGGCCCTTGTTTCAGAGCATATAAAAATGGAGACAAAGCAGTTTCTTTAGTGATTCATTATCAGAAGGTTTCCTCCCATTGGGTCTAATTAACCTGCACCAAGCCACAATGAACACGGGGCTGGCACCTGGAGCAAGTGTATATTCATTCAGGGACAAATGCACTCCAGCCTGGCCGTTGCTCCTCTGCACAGCCTCTTGCTGAGCACTAGAGCCTTCAGCTGCCACTGGTGCTGTTATGCCTGCTCTGGAACCAAAACTCCCACAGGGCTCCCCCAGAGAGACTAACAACTCAATGCACCAGAATGGCAAGTTTCCAAAAGTCTGTGTGGCTCTGTGCAGGATGGAGGAGGCATGGCTGCATTATCCCTCTGGTCATCAACCTCCCAGATGGTTACCATGATCCCCCCCTCCTAGTATTCATAACCTGGTATAGTTCCCTATGTAATCAGTAGGGTATCACAGAGATGTGAGGCTTCCAAGGCTGTGTCACAAAAATCTTTGCAACTTCTTTCTTGCTCTCAGATCACTAGCTCTGGGGGAAGCCAGCTGTCATGTCAAGCAGTCCTTCAGGAACATCCGCATGGTGAAGAACTGAAACATCTATCCATGTGTAAGCGAGCCACCATGGAAACAGATCCAGCTCTATCAAACCTTCATGTGAACAAGCTAACTGCAATTTTACTAAATACATCCAAGAGCATCACCCAGCTGAGCAGCTCCTGTATTCCTGACCCACAGAAACTAGGAGGATAAGAAGTGTTTTGTTGTTGTTGTTGTTGTTGTTGTTGTTGTTGTTGTTGTTTGTTTTAAGTTGCTAAGTTTGATGGTAATTTGTTACACAGCAGTAGATGATTAATGTGATGTGCTTTCATTTCTCTTGGGTAAACACCCAGATGTACAATAGCTGGATCATGTGGTAAGCATATGTTCATAAAATGCTGCCAAAGAGTTTTCCAAAGTGGTTATACCATTTTATACTCCTACCTATACCATATGCAGGTCCCAGTTGTTTTTTTTTTATTTAATTTAATTTGTTATACATGCTTGCAGAGTGCAATTCCTTTAATATTACATATAAAGAGCACAGTTTTCCATGTCACTGGTTTTACACAAAGTATTTTCACACCATTTGAGTTTTTATACATGCACTTAGTGTATTGATGTCCAACTGATTCTGCTATTATTCCTATCCCCTTGCCCCCCTTCCCTCCCCCAGTTGTTTTATTCTAAGATTCATCTCACCAAAGCCAAATCTCAGTTGAGCTTAGCCCAAGTCCCTTTCTAGAAAGACAAGTACTTAGAAGCCACATGGGGGCAGCACCTCACCATGGCCCCTGCTAAACTATCCTGAGTACCAGCACTGTGGTCCCTCATAGATTTCATCCATTCATCCCCCTGAAGTTGGCAACCCTAGGTGTTATGGTTTGTACATGACCAGAATGCCAATTGGACTATGGACAGTGAAGACAGAGCTCAAGGGTTTATAGGAAAATGAGGACACTATTGAAGGACATTCCTGTTATGTTCTGGCTAAGAGGTTGTCTACATTTTGTCCATGTCCTGAGACTTTCTGTGAGGCTGATTTTAAAAACAATGGACTTATTAATCTGGCAGAAGAAATTTCTAGGCAGCATAGCATGAGGCGGTGGCATGGATATTGCTGGCAGCTCTTAGCCAAATTTGTTGTGATAAGCAGGAGCAGAAAGCAGAGCAGAAAGATTTGGAAAACGTGGACTTGAAGGGCCAGAGTAAAACTAGGGCTAAGGAAGTGTCAGTTGTTAAAGACATTACCACCACTGAAGAAATGCTGAAGACTTTGCCTTGAGATATCAAGGAAGATGGCTTGAGGGCATCTCAGGAGCTGGCAAGACCACACTCATCTCAGGCTCAAAGGAGCAAAAGTGAAAATTCTCTGGAGAGGAGACTAGTGGGGCACCCTTCCTGCACTATGAAGTTTTTTCAACATGCTCAGCCACCCAGGCACTCAGAGGTTGCTTCAGCCAGGGTTCCTGGAGGCTTGGCTACTGCTCAAGATGGCAGCAGACCTTGGCATCAACCATGTGGTGCTGGTTCTGCAGAATTGCAGGATGCTGGAGCTAGGGCGTCATGGAGGCTTCCACCTAGATTTCAAAGGAAGGCCTTGGAGGCCAGGTAAAATGCCCCAGGGCCGGAGTCCCTGTAGGCAGCCCCAGAGAGCACAGTGTGGAGATGTGTGAAGACCCTCGAGATTAAGAAATGCCAGTAATGTGGGACATCATCCTAGGAAAGCTGCAGGAATCAAGCAGATACAAGCCAACAGAATGGCCACTTGTGGTGGGAGGGGGGCAACAAATAAGGTCACAGGGACCGAGCTACACAAGCCTTTGGAGAGGACATCATGATGAGATGCCAAACACAGAACTATAGGACTTGTTTGCCCAGCTGGATTTGGGCCTTGCTTAGGTCCTTTGGTCCTATTCCTTCTTTCTATGTCCCTATTTTCATGAATGAAAATGCTTACTCTGTACCTTTATATATTGGATACTTATAAATTGCTTTTAATTTTAGAGGAGCTCATAATGCGAGTTGGCCTTGAGCCTCAGAGAAGACTTTGGACTTGAACTTTGAGCAATCTCAGAATTGCTGACGCTATGGTGACTCTTGGGAATGGACTAAATAATTTTGCATTGTCAGATGAGAGTGAGCTTTTGGGGGCGAGAGGTAAAATGTTATGGTTTGTATGTGAGGCGATGTGAGAGGGTTCAGAGGGGGAATGATTAGGTTGTGAGAGCCTGAAACTAATCAGTGAATTAATCCCTGATGGTATTAATTGAGTAGTAACTGAAGACTGGTAGGGTGTGGCTGGAGGAGGTGGACATTGGGGGCGTGGCTTTGGGGTATATATTTTGTATCTGGAGAGTGGAGTCTCTCTTTCTGCTTCCTGATCATCATGTGAGTCACTTCTCTCTGCCACACTTCCACCACAATGTCCTTCCTCACCTTGAGCCCAGAGGAAGGGAGCCTGCTGTCTATGGACTGAGAACTCTGAAACTGTGAGCCCCTAAATAAACCTTTCCTCCTTTACAGTTGTTCTGGTCAGGTCCTTTTGTCAGAGCAGCAAAAAAAAGCTGACTAAAATACTAGGCCACAGTATGTTTGTGTATCCTGCAGAAATGGGCGAAGGACACTTGTAGTAGATTCTGTGAGTGTTCAGACCAGATTCCCTCCCCTGGCCGGTGCATTCATCTGCTGCTTTTCTCCTGAGACTTGCCTTCAGCTGATGGGTCACCCCTGGAAGATTATCCTCCAAACTCTCCCAAGAACTGATTGATACAGAGGTACAATGGGGACATCTCTGTGATCCATTCATACCCCAGAGCTTCCCTTGAGATCACACTGAAGGTAGAGCCCAGCTGAGACCACATCCCTGCTGAACATTTTGCCCTATCCTGGCCTGCTTCATTCCCTCCCTTTATGCTCCTCTAAGAGCACTCCCTCAATAAATCACTTGTTCTAGAATCCCCATCTCAGCTTCTTACTCTAGGAAAGAAACCCTATCCTTCCTCCCAACTTTGTGTCCAAAGACCAGTCACAACCTTGCTTCAGCCTAAGAACCTTATGGAGATCCCATGAAATCTGATCCTGCTTCTGCCTATAGTCCCTCTCTGTAGGATTCAAGAGCAGCTGTGGGATCAGGAGGAAGTCTGAATACCCTTCCATCCTTCTCCATGCCATTCCTCCTTATTCCCCTTCATCTCTCTCCAGGAGCCCACCCACTAGCCACCACAGGAGCCTTTTGCCCTATGAAAAGCTGCCTTCCTTTGGGATCCCACCCATAGGACCCCACCATGTATGGGGTATTTCTTTGACCTTCATAAAAATCCCTGTTTCATCAGTACTACTAATTCAACAATTTTTTCTAGTGAAGAAGCCAGAAGCAATTTACTACAAAGCTAATGAAGCTTAAGCTCACTTGCATGAGCCCCTTCCAAAGTCCTGCCATTTTATAATCATAGTTTTTCTTCTGCTTGAAGGAGGTTCCCAAATTACATTATCTCAGTCCCCACAAACCATAATTCTGTTCTTAGAGAAACCAAGGTTCTGCATGGTCAGGTGATTTGCCCAGGACACAGGCCTGATGGGCAACTGGATAAGACTCAACCCAGATTTTTTGCCCCTTATCCTCCATCCTATCACTGACTCTGAAACTCCCCCCAGGGACACAGAGGAGGTCTCCAGGACCCATCCCTTGTCTTCCCTCGGTCCCCAGCATGCATGCTTCCTGGTTGCCACCATCAGCCCCCTGCCTCCCACCTCTGCTCTGGCAGGTCATTGTGGGAACTTGTCAGGCCACAGTGGTGCTTGGCAAAGTTACATTTAAATCTCAAGATAAAAGTGAGTCTATGTGCATGCTGTCCGCTGGTATAGACACCCACAGAGCCTTATTAAACCTGAAATCACCTCTCTCTATGTCTATGTCCCTTAGCTGATGACAAGCATCATAGAAGACCCTGTCCAGGGGCACTGTAGAAGTTGAACTGTGTATCAGAGAGCTTTTGCTGTATAACAAACCATCCTAAAATATGCTGGCCTTGAACAACAATTTATTTATATCTCAGTTCTGGAGGTTAGCAGTCTGGGATGAGCAATTTATCTGTCTAGACCTCTTCACACAAATACAGTCAGTCAACGGGTTGACTGGGACCTGGAATCAACTGGCACATCTCGTCCCTGTTCCACATAGTCATTCATCCTCCAGAGAGTAGCCCAAGACTGTATACATGGTAGCTGGCAGAATTCCAAGAGAGCAAGTAGAATTGAGTGAATTATCTTAGGACTTAGGTTTAGGACTCACAGCATTACTTTCATCATATTCTATAGCCAAAGCAAGTGACAGGCCGATCTTGACAGTTAATATTATGTGCCAACTTAACTGGGCCACAGTGTCCAGGTATGTGATCCAATATCATTATGGGTAGTCCTGTGCAGGTGTTTTTTGTTTGGTTGGTTTTTGTTTTGTTTGTTTGGATGAGATTAACATTTAAATCAGTAGACTTTGAGTAAAGCAGATGTGATTGGGTCTCATCCAATTAGTTGAAGGCCTGAATAGAACAAAGACTGATCTCTCCCACCTCAAGGGGGAATCCTCCTTTGGACTGAATCTCCAAACTCTTTCTTGGGGCTTCAGCCAGCCAGTTCTGCATATTGGTGGCTTACCAAGCCTCTACGATTGTGTAAGCCAATTCCTTAAAATAAATCTCTGTATATATGTCCACACATCCGGTTGGTTCTGTTTCTCTGGAGATGGCTGACTAATATACTAGCCTGGATTCAAGGGGTGGGGAATAGATTCCACCTCCTGATGGGACAGATGGCAAAGTCACATTGCAAAGGGCAAGGGCATGTGACTACATTTGTTAATGAGCTGCCATAGCTGGGTGTAGGAATGAAGTGAGAGAAAGCAGGGACTGGAACCTGTGGCCTTTGGTGTCCACCCTTGAGCACTGAGTTTCTAATGGGCTACTCAGGTGGAAGTTCTGGTCACACCCAACCCATGCTGAATTTCCAAGCCCCCCTGGTCAGGAAGGGAATCCACAGCTGGATTTGAGAGTGTCTCCCCCTGACCACCCCACCCCCAGACGAGGGCCTTTCTGTACTATTCCACCTACAGGATCTAATGGCCAATAGTCTTACAGTCTAATAGATTCCAACACATGTCCCCAAATATAGTTGGCATAATGGCTGGGACATACTGAGACCCCCAAAAATGACCCTAAATGAACAAACACTTGAGTGGTTGGCTCATGTCTGATGCTGAGCACACAGAGGCTTTAGTGCTGAGGCCTGGGTTGTCTGCTTCCTGGCCCAAGTAACCAGGACAAAGGGCAGGAGACTTAGATCTGCTTAGCCCACTTGCAGTCCTCTTGAGGGTCCTCCACACTGCCTCTGTCTCATTGTCTCCACTACTTCTCAGCAAACCCTCCCCCAACCACTTGACCAGTTGGCCCTTCCAGCTTCCAGCCCTACTTGGTCTTCTACTAACCCTTCTCCCAGGCTCAGTGAGCCCCACATAGGCACTTGGCCTTGCCACAGGTGCATGTCCTGCAGGCTTCCCCTTCTCCACCTGTTAGACTCTGAGTAGATGCAGCAAGTAGAGAGTAGTCAGGATAGAGAATGCAGCAGGCAGGCAGTGGGGGCACTTGGAGTCAGCCTATGAGACACCAAGGGCCAGAAGTCCCATGACACCAAGCTGAAAACTAGTGGGAGACACTAAACTCATAGGTTCTGAGCTTCAGCCCCCCAATTCATTATAAACCCTCCAAATGATTTGGGACTGTCACTTTCCTTCTCAGTGTCCCCATGTCAAATGGAGATGAGAACCATCTAGAGCAGATTCCATACGTGTCCTGCCCATCTCCTTCAGGTCTTATCAATTCAGGGAGCTCTGGCTGCCTTCCATCTGTGAGTCTGCAAGTCCATGCCTGAAAACTTTCTTTCCTGAACTACACTGAAAGCCACAAAGCAGACTGGAAGTGCCAAGGAACTAAAACCCCTCAGAGGAGTCCTCCATCTCAGCTCAGCTCACTTGCTCCTCAGGCAGAAGAACTCTGGGGTCCATGTTCTACTCTAGTGTCCAGAGTTCTCCAGTGAGACTTAGCTCCAGTTGCCCACAATAGTAACCAGGTTGATGACGGACCATGGGGGGCTCCTTCCCTCCTCCGTCTCACTAAACTACTAGCACTCAAAGCCTCATCTCAGGGTCTACTTCTAGGGGATCCCAAACAAAGACACCATTCCAGCCCTGCCTATGACACAAGTAACCTGTGATGAAGACAATGGCAGAGGCTACCTGCTGGTGCCAAGCCCAGGATTGGGTAAGGAGTTTGCCAATCCTCATCTCTATTCTGGGCCCAAACCCCACAGGAATGTGTAAGAGGATGTTGGTGGGACTTCCCCTATTGTCCAGGAACAGTAGCCAAGGCCTAAAACTGAGGACAGGACATACCAGGTACCCATATTTTAGAATGAATAATAAATGAGTCACAAACAGCTGGGCGTCCTGACTCCTCACGTATTGAGAGTGTTGCAACCTGTTTCTCCATCCATTCTGCCTAAAGAGGGGACAGGAAGGGGAAAGTGGGGAGTAGGGGAGTCCATTATCCAGAATGACAGAACTTCCCTCTGGTTCAGCAGGCAAGGGGAGCAGGGTTCCCAGCTAATCAGAGAAATATACAATGTGTCAGTTTGCAAATCCCTCCAGATCCACTTAGACCTTCTGTTCCAACCAGCTGTTCTATGTCCTTTCTATTCTACATCTCAAACTCATTCCTTTCTCTCTACACAACATCACCAGTTAGGTTCTTGTCATCTCCTGCCTAGAGTCTTTAGGAAAAAAACCTAAATAAACTCTCTAGCTTCACTCGCTCTTTGTTGACTTAAAAATCACAAATTTTGGAGATCACACAGTTGGGAAATACATTATTAGTCTCTCGCTAGCTTTGCTGTAGATGCCACCTTTGACATGTGGGTTATAATGATAATAGTTACCTAGGTTACTCTTCAGGGACCTTAAGGCCCTTTTTGCCCAAAACACTTGATGGATGATTAGAACGGGATGAAAAGGCTTAGCATCTCTGCTTTCATACTGGGTCTGTCTCCTCTATTGCCTTAACTTTTGGGTCAAATGCTACTCAGCTCTGCGCGTAGAGATTTGTTTTGTCCAAAATTATAACATAAAGTTAACTTGACCTAGACTTGCTTAGTCTCCCTCTCCTTCCCTCCAACCTTTAGGTCAAAGACATCAACCAGCCACCCTGAAAAGAAACACCAGACCATGAAAGGATTGATAGGGGGTAGCACCCAAGTTCCTGGAAGATATCTGCCTATTCCCAGAAAAGACATGAATATCCCTTCCCTTCATTAGCTTAACCAGTCCTACCTACATCATCCCCTTCCTACATCTGCAGCCCCTCACCTACCTGGAGGTGAGAAGCTGATTTGTGAGTAAAGCTCCCTCTTCTACATTCTTTGGCCACTGGGTAGAGCCTTTTCTCCCCAACTCTCGTTTCCTGAACATTGGTTTACTATGGGATGAGCCTCTGAACCTGGATTTGGTAACATTTTCCTGCCCCTGTCTCCTCTCTCAGCCTCTGGTCTACTCCAACCCATCCTTCTAAAGTAGATCTTTTGGTTGGGACTGTAGCTCAGTGGTAGAGTGCTTGCCTAGTCTACATGAGGTCCTAGTTTGATCCCCAATGCTGCAAAAAAGAAGGGGGAGAAAAAGAACTAAGCTGGGCAAATGGCACAGTCCCAACTACTTAGAAGGCTGAGGTAGGAAGACGGATTGAGCTAGGAGTTTGAGGCGAGCCTGAGCAATATAGAAAGACCCCTCTATAAATACAAATATAGATAGATACATATATATTTAGATGATAGATAGACTCTTTCAAAATCAATTTGGCAATCTATTATAGCCCATGAATCAAGTGCTGCTCCTTGTGACCTGTTTTTGTGCAGCCTGTAAGCCATTTTGGTTTTCACATTTTTACATTTTATTTTTAAAGAAAAATATGTGATGGAGATGTATGCCAACCCGTTCTGAAACTTAAATCTCATCCTGCTTAAGGGAATAGCCTCCCTGCCAGCCTCATCATCCCACACTACCTGCACCTACACACCCTAAGACTGTGCCCAAACACCTGCCCACCCTCCCTGATATGCCTGGTCAACTACTTGCATGTCGGAACTCAGTTTAGATGTCTCTTTAGCTGGGTCTAGGCCTGTTGGTCTTAGAGCATGCCTGAGTCCTCCTGCTCTGTTTCATATGACAAGAACTGGCCCTGCGGGCTCTTTTATAGACTGGACCACAGCTAGCTTTGACCACTGGGTGGAAGATGGAAGGGCAGGAAGGAGGGAGATTGCAGGGTATTTCTTCCCAGGGTCTTTGATTGCATTTGGGTCTTGTCCATAGCTCCAAGCTCTCAGTAGGTAGGACCACCATAATTCCAGTTCTACTGGGTGACCTGAGTTCCTAACATCCTCCTTCCATAGGGTGGCAACAGCTTCCTGCTCTTGCTCATCTCTGTGTTAACCCTGTCTGACTTCTCAGTTCATCCATTACCTGTGTAACCATTCCCTGTATTTAATTACCTCTATTTAAACACTGGGTTTTGTTTTGCTGGTAGGACTCTGACTAATACACAATTCTTCCAAGTATTTACTGACCCCAGGATTAGTTCAGTCCCCTGCTACTACTCAAATAGCACCCTTTCACACATTGCTTCAGTGAGTGATTAAATGTCTATGGTGTTTGAATCCAAGAGTCAACCACAACTAAATCCAGCTGCTTTGTAAATAAAGTTTTATTGGAATATAGTCACACCCATTCATTTACATGTATCATCTCTGGCTGCTGTTAAAGACAAAGTTGAATAGCAGCAATAGAGACCCACATTTGGTCCTCAAAACCTCACTCTCCAGTCCTTTTCAGAAAAAAAGTTTGCCATCCCTTGTTCTAGGTAGGCCCCTGTGCCTCAAAGTGTAGTACCAGTATCAGCAGCAAATTTCACCTGGAAGCTTGTTAGATGCAGAACTTTGTGCTCCACCCAGACTCACTGAATCAGAATCTGCATTTTAATAAGGTCTTGGCTGATGCATGTACACACTGAAGTTTGTGTTCAGTCTCAAGAAGTCACTCCCTTATCATAGGACTTCTCCTACCTAACAGCTGTGATTGATTCATTAATCATTGACTTTTCTTACTAGAGAAAACTCAAGGGTCATTAGCATATTGGTCCCCAGAGGAGTCCCAGCACCTGATAAGTTGTCTGGCCCAGAGAAAGTGAATGCAATGACTCTCTAACAAATGTTTGAAGAAAACAGTAGAAGCTGAAGGTAGAGTTTTGTTTTTCAGAAAGAGCAGTTACCATTTTTTACATATCAGATTGGCAAAGATCAACATGTTTGTTAACATGCAATGTTGAGAGAGTAGGACAATTAACTCTTTCTCACACTGTTAGCAAAATCTCTTTGGGAATGTTGATTAGATGGTATTTATCAAAATTATAAATACACACGCATTTATAAGTGCACATAAAAATTATAAATTATAGACAGGTACGGTGGTGCACGCCTGTAATCCCAGTGGCTCAGGAGGCTGAGGCAGGAGGATCACGAGTTCAAAGCCAACCTCAGCAATGTCGAGGCACTAAGCAACTCAGGGAGACCCTGTCTCTAAATAAAATACAAAATAGGGCTGGGGAATGGCTAAGTGGTTGAATGCCCCTGAATTAAATCCCCAGTACCTCCCCCCAAAATTATAAATTATAAATGCACATCAAAATTATAAATGCGGGCTGGGGTTGTGGCTCAGCAATACAGCACTCCCCTAGCATGTGCGAGGCCCTGGGTTTGATCCTCAGCACCACATATAAATAAATAAAATAAAGGTATTGTGTCCAACTACAACTAAAAAATAAATAAATATTTATTTTTTTAAAAAAATATTTATTTATTTTTTTAGTTGTACACAATGCAATGCATTTATGTTTACGTGGTGCTGAGGATCGAACCCGGGCTGCGCACTTGCAAGGCGAGCGCCCTACCGCTGAGCCACAACCCCAGCCCCAAATAAAATTTTTTTTTTAATTATAAATGCACATGCACTTTTTGACCCTGAATTTCCACTTGTAGGACTTTATTTTTCTGATAAACTCACTCATGAGTGAAGAACAGACTGCTAGGGTATTTACTGCACAAGAGTAAAAGAATTGGCGCAATTAAGTATTCATCAACAAGGAATTTTCCCAGTGAGTTACGTCTTCTAGTAAAACTGCAACTTTTAGAAAGAAAGAATAGCTGCCATAGTGATGTGTGCCTATAGTTCCAGCTACTTAGGAGACTGAGGCAGGAACATCACTAGAACCCAGCAATTCACAGCCAGCTTGGGAAACATAGCAAGACACTTTCTCTAAAAATATAAGGTAAAAAAAGATAATATCCTATGTGTATATATGATTATATGACCTATATAACTCTACATCACATACAACCAGAAGAATGAGAAGTTATACTCCATTTGTGTATGATGTGTCAAAATGCATTCTACTGTCATGTATAAACTAATTAGAACAAATAATTTTTTTTAAAAAAGATAAAAAGTAACAAAAAAGGTTAAAAAAAAGAAGCAGCTAAAACAATCTCCAAGATATGTTATGAAGTTAAAAAAAAAAAAAAAAAGCAAGATACAGAATAACACCTATACACAAAACCGTTCAATACTGACTGGCTATGGGAAAGAATTCCTGGATTGCTGCCAACAGACTTTTAACTGTCTTCTCTTTGGTACCTTTTGCATTTTGTTTTGTTTCTGACTATAAGTTTATTCAACACAATATAGTCCCTTCCATTTACTCAGGTGGCAGACCTCACCCATGACAAAAGCCACCTCTAAACTGGAATCCAGTTGCTGACCCAGCCCAGCCTCAGCTTTCTTGTGGACACCAGAGCACACAACTCTCCATCTATAAGTATCTCTTGGCTTCCCCTCTTTGAGTCTTGGAGATTTCTTACTCTCTAACTAGACTTTTGGGCTAATGCCTGCCCGTCATGGGATGACTGTGGGCAGGGTGGCAGGCTTGACTTCAGGATGCCCTAGGGATATTGAAGGCCCTCGCTGGTAAGCTGCCAGTAGAAATGTCATAGGCAAACTGTTCTTTCATGTAGTCTTGAGACTTGAGAGACTGCATGGCCTTCATGACATGAATGTTGGGCCTGTTCTTACCTGCTAGCTCCCAATGCTTAGGCATATGGACTTCCTTCTTGGTCACCATTTCTCTTTCCTTAAAAAGGAATTTATAAATGGCAGCCTAGTTCTTTGGGTGGCATCAACATATGGCAGCTGCAGGATCCAAGACTGAGACGGAAAAGGAGCATGTGCAGTGTGGCCTCTCTTCCTTGACACCATTTGAATTAAAAATAAGGTCTGGGAGTATAGCTCAATGATAGAGCATTTGCGTAGCATGGGTGAGGCCCTGAGTTTGATCTGTAGCACTGCAAAAGAAAAAAAGAATAAAGAAGAAGAAATAAATAATCCAAAAAGAAAAGGAAAAGCTTCAAAAAATACAGGAATGTATATATACATAAAAATGTAGAAAAGTATAGATGTGTTTTAGATGCCACACCTATTTAAGGTGTGACCCACAGACCAGCAGCATCCGCATCACCTAAGAACTAGTTAGAAGTACAGAATCCTAGACTCCAGCCCAGATGTACTAAGTCAGATACAGCTTGAGACTCGCTGGGTCAGGCATCAGAGAACTCCAGCTCAGTAGCCCCACCTGGTTTCCCTGGCCTGTAGCTAATAAAACAGCTGCCTCCCCACAACCCACCACTCCACCCCCAACAGGGGCTCCATATGTGTGAGACACCAGGGCCCAGGCCGTTCCCATTAAGGAGAGACTTTCAGCAGCTCCTCCCAGGCCTCAGCTGGCTCTGAGCCCAGTGCCCTGGCGGGTCCCCAGCTGAGGAGACAGCTCACTTCCTCCTCCTGGAGCCGTTGGGACTGCTCAGAGCGGAAATATTTGAGAGTTCTCCACTCCCCCAAATGTAAACTCTTTCCAACATGAATAAAGATGCATCTGTCTGGCTCAGGTTTATCCGGAATTGGTATTTATTTATCCATCCACCAGGACCTCTGAGTATGTGGTACACTGACCTAGTGGTAGAAGAGAAGTCAGGAGAGGGGCAGCCGTGGGCAGATTCCATCAGAGAAAGAGGGATGAAGAAAAGCCAGGAGCTTGGCTGCTGCCTCTGAATCCTAGATCCTTCTGGAAATACTCCAGGCCACATCTGGACTCCACATCTGGAAGTAGTGATGCTGGTGGACTTTTCAGAGCAGTGGGAAAGAGAGAGACAGCCTCACTGACGTCAGTCCAGACCACCCAGGAGTTTGCAGCCAGAGGACCAAGCAGGGATACTAACTTCCCCCAACCCACTCTCCCCACTGACTCCTGCTTGTTTCTCTGACCCCAATGTCTGAGTGAGGACAGAGGAAGCCTCATCTGAATATCCCATACTGCAGCTTTCCTGAGCCTTCCCCCGCCCAAAGCTGAAAGGACTCTGTATGAGCTGAAATCCACCCCCTTCTCTCCTTCTGGATCCTTACACACCCCACTCTTGACAGCAGCCTTCCCCTAAAAAGAACCCCAAGGACTCCTTCTCTCCCTTTCCACTCCCTCCAAAGTTCCTCCTCTGTGTGGCTAATGTCTCTTAAATTAAAAACAAAACCACACCATAAAACCATGAAGAAGTGTACAGCCCAAAAGAGTTTGTAAGAAGCTTCCCCATAGAGAACCTCATCTGCTCTCTGACAACCCTACAAGGTTAAAATTCCTACCCCCAGCCCAGGAAATGTTAAAGGGCTTGACAAGATCTCTTAGCCTGTAGCCACAGAGGCCTCAGGGCTCAAATGCTGAGCTGCCCTCTCGCCAGGCCTCAGGCCATCTCAGTTGGGGAGGCCATAAGACAGTCCTTTTTCCCAATAACCACCTGCTGATATCCCTAACGCTTGCCTGGCCCACCAGGCCCCAAATTCAGGACCTGTTTCTGCCCCATCCTCTGAAACTTGTACCACCCTCCCATGTACCCTATCTTGGATTCTGGACAAACCCTATTCTTCTCTTCCTGATCACTACGGTAATTGCTTCCCAACCAGCCATCCAGTCCCTGGGCTCTTCTCCTATCTCCTAATTGACCAACTGCCTTCAAACCCTTGTGACAGACTAATTGCAACAGTGGCCCCAGTTATTCCCCTTCTTATATCCACATCCTTTACAATGTGACTTTGTATCTCCTCTGTTGCCCTGCCCCATCCATCTGGGCTGGCCTCATGGCTTGCGTTGGCTGATGGGATACCCCAGAAGGGACAATGTGCCAAATCTGAAGCTAGGCTTCTAGAGGCCATGTGAATTTCCTGTTTTCTGTCTAGCTGCTATGTGAGTAAGCCCTGGAGAACCTCTGGAGGATGAGAAACCACATGGCGACAGGTACCCCCTTGGACTCAGGCAACAACCAGACAAATGCCAACCCATGACTAATATGTTCAGCTAAGCAAGCCCAGACCAGAAAAAATGGGTCAGTGAGAAATAATAGAGGATTGTGGTTTTAAGTCACTAATTCTTGGAATTATTTGTTACACAGCAAAAGCAAACTGATATACCCCTGTCCTCTGCCCACTGGCTTTCAGGGGCTTTCCAGGCCAAATTCCACATTCCAGCTATACAAACTATTCACATTAAGTTCTTTTCCTGAAATTTCCTCGAAGCATTGTCTTCACAGTGTCTCCTGATAGTTTTTGCTCTTTCCTTCTTCAAAGCCTTTGTTTATGAAAGTCTTTCTTCCTGGTCTGTTCCCTGCCCCCACCCTGAATATCATTCTACTCTCCTTTCTTCATCTCTCAAAATCATGTCTTTCCTTTAATCACAGACTCTGGATCTACCTTCCCCTGAAGGCATCCATGATAGTGTTTCCTATTATTTTTACTCCTTGGTTGGGGGACCCCGGCCCTGGGTAACTCATCTACATGTGACACTCAGCCCAGTCTTTGTAGTGTCCTTGTAAAGCAGATCCCTCTCCTTATTTGAAAGATGAATGTATAAGATACTTTTTGGATACAAACTCAAAAACCTCTTGGCTAAAACGATTCCTCCAGGCGGTGCTGAGTTGAACTGTTCTGAGCAGGTTTCAACCTGACCTGAGGTTTCTCTAATATAGTTGGATGGGACGCCCCAGGGGATATGTGTGACCCTCAAGCACAAGCAGCTCAGAAATACAAGAAACTCAGAGTCTGAGGCATCTCCCTGATTGATAGGGGATAAGAGCCAATGGATAAATGCTTCTCCCTTTTGGCTCCCAGCAGATAGTTCTAAGACATTTCAAAAGGGTCCTTGGAAGGTCATGATGGCATCAAGCCCCAGACACCCACAGCATTGACCAACTTGGTGATACATCTTGTATAGGCTCTCTTCCTCCCATTTCAATGCCCTTGTCTCTCCTTCCTGCTCCCTGAGATCACATTCCCCCAAAGATTATCAATTAACAAGACTTTGTCTCAGGTTCTGCTTGAGGGAGAGACCCAGGTTGAAACAGCAAGGAGTCAAAGTTCAGAGAAGTTTAATCATTTCTACAAGATCACACATCTTGGACATTTTTTTAAAAAAATTGAAACCAACAGAAAAGGTAAGAACTTACATCCAACCTAGGTCACTTGGCTTATAGAAGTCATCAATGAAGTATAGTCACACGACTCAAAAGAAAAAAAGTCATACATCTAGTAAGTGAGCACACCTGATTTGTCTGATCAGGTAACAAATATATATTTAGTATTGGTTGATTGATCAATGCCTCTCCCAACACTGCTTTGAAGACCTGAGCACATAGGGTATAAACAAGTGTAAAAAATATATTTGATGTTTAATTTATCAAGTTATACTAGAATGTATTTTTCATATAAAAAAAAAAATTAGGTTACAGTCTTTCTGGCTATCTCCTTCTTATCTTCAATTCCTGCCCAGAGGCAACCACTTTTTCTATGCATTTACAATCAGGCTTAGCATTATCTTCATATGTTCATATGCTAGAAGTGTGTTCTGCAAGGACTTTTTTCATTTGCCAATTTATCTTGTGAGGTCTTTCCTTTTACTGCAGATAGTATTTTAGAAAATGAACAAGCCATGGTTCAGTCATTCCCCTATTAGCAGATATTTAGGCTGTTGCTAATCTTCACATTTCCACTATTTCACATTTATGCAATGCTGGGTTGACATTTCAAAGCTTCAAATGACTACCACCCAGTGTTGGTGTATTTGCACACCCTCATCCCCTACTTGACACAGTTAACTTTGAACAAGCCATTGTATACAACTCTGAATCAGAAGTTAGGAAAACAGCTAGCCAAGGAGCAAGGGCTAGAGCAATTAGGGCCCAGAGAGAGAAGAGACCAGGCTCTGCAGTAGAAGAGTATTCTTTAATTATATGTGGAAGAATCTCCTGGAGGACATGGAAATTAATGCAGACTTTCAAACCCATGACATCCCCACCCCCAGAGGTGCTGATTCAGTCTATCTGATGAACAATCTGGAGAATTTTACATTTTTTTCAAGTATCCCCTGCCCCCAAGAACATCAGCAGGAGCTCAGAGGAAAATGGTCACTCCTTCCTTGAGGAAGAGAAAAAGACTTCCCTGAGTGGGTGACTATGAGTTCCCAAAGTCATCCCATTCGGCGGCTGAGAGGAGAATGGAGAGAAGGGAGGTGGCAAGAGAGAATCCAGTAAGACCTGGGTTGCAGACAGCTTTGATAGATTAGGGGTCCTATCAGCTTCTTAGGGAACAAGTGTGCCTGGGAGATGCCCAAGAGTAATGATGCCAGGGAGTCTGGCAGAGTGGAGCTATGAGAATAGGCCAAATTTAAGAGCTTAGGGATTATCTTTTTTTTTTTTTTTTTTTTTTTTTTTTGAACCAAGATTGAACCCAGAGGGACTTTACCACTGAACCACTTCCCCAGACCTTTTTAATATTTTATTTAGAGACAGAGTCTCACTGAGTTGCTTAGGGCCTCACTAAATTGCTGAGGATGGCTTTGAACTTAAGGTGCTCCTGCCTCAGCCTACTGAGCCGCTGGGATAACAGGCGTGCACCACCTCACCTGGCCTTGGGAATTATCCTATTAGTAAAGGGAAGTTAGAGCTTTTCATGGGGAGGATGGAACTGGATTTGGAATTGAGAAAGGTAATTCTCACTACAGACTAATATGGACCATGCAGGAGATAGAGTGATTAAGACTAGGGATGGAGCTAGGAATGGGGAGCTCACGCCTTCACCCAGGCAGGAACAAGAGGCAATGTGTGCTGTTCATTTATTCTTCCATTCACAAGTCTTTGGGTTGCTTGCCATCTTTTCCTATTAAAAAATACTACCTTAAAAAGAGAAAAAACAGGGGCTGGGGCTGTAGCTCAGTGGCAGAGCACTTTCCTAGCATGTATGAGGCACTGGGTTCGATCCTTAGCACCACATGAAAATGAAACAAATGGAATAAAGGCATGCTGTCCATCTACAACTACAAAAAAAAAAATTAAAAAAGAGAAAAAGGAGCCAGGTGTGGTGGTACAGGCCTGTAATCCCAGCAACTCAAGAGGCTGAGGAAGGAGGATCACAAGTTCAAAGCCAGCTTCAGCAATTTAGCAATGCCCTAAGCAACTTAGGGAGACTCTGTCTTCAGATAGAACATAAGAAGGGCTGGAGATGCAGCTCAGTGGTTAAGCACCCCCTGGGTTCAATCTCTGGTACCATAGAAAAGCAAAAGGTAATGCTTGTTAGAACAAAGGTGGTGGTAGTGGATTTGGAGGAAGGGAGACAATACTGACAATATTCAGGAGGCTTGCTGATAGACTGGGCAAGCAGAGTGGGGAAGAGGAAAATAATGGCCTAATTTCTGGTTTAGGATCTGATTCCCCACTAATATCCCAGGCATGTCAGGGTTGGCTGAATTCTGTTAATATTCAGAATGTGCACCCTTTTTGACCAGCCCTGTGCATCTAGTTACATATTATCCATTAAGTATAAACAAAGTGTTTGCAGTAAGATGGTCTAAAATACAAAAATTCTGAAAATAACCTAAAAAAAATAAACCTCATTGATTAAGAGAATGGTTACATAAACAAATATATGGCTATTAAATACTAAGCAACTCTAAAAAGATTAAATGGGTGGAAGAGTTGTGGAAATCCTGTTCAGCAAGAGATCAAGCACCACTTGGAAGGTTGGAGAACTCAGATTTATTATGTGGCAGATGTAGATGAGCTGGTGCTCTGAAGTTCTGGGCCTGGAGCTGAGGTTACCTGGGGCTTTTATAGGAAATTTGACATGATTTCTTAACCATTTCCACATTGGTGGGTTTGAATTCTTGGCCTACGTGGCCAAAGACCATGCACAGGACTTCTCGTGATAAGCCGTTCACAGACACAGAACAAAGGCAGTGAAACACCTGTGAGTGATATCATGAAGTGGCCTTCACAACAGGCAGCAGTGACTCAAGATAACTGTAAGCTTAACATCGCTAAGAGCTATAAAACAAAACCTAGCATAGAAATGTTACAATTTAAATGAGTATTTAAACAACACTCTTAGAGAGACAAGTAATTAAATAGCACTCTTACAAAGCTATAAAGTAATATTTACCTCTTCAGGAGAAGGAGGCAAATCCGTATGCACTGATATGGGAAGACTTTCACCACACACTGTGAAGAGAAAAGAGCCAGTCTCAGCAGATGAGATGTAGTATACATACATAGTCTTATAGATTTCGAGGATAAATGAGAGTTCCTTTTAACTATATTGCCTGAATATTTTTTTTTACAAATGTCAAATGTCTTTCTGTTTAATTTAAAATAAATATATTTTGCAAAGGAGACATCAGGGCCTGCTTCCTCCCCTACCCTGACGATGTCTCTAATCTAGCCCCAGAAGGCAATGAAGGTGAGACAATGTCCAACCAGGGTCCTTGTTCTGAGCTCAGTAAACTTGGGAGGGGAGAAAAGTTATGCCATTATTTTCACCAGCCTCTAACTGAAATACAGCA
The DNA here is from genome assembly GCA_025594165.1 of Tamias sibiricus. NCBI lineage: Eukaryota > Metazoa > Chordata > Mammalia > Rodentia > Sciuridae > Tamias > Tamias sibiricus. The sequence goes on along the minus strand of CM046659.1, from coordinate 181,586,996 downwards.
TTTCCTTGCATTTTAAATATAGGCAACAGACCCTGTTAGTGTCAGTACCTGCAAATTTGTCACCAAAAAATCACAGACATTTCCATATTAGTTATTACCAATACCTTAAAATATCATATATGAAATTAAGATAGGTATTATGGTCACTGCTAAATTTTCTTCTTTAGTGTATTAAACACATATATTACTGTATCACTTTTTATTTTTAAACAGTATCTCACTATGTTACCTAGGCTGGGTTCAAACTCACAATCCTTCAGCCTTAGCCTCCCAAGTAGCTGGGATACTATATCATATTCTAAAATATGTTAATATCTGCATTTCGGCATAATTGGGTTTCCTTTGTTATCCAGTGTACTTTATGTTGAGCATTTAAGAGCATTATTCTGAAAATAATTCTTGGATTTACAGACTGCCAAAGTGTTCCATGACTTGAATAAGGTCATGGGGAAAGAAGGGTATGCTCAACTAGCCCCAGCTCAGTCTAGCCCCAGGTAGCTGGGGACAAAAGCCCTGGGCTGGGCGGGAGGGAAGCCCTGGGATACCAAATCCCTGGGCAGCTTGTCCCCTCCTTTGAGGGACAGAGATGGGTCTCTGGAAGAGGTTCAGAGAGGTTTTGGAGAAAACTCTGTGGGTTGTCTCTGAAAGAAAAGGGACTCTGGGGCTCAGGGGAGTCCAGATATCCTAGCCTGGGTAGAGCATGCAGCCAAGGTAGAGTGCCCTACAGGCACCTACACGCCTACCTGTCATCCTACTTACCACAGATATCCCAGTTTTCACCATCTCCATGACTCTTGTTACCAAACAATCTGCCCAGTCCAACTTGAGCACTGAACAACAATGGCAGTCTCTCCATCTGCCCCCTCCCCCGGGGGGAGCAAAATCTTTTTTGAGCCACAGTTTATACCTAAGGAAGAATCTCCCCACAAAATACATTTAGATCAGAGATAGGAGTTGGACAACTATAATGGGGACAAGCCAACGAGGTTACGAAGTTCCTCTGGCAGCCTTCCAAACCCGTCATGATATGTCATGGACTTGGAATGGCCTGGTGTGGTCAAGTCCACGTCTGAAGATGGAGATGGACCCGCTGACTGCCGGAACACTCTGACAGAGATCAGACCTCTCTGTTTGGCAGATCACTTTTAGCTTATCAGTCCAGGGACTTGTTTAGGCAGGGCTGCCTCATCGGTCCTGAGAGAGTATAGCCTTGCTTTAAGAAGGATTCAGTTTCCCTCCATGGGTTTGCTTCACTGCTAGGGGAAAAAATGACCTAAAAATAACCAAAGTCAAGACTGGGGATGATGATGATGGCTATTGGGAGAACAAGCAGAGATGGGCAGCACTGAGACCTCTGTCTCCAAAGCCTGCTCTGGTCAGCACAAGAGGGAGTGGTGATAGTGACCCCTGCACCCAGGAGGAACAGTTCTTCAGAGACTGTCCAGGGTACCAGCCTTGAGTATCTGCACGCTGTCCTCTCCCTACCCACACCCTTCTGATCCTCCCAGATTAGCTGGACTTCTTTTCCCAAAGTCTTTTCAACCCTCAAGGCTGCCCTGGCCCCCACAGAGGGTGTGAGACTGGGGGTGTTCTAGAGAATTGGAGCAAAGTCATCTAAATTTCTGAGGGGGGCGGAGAGACCCCCAAAGGATATTCTTAGAAGTCATTTAATGAATCCATTGCCCAACTAGTGAGCCAAAGCTGAAAACCACCAGACTCAATTCTCCCTTTTGTGTGTGCTTTAGTCCTCTCTGTGCTTTCTGAGTACGTATGATATGACCCATGCTATTCTGGACATTGGGGACACAAGTGCCAGCTAAACAAAGTCAGTGTGCTCATGGAGCTGACACACTGATGGGAGAGACAGATAACAAACAGGTTGTCTAACTTGTAAATAGGCTGTGTCAGGTGGCAGCAATACCCTAGAGACAAATAGAGTTGATAAAGTCAATAGGCCTGAAGGAAAGTAAAGGAGGGAGCCATGCTGATATCTAAGGGGAGAGCATTCCATTCAGGGGTAATAGCCAGTGCCAAAGCCTAGAGGAGAAAGGGAAGGAGGGATGATAGGCAAGGAGTAGCAGGATAGAGATCACATAGGGCTTTTCAGATTTGTTAGGACTATGGCTTTTGCTTAGACTGGGTGGGAGCCATTGGAAGTTTTCAAGAGTTACTTTGGCTACTGTGTTGAGAATCACCTGGGGGGGTTGGGGGGGAGAGAGAGAAACTAAGGGAGAAGTTGGGGAGAATGAATACGGCAGTGGTCCAAGTACAGTGATCGTGGCCCAGATTGGATAATGAAGGTGACAGTGGTCAGGTACTTTGAAAACACGCATGGTGGGGCTGCTGATGACCTTGTTGAAGGATGAGACATTTTTCAGGGGGAGCAGAGTAATCCTGGGTAAAAGGGATGGCCACAGAAAGACAGACACAAATGTTCATAACTTTATTCATAAGAATCCAAAATGGGGCCTGGGTTTGTGGCTCATTGGTAGAGCGATCGCCTAGCACGTGTGCGGCCCAAGTTCGATCCTCAGCACCACGTGAAAAAATAAAACGCATTGTGTACAACTAAAGCAAATAAATAAATATTTTTTTAAAAAAAAAGAATCCAAAATGGGAGACAACTCAAATATACACCAATGAGGCAATGGATAAATGAACTATGGTCCGTTCATACAACGGAACACAACTCAACAAGAAAAAGGAATCAACTACTTATGTATGCAGCATTCTGGCTGAATCTCAAATGCATTGTACTAAGCAAAAGGAACCTTGCACCAAAGAGTATAAACCGCATGGTTCATTTTATATGAAGTTTAAAAACAGGTAAAACTAAGCTAAGATCAGAAGAGTCATTTCCTTTGGAAAAGGGGATGGATTGGTAGGGGATGGAAGTGGTGCACAAAGGGACTTTCTGGGGTGATGGTAACTGTCCATATTTTGATCTGGGTAGAAGTTAGACAAATGGGTAAGGAAAAGTTCACTAAACTGAATCCTTAAGATGTATGCATTTTACTGTGTGTAAATTAACTTCACTTTCTTCCTTTTTAAAATATATAATTTTTAGTTGTTGAATGGGCCTTTATTTTCTTTTTATGTTGTGCTGAGAATCAAACCCAATGCTTCACACATGCTAGGCAAGTACTCTACCGCTGAGCTACAACCCCCTCCCCAATTTCTTTTTAGAAAAAATAACAAAATTAACACAATGAAGAAAAAAAAAAAAGACTGTTGGGACTGAGCTCTACTTGAAACACCCAGCTCCTCGTAACTGATGGTAAAAGAATATAGTGCTGTCAAGGGTCTTATCACCTTTTACTTATTTATTTATTTTTATTTTGGGCAGCCTGACACATCTGAGATCCCTCCTTTTATTTGGAGAAGCCTAATGTTGTGAGTTGTTTTCTCCAGAGACAAGGGTACAGGCCCGGAACCTAGCCCAGCTTCTTCCCAGAGCTCTGAGTCTGGGGTAAGAGCCACAGAAAAGCAGGGACACTTGAGTATGTGATCACAGACAGAAAACAGGGGTGCCAGCAGCAGCACTGCCTAGCCACGCTCCTCCTGTGGTCAGTCTTTCTGATCAATCCTACGAAGCTCCCTGTAATCATCTAATAAATCCTTCTCCGGCTTAGGCCACTCAGAGTCAGTTTCTGTGGTTTGTGACCAAACACCCCGGCTGGTAAATGCTATATTGGAAGAGTCCAGAGCCAAGTGTCAGAGAGATTTGGGTAGTGTTCTAAGTCACTCTGGTTTGTCAAGTCCTGGACAGTCAGAGGGAGCTGGTCTCATGACCAGCTCAGGACATGCAGGAGAGCCATTGGACAGGGAGTGGCCCTGTAAAGGCAGGGAGAGCTGTGGAAGGCAGGTCCAAGGCACACTGGCCCAGCCAGGGATACTAGTTGAAGCTCTTTGGGTGGGGGATGGGGCTTTCCATTTCTGCTGGATTCAAGGTCAAGCTTAGGAAGTCTATGGGACTGAACCAAATGCACAGAGCTGGAACCTTACAACCTAGTCTGAGCTTTAGGAGCAACTTTCAGGGAATGAGGGCCCAGGATCCTTCCTAGGGAATATTTCCTGGGTGCAAAGCACAGACTGGGCCTCAGGGCATCCTCAGCCAAATAAGAGTGACCTTAAGATGTGAGATACACTTTGGAAGTCATGGCAGAGGGGTGTGCATGCATGCACACATGCATATTAGCCCCCTCAAAGAGGAATGCAGGAAAAAGATGAGATTTCCAGGAGAACCCCATTGAAGAGAGGAATACAAAACACAAGTTGACTGTGGCCACAAGGGAGGATTCTGTGGAAGCTTTGATCAGGCTGGAAATTGCCTCTTATGTGTTGGGGCAGACCCAGTGTCCAGCTAGGGTGAAGGAAGAAGATTTGACCCTGGAATTTGAGTGTATCAGTTAGCTTATTCCTTTAAAATCATAAGCATTTGCTATTGTTCATGTGTCTAAGTCAGCTGGGTAGTTCTTGTAGTATTGTCTGGGATCACATGTGTCTACTGTCAGCTGTGAGTTGAGTCGTAGTTGGTCTTGACTGGGCTCTCTGACAAGTTTGGGCAGCAGCTAGCAGTTTATCTAATACAGCCTGAGCTAAGAAGCTTGTCTCTGTTCCAAGTGGTCTCTCATCCTCCAGAGAGTTCGTCTGAGCTTGTTCACCTGATCATGGCAACATTCAAGAGATGAAGCTGAAGCAGGCAGAGCTTCTTGAGATCTAGACTCAGGACAGACATCACTTTCCATCAGCCAAAGCCAGTCGGATGTCCAAATCAGATTCCAGGGTAGGGAAACAGACTCCACTTCTCATTCGGAGGAGCTATAAGATCGTATTGTATAGGGTATCAATTCAGGAAGAGGTGGGGAACTGGGGTACTTTCATGATCAGTCTTCTACACAGGGCAAGAATGAGCCTGACTCAGAATCTTTCCAAACCCCAGGCTTTCAGGAAGATCCCTAAACTACTGACTGGCTACTTCAAGGTCAGACTCTGGTCTAACTCTCCCTGGGAAACCCCTCACTCCCTGGAAGCTAAACCAGGAGAACACATAGAGATAAATCATATGAGCCCTGGAAGTCTTCATCTCTGATTCTGAGTGGGTACCAGAAGAGAAAGTGAGGCAGGAAGGCCAGATGAGGACAAGGACCGTGAGGCTGAGCACGCCCTTTCTGGTGAGTAGGACCCACCTGCTGAGATTGAGGAGCAAGATTTTATCATTTATTACCTCCTCTTCCCTTACCAGTTTCTCCTGAGCACCAACTTCTCACTGATCCCCTGACTCACACCACCCAGGCCTCCCTTGGGGAAGGACTCCAGGCTCCAAAACCATCCCCCTCTCAATTAACCCAACTTCTTCCAGGTCTTCACAAGTTTTCCTTCTGCTCACTGCTAGGAGAAAAAGAACCTGAGAAATCCTCTCTCTCCTAGAGTCAGGGTAGGATTAGCAATAGATTTCACCTATTGCAGCAATAGTGATGATATGAACAGCTTCCATTTACTGAGCATCTACTATGTGCTTCTCCAATATTATTCTGGGATTATTCCTTTTATTGTTACTGGTGCAACCTAGAGCATTCACTTTCTTGACAGGGGTTATGAGGCGTTGTTTGAGGGAGTTTTGTGATCACTTCGCATTGTCTTCCATGGTTGTAGAGAAAATGGTGGCGGTAGGCACCCCTGGTGGGGACTATAAGTCCTGTGCTCTTACAGGTGGGACAGATCAGGATTGAGTGAGACTGCCAGTATGTTAAAGAGAACTCCACACTAAGAAAGTTTAGGGTGTCTCTGATTTTCAGTGAGCAGATTCATTTGAGGTCCTCAGCATTGAGGGACCACACATGTAGTAGATACTGCTCTTGGCTCTTATCTCTTCCAACTATTAGTACCTGTGAATTTTTTTTTTTTTTTTTTTTTTTTTTTTTTTTGCCCCAAAGTTTTCTTTGGCTAGTTGAGCCCATTCTATCCATTTGTAAGCAGGAGTTAACAATCTACCCCCAGTAGCCTTCAACTAATTGCTGATGGGTTATGTCATAAGTACCTGCAATTTAGATCTAAAATGCCCCTCAAAGGCCCTTGTGTTAAAGGCTTGGACCTTAGTTTGGTGCTATCAGAAGGTGGTAGAACATTTAAAAGGTGGAGCCAGTGGAAGGTCTTCAGGTAACTGAAGATGTGCTCTTGAAGGGAATGTGGGCTGCTGGTGTCTTCTCTCTTAACTTCCCAGCTGCCCTGGTGTGGGCATGTTGTTCCACCACGTACTCCCACTTGATGTGCTCCTCGCCACAGGACCAAAGCAATGGGGCCAATTGACCATGGCCTGAAACTTCCAAAACTGTGAGTCCAAATGAACCTTTCCTCTTTTAAAGTCAATTTATCTCAGGTAAATGATTTGTTATAGTAACACAAAGCTGACTCGTTCAGTTTTCCCAGCTCCCTCTCTGATTTCTCTCCCTGGTCTCAGTTCCTCACTTTCCTACTAGAGGTCCTGGGATCTCTTCACAAGTAGATTACTTACCCTCAAACCTTTGTCCCAGGATCTGCGGAAGGCAGTAGTCCTCACCTTTGGTGAGGCCAACCCTTCAAGCTAGTGGTCACCTGGAAGGCCCACACCAAGCCTGACCTCTGCTTAGTGGTTTAAGCTACCTGAAAATGGTAGACATTTTCAGCTGCTCCTTCAGAAATCATCTCCATCCCCAAGGCATTCAAGCCAGAAGACACATAAAAGGCAAATTTTCTTTCCTGTAAATTCTTCCTCACATATCTATGGACTCCATATGGCTACCAAGGACCCTTGACTGAAGGGCAGGGATGACACACAAGGTGCATCTCTGATTAATTAATAGAAACTAACTGGGTGCTCCATTCAGGGTCTATGAATATAATTAGTGATGTCTGCCTCACACATTGGAAGGGGTGAGCATTGACCTTGTATCTGCCACCATAGCTCTAGAAGTAAGTTAGTTCCTTCACAGCAAAGTTGGATGGATTTTTCCTTGGCATTCCTGCTCCACCAAGGCTCTCTCTGGCTCTGGCTGAGGTACTTCCTTCATCTATCTGACTTGCTCCATCCCAGACAGCTAATTTTTGCAGTGAGCATGGCTACCCATTTTATGGATGAGGAAACCGAGGCTTTGAGCTAGTAAGTGAATTTCCCAGCATCACAGAATTTATAAGGATAGAACAGAGGATTTTAATCAGATCTATCTGACACCAAAGCTCCCACCCTATGTCCTTTCTGGAGAAGGCAGTAGTAAAGGGCTTTAACCAAAGAGAACAGCCCCACATCTCTTTTAGTTAAAAGAAGCCTTCTGCCAACCCATGCTTCACATACTTATCTATCTTCTCCAACCAGGTTCTTTGGGGGCCAGCTAGGAGACTTTCCCCACCCCAAAGCCACCCCAAGCAATTCCTCTGCCAGGCCCAGACCCCACCATCTCTGGTCCAGTCTGTCTCACCTCCACCTGGGCCGCTGGCTCTCACTTACTTGCTGTCCTTGAGCAGCTGTCTCTAAGAGAGGACTGCAGGTCGCCTTCGAATGCCAGAGGCAAAATTTTAACTAGAGCAGATGTGTCTGGGGAGCTTCCAAACCTCCAAGTTATGGAAAAACCCAGCAGAGGCCTTCCAGGATGGTGACTCAGCTCCCACAGGCAGGGGCTGCAAATGGGGTCTGTGGACCACAGCCCAGGCCTGGAGCCCACTCACTAGGCTGCTGGCTCACCCGGGGTTTGTCTCCTGTGCTCTCCCAGAAGCAGCTCAAGATTTCACTTCAGATACATTCCCATTGCTGCACATTTGGGCCCCTGTTCCTGAGAGTGGTGACTTCCCACTCTGAGAAGCCTCGGGGTGGGACCCAATCCTTCTCACTCCCTGCCCAGGCAAGAGGTTTCCAGCAGAGGCTCTGAGCATGATGCAGGTGCTCTGTTTTGTGGATTGAGGCAGCAGGGAAGGAGGAAGTGACAAACCCACAGAGAGCTTTTGAGGGGTAGGACTCCTGTCCTGTCCTCAGCCAAGAACCCCCCCCCAAGGAGGCGTCCACTTCTGTTGACCCTCCACCCAGCTATAGACATACAGTGTTCAGTGGGCTGACTGAAGTCAGCTAGGACCTGGGTTTCAATTCCTCACTAGCAGGTGTCTTGAGTCCCACTTTCTAGACTCAGAGCCTGAGATGCAGACTCGTGGGTGCATGATTTACCCAGGAGAGGATTTTAGTAGAGGGGCAGGAAAGAAAGCAGGGCAGGGAGGATGCCTCAGCCTGATTCATGGGGAGCTCTGGGGTGTGAATAGTCCCCAATTGTAATTCCTTGGAGGTAACCAGGCCAGGTTCCTGTGCACCTGTGTCAGCCAGTCCTTGTCCACCCCTGGAGAATGGGGGACTGGGGATGGGAGAAGGAGGTGTACGTTCCTAGGTTCTGGACAAATGCAGTCCCATCACGGAGGGAATCCTCCAGGGATTGTCTCAGACACAAAAGCCAGGGCTGGAGCACTAGCAGCTTCTAGTGGAGGAGGTGCACTGTCTGAGAGAAGGGATTCGGGTGGGGTACTAACATCACACTGAACAAGACACTTACCATACAGGTGTATCAGGATACTTCACCTGAATCAGGTCATTGCAGCACAAGGACCCCAACACAAGGTAGAGCCCCAGTAACTGTGGGCTACCATTCCTATGCTTTGTAAATTCATTTCAGTAAAGAAGTTAATTTTACGTGTCAATCTGAGTGGACAATGGTGCCCAGATATTTGGTCAACTATTACTCTGGATGTTTCTATGACAGTATTTTTAAATGAGATTAATATTTAAATCAGTAGACTTTGAACAAAGTAGATGTCCCTATTGATGGAGGCATGAGGTCTTCCTTTAAGGCTTGAATAGAATGAGACTGACCTCAAGCAGGAGGGAATTCTGCCAGCAGACAGCTTTCAGATGAGAGCAGCAACATGGGCTCTTCCCTGAGTCTCTAACCTGCCAGCCTACCCTGCTGATTTTGGACTTACCAGCCTCCAAAATTAATTGCGTGAGCCAATTGAGAGAGAGGGGCTGGGATGCAGGGGGGCAGTGAATGAGTTAGGGGAGAGGGAGGGAGGGAGGGAGGGATGGAGAGATACGTAGAATTATGTAATTGAGGAAAAACTTAAATAAACCCTCTAGCTTCACTTTCTCTTAGCTGACTTTTCTGTTTTAGCACTGACTGTGGAAGTCTCACAGCTGGAAAATACATTGTTAGTCTCCCACTAGCTTTGCTATAGATACTACCTCTGTTGTGTGAGTTAAGATGTTAATGGTTGCCTAGGTTACTCTTCAGAGACCTGAAGGCCACTTTTGCTGAAAATACTGACTCTTCACTTGGGCCTGTTGATGTCTGATGGGTAACTGAAATGAGATGAAAGGCTTGGAATCTCTGCCTTCATAATGGGTCTGTCTCCTCTATTGCCTTAACCTTTGGGTCAGATGCTACTCAGTTCTGCACGTAGATATGTTGATTGTTTGAGATTTGTTGTGTGCAAGAGTATAACATAGTGTTAACTTGACCTAGATTTGCCTGGTCTCCCTCCCACCCCTCCCCCACCTTTAGGCTAAAAACACCTACCAGCCACACTGAAAGTAAACACCAGGCCATGAAAAAAATGACAAGAGATGGCACACAAGTTTCTGGTCTGGAGGAACTCTGCCTATTCCTAGAAGAGACATGAAGGTGCCTCCCTTTTATTAGCTTACCCCCTCCCACATTATTCCTTTCCTATTCTGCAGCCCCTGTGCAGCCCCTCAACACCCTGGAGTTGAGAAGTTGATTTGTGAGAAATGCTCCCTCTTCTGCATTCTTTGGCCACTGAATAAAGCCTTTATTTCCCCACAACACTTATCTCTTGGACCTTGGTTTTTCCATGTATTGAGCCTCTGAACTTATTGTTAGGTTGTTACATAGTAGTTCTACTGCTTCTGTTTTTCCCAAGAACACTTGATTGATACAGAAAAAAGGGAAGCAGGAGGTGAGTAACCCAGGGCTCCACTGATACAAACACATGTCCCTATGTACCCCCATACATGCTTGTAGAACCCTCCAAATCCCCACTCGTTCTTTTTTTTTTTTTTTTTTTTTTTTTTTAAGAATTTAACCTTTACTTATTTGTTTTCATGTGGTGCTGAGATTTGAACCCAGGGCCTCATTCATGCTAGACAAGCACTTTACCACTGAGCTACAACCCAGCCCATCCCCCCTTGTTCTTAAGGCTCCTCTCCCAGCCTGCCTGGAATCCACTGAGTCAGCTTCCCAAGCAGCCCCTTCAGGATGTCACCTCACTCCCCAAGCACACCCCAACCTGTCCTCATCAGCCCTCCCTTCAGCTTCTTTGTACCCTTGCCCTCGCTATCCTAAGGTGTCAGGAACATGGGTTGGGGGAGTGAGTCCCTGGGACAGAGGGAAGGAGACAAAAAGGGGCAGCTGTTGCCAGAGCTCACTGCTTCTTCCCACTTCTGATGATCTCACCAGGATGCTGACAGCCCAGGGCACCTCAAGGGGGCAAAAGGGGATATGAGGACCACAAATATTCCCCCTCTGTCATCTCAAACTCTGTGAGGCTCTCTCCTTTCTTCCTGCCACAAGGATTCCCAACTTTTCCATCCACCATCAGAACTGATAAACATGTTACTGTGCCCCATCCCCAGTCTCAGGAAAAGTTTTAGACAGGAGCCAGTGGTGATCCCACAGGAGGACACATTTAGAGTTGGACTCTGGGCAATAGCTGCCTGTGGAGAATATATTATTAGGCTGCGAGCAGCCCCATGCTTTCTCAAGCCCCTTTGCAGATACAAGCCATTATCTAGGGTGACCTAACACACAAAAGAGGAAATTCTCAGGAGTGTCTTGTCACCTCTTTCAGCTACGGGAAGAAGGCTCAGAACCCCAAAAGATGATAACAAAGCCAGGCATGGTGGTGCAAAAAGAAAAATGCTAGAGTCAGTATTGCAGCTTGTCTACATGAAAGAAGTGGAAATAACATTAGCTGAATAGTTAGTATGTTTCCAACTTTGAATACAGTCTCTTGTGAAGTGCTTCTCAAAACCACCCTGGGAGTGAGGGTGAGTACACCCATTTTAGAGATGAGGTAACTAGATCGCAGGGTGCTCAGTCATTTTCACAAGGACACAGGGCACTGGAATGAAATTAGAATCCACCTGTCTCTGTGGTATACTGTTCAAGGAGGAAGCACAATCAACCAGTAGCACTTCAGGAGTGACTGTCCCCAGGACCTCACTAGACAGTTTGTGTCCAGCAAGGTCCAGGCTATGCAGGTACTGATCCTGGCTCATTAGAGTCCTCATTAGAACTCATCTAGTTTACAGATCAAGCCTTCCAGTTTACACATCAAGCTCCTATGACTTGAATAGTGAGAGTCAAGTCATGAAAGTCATTGGTCACTGGGCATGCTGAGTTTCCTATTTTTCCAATTTTAAAAATTGAGGTATAATTTACAGAGTTCAAGTGTACAACTTGATGAAATTTTTATTTATGTAAAAGCATGCACATGCAACCTACATCCCTCTTAAGACACAGAACATTCCCAAATCCCCCCTCCCACACACAGATTTCCTCATGCACCTTCCCATGCAATACCTTCTTAGCTGTTCTGACCTCTATCAGCTTAATTTTGTCTCTTCTTGAATTTATACAAATAGAATTGTGTAACAACGTATACTCTTTCATTCATTTTGTTGCTTCTATCCTCAGTTTGTCTTATTATTGCTGAGTTGTTTTCCTTGTGTGAATATACTACAATTTGTGTATTGGTTCTGTTGATGGACCTTTGAGTTGTGTCCAATTTGGGACTATTAAAATTAAAGTTGTGCCAGATACTGTGGCCCACGCCTGTAATCCCAGCCACTCAGGAGACTGAGGCAGGAGGATTGCAAGTTCAAGGCTAGCCTTAGCAACTTAGCAAGACCCTAAGCAACTTAGTGAAACCCTGTCTCAAAAAAAAAAAAAAAAAAAAAAAAAAGAATAAAAAAGGCTGGAGATGTGGTTCAGTGGTACAGCAACCTTGGATTTGATTCCTAGTATGAAAGACAGAGGGGGAGGGAGAGAGAGAGAGGGAAGGAGAGGGAGAAGGGGGGGAGAGAGAGAGAGAGAGAGAGAGAGAGAGAGAGAGAGAGAGGAAAAAGCCTGAGGAAGAGATATCCACAGCTGAATCCTCTTAAAAATAAATACATACATTTGCTTGAACATTCTAGTACATGCCTTTTGGAGGACTAAATAACTTTTTTCTGTAGGTTATATACCTAACAGTGGAATCACTGAGTCATGGGTAATGGTTATTATGGGTTGAATTTTGGATCCCCAAAAGATAAAGAAAGCTTTAATTCCTGTACCCACAAACATGATCTTATTTGGAAATAGGGTCTTTGTAATCAAGTTAACAGAGGTCAGTAGAGTGGGACAAGCCCTAATCCAATATGACTGATGACCTTAAAGGGGGAAATCTGGATGCAGACACACTCAGAAGAAAGGACCATGTGAAAACAGAGACACACAGAGAGAACCTGTGTGACGATGACAGCAGAGTGTGGTGATACAGCTAGCTGCATGCCAAGGGCCACCAATGATGCCGATGATACTAGAAACTCAGAAAAAGGCAGGGAATGGTCTCTCTTAGAGCCTTGGAGGGAGTGTGGCCCTGCCAACACCTTGACTTCAAACTTCCAGCTTCCAGACTGCAAAAGAATACACTTCTGTTGTTCATGGCCACCCCACATCTGGTTCTTTGCTATGGAGGCTAAAGAAAGGAATCCAGTCAATTTAGTAGCTATGGCCCAGCAGTTTGCCAGAGTGCCAACCACTAAATGTCAGAGGGAAATCTGAGGATCAGACTCCAGAAATCGGTGCCCACACCCCTGTACTGCCCTCCTCGCAGCTCTGCCCAACAGTCAGCTGCTGTTCTCCAGAAAAATCCTCCTAAACCACTACCACTACACTCAGGTGGAAATGAAAGCTTAGGGAGGTTTAAGAACTTGCCCAAAGTCACACAGCTGGCAAATGCTGGGGCTAAGTCCTCTTAAAAATAAATAAAGATCACAAACACACTGATTCTAAAGCCCTGAGATTTTTGTCACTCTTGGGCTCCAAAGATTATCCCCACCTGATATCACATAGGCAAGTGGCTGAGTGGCTGCCGGTTTTTCTTCTGGGAGCTCCATTCCTGTTGGCTCATCTTAGGTTTCAGGCTGTGAGTCAGAGCAGCCAGACTTTACGAGCCCTCTAATGGGCCAACTACCCGATAACCTGATTATGCAAAAAGCCACATGTGAAACTCCCGCCCTAATAACTACATAATTTATAAGGAAATGAGTCTACCTTCCCCTAGTCTTTGGCTGCCTGCCCTCCATGGAGTTCAGTGGAATTTTTCAGGCTAAAGCAGGAAGCACCAAGAAGGGCTCCATCCTGTCCCCTTTCTGATCCCAGAGAGCCTCCACTGCCCTGCACTGGAGACCCTGGAGGCTGAAGAGGAGGCTTGGAGGAAACAGGAATAGTCGAAGGAGAAATAAAGAGAAGGAGATGTTGGAATAGCGAGGGACCTGAGGGACAGGGCCATTCAGCACCCATTGCTCAGAAACTGGGGCTGAGATAAAATCCACCAAATGAAATAGAAAGTCTATCCCCTTTGACCTGGCGAACCCAGACAGCAAGGCTGATTCCAGAGTGTGACAGCACAAACATCCATCCCCCTTAACGTCCTCCTGGGCTTTTTGTTGCGACACATGCCTAAATTAGTCGGGGTCACTCCAGGAGAACTAGGCTGGCACGAATTAATGATATACAGACAGAGAAATACCTTTTTCATTGGGTTCTGTGATGACCCCTCTGACCCAGCTCCCACAAAGGAGGCAAGGCAATCAAGAAAGAGGAGGGAGCACGCCCTGAACCTGGGTTTTATTAACGGGGGGCGCTAATCCATGGAACATTTTATCCAAAAAGGGGCAGAAGGGTGGGTGTAATTCAATCCCATTGGGTGATGCCCACTCCCAGAGCTGCACCTTTCTTATTGAGCAGAGGTAAAGTCCAGTTGCATTGCAGGGTGCAATACCAGTCCAGTACCCTCTTTACTCAGGACTTAAAGGTGTGTGCATAGCTCCTGTTCAGGCCAGCTTTTCAGGTGAGGGCTCCCTGTTTTTCTGATTCCCTCTGATGGGTCTCTATCACTGCTTCTTTCTTCCTTCCCTCCCTGTTCCCCTTAAAAGCATTTGTCCTGGGCTGGGGTTGTGGCTCAGCAGTAGAGTGCTCACTCACCTAGCACGTGTGAGGCACTGGGTTCGATCCTTAGCACCACATAAGAAAGAAAGGAAGAAAGAAAGAAGTGTCCATCTACAAGTAAAATATATATTTTTTTTAAAAAGCATTTATCCTGTGTCAGGTATGGTGCTGGGGACAGATAAATAAGTGAGATTACAGTCTGTGCCTCCTGGTGTTTCCTGACTACTTTTCATTTCTTCTCTCTCTCTCTCTCTCTCTCTCTCTCTCTCTCTGCAGGGTAATGGTGCTGGGGATGAAACTCGGGGTCTGGCATAGTACCCTACACTGAGCTGCCTCCCCAGCCAGTCTCTCTCAATAATTTCATCTACTTCCAAAACTTCATGTCTGTCCTTCCTACTCTCCCTCTGGAACTAGCCAATTCCTACCCATCTCAAAAGCCATCTCCTAAAAACAAATAGCTTCCCTCACTTTCTTTTTGTTTATGTTTTTCTTTAAAAAAAAAAAGGGGGGGGGTTAATTTAACAAACAAGTTAAATCCTCTCTTTCTCTTAGATTTCATCATTCTCCTGAAAAATAAGAATTTAGTCTCGACTATGTTCAGGGCTCTGCCCTAAGGCCTTTAACTCATTTAGTCCTCCCAACAACTCTAGGAGATCAGCACTGTTGTTCTATTTTTTTGCTCAGTTTTTCCCTGCTACCCATGTCTTGGTTCACCATGGGTGTGGTACACTTCCCTCTACCCAACTTGCTTCAGACTTATGACCTGCTTTGGTCAATGGAATGTGGGTGGAAGCAAGGTGACAATTCTGAGCTCAAGGCTTAAGAAAGCATCATGTGTTTTGCTCGCCACTCTTATGCACATGACCTCTGCCATGAAAAGAGTCCATATTGAGTAGTTGCTGATAGACACATGTAGACCAGACCTAAACCTAACCTGAAACCTGGAAACCAGTCCAGCAGAGCCACAGTCAACCCATGGGCTTGTGAATGAAAAATAAGGGCTTATGGTTGAAGGTCACTGAGCTTAAGGGTTGTTTGTTACACAGCATTAGGGAAGCAATTGCTGAATGATAAAATTATAATTTCCCATCTTACACATGAGAAAACTGAGGCCTTCAGAGGTTAAGTAACATTTCCAAATTCACATAACTAGTAAGAGATGGAACTAGGATGCAAATCCAAGCAATCTTGCTAGATTTCCCACAACTCTACATTGACTTTCACATTGAGAATTAGCATTCTCAAGTATGTGTTTTGTGTGTGTGTGTGTGTCACACATAAATATACAATAATATAAGCCAGGTGTGGTGGCTCACACCTGTAATCCCAGCACTTGGGAGGCTGAGGCAGGAGGATCACCAGTTCAAAGCCAGCCTCAGCAATGGTGAGGCACTTAGCAACTCAGTGAGACCCTGTCTCTAACAAAATACAAAAAAGGGCTGGGGATGTGGCCCAGTGGTCAAGTGCCCCTGAGTTCAATCCCTGGTACCAAAAAAAAAAAAAAAAAAAAAAAAAAAAAAAAAGAGTTAAAGCAGATGACAACCTTAAAAAAAAAATTTATAAGTACTGCCAGGTGCGGTGGTGCACGCCTATAATCCCAGTACTTGGGAGGCTAAGGCAGGAGGATCACGAGTTTAAAGCCAGCCTCAGCAATGGCAAGGCACTTAGCAACTCAGTGAGACCCTGTCTCTAATAAAACACAAAAAAAGGGGGCGCTGGGGATGGGGCTCAGTGGTCGAGTGCCCCTGAGTTCAATCCCCAGTACCAAAAAATAATAATGATAATAATAATAATATAAATACTTATTCTGACATACATATATAAACATATATTTTGCATATTTGCAAACTTTATATAAATGGCAACATTACACATATCCTTTTGTAGCATCCTTTTTTCACTCTACATTATGTTTAAAAATACTCTGATGAGATCCATAATTTTTGCTTATTTTATCTGTTGTATTGCATTGGATGAATGTATCCCACTTTCTATAAATTGGATATTTCATCTATTTCCAGTTTTTACCATTTCAAACTATGTTGCAACAAACATTCTTGTACTTGTCTCCTCATGTACATCAAAGTCTCTTTAGAGTATGAGACTGGAAGTGGAATTGCTGGGTCATAGGACATGCATATCTTCTACTCTACAAGATATTATGAAATTGCTTTCCCAAGTGTCATATCAATTTGCATCAGGGTGTGAGATCACCAGCCTGGTATGAGATTATCTGCTGGTCCGCATCTCTGTTATGGTGCATGGTGCTAGTGCCTCACACAGACCCTCTTATTGGCTTGTACATCCCTGGCCCAGCTGCTATGTGGTCCCCTAGCTGGAGAATTGCCTGAGGCCATGACAGCCTCCCATCCTTGCATGATCCCAGGCCACCATTCATCTTAGTTATTTTGAATTGGGTTCAAAGGGTAGGAAGAAAAGATGGATGCAAGAGAAAGAAGCCACAGTCCCCATCTCCCTTAGCCATGGTCCTCCTAAGCTCCAGGGCAAAGAAAGACACAGGGAGAGGAAGAGGGGAAAGAAAAGAAGAGGGAAAGGATCCAAGGAAGAAGAGAGTGGGGAACATAAGACTCAAAGCTTCTTCCCAGGGTAGGTGTGCTAGAGGGTGGGAGCTGAACAGGCCTCTCACAGCACATGAAAAGGATATTACAAACCCCCACATCATGCCCTACTAAGAAAAGCCTATTATGCTTCCATCACCCACTCACCCACTGGCTCCTCCAAATCTTTGTCTTTGTATTTCAATCACACCTACTTTCCTGATTCCACTCACTCACTTTGTTCATTGTTTGTATCTCCAGTGCAGAGAACACTGTCCAGCACATAGTAGCAACTCACTATTTATTGAATGAATTAATGGGAGAATATCATTTGGTACACCCAGATTTTCAATAGGAGACAAAAGGCTTCATGGAAGCTCCCTATCTGTAATTCTTCCTCAACTTGTTATCAAACCCTGAATTTAACACTCATTGTCAAGGATGAAACCACAAAACCACAATCCTGTTTTCCATAATAAACTTAGTTTCTGTTTCTTTTTCCCCTCTCTGCTCACAGAGCCTTTGTCCCTCCTCTTTCTGGGCAATCTCTATACCACCCATCAGGCACCATCTACAATCTGGTCTGCCTGGAGTTCTGGGCCACATACTCTTCCTCTCTTTTTTAACTTCAGTGCACTCTTGGCAGCCTTTAAAACTCTTCTCTGTGAAATCTATGGGTTCACTCTTGTCCTGTCTCTCTGAAGCCCCACCTATGGGGCCATTTATTTAAAAGCAGACCCACCATACATGTCTTCTTACTATTCCTTGTGTTCCTTCCAGGCTGTTGCTGTTGTTTTGATCCAACTTCTTCCACCTCCTTACACACACACACACACACACACACACATATGTGTATTTCTTTCTCTGTGTATTTCTCCATTTTATATTATAGTTTCTTATGCCACCAGACCTGTCTCTCCCAGCACTGATTTCCTCTGTAAAGATGTTAACTCAGAACCCCTTTAATTCTGGATCCTTGACCATGGGCACTAAGGCAAGCAAAAATATGACCCCTTGAGATGTCTGCATCTTAGTCTCCAGAACCTGTGGATAGACTACCTTACATGGCAAAAAGGAATTTGAGATGTGTTGTGATTAAGGACCTTGAGAGGGGGATATTGTCCTGTGTTTTACAGATTGGTCCAATGTAATCACAGGGTCCTGTCACTGTAACAAAATATCTGAGATAATCAACTTACAAGGAGGAAATATTTATTTTGGCTCATGGTTTTGGAGGTTGCCATCCATGGCCACTTGGCCCTGTGGCTTTGGGCCTGTAGTGACACAGTACATCATCGTGGGAGTATGTGGCAGAGGAGGCCTGTTCACTTCCTGGTATCCAGGAAGCAAAGAAAGAAACAGGAAGAAGCTCAATATACCCTTCAAAGGAACATCCCCAGTGACCTAACTTCCTTCTATTAGCTCCCTCCAACATCTTAAAAGTTTCACCACCTCCCAATAGCACCACAGGCTGGATACCCAGGCTTTAACACATGGACCTTTGGGTGCACTTATCCAAACCATAGCAAGTTCCCATAGAAAGGAAAGAGGAAAGCAAAAGAGTCAGAGAAGGAGATATGGTGACCAAAACAAAATATATTTGTGTGTATAGAAGAAAGGGAGAGAGGGGGGAAGAGGAAGGAAGGAAGGAAGGAAGGAAGGAAGGAAGGAAGGACAGACAGACCTGAGGGGCCTGTGAGACTATAACAAAAGAGCTAATATTTATATCATGTGAGTTCTAAGAGGAGAGGAAAAAGAGTATGGGCCTGAACAGTATTTGAAGAAATAATGGTTAAACTCAAACTTGGTAACAAAAAGGAGGAAAAAAAGAAAGAAAAACATAAAATTTCCCATGCAAGAAGCTAAGCAATCTCTGAATTTACTAAATCTAAAGTAGTGAACACCGAGATATATCATAGTTAAGCCTCTGAAAACTAGAGACAACATTTTTTTTCATTAAAGCAAAGAGAAATGATGCATTACCTAAAGGGGAAAACTATGATAATGAAAGCAGATTTCCCATTAAAAACTCCAATGACCAGAAGGAAATAGCATGACATTTTCTAAGTGCAAAAAGAAAAAGATTTTTCAAAATTCTATGCTCAGTTAAAATACCCTTTGGGAATGAAGGGGAAATCAGTACATTCTCAGACTAAGAGAATTTGTTGCCAGAAACCCTACTCTAAAACAATGTCCAAGGAAAGTCTGCTAAAGAGCAAGGAAATGATGAAGGAAGTCTTAAAACATCAGGAAAGAAGAAAGAACAAAAGATCAAAAATATGGGTAGATACAAGAGACTTTTTTTTCTCTTGAGTTTGTTTATGGTTAAAACAAAAACTCTAATATGGTTCTCAATGTATATAGAGAAAACATTTAAGACAATTATAAATGAGGAACAACAAAAGAACCTAGAGGCAGGTAAGTTTTCTACACTTCACTCAAACTGTAAAATATTTATGCCAGTAGACTGACAATGGGAGTTGGGGAGTGGGGTGGGAAATAACTACAGCAAACACTACAAAACTTATACAAAGACCTACATTCAAAAACAGTATAGATGGGCTGGGGTTGTGGCTCAATGGTAAGAGTGCTCACCTAGCACGTGCACGGCCAGGGTTAGATCCTCAGCACCATGTAAAAATAAAGGCATTGTGTAAAACTAAAACAAATAAATAAATATTAAAAAAAACAGTACAGATAAATCATTGAAATTCTTCTAACATGTTCAAATAATCCACAGGAAGGCAGGAAAAATAAAAGAAAGAAACAAGGAAGAACAAATAGGGAAAAAATGGCAGACTCAATCTCTAATGTATCAATAATTATATTAAATGTAAATGGACTACAAATACCAATCAAAACATGCAGTTGGTTACAGATGGTTATGTTACCCAACTATATGTTGTTAATAAGAAACTCTTTTTTTTTAAATATTTATTTATTTGCTTTAGTTGACAATGCAATGCATTTATGTTTACGTGGCACTGAGGATGGAACCCGGGCCGTGCATGTGCTAAGCGAACGCTCTACCGCTGAGCCACAACCCCAGTCCAAGAAACTCTTTTTAAATACAATGATGTATGTTGATAATAAGAATGTAAAAAGATATATTAAGTGAACATTAATTAAAATAAAGCAGAAATGGCTATCTTACTCTCAGATAAAGTAAGATTTTAGAGCAAAGAAAGTTATCAGCAACAAGGAGAAAAATTACTTAAAGATAAAGGACCCATAAGCTGGGTTTAGTGGCTAATGACGGTAACCCCAGCTTCTTGTGAGACTAAGGTAGGAGGATCACCAGTTTGGGGTCAGCCTGGGCAATTTAGTAAGACCCTGTCTTTAAAAAGGGAACTATTTGCCAGGAAAGTGTGAGGGTTCTGTGTACATACCCCAAAAAGCCTCAAAATGTATGATGCAAAAACTGGTAGAACTGAAAGGAGAAATAGACAAATCCACAATTATAAGTGGATATTTCAGTTCCATTCTCAGAAAATGATGAAATATTTTAAAAAATCAATGAGGGGAGAAGATAATGTTTTAAAGAAAGGAAGCCCATCCCAGTTCCCTGGCACCAGACTTACAAAGCAGGAAGACTACTCCTCAGTGAGGTAAGTAACTAAGGAACCTCACTGAAACTTAATACTGAACTATAAAATTTTTTTTAAAAAATCAAAGAGCTTCAGAAAGTTGGTAACTTTGAACATAAGAAATAATACTTTAGAAATCAAGCAAGAACCTGCATCCAGAAACACAGCACTTTGCTCCTCTCTCAGAATGAACAAAAACCAGAAATCAGATGTGTATGCCCAAGAAAAGCAGGATTTCATCCAGCATTTCTCTCACATGGTCAAGGTGCTGACTGAGGATGAGATGGGGCACCCAGAGACAGGAGATGCTATTGCTCAGTCCTGTAATATAATGCCACTGGAGGCAAGTACAACCAGGGTTTGACGGTGCTAGTAGCATTCCGGGAGCTGGTGGAGCCAAGAAAACAGAATGCTGATGGTCTCCAGAGGGCCCTGACAGTGGGCTGGTATGTGGAACTGCTGCAAGCTTTCTTCCTGGTGTCAGATGACATCATGGATTCATCCCTTAGGTTTGGTTTGGATGCTATCAATGATACTCTGCTTCTGGAAGCATGTATTTACCACCTGCTGAAGTTCTACTGCTGGGAACAGACCTGCTATTTGAATTTGAGTGACCTCTTTCTGCAGAGTTCCTATCAGACTGAGATTGGGCAGATCCTGGACCTCATCACAGTCCCCCAGGACAATGTGGATCTTGGAAGATACACTGAAAAGAGGTACAAATCCATTGTCAATTACAAAAGAGCTTTGTCCTCCTTCTACTTGCCTAGCACTGCTGCCATGTACATGGCAAGCATTGATGGAGAGAAGGAACATGCCAGTATGCCATACCAAGAAGATCCTGATTGAGATGGGAGAGTTCTTTCAGACTCAGAATGATTACTTTAACCTCTTTGGCGACTCTAGTATGACGAGAAAGGTTGGCACTGACATCCAGGACAACAAGTACAGGTGGCTGGTGGTTCAGTGTCTGCAATGGGCCACTTTAGAACAGTGCCAGATCTTGCAGGAGAATTATGGGCAGGAGGACACCAAGGAGGTGGCCCAGGTGAGGGCACTATACGAGAAGATGAATCTACCAGTTTTGTTCTTGAAGTATGAAGAAAACAGTTACAGCCACCTTATGAGTCTTATTTAGCAGTATGCTGCACTCCTGCCACCCCATCTTCCTGGGGCTATCCAACAAAATCTAGAAATGGAAAAAGTGACCTAAAGACTGCAAGGGCTAGGAGGGAGGGCTCTCAATAAATTATTGTGTAACCTTAAAAAAAAAAAAAGAAAGGAAGGAAGGAATAAAGACAGGAAGAAATAAAAGAAATAATGCCAGTAGTGGCAGCAGAGTGGAGGAGGGAGCATAAAGAAGAGACATATGTCCTGCAGATAAAGAAATTTTTAAAATTAAAAAAAAAAAATGACTTGGGAAAATCCATGGTTTACAAAGGAAGGCTGATTTTAATGGGCACAGAGTTGGTAGGGGAAATGTCTCAGTGAAAATGAATCCAAAGCATTCCACTGGGACAAAAGCATACTACGCAGATGGAAAGCCCTCCACAGGCCATCAGCATGGAACACCCTAGCAGGTGAGGAAAACAATTCTGGGTGCTGAAAGCTATTCCCACATAGCTTACACAGCTGCCAACAGAGACAAGGGATTGGAAACTCATAAAGGAAGTTGCCAGCAGCCTACAAAAAAATTCCTAGAGGGTGCCTGAACCAGAGAGACTGAAACAGGTACAAAGAAAAATTTACCTGGACCATTCAACCTCTGGATCCCAATGGACAAAACTCCCATAATTGCTGGCACCCCATAAGAGCTATTGTAAAGATGCTCACTGCAGCCACACAAGTGCATCTGCACTCCAGGGCGCATACCCGGTAATTCACATCCATAGCAGTGAAGGTGAAACCTGTGAAGAGTTAGTCCCTATTCCCTAAAAGTGGATTTTACCAGAAGCCCCATAGATCCAAAAGTCTAGCAGAGATCGGCAACTCCACACCAATAGGGCATATGGACCAAATCTCAAATACGTGCCCATAAAGTTTCAAAATCCACCAAAGTCCAAACCCCAGCAACTAGAAACTCCAATCTAGAACTACTACTACAGGATTACACAATTCATCAGCACTCCCCAGGGAATGTAGCTCTGTGATTTAACAGCACCCCTGGGTTCAATCCCCTTGGGGGGGGAATATATATATATATATATATATATATATATACATATATACACATATATGTATATATATATATATATATATATATATATAACAAAAAAAGAATTCATGACCACCAAACCAGCACTACAAAGAATACTCAAAGATAAACTGCACACATAGGAAGCAAAAAACAAATCCAAAGGCTTCCAAATAGAGGAAGATCAATAGAAAGTAATCTAAATGAGAGTTAAGACAGTATTAAATACAGCAAAAAATCAAAATGGCAGGAAACCACAAACACATATTCATACTAACACTGAATGTTAATGGTTCAATTTCCCTGTTAAAATACACAGTTAGGGTTGGGGTTGTAGCTCAGTGGTAGAGTGCTTGCCTTGCATGTGTAAGGCACCGGGTCAATCCTCAGCACCACATAAAAATAAATAAATAAAATATTGTGTCCATCTACAACTAAAAAAATTTTTTTAAAAGACATAGAAGAATGGATCAAAAAACAAGATCCAGCTATATGCTGTTTACAAGATACTCATCTCATAGGCAAAGACACAGGCTGAAGGGAAAAGGATGGAGAAAAAATATTACATATAAGCCATCTGAAAACAAACAGGAAGAGCTATTCTCATATCTGACAAAACAGATTTTTCATATCTGACAAAACAGATTTTAAGCAAAAATTAATCAGAAGAGACAAAGAAGGCCACTGTAGTAGTAAAAGGAGCAATCCAACAAGAAGATAAAACAAAAGTAAATATTTGTGCCCCAAATGTCAACACATTCAATTACATTAAAAAAAATACACCTTGACATTAAACCTTAGATAAACTCCAATACAATAATACTGGGTGATTTCGATACACCCTTATCACCAATAGACCTTGGAAGATGGGTTTAGATAGGTAGAATTAATATTGTCAAATGGGCATACTACCAAAATACACAGATTCAATGCATACGTATCAAAATACAATAACATTCTTCTTGGAATTAGAAACAGAAATCCTTAAATTCATTTGGGAGAAAAAAGAGACCCAGAATAACCAAAGCAATACTGAGCAAGAAAAGTGATGCAGGACACATCACAATTTCTGATCTCAAATCATACTACAGAGCTATAGCAACAAAAACAGTATGGTAAAGATATTAAAATAGACATGAAGACCAATCGAACAGAATAGAATACACAGAAAAAAAAAAACCCACATACTAATAACTATCTGATATTTGGCAAAGGTGCCAAAATTACATTTTGGAGAAAAAAACGTCTTCTTTAACAAATGGTGCTAGAGAAATTGGACAGTAGAAAAATGAAACTAGATCCACTCTCTCTCCCTGCACAAAACTCAAGTCAAAATGGATCAAAGACTTAGGAATTAGACCAGAAACCTTGAAATTGCTAGATGAAAACATAGGGTCAACATTCCATCATATTGGTGCTGGTATTGACTTCCTTAATAAGAACCTCAAAACACAAGAAATAAAATCAAGAATGAATAGGGATGCCATCAAATTAAAAAACTTCTTCACAGCAAAGGCAATAATTTGAAGCATGAAGAGAGAGCCTACAGAATGGGAGAAAATCTTTGCCAACTGCTTCTCTGACAGGGGATTAATAGTCAGAATATATTTTTAAAACTCAAAAAATTTAACACCCCCCCAAATAACCCAAGCAATACATGGGAAAAACAATTAAACAGAATCTTCTCAAATGAATAAATATAAATGTCAAAAAATATACAACATCTTTAGCAATCAGTGAAATGCAAATCAAAACCATGCTGTGATTTCATCTCACTCCAATCAGAATAGTAATTATCAAGAATACAAACAATAATACATGTTGGAAAGGATGTGGGGAAAATGTACATTGTTGGTGAGTCTGCAGATTAGCACTACCACTCTGGACAGCAGTATGGAAATTGCTCAAAAAAAAAAAAAAAAAAAAAAAAAAAACTAGGAAAGGAACCACCATATTATTCAGCTATCCCACTCCTGGGTATTTCCCCAAAAGAACTGAAATCAGTATACTAGAGTGATACAGCCACCTCAATGTTTTTAGCAGCACAATTCACAATAGCTAAATTATAAAATTAACTCGAATGTTCATCATTAGGTGAATGGATTAATAAACTGTGGTATATGTACACAATGGAATTCTATTCAGTTAAAAAGAAGAATGAAATTATGGCATTTGCTGGTAAATGGATGGAACTGGAGAACACCACGCTGAGTTAAATAAGTC
Source organism: Tamias sibiricus (assembly GCA_025594165.1). Lineage (NCBI taxonomy): Eukaryota > Metazoa > Chordata > Mammalia > Rodentia > Sciuridae > Tamias > Tamias sibiricus. The sequence continues at coordinate 181,562,191 of CM046659.1, read as the reverse complement.
AGATTCAGAAACTCAAAAGTCAAATGTTTTCTCTCATATGTGGAAGCTAGAGTAAAATAAAGGAAAGAAGGAGGGAAGGATAGGATATCATAATGATATAGGAAAGATCAGTATTATAGAAGAAGGAGATCGATTTGCAGAGTGGAGGGACAGAAAAGGTGAGAAAATGTGAAATGAATTCTTAAAAATCATGTTATGTGCATATACAAATATACCACAGGGAATCTCACCCTATGTATCAGTAAAAATAACCAATCAATAATAAGTAAATAGATGAGTGAAAGTAAGCCTAACCAAGTTGAGGAAAGAAGATGGGGGGCAGGCAGGGAGGAGGGAAAAGGGGGAATTGTGAACTAAAACCAAATTCCATGCATGTATGATTTTGTTGGGATGAACCCATCTACTATGTAAAACTATAATGCTCTAATTTTTTAAAAATCCACAAGGATATAGAAGAACTCAACAACAACCATCAGGATATAATTGGCACATAAAAAACACTGCACCCAATAGTAGCAGAACGTGCATCCCTTTCAAGAACCAATAAAATATTCTCCAAGATAAACCATGTCCTGGTCCATAAAACAAACCTAAACTGATTTATAATAACTGAAATTATACATGCAAAGTATTTTCTCTGACCATGACAGGATCAAACTAGAAAATAAGAATGGAAAGGTAACATTAAAAATACCTAAGTATTAGCCGGGCGTGGTGGTGCACGCCTGTAATCCCAGCACTTGGGAGGTTGAGGCAGGAAAATCACGAGTTCAAAGCCAGCCTCAGCAATGGCGAGGCACTTGGCAACTCAGTGAGACCCTGTCTCTGATAAAATACAAAAAAGGGCTGGGGATGTGGCCCAGTGGTCAAGTGCCCCTGAGTTCAATCCCCAGTATAAAAAAAAAAAAAAAAAAAAAAAAAAAAAACCTAAGTATTAGAAACTAAACACATTTGCATGTGTGTGTGCTGGGGATTGAACCCAGGGTCTAGGCATACGCTATACTATTGAGCTACATCCCCACCCGCTAAACACACTTGTCAATAATCATGGGTAAAAGAAGTGTCAAAGGAATTTTTTTCAGAAGTTGAGGATATTAACATGAAAACACAACACATTAAAATTTGTGGGATGCAACTAAAACAGTGCCTGAAGGCAAAGTGAAACAGCTAAACGCTTACTTTAGAAAGTATCAGAAATCAGGGTGCACGCCTGTAATCCCAGCACTTGGGAGGCTGAGGCAGGAGGATCACCAGTTCAAAGCCAGTCTCAGCAATCGCAAGGCAATTAGCAACTCAGTGAGACCCTGTCTCTAATAAAATACAAAAAAAGGGCTGGCAATGTGGCCCAGTGGTCGAGTGCCCCTGAGTTCAATCCCTGGTACCAAAAAAAAAAAAAAAAGAAAGAAAGTATCAGAAATCTCTAATCAAGCCAGCCTGTAATCCCAGCAGCCACGGAGATTGAGACAGGAGGATGGCGAGTTCAAAGCCAGCCTCAGCAAAAGTGAGGGGCTAAGCAACTCAGTGAGACGCTGTCTCTAAATAAAATACAAAATAAGGCTGGGGATGTGGCTCAGTAGTCAAGTGCCCCTGAATCCCGGTACACCCCAATCAAAAAAAAAAAAAAAAAAAAAAAAAAAAGCTCCTACCTCAAAAGGAAAGGAAAGCAAAAATAAACTCAAATCAAGCAGAAGAAATTAAATAAAGGTAAGAGCAAAAATAAGTGAAATTAAAAGAAACAACAGGGGAAAATCAATGAAACAACAAACCATTTTATCAAAAATTAATAAAAATTTATAAGCCTTTTAGCAAGACTGAAGAAGAAGCAAAACACAAATATTTCCAATATCAGGAATAAAACCAGGGACATCATTTTATATATAACTATAAAAATAGTGATATATACCATAACAAATTTCAACCAAAATGAAATAATCCTAAAACCATATTAACAATTGAATGTATCATTTAAAACCTCCTGAAAAATTAATTTTCAGGTCCAGAAGATGTCATTGAAGAATTTTAACAAACACTTAAAGAAGAATTAACACTAATTTTTATAATATTTTCCAGAAAGTAGAAGAAACAAGAACATTGACCAACTCATTCTATGATGTAAATATTACCCTGACACCAAAACCAAATACTATACCAAAAAAGGAAGAAGGAGAAGACTAGGAGGAGGAGAAGAAGGAGAGGATGAGGAGGAGAAAGGGAAGGAAGAAGAAAGAAAAGAAAGCAAAGAAAGAAAGCTATGGTCCAATATCTCTCATGACTTAGATACAAAAATCTCCAACAGATATTAGCAAACTGAATCCAACAATGCATAAAAATAATCATATACCATGACCATGTGGAATTTATAATGTAGGATGGTTCAATACTTAAAAATCAATGTAGCCTACAATATGGACAGGCTAAAAAGTAAAAGTCATATGGTCATAAAGATTTATGCAGAATAAGAACATTTTATAAAATCCAACACTAATTTATGATTCTAAAAAGATACTCTCAGCAGATAATAAATAGAAGGGAACAATCCCAATTTGATTTTAAACAGCATATATAAAATGTTTTTAAAAGCATATATATAACCTATCACCAACATGTTGGTGAAAACCTGTAACATAATATATACTGGTGAAAGACTGAATGCTTTCTACCTAAAACCAAAGACAAAGCAAGGATGTCTACTCTTATCACTCTTGCTCAACATAGTAGAGGAAATTCTAGCCAGTGTAATAAGACATGAAAAAATGCAAACAGAGCCGGGCGCGGTGGCGCACGCCTGTAATCCCAGCACTTTGGGAGGCTGAGTCAGGAGGATCGCGAGTTCAAAGCCAGCCTCAGCAATGGCGAGGCACTTAGTAACTCAGTGAGACCCTATCTCTAATAAAATACAAAAAAGGGCTGGGGATGTGGCCCAGTGGTCTAGTGCCGCTGAGTTCAACCCCCAGTACCAAAAAAAAAAAAAAAAAAAAAAAAAAAATGCAAACAGAATGCAAAGGGAGAAATAAAACTGTTAGATTTGCAGATGGCATGATAGTCCACATTGAAAATCCCAAGGAAATCTCCACAAAATAGCAACCACCACCACCACCAACAAAACAACCTCATAGAATTAAGTGAGTTTAATCACAATGCACAGATGAGCCCACAGTATATACTGGCATTGAACATGTGATCTGAAATGGGTGAAAACCCAAATGGCACCTATAATCACTTCAAAAAAGAGAAAAGAAACCTAGGAATAAATCTAACAAAGCATGTACAGGATCTGTATGATAAAAATTGTAAATGTTGGTGAAAGAAATTAAAGAATATCTAAATAAATGGAGAGACTTCCCTTATTTATGGTTTGAAAAGAGTTATCATAGTAAAGATACTGTTTTTTCAAAAAATTGTCTACAATTTTGATGCAATTCCTATCAAGATTCCAGAAAGGATTTTTGTAGACATAGGCAAGTTTATTCTAAAATTTATATAGAAAAGCACAGGCCCTAGAATAGATAAGACAATTATATAACAGAATAATAAAGTGAGAGAAATCCTTATCTAATTTCAGGAGTTATTATACAGTTACAGCAATCAAGACTGTGCAATATTGGCTCAGGGATATACACATAGATCAATGTAACAGAGTAGAAAATTCAGAAATAGATCCACATAAATATATCAAACTGATTTTTTACAATGGTGCAAAAGCAATCCAAAGAAGGAAGGATAGCCTTCTTACCAAGTGGTGCTAGAGCAACTGGATATCTAAGGACAAAAGAAAAGAAAAGAAAGAGGAACTCCAGACCTTAAAATATCACACCTTGTACATAAATTAATTTAAAATGAATCATGAACTTAAATATAAAATACAAAAATTTTAGGAAAAAATATAGAGGAAAAACTTCAGAGCTAGGCAAACTGTTCTTAGATTTGACACCAAAAGCCATGTGCAGTGGTGCACATCTGTAATCTCAGTGACATGGGAGGCTAAGGCAGGAAGATTGCAAGTTTGATTCCAGCCTCAGCAACTTAGGGAGGGCCTGTCTCAAAAAAAAAAAAAAAAAAAAAAAAAAAAAACCAAAACTAATAAAAAGGACTAGGGATGTTGTTCATGGTAAAGTACCTCTGGATTAATTCCCCAGTAGCCCCCTCCCCGAATGTTTTTTGACAGCAAAACTACAATCCATAAAAGGGAAATTTGAGAAATTAAACTTCTTCAAAATTTAAAAACTTTTGCTTTGTGAAATACCTTTTAAAAGGATGAAAAAGTAAGCCACATATTAGGAGAAAATATTTGCAAACCATATATCTAACAAAGGCCTAAGATCTAGAATACATAAAGAACTCTCAAAGCCGGGCGTGGTGGCGCACACCTGTAATCCCAGCACTTGGGAGGCTGAGGCAGGAGGATCACGAGTTCAAAGCCAGCCTCAGCAATGGCGAGGCACTTAGCAACTCAGTGAGACCCTGTCTCTAAATAAAATACAAAAAAGGGCTGGGGATGTGGCCCAGTGGTAGAGTGCCCCTGAGTTCAATCCCCAGTACAAAAAAAAAAAAAAAAAAAAAAAAAAAAAAAAAAAAAAAAAAAGAACTCTCAAAGCTCAACAGTAAAAAATAATAAAAACCAAAAATGAACAAAATCCCACAAATACTCCAATTAGAAAATAGCAGAAGACACGACCAGTCATTTTACCAAAGAGGATCTACAGATTGCACATAAAGATATGAATAAATGTTTGACATCATTAGCAATTAGGAAAATGCATGGCAAAACCACAATGAGACACCATTACCTACCTATCAAAATGGCTAAAATAACAAGTTGTGACAATCTCAAATGCTGGCGAGAATGTAGACAATATCAAATGCTTGTGACAATAATCAAATGCTGGTGACAATATCAAATGCTGGTGAGAATGTAGAGAAACTAGATCAGGTACCCATACCTACACTAGAATAAATTCCAAAATTGAACAGTGGGGAGACTTACATGACCGTGAATGTTTAAGAAAAGGAGTCCTAGGGCTGGGACTGTCGCTCAGTGGTGAGGTACTGGGTTGGATCCTCAGCACTGCATAAAAATAAATAAATAAAATAAATGTATTGTGTCTATCTACAACTAAAAAAAATTTTTTTTTAAAGAAATGGAAGGCTGGGGTTGTGGCTCAGTGGTAGAGTGCTCACCTAGCATGTGTGAGGCTCTGGGTTCAATCCTCAGCACCACATATAGATAAATAAATAAAATAAAGGTATTTTTTTAAAAAAAGAAAAGGAGTTATGCATGTTGCTTTTTTTCCTGGATGAAAATCATATAGGTTCAGGCTGGGTAGAGCTCAGTGTAGCAATAAGATCCTTCAATAGAGAAGGCTGGGTAGCACATGTGGCAGGTTGAGCTGGCTTTGCCAGGGCTTCCAACAAACACAAAATTTGGAATTAATCAAATGAGTTGTTCACGTTTGAGAATAACCCCCAAAATGTGAAACACTCTGGATAATCCACATCCCCTAGGCCCATCACAGAACCTCAGAAGACACTGCACATCAAGAGGGACACAGGAGTTGACTGAGATATAGCAGGTCCCTAGGAATTTTGCAATCAAGGATAAGGGTTGAGCCAGCAAGGACTTGTGTGAACTGATCACACAAAGACAAGATAGAAAAAACATATCACATACAACACTGAAGAGGCCACTACAGATGCAAACCAGAGGCCATCCGCCAATGTTTTAGATTCCTGGAAGCCACTCAGAAACTTGTGAAAATGCCCCCAATTGCCTGAGATTAAGGTAAAACCAATTGTGCATGGGGCTCACAATAGAAACTGAGTTCAATTTAAGTTGTGAAAATTTAAAGATATTTCTTGCACATTGGTATTTTTCTGCTGAAATGCACATCCATTGCACCAATAATTTGCTAAAAAGAAGAGCACTAAGGGTTCTTCAAGTAACACAAGCTTGTCTAGATTAAAAAAAAAAAAAGGCCACTGTTCACACTGAAGGATTGACTCTAGGAGAGGAGAAGGTAGGTGATACAGGATGGATTCAGCAAGGGGGAAAATAGCCCTATTTTCTTGTGTGCTCATCCCCCTTGAGTAGGGGATGCTTTTCTTTCAGAGGCCTGCCTATCCCAAAATCAAAGAGTCCCTACTCTTAGAATTCTTCCAATGAAGCTCTGGGTTCACTGTCTTGGCTTCTTCTCAGGTCTCTGCCAAGAAGCTCCCAGGGTTATTCCCTACAGCTGCTTTGTGGTATGTGAGGGTTTCACTCGCTCACTGGAGGGGCAGCAAGTACTGATACTGTCAGTGCCTCACAGATAGTCCTTGGCATTCACCTCTGCATATTGAAAACTGCTTACCATGAACACCTGTACATTTTTGCCTGGAGCCTTTTATCTCTGGCCACAGGAATGTGCCACAGGAACAGGGCCAGCGGGAAGTGCTGGAGAGTTAAGGCCCCAAGAAACAGTATTCAACCACTGATGAACAGGGAATCAGTAGATAAATAATCCAGCTTATTCATCCCTTGGGCTAGATAGCTTTGAGGTGAGTGTTCTTTACTGGATCCCAGAGCCCCTAGGGGACTGAGCTTATTTCCCACAGTACTGGGAAACACACTAACACACAGTGTATGAACTTCTTTCTCTCCCTTCACTCTGCTAACTGGTGCTTCTTGGGATCATCTCCCACATTAACTACTTGTATTTGAATTCTTCCCTCAGCATCTGATTTGGAGAAGAACTGAAAAGATCAGTGCTAATTGTTGGTTTGTATGTTAAACAAAATGAGCTGTGTTAAATAAAAAATGAAAGACCCAAAAGGCTTCATAGCATATGATTTCATTTGTATGAAAGTCTAGAAAAGGAAAAATGACAAGGATGGAGAGACAATGGTTTTTAGGAATTTAGGGGAACCCTAAGGGTTGATTACAAAGGGACAGTATGAGAGTAGATTTTGGGGTGAGGGAAATGTTCTGCAGTGTGCCTGTGGAGGGAATTACATGATTCTATGTATTTTTACAAAACCCTCCAGGCTATAATACCTCAAAGAATAAGTTTTACGGTGGTACAGATAGACTTGAAGACACAAGGAATTCCCTCAATCCACCTGAACTTTTACAGAGGATGATCCTAAAGCCTAGGAAAATTACTTTCCAGAGTTCCATAGCTACTTCAAGACACAGCCAGAACTGGATGCCAAACCTCAACCATATTAGGCAAGTGCTCTTTCCAACAATAACTAGGGTTTCTGTCTTTTAGCCAATTTATCCCCAAAGTCTGTGCCTCTAACAAAAACCGGTTATAAAGATGGCATAAGGATAGTGATCATCTTGTTGATGACAGTCTATAACATATTTGTCTCTTGAATCTCTCTGTTCCAATCCTCCTTTGTTCACCCTATATCAGCTTTAAGGGAATTCCCTATCCTTATTCCCTTTGTTGGTTTCCCAAATTTCCTGTTTTCTATGTCTTCTTCCTTGGCTTACTCTCTTGGTTTGTTACAGCACATCTTTCAGTTGCTTCCTGATAAAGGAAACATGTGATTGTGCATATCTGAAATTCTCTTTGTTCTACTCATTTCTTGAAAGTTTGGCTAGGTATAAAAGTCTAGAATGGAAACAATTGTCCTTCAGAATTTTGAAGATAGTACCTTAGTAGTCTACCAGGATTGCTGGAATAGTTCTAATGAAAAGAAGTCTGAGGGCTGGGGTTGTGGCTCAGCGGTAGAGCGCTTGCCTAGCACGTGCGCGGCCCGCGTTGGAACCTCAGCACCATGTAAAAACGCATTGTGTACAACTAAAAGCAAATAAATAAATATTTAAAAAAAAAAAAAGAAAAAGAAAAGAAGTCTGAGACCATTCTGATTCGTGGGACTTGGTATATTGAAGCTTGTAGAATCTTCTCTTTGTCCCCAGGGTTCTGAAATTTCCCAATTACATGCCTTGGTTGGGTCAACCCTTACCCACTAATGAGGCCCTTTTGATCTGGCAATTTACATTTCCTGGTTTGAGGAAATTTTCTTGAATTATCTCATTGACAATTTCATCCCCCTATCCTTTTGGAATACCTATTTGTAAGAGCCTTGTATGAGGAAGTAGCTAAGATGGCAGCTGGCTGACAGCCAAAGAGGAGGCATTTAATTGTTTACACCCGATCTTAATGTAATTAACTAAGAATCTGTCTGTGCCCGTGAACACTGTGCGACGCACATGTAAGTTGAGCTTGTGACATGTGTATACTTGTTAAGGTAAAGAGTATTTAAAGAGACTGTGGGGGAAACACCGGGGGATGGAGAATACAGATGAGAGAGCAGAGAAGAAGAAGCAAGAATAAAGGAACCAGTCATTCCCAGTCTGCCTCCGATTTCTTTCCCGTGGCATTGTTGCTGTAAGCGGCAACACCTATTATTCAGATATTAAAACTTCCAGACTATTTCTCCCACAGTCCTCACCTTTTCTTTTCCATTTTTTATTTTTTGTCTTTTGGATGTATTTTCCATAACATATCCCAGATTTCTTCCCCAGATATTCTATGGAATTTTTCATTTCTGCTACTGTGTACTTATTTATTTTAAAGCTTCTTTTAATTTCCCATCCTTTTTCTTTTCTTTTCACTGAGAATCAAAACAAAGGTACTCACAAATGATAGGCAAGTGCTTTCCCATTGAGCTACATCCCCCAACCCTATTTCCTCTCTTAAAATAATATCTTATTCATATTTCATGGGTATATTACCATCTCTTATCCTTAAGAATAAATCATGATGTTTTTCAAATTGTGTTTTGTTTATTTTGATCAATAGTTTGCATGCTTGTTTGTTCATTTGTTTGTTTTAGAAGATAATTTCAAGTGTAGAAATAAACTCCACACCTCTCTTCAATTTATTTTTGACAAATTATCAGGCTAATTCAATAGGGAAAGAATAGTCTTCCATAAATAAAGTTGGGGCCATCCCATGTTTATTTTGATTATTATTTGTTCTCTTTCATGTTAGCAGTTTTCCTCAGATATCTGGTAATCTGGTGATTTATACTAGATATTATTCATATCCTGTCCATACCCCAGCAGTTGCTGTGTGTCTGGTTGTTAACAGGTCAGAGTTGCCCTGTAAAGAATTGTCCTCTTTCAGGAACTGCCTTGCCTGAGTGTTTGTGGTCCCCTCCCTGGCAGCCACAGCCAATGATTAATTAATATGTCTGTACGAGAAACCAACCCTCTTGCTCCAAAGTGAGATCAACTCTGTGGTGCAATTTCCACTCACTGCAGAATCAGGCTGAGGCTGGACTCCAACCGAAATCACTTCTTTGGTCTCCTTTCCCTGGTAGTTCTGGGAGAGGATTGGGAGCGTCTTTTGAAAGACCACCAACAGAAAATTGCATGTACCCAAATCCCCATCACAGCCTGTTTCTAGAGAACCTAAAACATATTTAGCTCTTTACTCTTGATTAACAGTAAAGGCCTGAAAATTATTGAAAAGCCTTGGGAGCAGGGGTCGGGCTTATCAACGCAGAGATTCACTCAAGGGAAGACAGGGGTGGTTGTTTATTGGAATCTCTAACACTAACATCCTTATTTCTTTTCTTCTTGACTGGTTTCAAGAGAAGAGAGGGAGAGGGGAACTGCTAGTGATTTGGGAAGTAAGCAAAGAGGAAGTTGAGGAGCCCAGTATGTAGTAAGGAAATATTCACTTAACACCCCTGTTTTCCACTCAGTAACTTTGTCCTCAGTTATCCTTGTGCTTCCAGTCCAGGGGCCCTCTGTTTTACTCTCTCCAGGGACTAAACCTATAGTCCTCTGCCTGGGGGGAAAGGCCTGCAGCTTGGAGAGTGGGAAACGTGAACTAAGACTACTTTCCAACTACCTTTCACCCAGTTCTCCTGATTTTGGCTTGCTGTTCTAGAAGAACCTAAGACTGCCAATTTCTTTCTTTCTTTCTTTCTTTCTTTCTTTTTTTTAATTTTGCCATGAAAATAGGCCATTCTTAGCTTTCCCTGGGTTTCAGCTTTCTTGGAACTTCTAAGTCAATTACCATATGCCCCTGTTTTCGAGCCTCCAAAATTATTTTGCTATTGTCTCTTCTGTTTTCTTTGTCCTCAAGAATTTATAACTTTCTATTTTAAATTCCCTTATAGTAGTTTTAGTGGGATTCTGGAGAAGCAAAAGTAAATGTGTAGATTCAACTCACCATCTTATCCTAGGAAAAAACCTTCAGTGTTATTTGGAAGACACGTCCTCCCAGGGTTAGCCTTCCAATGAATCCCTCAGATGACAGGCAAGTGAGAAATGCCAAGCAATGGAGCCAAAGGCCTGGGATGGGAGTTCTGTCCCTCAGTGGAGGATCCTGCTCCCTCACAAGTCCAAATTTCTTTCCTTAGTCACCGCCTGAGCCTATCTCTGAGAATAAAGAGCTGACTCCTGACTATGATCATTGTTGCGGTTTGTATACGAGTTATCCCCTAAAAGCTCCTTCATTAATGCAGAAATGTCCAGAGGGGAATTGATTAGATTATGAGTGTTATAACTTAATCAGTGGGTCAATCCATTTGCTGGATTAATAATTTAATAATTATTGGGTGATAGGTGTAGGTAGGTGGGGTATGGCTAGGGGAGGTGGGTCTCCAGAGGCATGTCATGGGGAATTTTATCTTATTCCCCTCATTCCTCTGCTCTCTCTGCTTCCAAGCTGTCATGAACTGAGCAGCTTTCCTCTGTCACGTCCTTTACCTGCAGCCCAGAGCGGTGGAAACAGCCAACATGGACTAAATCTCTGAAACCCCCATGAGCCAAAATAGATTTTTCCTCCTCTAAGTTGTCCTTGTCAGGTATTTTGGTCACAGAAATAAAAAGCTGACTAACACAATCATGAAGGTTGAAAGGCAGAAAGCTAAGATAACCAGGGAAGCCTGCCTAGAGGGGATGCTACAGCAGCTGGAGAACATTCTAGAAAGCCCGCCTATGTTTTCTTGTTATCTCTCTTCCCTGTCCTTCCTTTGAGATGAGATGATGGTGGTTGAAAGCTACTTGGGTAGATTAGATAGGTTGAAATGAAGAAAGAAGAAAACCACCATAGTTCCTTTTCACTAAAATGAGTTGTGAGCTAAGTATCCCATTTTGCTTCTTTCTCTTTCAAGCTCAGACCTAAAAACTTTGCAGAGAGAAATGCAGTGCCATAGTTGGGGCAGAAATTGTGGTGATGGTGGCATTCTAATGGTGATGGCAGCAGTTCCAGCTAGGAGATGTATAACCTATAGCTAGAGAAGCTGAGTCAGGCAGCGTGCTTGACTCCACAGATGGAAATGGAAAGTTCCCTGATGGTTGTCTATAAGTAATGGGAAGATTGAAGCCAGTGGATAAATACTCCCAGCCCACTCCTTATCCAGGAGGACAATGCTGAGAGCGATTTCAGAAAGTTGTTTCCTTGGTTCCTAGTAGGAGTAAGTCTCAATTATGGGTAACTGGGCAGTAACTTGCCCATCAATACAACTTAGTGTTATTGGTTTCTTTCCCTTCCATATCTTGCTCTCTCTACTTTTTCACTCCTATTTTCTAGGATCACCTTCCAAATAAATTACCTACATTCAAATCCCTGTACCCAGGGATCTACTCTTGAGAAAATCCACACTAAGACAAATGTTCTCCAGTCTGAGAGTCTTTGTAGGTTGTACCATCTCTGGGAAATTGTGCCATTGCTGTTCTGTATCTGTGTCTGCTTCCAGCTAGGAAGCTCCCACACAGAATCCTGAACACACTTGTATTTTGGGAACTCTGAGTTCTGTTTGGTAATTGGGCCTGTGTACCAGAAGGCAAGATAGCTTGTTGGTGGTTGGGGAAATAGAATCCCTGGCTCCCAGCCTCTTCACTGGCCTGAGGGTGGACACAAAGCCAGGCCCAAAGATGCCACACACACACAGGTACTTTTGCTTCCTCCCCTTTCTCACTGCTGCATGGTCTTGCACACACATCCTGCTTGAGAAGCAACCCTGCCCCCCCCCCCCCACACACACACACACAAAGGCAAGGTCACATTCCAGCAAGAGGTCCACACAGGAGGGGAGACCGGCCTGAAAGATCTCTTCATTATTCTTGGAATGAAGGATCTCAGGGAATACAGGAGGACTCCTCCTGCTCTCACAGCACAGTGGGACTCCTCTGCTGGCCCAGTTCAAGGGGTCAAAGTATTGTATGGTCAACCCTTGAAGGGGTCAGTCATAACTCTGGCTAATTAAACACTTAAGTGATTGACCAGAGGAAGTATATTTTTTCTGAGATGGTGTTCACCGCTCAACAGATAGACAGGCCCCCCACCCCAAGACTTACCTACCACTAGGTAGGGAAGAGGGTTTGGGCTCTAGACAATCTTTGATTTCTAGCTTCTGTTTGAAAGACTGATTTTTCCTTCACTAGTCAGATAGTCTTTGACAAACATGCATTAAGTGCCAAATCCAAACATGACTAAATCCAGCTCCCTGCTCCCACTGTAGTTACTATACAGAAAGTTGCTATTCTAAAATTAGTCACAGACATTTGGTTTAAAATTAGGCATCATTTTTTTCAGAGATCTTGAAGGACTTCTGACCATACGGATAAGGGCAGAGTTTTCTGAGATGGGTTGGGGTGAGGAAATACTTTAAAAGAGACATAATGGCTGAGCACAGTGGCACATGCCTGTAAAATCAGCTACTTGGGAGGCTAAGACAGAAGGATTGTAAGTTCAAGGCTAGCCTCAGCAACTTAGTAAGACCCTGTCTTAAAATGAAGAACTTGCTGGGTTCTGGGGCACACACCCATAATCCCAATGGCTGGGGACTGCAAGTTCAGAGCCAGCCTCAGCAACAGCAAAGCATTAAGCAACTCAGTGAGACCCTGTCTCTAATAAAATACATAATAGGGCTGGGGTTGTGGTTTAGTGGTCAAGAGCCCTTGAGTTCAATTCCTGGTACCCCCCCCCAAAAAAGAAGAATTTGCCGGGTGCTCACCTGAAATCTCAGCAGTTTAGGAGGTTAAAGAAAGAGAATCAGGAGCTCAACGCCAGCCTCGGCAACTTAGTGAGGCCCTATGCAACTTAGCAAAACCCTGTCTGTAAACAAAATATTTAAAAAGGGCTGGGGATGTGGCTCAGTGCTTAAGCACCCCTGTGTTCAATTTCCAGTATCACTAATAATAATTCTTATTAATAATTATTTATTATATTATTATTAATTGCTATATTATTATTATAAGGAAACTATAATATAGGATGGAGATAGGAGAGGTCAGGAGGAGGGAGTGAAGAATGTCTGAGTTTTTCTTTTCCTTTTTTTTTTAGTTGTAGACAGACACAATACCTTGATTTTGTTTATTTTATTTATTTTTATGTGGTGCTAAGGATTGAACCCAGTGCCTCACATGTGTTAAGAAGCACTCTACCACTGAGCTATAATCCCAACCCTCTGAGTCCTTTTTGTGCTGCTAGAACAGAATACCCAGGACTGGATGATTTATGAAGAACAGAGATTTATTTCTTACAGTTCTATAGGCAGGGAAGTCCACGATCAATGGGCTGGCATCTGGTGGGGGCCCTCTTGCTACATTGTCCGTGGTGGAAGGCAGAAGAGCAAAACAGTGCACATAGGAGAAAGAGAAAAGGGAAGGGGACCAAATTCATCCTTTTATTAGGAGCTCACTCCCACAATAATGGCATTAATCCATTCACCTAATCACCTCTTAAAGGTCCCACTATTGCATTAGTGACTAAGATTCCAACACACAAAATCTGGGGGACACTGGGGCTGGGGCTGTAGCTCAGTGGTAAAGTGCTTGCCTCGCATGTGTGAGGCACTGGGTTCGATCCTCAGCACCACATAAAAATAAATAAAGATGCTGTGTGTTCATCTATAACTAACTAAATAAATATATTTTTTAAAAAATCTGGGGGACACATTTAAACCATACAAAGGGGATAGATACACACATAGGGACATCTTCTGAAGCACTAAACAGTGAAGTCTTTCCCACCCCTCCCCTGCCTTTCATGTGGAATAAGGGAACATGTTAGCTGGGAAAGTCACTCCTTCAAATTCTGAATGCCTGGAAACCCACCTAAACCCTCCAGAGACCTCCTTTGATGCACCCGTACCCCTCCATCACATGTATTTTGCCTAGAGAAATGGGAGTGGTTGGGAGTGGGGGAGGGCAGTGAGTTGACCCTTGTGCATCATTAAACAATTTTCTCTTTCTCTCTAACATCTAATTTTCCTAAGGACAAAAGACACGAAGCTGGAGCCACTCCACCCTCTACCCTGTAGCCTGTTTGGACTAGCAATTACTAACCAAGCTTTATAAACAAATAAAACAGGTTTCCAAACACAGACCTAGGGAGGGAAGTCATAAGAAGGAAGAAGAAAAGGAACTCAGCATTTCTCTCCCATTTGAAACCTCCCTGGGCTGCCAGAGAACATTGCCTCCACCAATAACTACTTCATGTCCATTGTGCACCAATCACATGCTTGGTTCTAAGGAGTCACTGCTTCTGATGTTAAAGGACTCATATTCTGGTGGGAGCCAAAATATGCAAATGAGCAGGACTTCAAAGGGCACCTAGCAAGCAGAGAGAAGGGTAAATTGCACAGGTGGGGATTTCAAAGGAAAGTATGGCAATGGGTTAAGGCAGTAAGGAGACCCTCCCAAAAAAGTGAATTCTTAATATTTAATTTTTAAAGAACAGTTTTAGATTCACAGCAAAATTGGGAGGGAAATGAAGAAATTTCCCTTTTACTCCCCACACATGCATAACATCCCCAGTTATCAACATCTTCCATCAGACTGGTACATTCGTTACAACTGATAAACCTATATTGACACATCATTATTACCCAAAATCCATAGTTTACATTAGGCGCTGAATTACTCTTGGTGTTGTATATTCTACAGGTTTGTTCAAATGTATAATGACTTGTATTCACCATCACAGTATCATACAGAGTATTTCCACAGACCTAAAAATCTTCTGTGGATTTTTGGAGGAAAAAAACAACTTTTATGTGTTGCTAGATAAGTGTTGCTTTCCTTGTAAAGAAATCAACAGGAAATGAAGTCACTGATGATGAAACACCATGATGGTATTCTGGCAATGGCTGGAAAATAAGGTTTAAGGTGCAGGATGGAGCAGGAAATGAAAAAAAGGCAGATTTACATATCATGAGAATAGATTTGCATGGGAATGGATTGAGGTGCCTGCAGCAGCCCAATTTAGACAATGACAAATATCAGTATCAGCAAAACTGTGTTGAAAAGCCCCTCCTGGTAACCGCTGTGACTGAGAGCAAGGTAGGTAGCCTTCCCCCAGCGTCCTGGCTTGATTGGCAGAGAAGAAATGGGTCCACAACCCCAGGACAGGCCACTCCAATGGAAGAGCTGCTCTCTTTCCCCAGCACATGCCTATACCCATCTCTCACCTTGGGGTACTGTGACCAATTAGTAGCAGGCTACTTCTTGAGATGTTCACTGATGTTTCCTCTTAATTCCCCCCTTGTTTTGGAGGCTTATGGTTTGCCGAAGAAGGAGGAACAGACCTGCAGGCATTTTCCATGATGACATTTTCTTTCCTAAAGTTAAGCTACTGAGCTATTTGTGGTCTATATGAGGAGTCCAGGAGGGTAGGGTAAGGAAGGAGAACTTTAGAGACGGACATGGGGACTGAGGAAAAGGGGGCGATCAAGTCCTGAGCTGCAGTGCCTACACTGCTCAGAAGCCTCAGAAGAGGTTGTGAGGCCTGCTGTTTGCTCCCAGCTCCAAAAGCGGCAAAGTCAAGGAAGTGGGAACAAGAACATACTGTACTAAAGACAAGAGATCCTTGGAGCTGCATTAGACCCTTGGTCTTGGTATTACAGGAAAGGCTGAGTTCCCACCAAAACCGAGGTCAATTTCTTGTCTTTCCTTTAGAATGGAAGTTGGGGATTGAGAGGAACAGTTAAGACATATTTAAATAAATACAAGCACTGTTTCTCGCACACACTTCTCTCCACTATCTGGGCAGAGTCCAGGTCTCATCCATCACACCGTCCTGCAAGGACTGATGGAGGAGGGGATGGTGTGCACGTCTCCCCATCAAATAATGGGTACCCCATCTCATGCGCATCCCAGTGTCCCCGAGGATTCCTAGGCGGCATGCTCGAAAGAGATGGTGTTTCAGCTTTTCAGTGTCTAAAAATGCTCCCAGGGCAAGCAAAATTCTATACTCTTCAGCAAGACAGACTAAACCCTCACAGTTTTGTGGTTAGACCACGCCAGCCGGCAGGGCGGGACCAGGCCTGGGCAAGGAACCGCGCGTTTGCGCACTGTCGACGCTGAAGCCAAGGGCCCTCCCCGAGGTGGGCGGGGACTGCCCGGGCATCCGGGTCCCTCACCCCGCCCCCGCTGCATGAATGAGAGGCGCGGCGAGCGCCCCTCCCCCGCCGGGCCCGCCCCTCACCGGGGGCCGCCGAGCGCAGTCTGCAGTCGCCACCTCAGTCGCGCCAGGTCCTGACGGACTCTTGCCTCCCGCAGCCCGCAGCCCTCTGCCGGGCGCTGACGGTCCCGCACGCCCGCCGCCGCAGTAGCCGGCGCAGCCGAGTAAGTGAGCTAGCGAGGACCGGGACGCCGAGGCCGCCGCCCCCGGGCTGGGTCTTGAGGGACGGGGCGGGTCCGGGTCCAGGATGCTGAGGAGACCGCGGGCCCGCGTCAGCCTTCCCTACACACTCTAGGGCGCCTCGGCGGGCTGGGCGAGGGGCGGAGGGCTGAGACAGTTGCCTCAGGCCGGGGAGGAACACGAAGAAGGGTTCAGCGCGGCCCGGGGCCGGGGAGCAGTGAATCCTGCACAAAGGGCGGCGTGGGGCTGTCACCCGGAGGTCACCCAGGGCAGGTTCGCGGCCCCCCTCACGCCCCGCCGGCCAGAGCCCTGGCGTCGGGTCCCCGGGCGTGGGAGGCGGCGGGGCTGAGCAGAGAGGCGAGGAGGAGGATGTCGAGGACAGCTGCCTAGGTGCTGGCGGTGCGGACGCCCCGTGGGGGGCGCGGCGTGGCAGTGTTTTCCTGGTCCCGATCCTCTCCTCTGCTTTCTTTGTGGTGCGTGGCTGGTGTCTGGTTGTCATAGTGTGCACGGCAGTGGTCTGCGTTGAGACCTCTCCCTTAGGCTTACTCATTAGTGGAAATCATATGGTGGCCTCATCATGGGGGGAGGTGTGCTCCCACAGGCCAGAGATTTGAGGAGCCTCCTTTGTTTCCGGAGACCTGCTGGGGTGTATATGAGAGAGAAACACCCATGAAATGAGAGAATCTGAGATCATCAAAAAGGATATAAGGGGAAAAGGGGTATTGAAGGAAAAAAAAAAAAAGTAACTTCACACCTTTATCCAGTTCTGTGGTATTATTTTCAAACAGCAGTTTTTTGGTTTCCTATTGTAAAACCCGTGGTTTTCGTTAATTGAAAATATGCATGAGTATTCTCTTCTAGCGGTATATTTAGAATATTTTGCTTTGTGGGGTGTTAGTTAATGGCAATATATCTGTGTACATGGGAATACTCCAACACATCGGACACTGCTTTCTGGCTTTAATTCATTGATCATGTCTTTATACTTGAGAACAAGTCTGTAGGAATACTCCAATATGTCTAGGACACTGTTTTCTGGAATCCCCAGTATAGGCAGATTTCATTCCTGACTCCCTGGGTTAAGAAGGTGGTCCAGCAGATTCTTTCCACCTCCTTGCTTTTTTTTTTTTTTTTTTTTTTTTTTTTAATTCCTAGTACTTTGGCAAAGATTTTTATTGCATATACCCTGGCATGTGCCCTTCCTTTGATCTGAATTTTCCTGTATTCTGTTGTCTGGTTGTGTAGCCCAGCTCAATGGCTCCTCTTACAGGACTGTTGGAAAACAGAACACCTTTTTTCATTGTCCTCTTCCCCAGAGAGAAAGCGAAGAAGCACTGTAGGTTTCCATAGATATTGGCTGAATAGGACTGCCTGTCTAACTTTGTTGTCTTGGTAAAGTTATGAGGAGTTACAGTTAATGTAGACCAATTAAAAGGAGGCCATTGGGATACCACCATCTATTCCTTGCTACTTTTTGAAGTATTAATCAAATCTTAGAAGATACTTGTTTTGTTGGATGATTTTCAGTTTCTTTTTCACCATTCTAATTTTGTACAGTGATGGGAAATTAGGTAAATTCAGTTGCAAAAACACACTTTCAAAATATTTTTATTATAACATTTTAATTCAAAATAGGGGAGGTAAAAAAAAAAAAAAAATTAGGAGCTGGGCGTGGTGGCACAGCCTATAATCCCAGGGGCTCAGGAGGCTGAGGCAGGAGGATGCAAACTCAATACCAGCCTGAGGCCTTGTCTCAAAATTTTAAAAATTTTATAAAGGGGGACACTGGGGATGTGACTCAATGGTTAAGCACCCCTGGGTTCAATCCCTGTTACTGCCTCCCCCCAAAAAAAAAAATTAAGAGGAGTTTATATTGGATGGCATGAATAGTTGGGTGTGTCCAGTGTTCTAAGATTATTTATTTATTTTGGGGGTACCAGCGATTGAACTCAGGGGCACTCAACCACTGAGCCACATCCCCAGTCCTATTTTGTATTTTATTTAGAGACTGGGTCTCACTGAGTTGCTTAGCGCCTTGCTGAGAAGCCAGCTGAGGCTGGCTTTGAACTCTGAGATCCTCCTGCCTCAGCCTCCTCAGCTGCTAGGACTTGCAAGCATGCATCACCATGCCTGGCAAAGTATTTTTTTTAGTTGCCAGTGGACATTTATTTTATTTATATGTGGTGCTGAGAATCAAACCCAGTGTCTCACACATGCTAGGCAAGTGCTCTACCACTGAGCTACAATCCCAGCCCTAAGATTATTTATTTTTGAATCATATGTGTTTTAGTTCCTAGTAGTTTGGGATGCAAAATGAAATGTAAACCTTCACAACATCTGTTTATGTATATTCCTTCTGTTTAAAACATTTGTTTTTTAAATTGAAGGGGAAATTTTCCACTGGTTGGATCAAGCTCTGTTATTCTTGGTAAAATTCTTACCTTATGCTACCAAGTTCAAATTCTTTTTTTGTAAGAGTTAAAATTATTAAAAGTTGACATTTTTAATTAAAGAAGTTTGGGTTTTGTGATGTTCTCTCTATTAAAATAAAATTTAAATATCAATGAATTTAGCTTGAATAAATTAATTTTAAAACTATGTCACTTGCTGGGCGCGGTGGCGCACGCCTGTAATCCCAGCACTTTGGGAGGCTGAGTCAGGAGGATCGCGAGTTCAAAGCCAGCCTCAGCAATGGCGAGGCACTTAGCAACTCAGTGAGACCTTGTCACTAATAAAATACAAAAAAAAAAAAAAAGGGCTGGGGATGTGGCCCAGTGGTCTAGTGCCCCTGAGTTCAATCCCCAGTACCAAAAAAAAAAAAAAAAAAAAAACTATGTCACTAATATTGAAGCAACCCCAATACATTTATAAACTGCTTGTCTTGCCTGTATAAGACATTTTTTAGGAGTACTTTTAAAATAAATTATAAAGGAAAGTTTTAGATAAACAGTATAACCGGAATTATCACTGTAATAGTCTTGTATAGTACTGCAATTTCATAGAACTTTAATTTTGCAAGAGTGACTTGGCCATTTTTTACATTAACAAAGGAATGTTCATGAATTTGCATGTCATCCTAGTGCAGGGCCCATGCTAATCTCTTTATCATTCACAGTTTTAGTATGTATGCTGTTGTAGCAAGCACAACAAAGGACCCCTAATACAGCCTGACCTTGTTATTCAGCATTCTGTTAATCAAAATCTTTACCAACTTAGAGTCTAATGTTTCTGTAGTATGGTAATCGAAGAAAAATTCTGAAGTGACTTCTATAATATCAAAATAGACTGTTATGTTAAATGTTTTAGTAGTAAATATATTATTTACATTCACTAGAATACTAATATTGTTATATTAGTCATGATATAGTTGTATACATGGTGACATTTTAAAAAAATATTTTTAGTTGTAGACGGACACAATATCTTTATTTTTTTTATTTACTTACTTTTATGTGGTGCTGAGGATTGAACCCAGTGCCTCACATGTGCAAGGCAAGTGCTCTAACACTGAGCTACAGCTCCAGCAACAAAGGAATGTTCATGAATTTGCATGTCATCCTAGTGCAGGGCCCATGCTAATCTCTTTATCATTCACAGTTTTAGTATGTATGCTGTTGTAGCAAGCACAACAAAGGACCCCTAATACAGCCTGACCTTGTTATTCAGCATTCTGTTAATCAAAATCTTTACCAACTTAGAGTCTAATGTTTCTGTAGTATGGTAATCGAAGAAAAATTCTGAAGTGACTTCTATAATATCAAAATAGACTGTTATGTTAAATGTTTTAGTAGTAAATATATTATTTACATTCACTAGAATACTAATATTGTTATATTAGTCATGATATAGTTGTATACATGGTGACATTTTAAAAAAATATTTTTAGTTGTAGACGGACACAATATCTTTATTTTTTTATTTACTTACTTTTATGTGGTGCTGAGGATTGAACCCAGTGCCTCACATGTGCAAGGCAAGTGCTCTAACACTGAGCTACAGCTCCAGCCCACATGGTGGCTTTTTGATATCCAAAACTGGGATCCATAATCCTCCCAACAATGTCTGCTGACAAAAGTAAAATGTTTTTCCATTAAGCATTCTTTATTAATAATTGTTTTTTATTTTAAAATTAATAGTAGTTTTATTGTAACATATTAGCTTACATCAGATAAAATCTTTTTAGACTGGGAAATTATTTAAAAATCAGCAATTTCACATGATTCAAACTCAGCCAACTCTTAGCACTTACTTTTGGTATTCCTTATTTATTTTGTTTTTAATTTTCATACTACTATTTCTTGGTTTTTTAACCTTTGGGGAAAAAAATGGACTTCTACTTTGGAAATTGAGGATTTAGCTATTTCATATATAACTGTCCTTCATCCTTGCTGGTACTTCACAGTTTTCAGTTACGTCAGTATTTAGTGTTTTTATGACTATGAACTATGCCTGTTATTCACAGATGAGCCATGTAGAGTACTATTATTACATTTTCTTCTTATGCAACTTTTATATTTCTCTTCAGTTAAGTAATTGCTTCTTGTTTTTTATTTGCTTAGTTGTGTTTGTATCAGTCACCAATTCATCCTCCAACTATGACAAAACTGATCATCTTTCAGTATTTAAAGGTAACCTTGTGGTTTCATTTCATTTTCCTGGGGGATGGTCCTACTGGAGCCCTCCCTTTCCTACTCCAGTTTGTATTGTTTTGCTTTCAGAGTGCATAGGCATCATCCTAGGAGTTCCCTTTGTCATTATCTTGGGAATTCCCTTTGCCATTCCTCTGTGTAAGATATCCTATTTCTTGGATCCTGTGTCTTCCTTATTCCTTAGTAGCTTCCTGAGAAATGGTATTTAGAAAGTCTGAAATTCCTTCTTGAATTTAGTATTTGCATATCTGGAAATGTCTTCATCTTACCCACACATTTGAATGGTGGTCTAGTTCAGTGGTGAAATATAGATTGAAAATTAATATCCCTCTTTGAAGGCATTGTTCCACTGTAAGCTTCCAGTGTTGCTATTGAGAAGTTCAATGGCATTCTAATCTCTAATCCCTTTTTATTCCCATTCTAGAAGATTTTAGGGCCATCGGTTTATCTGTGGCATTCCTAACATTTCCAGATGTATCTTGGTATAGCTCTTTTTCTTTCCTTTTGCTTGTGGAGTAGATTATACACACACGTGTACCATTGTCTATATACATGTGCACCATCTCACTGTCTTCCTCCTCATTTCTTCTTTACCTCAAACCCCCTCATAATTCCTCATTCTTACATTTGAGCCTTGCATCATCAACTCTTCAGGGATCTATCCATGTCAGATACCCACATGCTCCCATGTTGCTCATCTTTAAAAAACATAACAAATTACAACTTTCCTTGCCTTATATCCATCATCTCCTGTTTACCTGCATAGTTATAGTCTCACGTGAGATGTGCACATTTCCTTCCTACCTCATTTATAGTACCTATCACATTTTGAAATCTATTGTTTACTGATCTTTTTGTCACTTATGCCCCCGAAATGTCAGCTTCAGGAAGGCAAGGACCTCATCTGTCCTGTTTACTATTATATTCCCTAGAACAGCTGCACATTTTAAACAATTTTTTTATATTTATTTATTTGCTTTTAGTTTTACACAATGCGTTTATTTTTACGTGGTGCTGAGGATCGAACCCGGGTTGCGCTTGTCCTAGGCGGCGCTCTACCACTGAGCCACAACCCCAGCCCCATGTTTTTAAACTAGTAACATAGCTCTTCCTTTTTGAAATTTTCTAATAAGAAAATATATTTTCATTTGTTTTTTGATTACCACTTTTTGCTGCTCTTAGAGTTGGAAAAACTTGTAAGTACTATACAAGTACTATATCATGATTGAATTTTTCCCTAGGTTCCATTTCATTCTTTCTTACGTATAGTTTAGTATTGGCAGTTTTCTACCTGTATTCCAGCATCAGATTGCTTGGAGTTGAATTCAACTCTTACTTACAAGTAACTATGAGCAGGTTTCTTTTCTTTTCTTTCTTTCTTTTTGTGGTACTGGGGATTGAACTCAGGGGCACTCGACCACTGGGTCACATCCCCAGCCGTTTTTTGTATTTTATTTAGAGATAGGGTCTCACTGAGTTGCTAAGTGCCTTGCCATTGCTGAGGCTGGCTTTTAATTCGCAATCCTCCTGCCTCAGCCTCCCCAAAGTGCTGGGATTACAGACGTGCGCCACTGCGGCCGGCAAGCAGGTTTCTTAACGTCTCTGTTTCTTCATCTCTAAGATGGAAATAATGATGGTACTCACTGCATGTGCTTATTCTGTGAGCCAAATGAGATAACATGTGAAATGACAAATTCAATACTTGGAATGACAGTGAACTCAGTGAAAAACAATTATTATTGCAGCCTCCTCCAATTTATAAATTTGGCTATGACCCAGACTTTTTAATATTTTTGTTCAGAATACTTGTGTCTCCTAGGATATATTGGCTGTGAATATGACTCAGCTATTTTTGGTTTTGTTTTGTTTTCTGATTTCTTGCCTCTCTGTGCAGATTATCCTGTGTGATTGGTTGGTAAAATGATCTACAGTTGACAAATGAGCACCTTGTAGCGCTTCCCAGCAGTTTGGGTTATTTGATAAATCATTTTGATCATTTGATAAAATACTTTTATTTCAAGCCATATCCTGTTTTGTTTATCTTGCTCAGAGGTGAAGTTTCTTCTTCATGTTATTCCACATTAACTCCTCTTATTTCATATTTACTTAAACTTTCAAAACACCCAATATGTCATCAAATGGATTTTTTAAAAAGTAACTAAGACACTGATCTTTTCACATACTAGCTAGCTGGGAAAATAGATATAGGTAGCAATACAAAGTCTACTTTGAGGGTAACATGAAGAATACAGACAGGCTATAAAAGTTCAGAGTGGAACTGGGTCCTTTATGGGATGCTTTTATGCATGTTAAAATGTTTACTTTATCTTATTCCCTTATTTTTTGTCTTGATTTTTATTCTGGAAGTTTGCTTAATAATAATGGGAATATTTTAAGAGATCATGTACAAGCTAAAATTGAGAATAATTTTTAGTTTTAGAAATTGTTTCTGAAAGTAATTTAGCAATTATCCTGCCTCTTTTTTTTTTTTTTTTTTTTTTTAATTATTTAGATAGGTAGTAGGGACTCTCCAAATAATTTGAGGATTTCAGACCTCAGAGTATAGTGTTGGGTAAATTGAGGGTTCTTAAAAGAATGCCAGATGGTTTGAAAGAAGTTGTGAGCACTCCAACTAGCGCAGTCCTTTGAGAGCCAGCTGGCTAAGTCTCTTCTGTGCTGGAGGTAGGAACCAGACACTTTGTTCCATGCCAGCTGGCACATGAATAGCTGGCCAGTGGCTTTACTTTTGGTTGACCACTCTTGGGAAAGACAGTCTGTGCCCTCCATATGCCCTAAGGATAGTCTGGCACCAGAAGAGTTGCATTAGGCCTCCGTAGTGCTTGCTCCAGGGGCCAGAGCCAGCCTCCAGTAGCAAGGGAAAGGAAGCTACTTCTTAGATAGCATTACAAGTGTACCTCATGTTATTAATTACTTTGGAAAAGTTTAATGCAGCTTGAATTTTTATGGATTCAATGTTAAATATATTAAAGTTGCTTACAAATATTTTATATTCTAAGTAACTACCAGTTTACATGCTTTCAATGTTCCTGATCAACTTTTCTTAAAGGGAGGTTTGCCTGTTCTTTTCATGGTCATCATCATCTTCTAAAGTTCTGGTCATTAGGAAGTAAAATTTTTCCTCATATCATAATGCTTGCTCCTATATAAAGTATAGGCTTCAATAAAAGGCTAATTTTGTATATTGTCTTAAAATATGTCTCATTTTATCTGTTCTTTATATTTTCTTAGGCAGGTTCTTGTATCAGATACAGTTCTTCACTTTTAGCAAACTTAATGTCAGTAGTTTGAGAGTGAAAGAAACACCAATGTGGCACTGCGGGTAATGTGAGCATTCATTATGATGATATTGACTATTCTCAAAATTAATGGTTTCACCACAGTCTATCACTATGGTTTTATGTTGCTTTAAAAAAAAATTTATTTTTCAAGCTGGGCACAGTAGTGAATGCCTGTTATCCCAGTAACTGGGGAGGCTGAGGCAAGAGGATGGCAAGTTTAAGGCCAGTTTCAGCAAGACCCTGTCTCAAAATAAAACAGTGAAAAGGGCTGGGGATATAACTCTGTGGGGAGCACCTCTAGGTTCAATCACTGGTACCAAAAAAAAAAAAAACCAACTTTTTTTTTAATCCAAATTTGGAGATTGAATGGTGCTGCATTACCTATACTTGTTAAGTTTATCTAGGCAGACAAAAAAATTTATGAACTATCTGTATCTCTATGATTCCCTCCCACATCTGAATATTTGAAATTATGTTCTGTATCATAAACTTGCAGTAGAATCTAGGTATCATATCCATATAATCTTTTGATCTTGAACTGAATAAAAATTTGGCAGATAATGAAACATCAAGTTATGAGTTAATGTAGTTTGTGGGAAATGGGTGGGTAGGGAAATCAAAAGTGTAGGTTGTCATTCTTTTTCTTTAGCATAAAGGAAATTGTAAAACTCCCCAAAAATGTTTCGGAAATCTTATGCATTGCTATAGCTATTTTTTTTTGCTCACACTTGTTGATTATCTCTGAAAACAGGCTAAAAGGACTTCTTATGGGAGTGACAAAGATTATTTTAAAAATCACAAAGCATTATGTTAATTAGGGCAATATATTATACTGAGAAATATCTCTTATTAACCTATACTGAAAATATTTCATGCCTGTAGCTTTACATGTATTTCTTATTTACTCCTTATAGCCATCCTCAAAACATTATTATGTATGATAAAACTAAAGGTGAAAAAAGTAACCTGTTCAGGTTCACAAATCAAGGGCCAGGTTTAGAAGCCAGGCCTTCATCCTCAGTGCCCATCACCTGTCACATGTGATGACTTTTAGAAGAGAATGATTGGAAATAAGGAGAGATTTAGGGGGAATCTACATGTTTTTATCTCTTCTAATACTCTTGCAGAACTACTGCAGAAAATAAAAAAGGAAGCAAATAAAAATGACTTTTTAGAATTAGAATGGGTCAAAGGGTGCGTGTGAGTTTCCTAGGGTTACCATAACAGATTATCACTAAGTTAGTGGTTTATAACAGCAGAAATTTATTTTCTCAGAATTCTGGAATCAGAAGTCATAAATCAAAATGTCAGCAAGGCACTCCCTTCAAAGATTCTAGGGGAGAATACTTCCTTACTTATTCCAGGTTCTTCCAGTGTCTTCATGGTGGCCTTCTCATATTTCTCTCTCTTATAAAAACACTCACTGCCATTGGATTTATAGTCTACCCAAATAATCCAAAAAGATCTCATCTCCAAATTCTTAATTATATCTGCAAAAACTCTTTGTCCAAATAAAGTCATATTTACAGGTTTCTGGAGTTAAGATATGGACATATCTTTTGGGGAGCCACCAATCAACCCACTACAGGAGGTGAGAACTTTGTTGGTGATAATTTTCTATTTCACTGCTGTGTCACACAGAATCATATATTAGACAAGTATTCAGTAGACCAAGATACAAAATAGGCAAAAGTATTGGAAATATAGAAGGACAAAAAAACAAAAGTTCAGGCTGGGCGCCGTGGCACACACCTGTAATCCCAGCACTTAGGAGGCCGAGGCAGGAGGATCGCGAGTTCAAAGCCAGCCTCAGCAATCGCAAGGCACCTAGCAACTCAGTGAGACCCTGTCTCTAATAAAATACAAAAAAGGGCTGGGGATGTGGCCCAGTGGTCGAGTGCCCCTGAGTTCAATCCCCGGTACCAAAAAAAAAAAAACAACAAAAGTTCAAAGGAAGGTTTTGGGAATTAAGGCAGATTTCATGGTAGTACTCATTGAAACAAATCATAAAAGATGAACAGATTTTTTTTTTTTTTTTTTTTTTGGTATTGGGGATTGAACTCAACCACTGAGCCACATCCCCAGCTCTATTTTGTATTTTATTGAGAGACAGGGTCTCACTGAGTTGCTTAGCACCTCATTGTTGCTGAAGGCTGGCTTTGCACTCCCGATCCTCCTGCCTCAGTCTCCCGAGTCACTGGGGATGGACAGATTTTTATCAGATAGTTGGGGAGTGCAGGTCGTAGAAGTATCAATAATAAAGATAGGAAGGCATCTTTGCGCAGCCATAACTAATGCATTTAACTAAAGTATAGAATTTAGGGAAATAATGGAAAAAGAAAAAGCCTAAGCCAGTTCATGGGAGGGCTGTAGTATTGGGTTGATGAATTTGTATTCAGTTTAGAGTTATCTACCCATGAGAACATATTACAAGAATTTCTAACAAGTGCCTTCAGAACTATTATAAAGTCCTCTGAAAAAATATGTAGATTTTTTTTCTATAGGAATATTTCAGAAGGGTTCAAAACTCTTAAAAAGATTAAGGAACACTGCTTTATTAGAAATGAAATGTTTTATGCTTTGGAAATGTTTCAGGAAATCTATTGATTTTCTTTTTGGTTTACTTTGAATTACTTGAAAGATAATTTGAAAATTGAGCTCCAGAGAACCTTAGTCAGCACTATTTGTGGAATACATTGTGAATGCTGCATAATAAAAGTTCAGATACTATTTCAGGAGGGATATGAAGGCCTTGGGTTCTTAGAAAAGTAATCAAATGATTACACATAAAGAAAAATGCACAGCATTCAGTTCAGAATGCAGCTGTGACATCTGTTTTCTATTTCTCCGTTTTCTCAATTTCAATTTGCTCCACCACCTATTTAGAACTTTGTATATAAAGGCATGACCAGTTCTGAAAGGAGGGATGCTGCATTCCTAAAAGGTTTTTTGTTTGTTTGTTTGTTTGTTTTTAGTATATTCTATAAAACTGTTTGTTCTTTATGGTTGTTTTTCAGTGAAATAACCTACTTCAATAATAATACAATATTTATTTTGCATAACTGGCAGTATTACACAAGAAGAAAATTGATATATTTTCCATGTAACTCATTCCACGTCTATATAATTAGCCAAAATGAAAAATTTTCATTGATCCCTTTGTTCTCTGCCTGAGATTAATATTACTTAATAGATTTACCTGTACTGTTTTTTTAGATTTCTCTGCTACTGAAATTCTTCTTTAGAAATTTTTATTATGAAAAATTGTGTACACTCAAAAGTAGAGAGTAGTGCTAAATATCCTCATTTGCCCATAATTCAGATTCAACTGTTAATAAAGTTTTTGCTATATTTGTTCATTAATCCTTTTCGTTTTTATCTTTCCTTGCTGAAGTATTTTAAAGCAAATTCCAGATATTTACCCTACCATACT
Organism: Tamias sibiricus; assembly: GCA_025594165.1. Classification (NCBI taxonomy): domain Eukaryota; kingdom Metazoa; phylum Chordata; class Mammalia; order Rodentia; family Sciuridae; genus Tamias; species Tamias sibiricus. Next base: position 181,534,218 of record CM046659.1, on the reverse strand, counting down.
TCTATACACATCTCTAAAAAATAAGGACATTTCCTTATAGAAACAAAGTGCCATCCTCACATCTAATAAATTAGAAGTAAATTCTGGGTATCATCTCATAGCTAGACCTGATTTAGTTTTGCCTGATTGACTTAAGAATCATTTTTAGAGATTTGTGGGATCCAGAGTCTACAGATAACATTGGTCATTTTGTCTCTTGTGCCTGTTTTGATCTAGGGCAATTCCTCCTCCTCTTTTTGTTTTGTTTTGTGTCATGGACTCATTGCAGGAACTGGGTCAGTTATCCTTGAAACCTTCTCTCATTTGTGATTTGTCCACTTGCTTCATCATGGTGGTGGTTTTTGCTCCATTCCTTAATTTCCTATAAATGGAAGTTAACTCTAGAAGCTTGATTAAAGTAAAATTTAAATTTGTTTGTCTATTTTTGGCAAGAATGCTTACCAGGTGCTTAATATTGCATCACATCTAGAGGCCTCCTATGTCTGGCTACCCCACTTCTAGTGTTGTTTAAAGACCCCATTGATGGTGACATCAGTATAGGTATCTTATCCAAAATGCAAAATAATTTTTCTTCTTCTGTCATGTCTTCCACATTTTATTAGCAAGAATTCTGTAAAGAAAATCTTTATTTCAACAGGGCTACCTGAAAGACAGTTTGTGTGAGAGGCTACCATAAAACTTTATATTATTGTGTCATTGATAAAAGATAACAAGCTTTAATCAGAATAAATGGAATCGAGTTCATTGAATTGAGGATTTAATCTTGTTTTAATGAGACACTGAAAAATTCTTGTACTATAGCAATATGTGAATGATTATTTTTCTGTTATCGTTGAGGTATGTATTCCAGTACCTCTGGAAGTTAAAAGTGGAGATACATGAAAATCTTTCATAAACTTGAATCAAGCAGTGGAGAGGAAAGAGAATTAGATTAGGATAAAAAGTCAGGGGATTCCCAAAGTTGATTTGGCCCAGCCCTCTTTCTTTAATGCAGCTGAATGTCTAATCCTTTCATTTGTCAGACTAGAATCTCTGGCAGGGTATAAATATCACTGTTTCTGAATAGTCCTGAGTCTAAAATAAAGAAGAATTGATAAAGAAATAAATACTATAAAAGACATTGTTTTAAAGTTTGTCGAGATGAAACAGGAAATAGTGATCATATTCAAGTATCTTTTTTCTATATTGTTTGCTTCTTTTTAAAATTTTTTTTAGTTGTAAGTGGACACAATGCCTTTATTTTTATTTATTTATTTTTATGTGGTGCTGAGAATCTAACCCAGTGGGTCACCCGTGCTGTGCTAGGGGGCTACTGTACCACTGAGCCACACCCCCAGCCCCTAGACTGTTTGCTTCTTAAGCAAGATATTATTCTTAGAGAGTTAAACTTTTGATCTAAAGCTACTTGGATTATAAAATGAACTCTGCTCCTCTGCTTATCCTACCTCTGCCCCTACCCTTGACTGAAATTAAGAGAATTTTTTTTAATAATAAAGAACTTCACTTGCCTAATTTTTATTATTTCTCAGAAATATTGCCATTCCAAACTCTTAATTACCCTGGGACTCATACTGATGGGGCCTACTAGTTTGAATACAGTCTGATCTGAAGTTTCTCTTTAGTTGCTTCTTTCTCCCATTTTAATTTGTCTATAAATCTTTCATGCAAAAGGAGCTTCACTTATCAGATCCATGGGGTACAAATCACCTGTAAAGACAGAATGAAAACCATAGGACATGCTGTGCCTTTTTAATGTGTTCTCTTATGTACTTTCTATCAATCAATTACTAGTTTGGGTGTGCATGTGTGTATGTGTGTATCCCTAAAGTATTTTCAGTGTTTGGGGGAAATTGTGTGTAAAGAAGGACAATTATATATTATAGAATTAATGCTTAAATATTTTAAAGGCTGAAGGAATTCTTCATTGAATGTTGGTCTTTTTATTTAAATTTTACTTTCTGGGAGAGAGTTTCTTGATCACCGATTCTCACAATACCTATTGTTTAATTTCATGTCTTCACTTTTTTTTAACTATACAAAAATGCTGAGTAAAGAAAGCCTTACTTGTTTGTCCTGCTGCATTTTACCTTAAAAGACTTTTTATACTTTTTCTGAATCCTTCTGTTCTGGGGAAAGTAACCTTGGTATCAAATGAAAAGTAAACAGATCAGTGTTCTCAGCTCAATAACCATCACTAGACAACCTCTAATTATATTATTTAAGAAGGCCATTAAAAGTATATGCTTAGTGTGATTTCTCCATAGGCAAACCCTTACTATGAATATACTGTTTACTTAAAAATAATAACACTGTCTTCTGAAAAATAAAGACTGTCATTAGTAAGGGATATAGCTCAATGGTGAAGTGCTTGCCTAGCATGCTGAAGGTACTGGGTTCTATCCCTAGCACCACAAAAAGTAAACAAATAAGACCACAGACAAAATCAGAATAATTGTTTTTATTCAGTTGAGCTAAATATGAAAACTGATTATTCCTCATCTGAGCTCTAAAATGGTTTTAGTGCTAAAAAATTATATTTTCTCAATTAAGCATAGATGTGGAATACCTAGTTATGTACAAGTCATTGTGCTAGGTGCTGAGCAGAAGGGTTGAGTTCATCTGTGGGATAAGGAAGATGCGCTTCTTTTTTTTTAATAACCTTTCTAGGAAATAGTTTCAATTCTTTTGCTTCCTAGCCCTCCCGTAAAGCAGCCAGAAAGCCCACTGTGCTTGGATAGCATCTTCCATCCTTTGTCCTCTTTCCTTGTTTGTAACTTGGGGGAGGGGAGGGGATAATAGAGCTAGAAACTGATGAACCACAATAGTTAGCGGCCTGCTCTTTGGAAGCTACAAAGCTTGTGCGGTTCTACCAGAAAAAAAAAAAAAGTAGTTTTTTTCTTTTTAAGAATATTTCAGTTTTTTCATCCAAATTCTGCTTGGATTTATTACTCTACCATTATTCACAATTCATCTATTGATAATCTCTTATATGCCATCATGTATTGTTCAGTATGAATTTATAGAGATGAAAAATTTTTGATAAAAAGTGCTTGATGAATTAACTCCACTACTTTCATTTTATTTTATTAAATGAAATTGTTATAGTTTAATTCTGCATTTATTAGACTTGAGGTTGTTATTTTGATTTTTTTTCCCTGAAATTTTTGGTATGATCTGACTTAAAATTTCCTGTTAAGATGAAGAAAACTGACATCTGAAAGGAATTTCAGTACCCTTCTGACTAAGATAACTTCCCACAAATGCAGTGAAATCAGTGGAGCCTGCACTTAGATTTTATTCAGGCTAACTTCCAACTCTCCTAAAAACCTAAGCATATTTTCTTTTGCATAGTAAATTCCAGATTTATTTTCACAAAGGCAAAAAAGTAGAATGATGTAAGGAAAAGCATATGGAATTTAAGCAAGTTCTAACCCTATTTGTTTATTGTGTAGCCTTTGGCTGCTTAGAATCTCTCAGCTTCAGATGGGGGTAATTACATTGAATACTTTCAAGTTGTTGTGGATGTTGTTCAGCTTCTTTAATAAAGTGCTTTCCTAATGTTTATTGTTACTGTATACAAAGGATGGGACCATGGAAGAAGTAAACACAAGAAAATCTCAGTCTTCTTCTTTTCATAAATATAAGGCCAGTTATGGTACCAGGCTTAGCCTAGTTACTGAGCTACGCTGGGTCAGAGGTTTCATTCCAGTGGTTATCAGATGATGGACACAATATCTTTATTTATTTTATTTAATGTGTGCTGAGGATGGAACCCAGTGCCTCACATGTGCGAGGCATGATATTTCAAGGTTTATCCTTGTAATCTTTTAGTTATATTAATCTTAGAGTCATTCTGACCTATCTGTAGGATAGGAAGGAGATGAAGTGATTTTTTTGTAATAAAGAAAATTGACTTGTGTCCCATGACTCATTGTCAGTCACAAATAATGAGAAAAGCTCTCTAAAAGCTGCAGTTACTGTAGCTGCAGACCAAAGAATGGTGTTCTAGTACAGAATGTGGAATATTCATGTCCCATCATTCTGTTTAGCTGCTTTTGTATGCATGAATAATGCCATGATTATTGGTACATCTTTCAGTAACAGAGACTATTAATGTGTAAGTCTGTGGGACTATTGTAACCAAAACTGTTGTACCACTGTCATTTTTATTTGCTATTTTCCTCTTGTAACTGATTTTCTGTTGACTGTTCTATATAACTCAGACATTGTTATATATTGCTAGACTTACATGCAATAGTTTTAGTTATTATGTAACTTTATGAACTAAATGCTAGGTATTTTATTTTGGGATAACCAATTACTGTATATTACAGGTTAAGCATACCTAGCCCCAAAACCTGAAATCGGAAATGTTTCAAAATCTAAAAATTTTTGAGCACTAACATGACAGTTGGATAATTCCATACCCAACCTTATATGAGAGGTTGCAATCAAAACAACAAGCATTGTAAAAATATTATGTAAAATTAGATTCATGCTGTGTAAACAAAACATAAATGACTTTCATGTTCGGACTTGGTCTCATCACCAATATTTCTCATTGTGTGTATGTAGATATTCTAAAATCTGGGGGGGGAAATCTGAAAATCAATACCTTTCTGGTCCCAAGCATTTCAGATAAGAGTTATTTATCCTGTAGTATAAATGAGATGTTGGAGACAGGCTATATAGAAATGCAATCCTCAGAGCACATTCCACCCAAATTTGTGGATATAGTTAAAAAAAAAATCAGACTCTCATTTTGAAAACACAGCCTCTGTGCCTTGGTTTCTTCTGTAAAATCGGGTGATGGTTGAACTGTGATACTTAATTAGTGCTGAAGGTCTTTTTTTCTTGTAGTGCTGGGAATCCAATCCAGGGTCTCGTCCGTGCCAGGCAGGCAGTCCATCACTGAGTGCTGTCCCCAGACCAGTGCTAAAGGTTTTTAACTCTGTGGTTCTGTGAAATTAATTGGTAAGTGCATTGCTAGTGATCCCAGACTACTTCCTATGTCACGTCAAGAATATGTTGTAATAGCCAGGTATGGTGGTACATGCCTGTGATCCCAGCTACTCAGGAGGCTGAGGCAAGAGGATTGCCGAATTCAAGGCCAACCTGAGCAATTTAAACCCTTCTCAAAAATAAAAAGAGCTGGGGATGTAGCTCAGTGGTAGTGAACACTTGGGTTTGATTTCCTAGTGCCACATAAAAGAAAAAAGATTACACAGTAATGTCAAATTTCCTGTTCTAATGAGTTATCTAATATTGGTGCCTGACAGAAAGCCAATAGTATGTAGAGTCTCAGTAAATATCATGTTTTTCTGAACAAAAATTAGGATTTGTGGTCTGATGTTCTGAATGGTCTGTGAACACAAAATAATTTAAAACATTAGGATATCAATACTCAAAATGTTAGAATATTAAAATATTAGAGCATCGATGTATGAGATGGTTTAAGCTGTTAACAGAAAGCCCAAAATAGCAAATGGCTTAAAACAAGATTAAAAAATTGTCTCTTGCTCATGTAAAGTTGGCACAAGTCTGATATGGAGTTTAACGCCGTAAGGGACCTTATACTTCTTATCTCCATTTCCCTATTACCCCATCCCCACCCTAGCTGGATGTAAATCTCATTCTTTATTCAGCAGGATGGTGGCATCCACATTACAGGGAACAGGATCTACAAAGGGATAAGGCAGAAGGCAGAAGGCACCTATGAGTTCTCTGTTAAGTATGATTCCCAGAAACTTTCATGTACATCCGTCACATTGGCTAGAACTAAAACATACAGACATGCACACCTGCAAGGAAACTGTGGGAATTGTAGCTGTATGCTTAGCTAAAAAAAAAATCTTAATTTCAGTGAAGAAAAGAGAACAGGTACTGGGGAATGGGGGAAAGAGGGCACACCTTCAGTCTTTGCCATAATCTTACTAATCATAAACAAAGGGGAAACCCAAGAGGCATTTGTCATATATCTCTGCCTCTAAAGAAAGGAGTGTTCTATGTTTCTAGTAGTTGATATTACAACCTAAATGGAAATGTCCTTTTAGAGGAAAAGGGCTGATAGTAGAAACATCTCTTAAGAATGTATCATTCTTGGGCTGGGGTCGTGGCTCAGCAGTAGAACATTCTCCTAGCACGTGCGTGGCCTGGGTTCAGTCCTCAGCACCACATAAAAGTAAAGGCATTGTGTACAACTAAAACAAATAAATAAATATTTTTTAAAAAGAATATATCATTCTTTTCTGTAATTGAATTAGTACATAGGATTATCCAAAAGAGAGCTATTTCCTTGTTTAAATTCTAGAGTTGAGTATAGTTTATAAGCCAAGCTCTTGTGAATTGAGTTAGTGTGAAATTTTCCACAGAGCCCAGTAGCCCCTGAGGAAAATGATCAAGCAAGGAATAGACCTGACCCAAATATACAGTGATCTTACTAGGAACATACACCTTGTAAGGCTTAAATCTTCATCTGGCCTGAACTCCCATCTCATTCCTTATTTTGTAGTGGGGGAAAGTCCATAAATTCTAATGTGTGCATCTGTAAAATCAAGATAATAGTGCTTTGCATGATGATAATAGTAGTGATCTTGTAAGATGTTTTCATAAGGAAAGAAAACTTCTAGGGCTGATGATATTGCAAGTAGTGGCTCTTTATATTCACTGTTCTAGAATGATATGACCTTTACAGAATTTTTCAAAGTATAAAATCAGCAGAACCAGACTCACTTCCCCAAAATATGAAGTATTATATTTCATCTGTCCCATTAACACAGTTATTCCATCCTCTGCCTAAAATCATCTTAAGGATTTAAAAAAAAAAAAAAAAGAACAAGGGGATTCTAGTAGACAAAGGAGGGGATTTGGGGGTTTTAGTTTTTGAATTATACTGGTGATTGAACCCAGGTGCACTCTTTATCACTGAGCTGCATCCCCAGACCTTTTTAAATTTTATTTTCGAGACAGTCTCACTTAATAGCCCAGGCTGGCCTCAAACTTGTTTCACCCTCCTGAGTAGTTGGGATTATAGGTGTGAACCACAGTACCCAACCAAACAAGGGATTTTGAGGCAGTGCCTAGAACTATAATATTTGGAACTTTCAGGTAATTATCACCACTGTCAAAGTACATAAAAAGCAGCCTGCATACTTTTCTGGATTCATAATTATGTGAGGATTACTGAGTTAGTCATGAGCTTGGTAGATGCTGTTTTATGGCCATAGAATTTTTCTTCTACAAAATTAAGATTCAAAAACTGTTAAGCTTTTAATTTATACAGATTAATCATCTGGAATTTTTAAAGAAATGGAACTAAACTGATACCTATTTCCCAAATTCCATATTCCACCCCAGTTGCTTCAGAAAGGAGTCGCTACCAGGAAGATACGGTTCATACTCAAATGATTCCTTGTCGGAATATTATAAGGGGTTGAGGTCTATAACCCCCCCCCCCCCGTACCTGGGATGGACCTCTTCTTTCTATCAAAAGAGGCCAGAGGGGCCTACCTCAACGATGAGACTGGATTGGGAAAGTAAAGGACGCCAACGCCTCCTCCCCCGCCTTCAAAAGACTCAGAGCAGCATTGAGGAGCCCAGTCAGTAGAATGCCAGAACTCATTTATTGAAGGGGTGCACAATGCTTTATAGTGGACATCAGCCAATCAGCAGAAAGATCATAGGGACACATAAGGAGCATGGGCGGATGCCATTGGCAGAGCCATTGGCCTATCCTTGGGGTGGTTTCAGTTCTCACAGCCATGCCCCCTGCTTAGCCTAGGTCCTGTAAAAGGGCGTGGTAATGTGGCAAGCAGCCAGAAAGCCAGAGCTTTTCCATCCCCTTGGCAGACAGTGTAAGGTCCCAACAATTCCTGACTCAGGAAAATTCAGACAGTAACCCCAATACCAAACTTGTACCAGAAAACCAAGAGACCTTGGTGGCAATGATGAGCACTCATATGTCAGGCATGCCCCCAGGAGGGGGTGTCATAACTATCCTGGTTTTACAGATGGGAAATTGAGACTTGCCATGGTATAAATTGGGGGAGTGGCTAAACTGGAGCCTGCAGGATTAATGCCTCTGCCTTGGGCTTTCTCTGATTTACTCTCTCCTTTCCTGCTGATGAATTTCTAAAGCATGGGTGACATTTTCTCTCATTTTAAAAACTCTTCAATTTTTCTTTTGTTTGAAATGTTTTTACCATTCTAAAAGTGTTGTGTTTTTTTTTTTTTTTTTTTTTTTTACTAAATTTCTTTATTCCGCTTTTAGTATATACAGTTTATGACTTCTGATCTTTCCTCTTCAGTGATTCTAAGCTTCTGTACGAATTCTGAAAAACCAGTACCTTTTCTGGTAATTAAGACTTCACAAGTGGGCTAGCAGCATAGCTCAGTGGTAGAGCATGTGCATAGCAAGTATGAATGAATTCCTCTTGAGTTTGATCCCCAGCACCACCAAAAAAAAAAAAAAAAAAAAGGAACTTGCTAGTAAAGTCCTGAAATTAATGTGCTCAACCCAGAGCCCTCAAGAGTAAGAGCTCTTATTGCAGTTTACAAATGACCATCTTGCCATTTCTCTCAAGAGTAGCCTGAACGAGGTCTAAAGAAGACTGTAAACCCCCAAGTTTCATAGTTTGAATTAGGGTCACTCACAGCTCAGCAACTTTTTTACTACCAGTTAGAAAAGGGAGTCCATATGTTGAGAAAATTTAGTGCCTTCTAATAACCTTTGTATACTTGAATTTTTAATTTTTCTTTGAAGACTAAACAAACTCAATTTGTTTCATTTAAAAACAAATTAAATAAATCCTTCATAACTGCACCATTAAACAAGTATAAGCTGGGTGTGGTGGTGCATGCCTGTAATCCCAGCAGCTCAGGAGGATTGTAAGTTCAAAGCCAGCCTCAGCAACTTAGTGAGGCCCTGCCTCAAAATAAAATATAAAAAAAAGAGCTGGGGATGTGTGGCTCAGTGCCTCTTGGTTCAACCCCTGCCCCCCCCAAAAAAAAAAAAAAAAAAAACAGAATTATATTTATATCTGTCTGGTACCCTGTGCTTTTCCAGGAATTGATTGTTGACTTATTATGAATAGGTGTCTTACTGACCTATTCAGATTATCACATTCAGTTCTTCTTATTTAAAAATGTCTCTCTCTTTTTTTTTTTTTTATCTTTAGGGTAACTCTTGCTCATTATTTCAGGAAATTTTCTTGATCATCACATAGATCAAGCAATTCCCAAGGCAGGTCTTCCACATTCAGTGCTGTTTCCAGAAATGCCATGACATTTTCAGAATAAAATGAACCTTGACTAATTTTAATTTAAAATACATAGTTCTCAGCCAGGCATGGTGGCTAACTCCTGTAATCCCAGCAATTTGGGAGGCTGAGGCAGGAGGATCACAAGTTTGAGGCCAACCTTAGCAAGTTAGCAAGACCCTGTTTCAAAATAAAAAATAAAAAGGGCTGGGTATGATCCTCAGTGGTAAAGTTCCTCTGTGTTCAATCCCAGTACCAAAAACAAAAAAAAACAAAAAAATTACAGTCTTTGTCACAGATTGGACAAGACTAAAGAAATATAACTAAATGTGCTATAAGATCCTGGGTTAGCTCCTAAGAGCATTAATGGAAAAACTGGTGAAATTGAATAAAATCTATATTTTAGTTAAGATTATTGCTAGTCTTGTTTCTCTGTCATCATACTATGATTATGTTAGATTTTTTTTAACATTAGGGGAAGCTAGGGAAGAGTATGGTAATTCTTGCAATTTTTCTGTAAATCTAAAATTGTTTTAAAATTTAAAATAAATATTTTATTTCAAATTGTTTAAAAGAATTATGATTGGCCCTTTTGACTCTTTAAGACAACAAAAATGACCCAGGGTGCATCATCATGCTAACTGCCTGCCCACAGGAATTGTTTCACTGGTGCATTTTATTGGTTAGGTTCAAGCGTACTAAAGTGAAAGACAACAGGATCTCACAGGAGCCCATGAGAAGAGTAAGAGATTTGGTTTTAAATGTAGGTTTCAGTTCCTTTCACCAAACAATAATACTTTCAGTTTGGACAGCTAGACTTTTTCTCAGTTTCTTCATCTGAATATTGGATAGTACTCATCCCATGGTGACTATAAAGACTAATATGATTTAGGTATGTGAATCCTAGTGTTTAACTGTAAAAGCACTATGCAAAATGTTTGTTTTGATTACAATTCTATAGAATTACTTGGAAAAAAAAAAAGATTCTCTGGTTTCATGGATTGTATGTTAAGTTACTCTTCTGTAATTCTTCCTAGATTAATTGTATTACTGTATTGAGTGAAGTTGAAATCCACAGATGACATACTTATAATTTTGTTTCTGATATTTTGAATCTTTTATTATTAACAATCAGTTTGGACCTAAACCAGTAGACAAACCCAAAGAATTAAGCTGAACATTTTTTGTCTACTTAATATAGAGATTTTACTTGCACATTATTTTATTTTATTTTTTATTTTTTTATTTAAGCCAACATCTAGTCCTTTTGCCTTGGAAATCATGACACTAGGAAGAAAATTTAAAATATGAGAGCTTCAAATATGTTAGTTTTCCCAAGATTTTAAGCCAAAGCCATTAGTACAATCCCTGGAAGTATTTTCAAGAGAGCCTCATAAGGATACAATATGCCCATTCTACCAGTTATGAGAGACTAGGTAACCTTATAATTTGTTTTCAAAAGTAAATTATTCAGGCTGGGGTTGTGGCTCAGTGGTAGAGCGCTTGCCTGGGATATGTGGGGTGCTGGGTTTGGTCCCCAGCACCATGTGAAAAAACTAGATAAACAAAATAAAGGTATTGTCCATCTACAACTAAAAATATATATATATATATATTTTTTTTAAGTAAATTATTATATAACTAATTGTAAAACAAGGAGCTCAGTCAAAATAAATAGTGCTGCCAGTTGTCAGTAAAAGATTTTTGTTTTTCTTATTTTATATCTAAGGGATCTAAAGTTTATTTTGAGTCCACATTTCACATGGTTTATTGCTCTGACTATACTTGGTGAAGGGGTGCTATGTAGCTTCAACCAGATATTAATTGTTCTTCCAGCAGTTTCTACTCTGTCTATTGATGAGCTGCTTCACTAACACAGTCCAACATAGATCAATCAGGTTCTTTTTCAAAAATTCTAATCTGTTGCTATGACCAAAAGAGGTCAAAGAAATAGAAAATTTTCTGGTGAAGTCAAAGCTGTGCATCAGTAGTCTTTAAGGGCTTACTTTTGAATGAGGAGAAATACTAAAATAATAATAATATTGAATTGGTAAAATAACAAGTAAAATTTCTATTACCCTCAAGAAATGCATTTTCCAACTCACTAAACAATAGTGTATTATCAGGAATAAATGAAACTTCTTTGGTGTTTTAGTCAGCTTTTTCTCCCTGTGACCAGAATACCTGACAAGAATAACTTAGAGGAGGTACAGTTTATTTGGGGCTCATGGTTTCATAGTTCTCAGTCCCTAGATCATCGACCCCATTGCTCTTTGCTCAAGGTGAGGCAGTACATCATGAGGGAAGAGCCCAACAGAGGAAAGCTGCTCAGCTCTTGGTGGGGTCAGGAAGCAGAGAGGGTGCAGGGAGGCACTGCAGGGAAGATGCAGGGCAGGTCCCAGTGACCACCTCCTTCAGCTGTGGTCCACCTGCTTACAGTCAGTCCACTGAAACTAGAATTGATTGATTAAGTTATAACTCTCAATCTAATTATTTTACCTATGAATATTCCTGCTAACAGGAGCTTTGAGGGGACACAAAATATTCAAACCTTAACACTTAGTATGGTAAATGTGTTGGGGGATGGGATGTCTTCAGCCATACACATTCTGTTTACTCATGAAAGGGCAATCTCATTAGAGTAAGAATAAGAGAAGAATTTTTATTATTATTTTACTATAATTCTAGTGATACTAGACAACTCAGAGCAAAAAAATTATATCTGAATGTAAAGAAGAAATTAAAATTATCATTTGATAATTACCTTATCTAAGCAAATGTTGATTTAAAACAGATAGCCATAGGATATTTATGAGATAATAATCCTTGTAATTTTTCCTTGCGAAATATATCCAGAAAAGTCCAGGTTTTCAACTTAGTCTTTTAAATAAGTATCAGAAATTTTAAATCCCTATGAATCTTTACAAACAACATACAAAAACTGTTTTATGTTCTGTTTAAGAGATAGTATGAACAGATATTTTTAAATACTAAAGGTATCATGGGCAGATATTCAGTGAAAAATTAATCTTCTTCCAACCCTTTCAGAGGCAATCACTGGTACAAGTTTTTTGTTGTTGTTTGTTTGTTTGTTTGTTTGTTTTTGCGGGGGGGGGGGGGGCAGTGGTTTGTTGCTTTGTTTTTGTTATACTGGAAATCAAACCCATGGCTCACATGTACTTGGTAAGTGCTCTACCACTGAGCTACATCCCAGGTTTGTTCCTTCTCTGTCTCTGTCTCTCTCTCTTTTTTGTTTTGTTTTGTTTTGTAACAGGGATTGAACCCAGAGGTAGTTTACCACTGAGCCATATCCCAGACCTTTTTATTTTTTTGTTTTTTTATTTTGAGACAGGGTCTGACTAAATTGCTAAGGCTGTCCTTGAACTTGCAGTCCTCCTGCCTCAGCCTCCCGAGTGGCCAGGATTACAGACATTGCTCACCTATTGTGTTTTGGTTTCCTTTGTTGTGAGGAAAACATGATGCAGAACAAAATCAGCTTTTTTTCCTGAAATTAAGCAGGTATTATATTACATCTAGAGTTTATTTCATGGTGAAATGGGAACTGCTTTTTGCTACCCATTTCTTCTCATTGCCTTTATGTAATTATGACTATAAAGTTCAACTGGAAAGTATTTTCCTCCTTCATAACTTGTCATCCATTTCATCCTCCTCTTGTCTCAGCATTACTCTGTTTTCTTCCCCCCACCTGCCCTGCCCCCAGTGCATGCTCGGAAATGAATTCTGCCCTTAGCACCAGGCGCAGTGGCACATGCCTGTAATCCCAGCTACTCAGGAAGCTGAGGCAGGATGATTACAAGTTCCAGGCCATCCTGGACAATTTAGTGGGAACCTGTCACAAAAATAAAATAAAAAGTGTGTATGTGGGGGTGGGGGAGCTGGGGATATAATTCAGAGTTAGAATGCTCCTGGGTTTAATCCCTAGTAAAAGAAAACAAACAAACAAACAAAAAGGAATTCTGCCCTTCTGACCTCAGTTAAACTCAAAACTGTGAAACAAGTAGATGTCAGTAGTTAAAAGCTGATAAACAGATTATTTGTAAAATTTTACTGGACTGTGTTCCTTGGGTATAGAGGTTAGAAGGAAATATGAGACATCAAACTTGCATCCCTTTCACTAAATATAGTCTCAGAATGATCTGATGGGGTTTTTTAAAAATTGAAAATAGAAACTTTAATCATAAGAATGGAAAAAAGGTCTTTGTGAACTGACATAGAGAATAATTACTGGGAACATGGCAGAGTAAAAATAAACCCATCAAAATGACAAACTTCTAAAATAAAATTTAAAAAAAGTTTAAGAAACACACTTCAGAGACATGATCCCAGCGCGGGACCCCATCAGAAAAATCCCCGGCCTACAAGCTTCCCAGGTAGGCCCCCATCTGCAGACTTTCCCAGCCCACCAACCGCAGAGAGGCGATCCCAGCACAGAATCCCAGAGGAAAAAGCCCTGGCCTGCAAGCTTTCCAGCTAGGCCCTCCAGAGGACTTTCCCAGCCTGCCCACCAAAGAGATGCGATCCCAGCATGGGACCCCAGAGGAAAAAGCCCCGCCCTGCAAGCTTCCCAGGGAGGCCCCCACTGCAGACTTTCCCAGCCCACCAACAGCAGAAAGGCTATCCCAGAGCAGGACAGCAGGAGAATATGCCCTGGTCTATAAGCTTCCCAGGTTCTCTGTAACTACCTGGACATGATCGGGACAACTGGCTTAAACTGGAAGGGAAAAAAAGAAGGACTTCACAGGGCGCTGTTTGACTGAGATTTGTTCCTGTGTTCGAATTTGTTTTTTGGGGGTTTTTTTTTGTTTGTTTTTGTTGTTGTTGTTATTGTTGATTGATTTGTGTGTGTGTTTGTTTGTTTGCTTTTATTCCTCTTTGTTCTTTCTTTTCTTCCTTCTCACTTTTGTCTCCTTTCTTCTTCCCTCATCCTTCCTATTTACACCCTGCCATTGCATTCTCAACAGAGGCGAAAACAGGTTATATGCAGAAATTGGGATTTCCAGAACTGGGGCAACTAAATTATACAGCAAAGCGGTGTTATATATATAATTTATTCTCTTTTTTTTCTTTTCTCACTTTCTCTTTCCTCTCTTTTACACTAATCCCTACTTCTTTGTCATCTCTCTTTTTTTTCTTCTTCTTTGCTTTTTTTTCTTTTCCATCTTTATTTTTTTCTTCTCTCAATGGTTGCATAAGTTTGGCATATATATAAATCGGTCTTTCCACTAAATCGTTCACTCTCTTTCCTCTTTTGTCTGCTGATATTAAACCACTTCCATAGAATTCTCTTTTCATACTTCCTAAGAAAGATCAACCCAATACCCTCACTTCCTTCTTCCTAAACTTATCACCTCTGTGCCCAACACTTGAAACTATAAAACCTATCACAAACATACACAGTAAATTGGAGACAATATCTGAGTTAACTAAATCTGTACATTGTGATCAAACTGTGATTATCTGAATAGAAAGTGTCTGGTTTTAAAGTGTGAAGTATTTATAAGGGGATCTAATAGCATTGTACTACAGGAGCAGCATCATAAGGATTTAAGGTAAAAATGAAATAGTCGAGGTTCCACAGTGCTAGAAGAAAAATCACAAGCAATATGAAGAAACAAGGGAAGAAAGTGACTCAAACAAATCAACATATCTCCTCAGAAGATTCCATGGCAAGCACAGTTGGTCAAATGCCAGAGATGGAATTCAGAAATTACATATTCCAAATGTTTATGGAACTTAAAAATGAACTAAAAAATGATATAAGGGAGCAAATACAGGTGGTAAAAGATTATTTTGACAAAGAACTCCAAAAACAAATACAGGAAGCAAAAGATTACTTCAATAGGGAGATAGAGGTTCTAAAGAGAAACCAAACAGAAATTCTGGAAATGAAAGAAGCAATAAACCAAACTAAATGTTCAATTGAAAGCATCACCAACAGATTAGACCACTTGGAAGAAAGGAAGGACCTCAGATAAGGAAGACAAAATATATATCCTGGAGAAAAATGTAGACTACACAGCAAAAATTGTAAGAAATCAAGAACAGAACATTCAAGAAATGTGGGACAACATAAAAAGACCAAATTTAAGAGTGATTGGGGTGGAGGAAGGTGCAGAGTTCCAAGCCAAAGGAATGAGTAATGTATTCAATGAAATAATAGCAGAAATTTTTCCAAACTTGAGGAACAAATGGGAAAACCAAGTGCAAGAGGCTTACCGAACACCAAACATACAAAATCACAACAGATCCACACCAAGGCACATTATAATGAAAATGCCTAATATACTGAGCAAGAAGAGAGTATTAAAAGCCACGAGAGAAAGGAAGCAGATTACGTATAGGGGGAAACCAATCAGACTCTTCAGATTTTTCAACCCAGACTTTAAAAGCTAGAAGATCCTGGAATACCATATTTCAAGCTCTGAAAGAAAAGGGATGTCAACCAAGAATATTATACCCAGCAAAATTTAGCTTTAGATTTGAAGGTGAAATAAAAACCTTCCACGACAAACAAAAGTTAAAGATTCACAACTCGAAAGCCAGCACTTCTGAACATCCTGGGCAAAATATTCCACAAAGAAGAAAAGAAAAATAACAATGAAAATCAACAAAGGGAGATATTAAACTAAAGGAAATACCAACCAGAGGAGAAAACAAATCGAGTTAAATACCATAAGCAAATAAAAATGGATGGGAATAAGAATCACATCTCAGTAATAACCCTGAATGTTAATGGCCTAAACTTACCATTCAAAAGACACAGATTGGCCGGGCGCGGTGGCGCACGCCTGTAATCCCAGCACTTTGGGAGGCTGAGGCAGGAAGATCGCGAGTTCAAAGCCAGCCTCAGCAATGGCGAGGCACTTAGCAACTCAGTGAGACCCTGTCTCTAATAAAATACAAAATAGGGCTGGGGATGTGGCCCAGTGGTTGAGTGCCCCTGAGTTCAATCCCCAGTACAAAAAAAAAAAAAAAAGACACAGATTGTCAGACTGGATTTAAAAAAAAACGACCCGACAATTTGCTGTCTCCAAGAAACCCACCTCATAGAAAAAGACATCAATAGACTGAAGGTAAAAGGCTGGGAAAAGTCTTTTCACTCACATGGGCTGCAGAAGCAAGCAGGGGTTTCCATTCTCGTATCAAATAAGGTAGACTTCAAGCCAAAGCTAATCAAAAGGGACAAAGATGGATATTTCTTACTACTTAAGGGAACCATTCATCAACAAGATGTAACAATTATAAATCTATATGCCCCAAATAATGGGGCACCTACATTCATCAAACAAACCCTTCTCAAGTTCAAGAGTAAAATAGACCACAACACAATTATTCTAGGGGACTTCAACACACCTCTCTCACCAATGGATAGATCATCCAAACAAAAGCTAAATAAAGAAACTGTAGGACTCATTAAAACAATTAAAAGCTTAGACCTAAGGGACATACACAGAATATTTCATCCCTCAATGAGTGAATACACTTTCTTCTCAGCAGCACATGGCTCCTTCTCCAAAATAGACCATATATTATACCACAAGGCAAATCTCAGCAAATATAAAAAAACTAGAGATACAACCCTGCATTCTATCAGACCATAATGGGACGAAATTGGAAATCAACGACAGAACAAGAAACAACAAAAAAAATCTATTCTAATAACTGGAAGCTAAACAACATGCTACTGAATGAACAAGGGGTTGAAGAAGACATCAAGGAGGAGATTAAAAAATTCCTAGAGGTAAATGAAAATGCAGGTACGTCATGTTGAAATCTCTGGGACACTATGAAGGCAGTAGTAAGAGGAAAATTCATTGCACTGATTTCATTCCTTAAAAGAAAAAGAAAAAAAAAAAAAACAAATAAATGACTTAACATTACACCTCAAAGCACTAGAAAAAGAGGAACAAATTAACACTAAGAGTAGTAGAAGACAGGAAATAATTAAAATCAGAGCTGAAATTAATGAAATTGAGACTAAAGAAACAATTCAAAGAATTGACAAAACTAAAAGTTGGTTCTTTGAAAAAATAAATAAAATTGACAGACCCTTAGCGATGCTAACAAAAAGAAGAAGAGAAAAACTCAAATTACCAACATCCGTGATGAAAAAGGAAATATTACAACAAACACCTCAGATATACAGAAGATAATTAGAAGTTACTTTGAAAACTTGTACTCTAATAAAAAATACTGAATGCATCAACAGATTTCTAGAGTTGAATGAATTGCCCAAACTAAAATGGGAGGCTATACACAATTTAAACAGATCAGTTTCAGTTGAAGAAATAGAAGACGCCATCAAAAAGCTACCAACAAGAAAAAGTCCAGGTCCTGATGGGTTTACAGCCGAGTTCTACAAGACCTTCAAAGAAGAACTAATACCAATGCTCTTCAACTTATGTAAAGAAATGCAAAAAGAGGGAGGTCTCCCAGACTCTATGAGGCCAATATTACATTAATTCCAAAGCCAGGCAAAGACACAGCCAAAAAAGAAAACTTCAGGCCAATATTTTTGATGAACATAGATGCAAAAATCCCCCTAAAATTCTGGAAAATTTAATACAAAAACATATCAAAAAGATAGTGCACCACGATCAAGTGGGGTTTATCCCAGGGATGCAAGGTTGGTTCAACATTCGGAAATCAATAAACATAATACATCACATCAATAGACTTAAAGATAAGAACCATATGATCATCTCAATAAATGCAGAAAAAGCATTCGACAAAATACAACACCCCTTTATGTTCAAAACACTAGAAAAACTAGGAATAACAGGAACATATCTCAACATCATAAAAGCTATTTATGCAAAGCCCCAAGCTAATATTATCTTAAATGGAGAAAAATTGAAAGCATTCTCTCTAAAAAACTGGAACAAGACAGGGATGCCCCTTTCACCACTGCTATTTAACATAGTACTTGAAACTCTGGCTAGAGCAATCGACAGATGAAAGAAATTAAAGGGATCCAGATAGGAAAAGAAGAGCTCAAATTAGCACTATTTGCTGATGACATGATAATATACCTAGAAGACCCAAAAAACTCTACCAGAAAACTTTTACAACTAGTAAATGAATTCAGCAAAGTAGCAGGATACAAAATCAATACCCATAAGTCAAAGGCATTTTTGTACATCAGTGACAAATCCTCTGAAAGGGAAATGATGAAAACTACCCCATTTGCAATAGCATAAAAAAAAATCTGAGGGGCTGGGGTTGTGGCTCAGCGGCAGAGCGCTTGCCTCGCACCTGCGAGGCCCGGGTTCGATCCTCAGCACCATGTAAACATAAATGCATTGCATTGTGTACAACTAAAGTAAATAAATAAATATTTTTTTAAAAATCTGAGAATCAACTTAATGAAAGAGGTGAAGGACCTCTATAATGAAAAACTATAGAACACTAAAAAAAGAAATTATAGAAGACCTCAGAAGATGGAAAGACCTACCTTGTTCTTGGATAGGTAGAACTAATATTCTCAAAATGTCCATACTATCAAAAGCATTATACAGATTTAATGCAATTCCAATCAAAATCCCAATGACATTGCTCAAAGAAATAGAAAAAGCAGTCATGAAATTCATCTGGAAAAATAAGAGACCCAGAATAGCCAAAGCAATCCTTAGCAAGAAAAGTGAAGCAGGTGGCATCACAATACCAGACTTTAAATTATACTATAGAGCAATAGTAACAAAAACAGCTTGGTATTGGCACCAAAACAGACTGGTAGACCAATGGTACAGAATTGAGGACACAGAAACTAATACATAAAATTTCAGCTGTCTTATATTAGACAAAGGTGCCAAAAATGTACAGTGGAGAAAGGATAGCCTCTTCAACAAATGGTGCTGGGTAAACTGGAAATCCATATGCGACAAAATGAAATTAAACCTTTATCTCTCACCATGCACAAAATTTAATTCAAAGTGGATCAAGGACCTAGGAATTAGACCAGAGACAATACACCTAATAGAGGAAAAAGTAAGCTCCAATTTCCAACATGTCGGATTAGGCTCCAAGTTCCTTAATAAGAATCCTGTAGCACAAGAATTAATATCAAGAATCAATAAATGGGATAGATTCAAACCAAAAAGCTTCTCAGCAAAAGAAACAATCAGTGAGGTGAATAGAGAGCCAACTAATTGGGAACAAATATTTAATACAAGCACATCAGATAGAGCACTAATTTCTAGAATATATGAAGAACTCAAAAAACTTAACTCCAAAAAAACAAATAACCCAATCAATAAATGGGCTAAGGAATTGAAAAGACACTTCTCAGAAGAAGATACACAATTAATCAACAAATACATGAAACATGTTCAACATCACTGGCAATTAGAGAAATGCAAATCAAAACTACTCTTAAGATTTCATTTCACTTCAGTCAGAATGACAGCTATTAAGAACACAAACAACAATAAATGTTGGAGAGGATGTGGAGAAAAAGGCACACTTATACATTGCTGGTGGGACTGCAAAATGGTGCAACCATTATGGAAGGCAGTATGGAGATTTCTTGGAAAACTGGGAATGGAACCACCCTATGACCCAGCCATCCCACTCCTGGGTCTATTCCTAAAGGACTTAAAAACAGCATATTACGGTGACACAGCCACTTCAATGTTTATAGCAGCACGATTCACAATAGCTAGATTGTGGAACCAACCTAGATGTCCCTCAGTAGATGAGTGGATAAAGAAAATGTGGTACATATACACAATGGAATTTTACTCAGCAATAAAAGAAAAGAATGGCATTCGCAGGTAAATGGATGAAGTTGGAGAATATAATGCTAAGTGAAGTTAGTCAATCTCAAAAATCTAAATACCAAATGTTTTCTCTGATATAAGGAGGCTGACTCAGAGTGGCGTTGGGTCGGGGTACATAGGATTAGAGAAATGCTAGAAAGGTCAAAGGAGAGGGAGGGGAAGGAAGGGAGCAAGGGGGGATGGAGAGGAAAAAAGAAAAGGTTGTTGAATAAGATGGATATCATTATCCTAAATGCATGATTGAAGATTTGAATGGTACAAATATACATTGTATACAAACAGTGTGTTGTAAAAAGATGCTCTATGTGTTTATTATGATTTATAATGCATACTACTATTATAAATACAACAACTTTGAATAAAAAAAAAAGAAACACACTTCAATTATGGTAAACAAAGATAGCACCTCAGGCTTAATTTTAGAACTTTGGCAATACCAATGAAGAGAAAAGCTATGCATAAACTCAAAGAAAACAAAATATTAGCAGAAGAAATGGACCGAAGGCACAGAGGGATCAGAATTGTCATTAATGGGGATGGGGAAGATGAAAGACACAAAGACTATAAAAAGGAACTGGTTAAGCTGGGCAAGGTGTTGAACATCTGTAATCTCAGCTACTAGGGAGACTGAGACAGGAGTGTCAAAAGTTTGAGGCCAGCCTTGGCAACTTAAAGCCCCTGTCTTGAAATAAAAAATAAAATGAGCTAATTTATGACATTCTTTCATTTTAAAATGGAATCAAAATAATGGGATCGTCAGTGAAATGAGACTAAATGGAAATATCCAGATTAAAGTACAGCTGGGATAGAAAAATATGTTTACAACTATTCCAATAGATGTATTTTTTTCACTCCCATCTCTCCTTTAAATAATGGGAAGGGGATACAAATAGGAAGAAACATTAAGAAAGAAAATATTACATAAGTTACTGTAGAGGAAAACAGAACCCTTAAAAACAGAACACAGGGGCTGGGGTTGTGGCTCAGCGGTAGAGCGCTTGCCTAGCACGTGCACGGCCCAAGTTTGATCCTCAGCATCACTAAAAAATAAAGGCTTTGTGTACAATTATAACAAAGAAATAAATATTTTTAAAAAAACAGAATACAGATACCTACTTATCAGTTTCTTAGAACTGAAAGGAAAAAAGAACTATATTCTGGAGAATAAAAGATAAAAATGAAATCCGACTTTAACAACTGAGATGAAGATACACTTAGGGAAGTATTTAAAGAATACCAGCAAATTTTCTTGTCTAGCTTTCTGCCTTTTGAAGACAAAAGATTTTACAACTCTGAAACTTTTTTCCCTGGTAGAACCCTGATAATCTCCTTCTAATAGCCAAGTACCAAAGGAGATTATAAAAGACTGAAAATGCAGAGGGACATCTTTTAAATATAAATCATAGAAAGAATGGAGTTATTGGAAGGAAGTGCAGCACTGATGTCATCCAGGAACATCAGCTTAGGTGCCCAGGAGCAATACCTCCTAGTGCAGGATCTCTATTGGAGATACTGGACCTCAAATTTTCCAGGTTCTGGCCCTCAAATGTTCAGACTCTTTCTCTTAGGTAGGTCATGTGGGACAAGCAGAATAAAATCAGTATATACTTTTGATGAATTTAGAATTTGAATTGAGGTATGTAAATCGTTTCAAGAAATATTTCTTTCTTTCTTCTTTTTTTTTTTTTTTTTTTTTTTTTTGGTACCAGGGATTGAACTCAGGGGCACTTGACCACTGGGCCACATCCCTAGCCCTTTTTTGTATTTTATTAGAGACAGGGTCTCACTGAGTTACTAAGTGCCTCACCATTGCTGAAGCTGGCTTTGAACTCACAGTCCTCCTGCCTCAGCCTCCCAAGTGCTGGGATTACAAGCGTGTACCACCACGCCAGGCAAGAAGTATTTCTTTCCTGTCATAGGGATACTTTCTGGAGTATCACTGATGCACAATGGATATGGCAGAAAGTGTATGTTTAATTGTATCCTTTAATTTCATATGCACAGGCTTCTTTTAAGTTCTTTAATATCCTTGTCTCTAATATAAAAATATGTAGACAAGTATTGTTTACATACATCACTGGTTTTTTTTTGTTGTTGTTGTTTACTTTAAAACATTATATTTTGAGGGGCTGGGGCCGTGGCTCAGCGGTAGCACACTTGCCTGGCATACGTGAGGAACTGTGTTCGATTCTCAGTGCCACATATAAATAAATAAAATAAAGATCTATCAAAAACTAAAAAAAAAAAAATTAAAAAGCATTGTATTTTGAAATAATAGTAATAGCATTCAAAATTCAAATGATGCAAAAGAATATAGACAATGAAACCTCCCTAGATTCCTTGTTTCCTCACCAAAAGCTGCTTATGTTATCAATTTCTTGGAAATCCTCCAGGGTTTATTCATATTTAAAGCAAATTCCTATACTCTTTACTAGTGAAATCTACCTCCATCTATTTAGTAATCCATGTAATTTTATTGACCTCCGATGTGGTGGAGAGCAGTTTGCTATGGTCTGAGCTACAAAAGCTTTACATCTAAACCTGACCATTAATACAGACCCAGAGCTAATTCTCTCCAGCTCAGATGGTTATAATATAGCCCCAGGGAGGGGCTACATTGTGGCTCATTGCTGAACCTTAGCAACAGGTCTGACAGAATGGTCTCTTCTGTAGTTGGTTCCAAGAACAGAGATGTATCCTATTATTATTATTATTATTATTATTATTATTATTATTATTATTTGTGTGTGGTTTGTGTATGTGTGTGTATAGTACTGGGCATTGAAACCAGGAGTGGTCTATCATTGAACTACATTTCCAACTCAATTTTACTTTAAGATACTGTCTCAATAAATTGCCCAGGCTGACCTTGAACTTAGAATCCTCCTTCTTCATCCTCCTGAGTAGCTGGGATTACAGGTGTAAGCCACCATGTCCAGCTTTTTATTTATAATTTGTTACTGACACCACCTTTGGTTAAGCTAGAAAATGAAAAGATTGCATCTTCTAAAGTGTAGTGTGCTTTCGTGTTCCCTTTTGGGCAGGGTCTTGAGAGACAATTTGCTTGCTTGTTATTCCCCAAAACAAAAATTTTATTTGGTGGTATGTAGTTTTTATAATTATTTTAGTTGATATGTAAATTTAAAGCTCATCTAGAATGTCATAAGTTCAATTGCCTTGACATGGGTTTTACAACCAGTTTTTCCTGGAATATTTACTGCTCAATACTAATTGTTCTGTGGGTGCTTTACTAAGATTTATTTAAATGGCAGGCAATTAGCTGCATCTAAAATTTTTTCAAGGTTAGGCTACAAAATAAATATGAAAAAAAAGTAGCTTTTTTATATCCTAGGAGAACCAATTTAGAAAATATAATGGAAAAAAAATCCCACTCCCATATATAATAACTGGGAATAAATAAAGTATAAGACCTGTCTGAATAAGCTGTACAAGTTTATTGAAAGAAATAAGATTAGAATAAATGAAAAGATTTATTATGTGCCTGGATGTAAAGGCCTATTTTAATCCATTTTGTGCTTTTCTTTTTTTTTTTTTGGGGGGGTACCGGGAATTAAACTCAGGGGCACTCGACCACTGGGCCACAACCCTAGCCCTTTTTTGTATTTTATTAAAGACAGGGTCTCACTGAGTTGCTAAGGGCCTCGCCATTGCTGAGGCTGGCTTTGAACTCGCAATCCTCCTGCCTCAGCCTCATTAAGTGCTGGGATTACAGTCGTGCACCACCATGCCCAGAGATTTTGTGCTTTTCTAACAATACTGTAGACTAGGTGATTTTAAATCAACAGAAATTTGCCTCACAATTCTAGAGGCTGGAAGTCCAAGATTAAGGTGCTGGTATGTGGCAAAAGCCTTCTAGCTGCATCATAACATGGTGATAGGACAGAAAGAGAATAAAAGAGAGAAGCAAAGTGGGGAGGGGGCAGAACCTATCCTTTTATAAGGAACCAATTCCACTGATAATGGCATTCATCCATTCATGAGGAAAGAACTCTTAATACTATTACAGTGACAATTATATTTGAACATGAGTTGATATGAAGGGACAAACATTCAAACTATAGCAAGACCCATTCTACCTAGTTAGATAAGCTATTAATTTAATGTGTTTTCAATCAGTTTTCCAACAGGGTATTTTTAAACTTGTTGATTGAAAAAAGATTGTAGAAGAATATGCTTGAAAATTTAAAAAGGAAGACTGACAGAAATGTTACCCTATCATGAATTATTGGTAGGCTAAAGTTATATTAAAACAAAGCATTGGATACTGGTGTGGGTCATCATAGACAGGAACAGGGGGAAAGTCTCCAAATTTGAGAAACAGAACCAGGCATGTATAAGTACTGTGAAAAAGTAGAATTTTAAGACAGTGGAGAAAGAATTTCATAAATGTCATTACTGGAACAAATGGTGATTTGGAAAAAAAAATTTTTCCATGCCTAACATGCAAAACCATGCAGATATTAAACTGATATAGGAAAAACAGAGATAGAAACCATAAAACACAGACACAAACTCAGTGCTAACAGGCGGCTGGGCAAGAACTTGAAAATACAATCAGGGCTGGGGTTGTGGCTCAGCGGCAGAGCGCTCGCCTCGTACGTGTGCGGCCCGGGTTCGATCCTCAGCACCATGTAAACATAAATGCATTGCATTGTGTACAACTAAAGTAAATAAATATTTAAAAAAAGAAAAAGAAAATACAATCATATAGCACTCAATTTTTTTTTGTTGTTATTTAGATAGAGTTAGAAATATTTATCTACTTTGAGAAAAATAATGACATAAACAGAACCATTAATGGCAACCTAAATTTGGTTCAGAGTTAGGAAGTAATAAGGGAACCTGTTGACGTAGGTCCAGGGGCATACTCACACTGTATACTGCAGGGATGCCACCCACCCATCCCATATTGTACAACAACATGGCAGCCTGGCGAAAGGTTACTAAGCTCCAGCAGTTTTTGCTATGCAAGAATGCCTAGGGTTATCACATCTTCTGGCCTTTTTTCATTGTGAAGCTGGAAATTGCAAATTTCATATTAAATCTCACAAATTTAAACCATTATCTCAGTTCCTTAAAACTTTATAGGCCAAGTAAAATACACTTGTAGACTAGATTCAGTCATAGGCCTTAAATTTATAAACTCCAATGTATAGTTTTTGTTTTTGTTTTTGTTTCAGGATTATACTTACCTTTTCAACATTTCTCCCTCTACACTATGGATCAGTTTTCATAGCAGAGGAGTTCTCTATGCACATTTACTGAATTCAACCTCCATTGCCTCAGGGTCTGGAGATATTGCATGAAGATATTTCTCTATTTTCATGGTTTCTTCTTGAGATAGTTTGGTTACTTATTCCTATAAAATTTATTTAATCTAGGTTTTGAAATTAATACTTGAATTAAAGATTTTTATTAAAAATCAGCATAACAATAGTTTTTATCCTTTTCTCATTAATAGTCTGGTTGATTGGTTGGTTGATTTCAATGCCCCTTAATTTTTTTTCATCTTTTTTTTAATATTTATTTTTTAGTTTTAGGTAGATACAATGTCTTTATTTTTTTATTTTTATGTACTGCTGAGGATCAAACCCAGTGCCTCATGAATGCTAGGCAAGCACTCTACCACTGAGCCACAACCTCAGCCCTTCATCTGTTTTTATTTTGACCTTCATTAATTCCTTCTTCTATTTTGTTTAGTTTGTTCTTTTTCTACCTTCTAAAGTTGAATTCTTCATTTATTTTCCTTTTTTTTAAATATTTTTTAAGTTATAGATGGACACAAAAGAGATATTTCACCAAAGTGGGTATACATGTGGTAAATAATAGCACATGAAAATGTTTGAAATCATTAGTCATTAGGGAAATGCAGATTAAATCCACAATGAGATATCACTACATACATCCATCAAATGACTAAAATAAAAAAAGTCAATATCCAATGCTGGAACATTTGTCTTTTTATTTATTCTTTTATTTATTTATTTTTTAATGTGGTGCTAAGGATTGAACCCAGTGCCTCACACGTCTCCCAGCCCTCTTCATTTATTTTCATTATTATTTTTAAATTTAATGCAGAATTGAAAATTATGCATTTGTCTCACAGTACAAGGCTTTTTCCCTATAATGTGATTTAATTTCTAAGTGGTCTGTGATTTTGTTTGATTCTTTTTTGACTGAAACCAAAATCATTTAAAGAATATTTTTTGAATCTCCAAGTAGTCAATTTTTTGTTGTTGTTGATTTAATTTTATTGCATTGTGGTCTCAGAATGTAGCCTATACAGTTTTCATTCTTTGGAATGTTCTTTATGGCATAATAAACAGTTTATCTTAAAAAAAAGAAGTTCCATATTCATTTGAAAAAGAAGGGCTTTCTCTGTAAAGATACAAAGCTCTATGTGTATATTTATTATTTGTTGAATGGTATTTATATCCTTTCTTTTTATTTGAAGATTAATATCTTTATTACTATAAAATAACATTGTTCTGAGCCGGCCTCCGTGGCACACGCCTGTAATCCCAGTACTTGGGAGGCTTAGGCAGGAAGATTGCGAGTTCAAAGCCAGCCTCAGCAATGGCGAGGCACTTAGCAACTCAGTGAGACCCTATCTCTAATAAAATACAAAAACAGGATGGGGAGGTGGCCCTGTGGTCGAGTGCCCCTGAGTTTAATCCCCGGTACCAAAAAAAAAAAGTTCCATATAATTTTTTGTTTTCACTCCTACTTTGTTAAAAATTGGCACTCCTACTTTCTCCCTATAATATTTGCCTGCCATTTTTTGCTCCTTTTTTTAAACTTCCCCATTTAAAATTTTCTAAGTCATTTTAAATGTTTTCTTAAAATCAGCCTATCACTAAATATTGTTTGTATGTAATATTAGATAGTCTTTCTTAATAAAGGAATTTAAATCATTTATTTTCCTCATGAGTAATTTTTACCTTGTTTCTATTGGTTGTTTTATACTTCTATCATTTCCTATCTTTTGACTCATCCCTCTCCCTTTTTATCTTTTCTGGATTTTTCTTAAATGATCCAGTTTTATTTGTTTCTTTTTCCTTAGTGATGGTGACAAAGTAATATTATCTCATTGCATTAGAGCTGCAAATGAGATGCATTACATTTTAGTATAAAATATTTGAAATTATACTTTGTAGCAATTTTATTTAGTAGTATGCCTTTTCAGAAATGAAATTTTTAGTACAATTTAACTTGGGTTTTTGTTTGTTTGTTTGTTTTGTGTCAGGGTTTGAACCTAGGGGCATTTAACCACTGAGTCACATCCCCAGCCCTTTTCTTTTTCTTTTCTTTCTTTCTTTTTTTTTGAAAACAGGTTCTCGCTAAGTTGCTTAAATCTTTGCTAAGTTGCTGAGGCTGGTTTTAAATGGAGATCTTCCTGCCTCAGCCTCCCAAGCCTGGGATTACAGACATGCAACACTGCACTCATCTTTTTTATATATATATATATTTACTTATTTGCTTTAGTTGTACACAATTCAATGCATTTATGTTTACGTGGTGCTGAGGATCATACCCGGGCCTCGCACGTGCTAGGCGAGCGCTCTACCGCTGAACCACAACCCCAGCCCAACTACACTCATCTTAACCTACTTCCTACCCCATTCCTATTTTACATGCTTTGCTGAAATAATCTGTATCCTTTATTTTGTTCCTTTCTTCTCTCCTTCACCCTGCCTATATAGATGTCCAAATGAAAGATAGTTTGGCTGAATATAGAGCTCTGCCATCACAATTCTCATTGTGTACTTTGTAATTTTTTAATTTTTGAAATAATGGTTTCATATGCAGCTTTAAGAAGTAATGTAGGGGGGCTGGGCTATGGCTCAGCGGTAGAGTGCTCATCTTGCTTGTGTGAGGCACTGGGTTCAATCCTCAGCACCACATAAATAAAATAAAGGTATTGTGTCCACCTATAACTTAAAAAAAAAATAAATAAAAATAAATGAAAAGAAAAGTAATTTAGGGCTGGGGCTGTAGCTCAGTGTAGAGCACTTGCCTCGTATGTGTGAGGCACTGAGTTCAATCCTCAGCACCACATAAAAAAAATAAAGGTACTGTGTGTTCATCTACAATTAAAAAAATTATATATATATATATATATATATATGTAATATAACCAAGCACAATGGTCTGTGGCCTGTAATCTCAGCTACTATGAAGGCTGAGGCAGGAAGATCATAAGTTCAAGGTCAGTCTGAGCAATTTAGTAAATCCCTATCTCAAAATAAAAAATACTGGGGATGTAGTTCAATATGCAGGGTCCTGGGATTCAATCCCCAGTACTGAAAAAATAAAATGAAATAATAATAATAATGCAGGAAGATTCCATGTATCCCTTGTACAACTTCTCCTAATGATAACATATTGTAAAACTATGGTGCAGAATCATAACCAGGATATTGATTTTGGTAGTCAACAAATAGACATTTTTATCATATCAAGACTCCCTTGGTTGCCCACTTCCCTCCTGCCCTCACTTCCTCTTTAATTCATGACAGCCACCAATTTGTTCTCTATTTCTATTTTATCATTTCAAAGAATGTTTTTATGTAAGTGTACAAATAGAATGTCACCTTTTGGAATTGGCCTTTTTTCATTCAGAATTATCATCTATATAGTGATCCTGATTATTGCATGTCTTTTAACCAGTGTATTCCTTTGTATTGCTGAGTGGTATTCCGTGGTATTGTAAGCATGTCATGGTAACCATTCACTCACTGAAGGAAATCTGGGTTGTTTCCAGTTTGGGGCTGTTACACATAAAGCCACTGTGAATAATAGTGTAGAAATTTATAGATGATCATTCATTTTCATTTCCCTAGAATAAATGCACAGGAGTACAGTTGCTGAGTTGTATAATAGTTGCATGTTTAATTTGATAAGGAACTGCCAAACTATTTTCCATTTTTTTTTTTTTTTTTTTTTTTTTTTGGTACTGGGGATTGAACTCAGCAGCACTCGACCACTGGTCACATCCCCAGCCCTTTTTTGTATTTTATTAGAGACAGGGTCTCACTGAGTTGCTAAGTGCCTCGCCATTGCTGAGGCTGGCTTTGAACTATTTTCCATTTTACACTCTCACCAACAAGATATGAATATTCTAATTTTTATAAATTTTCCTAGCATTGGGTATTGTCAGTTTTTATTTTAGTCATTTGATAGATGTATGTAGTAATATCTCATTGTGGTTTTAATTTGCATTTCCGTAATGGCTAATGATTTCAAACATTTTCATGTGCTTATTTATCATATGTATACCCATTTGGTGAAATGTCTTTTTTGCCCATTTCCTAGTTGAATTGTTTGTTAGTTCTTAGGTCTGCCATAACAAAGAATCACAAACTAGGCAGATTAAAACAATAAAAATTTATTATCTCACAGTTCTGGGGTATAGAAGTCTGAAATTAAGATGTTGGCAGAGTTCGTTCCTTCTGAGGACTCTTGAGAGTATTTTCTCTCTCCTAGGTTCTGATGATGGCCAGTAATCTTCAGTGTTCTTTGCTTGTTGCTGCTTTGCACTCATGAGTTGTTAAGTGGCAGTCTCCCCTCACGTTTGTTTCTTTGTGTCTATTCTTTTCTTTTAAGGACACAAGTCATATTAAATTAAGGATTTACCTTACTCTGTATGATTTCAGTTTGTTACATCGACAATAATCCTGCTTTGAAATTAAGGTCATAATCTAAAATAGTAACTGCACCGTTTTTTGTTTGTTTGTTTGTTTTTAGGACACAGTTTAACCCATGATTGTTTTAGTTATGTTTTTAAATGTTGAGTTTTGAGTAGATATTATTAGTTCTTTGTCAGGTAAATTATTTTCAAATTTAAGCTTCTTTTATTTTATTTTCTCTTCCTTTTTTAAATAATGCAATTTATTTTGACAGTTTTATGCTAACATACAAATTGAACAGATAGTATAGAAGATTCTCACCACCACTAACCAGTTTTCTTTCTTTTTTTGTTTTTATCTATATATTTTCTGTGTATGTTTCCTAGATGATTTATTATAGCAGAAATCAATCACATTAAGATGTATAGAACCTCACACCCCCCCACATGTCAAATATTTCAAAACTAAATGGCACACTTATAAATATCTCAGGTCAAGGAAGAAAGCGCAAGAAAAGTAAATAAAAAGTGCTTTGAACTAAGTGATAATAAAAGCTTGAAATATCAGGATCTCTGGGATGAAACCATACTTAGATGATCATTCATAACATAAAGTACTTGTATCAGAAAAAAAAGCTAGAATAACAATCAAATTATTTTCAAATTATTTGGTGGGAAGGAAAAATAAGAGTAGGAGCAGAAATATATGAAATAGAGAAGAAATAATACACTTAAATTTGATTTAAAAATCAAGCAAATCGAGCCGGGCGCGGTGGCGCACGCCTGTAATCCCAGCACTTTGGGAGGCTGAGGCAGGAGGATCGCGAGTTCAAAGCCAGCCTCAGCAATGGCGAGGCACTTAGCAACTCAGTGAGACCCTGTCTCTAAATAAAAAATACAAAAAAAGGTCTGGGGATGTGACCCAGTGGTCGAGTGCCCCTGAGTTCAATCCCCGGTACCAAAAAAAAAAAAAAAAAAAAAAAAAAAAAAAAAAATCAAGCAAATCTAATCAAGAAAAAAGCAAGAACACAAAAATTATTATCAATGGAAAGAAAACTATCAAAATAACCCTACAGATGCTTAAGATATATTAAGGAAATATTTCAATTGTATGCCAACATATGTGATAGTTTATATAGCATGGTCTATATTAGAGAAAGATCCATGTGCTGCTGAGAAGAAAATGTATTCAGTCATTGGTGGATGAATACACTATATATGTCTGTTAAGTCTAAATTATTGATTGTAGTTTTACAATTTATAGTTCCCTTTCATTGATAATAACTTTGTTAATATATGAAATATAAATCATATCTTTCTGCTTCTCCTTTTATTTTTCCTTCCTACTACATAATTTGAAAATAATTTGATTGTTATTCTAGCTTATTTCTGATACAAATATTTTAAGTTATGAACGTTCATCTAAGTACTGTTTACTTCTTTTTTTTTTTTTTTTTCATAAGAATTTTCACTTTATTGTAGTGTCTGAGAAGGGAAGGTGGAGACTAAGATCAGGGAAAGGGACTTGAGGGGCCACAAATGTATCTGTAAATTCTGTTTTTTTTTTTGGTACCGGGAATTGAACTCAGGGGCACTTGGCCACTGGACCACATCCTCAGCCCTTTTTTGTATTTTATTAGAGACAGGGTCTCACTGAGTTGCTAAGTGCCTCGCCATTGCTGAGTCTGGCTTTGAACTCTTGATCCTCCTGCCTCAGCCTCCCAAGTTCTGGGATTACAGGCGTGCACCACCACGCCCGGCTAATGTAAATTCTGTTTCTTAAGGGAAAAAAGTCTGAGATGGACATGGTGGTGCATGCCTGTAAACCCCATTATCTAGGGCTGAGGCAGGAGGATAGCAAATTCTAGACCAGGCTGGTCAACTTAGCGAGATCCTGTTTCAAAAATAAAAGGATTGAAGATGGAGCTCGGCGGTGGAGTGCTGGCTTATCAGGTATAATGTTCTGGGTTCAATCCCTAATACTGCTCCCATCCCCCACAGAAGTCTGAATTATGTGCCATGATATCACAATGCTAATCGATGTATGTTGAAGTTGGGTATTGAGTACTGAAGTGTTCACTGCAATATTTTTTTCTCCATATTTTAAAAATATTTCATATTAAATTCATAATTCTTAGAAGTACCATGCTGTAGTTAAAATAACTAATTATACCTACATGTATAAGTAGAGCTATATTGAGAAAAAAATTATGGTAAGGTATGTACAGTATGATGCCATTTCTTTTTTTTTTTTTTTTTTTAATAGTGCTGGGGATGGAACCCAGGGCTTCACTCAGGCTAGGCAAGTCATCTATCACTGAACTGTATCTCCAGACCTCAATTTTTAAATAAACAAAATATATTTTATTTGTTTGCTTGTTTTTGAGGTGCTGGGGATTAAACCTAGGGCCTCTTACAAGTTAGGCAAGCACTGTACCACTGAGTCACACACACACACACACACACATACACACACATCCAAGATCCAAGATCCAAATAGTTTTTCCTTTAAGGAGAGAGGGAAATGGGTAGGATTGGGGAGTGATATGAAAGGGATTCCCAGTTATTCACATTGGCTAAGTTGGGCATTGAGTACATGAGTATTTATTATGTTAATTTTTTGTGTTTCCTGGTATGTTTGAGATAGTTCACTTTTTAAAAAAATTAAAACGTCTATTCTGATTGATCTTTCTCTTTGGTTATAATGCAAGTGACCCCATAAGTATATCCATCATTTGGCCTGCATAGAAAGGACAGGAAAGGACATCCTCTATGAAATCTGCCATTGCCTTTTTCTGTTATATCCTTTAAGACACCAGTTTTGTTTTGTTGTTGTTGTTTGTTCTCAAAACACCAACTTGGTATCACTGATGATTAAAAATGACTCCCTCCAGGCAAGGGGGTAGGGATGACAGTGGAATAAGTTAGACATCATCATTACCCTAAGTACATGTATGAAGACACGACACGAATGGTGTGAAAATACTTTGTGTACAATCAGTGACTTGAAAAATTGTGCTTTATATCTATAATATGAAGTGAATTGCATTCTGCCATCATGTATAACAAATTAGAATAAATAAATAATTCAATTAAAAAACAAGACTCCCTCTGCTTATGTTCCCAGTTAAGCTGGTGAATGTTAAACTGCATTATTGTTGTGAGAGAAGCACTCAGACACAGGAAGTTCAAAGATTCAGTCCAATAGTTAATTCTTTTTTTTTCCCCAAATAGACAATATTTTATTTTACATTTCATATTATACTTGTAGAACACATTTTTACATATCTCTGGTTGTATACAAAGTATATTCACACCATTCGTGATTCCATACATGCACTTAGGGTAATGATATCCATCTCATTCTACCATCTTTTTTTTTTTTTTTTCTTGGCCCTTTTGCCCCCTCCTTCCCCTCCCTCCCCATTGGCCATTCTAGTGTTCCTCTAATCCTCCTGTACTCCCCATCCCAACCCGACTGTGAATCGGCCTCCTTATATCAGAGAAAACATTTGGCATTTGGCTTTTTGGGATTGGTTAACTTCACTTAGCATTATATTCTCTAACTCCATCCATTTACCTGCGAATGCCATGATTTTATTCTCTCTTATTGCTGAGTAATACTCCATTGTGTGTATATACCACCTTTTCTTTATCCATTCATCTACTGAAGGGCATCTGGGTTGGTTCCACAGTTTAGCTATTGTGAATTGTGCTGCTATAACATTCATGTGGCTGTGTCCCTGTAGTATGCTGTTTTTAAGACCTTTGGGTAAAGACCAAGGAGTGGGATAGCTGGGTCATAAGGTGGATCCAATCCAAGTTTTCCAAGGTATCTCCATACTGCTTTCCATATTGGCTGCACCATTTTGTAGCCCTACCAACAATGTATGAGTGTGCCTTTTTCTCCACATCCTCGCCAACATTTATTGTTGTTTGTGTTCTTTTTTTTTATTTTTTATTTTTTTTTTTAGTTTTCAATGGACCTTTATTTTATTTATTTATATGTGGTGCTGAGAATCGAACCCAGTGACTCACACATGCTAGGCAAGTGCTCTACCACTGAGCCACAGCCCCAGCCCAGTTTTTGTTCTCAATAGCTGCCATTCTGATGGGTGTGAGATGAAATCTTAGAGTGGTTTTGATGTGCATTTCTCTAATTGCCAGAGATGTTGAACATTTTTTCATGTATTTGTTGATTGATTGTATATCTTCTTCTGAGAAGTGTCTGTTCAGTTCCTTGGTCCATTTATTGATTGGGTTATTTGTTTTTTTGGTGTTAAGATTTTTGGGTTCTTTATTAAGTACTGTTTACTTCTGTAGCTTCTTTATTTAGTTTTTGTTTGGAGGAGCTATCCATTTGTGACAGAGGTATGTTAAAGTCACCCAGTGTTATTGTGATATGGGCTATTCGATTCTTGAAATTGAGAAGTGTTTGTTTGATGTACATAGACGCTCCATTATTTGGGGCATATTTATAGTTGTTATGTCTTAATGATGTATAATTTCCTTAAGCAGTATGAAATGGCCTTCTTTGTCCCTTCTGATTAACTTTGGCTTAAAATTCACTTTATCTGATATGAGGATAGTTGTTTACATACTCCATGTAAACATGTTTTTTTCACATCCTTTCACCTTCAGTCTGTGGATGTCTTTTTGCCTGTGAGGTGAGTCTTTTGGAGATAGCCTTGTTTTTAAATCCAATCTGCCAGCCTGTGTCTTTCAGTTGATGAGTTTAGTCCATTAATGCTCAAGGTTATTATTGAGAAATGATTTGTATTCCCCATCATTTGGGTTTATTTCTAGTTTTTCATTTGAATTAGTTTCTTCTTTGATTGACTATTCCTTTAGTGTAGTTTCTTCCTTTGCTGGCTTTCAGGGGTTTTTGTTGTTGTTGTTGTTGTTGTTTTCATTTCATCTTCATGGAATATCTTGTTGAGAATGTTCTGGAGTGTAGGCTTTCTAGTTGCAAATTCTTTTAACTTTTGTTTATTGTGGAAGGTTTTTTTTTTTTTAATATTTTTTAGTTGTGATTGGACACAATATCTTTATTTTATTTATTTATTTTTTACGTGGTGCTGAGGATAGAACCCAGGGCCTCACACGTGCTAGGCGAGCGCTCTACTGCTGAGCTACAATCCCAGCCCTCATGGAAGGTTTTTATTTCATCTTCAAATCTGAAGCTTAATTTTGTTGGGTATAGGATTCTTGGTTGGCATCCATTTTCTTTCAGAGCTTTGTATATATTATTCCAGGACCTCCTAGCTTTGAGGGTCTGGGTTGATAAATCAGCTGAGATCCAAATTGTTTTCCCCCTATACATAATCTGATATTTTTTCTCTTGCACCTTTAAAATTCTATCTTTATTCTCTATGTTAATCATTTTCATTATAATGTGCCTTGGTTGAGGGTCTGTTGTAATTTTGTACATTTGGGGTCCTGTAAGCCTCTTATTATTATTTTTTAATTGTAGATGGACACAATACCTTTATTGTATTTGTTTTTATTTTTATGTGGTGCCGGGGATCAAACCCAGCACCTCACAGGTGCTAGGCAAGCGCTCTACAACTGAGCCATAACCCCGGCCCCCTGTAAGCCTCTTATTATATTTTATTTTCCATTTCATTCTTTAGGTGTGGGAAACTTTTGGATATTATTTCATTGAAAAGATTGTGCATTCCCGCCTGCCTGGTGCAGTGTAGCATGGCTGTAATCCTAGCACTTGGAAGGCTGAGGCAGGAGGATCGCGAGTTCAAAGCCAGCCTCAGCAATGGCGAAGCACTTAGCAACTCAGTGAGACCCTGTTTCTAATAAAATACAAAAACAGGCTGGGGATGTGGCCCAGTGGTCGAGTGCCCCTGAGTTCAATCCCCGGTGCCAAAAAATAATAATAATAATAATAAGATTGTGCATTCCCTTGGTTTGTATCTCTGTGCCTTCATCTATCCTAATAAATCTTAAATTTGGTCTTTTCATGTTATCCCATAGTCTTGAAGTTCTGCTCATGGTTTCTTTCTTTTTATTTATTTATTTATTTATTTGGTACCAGGGATTGAACTCAGGGGCACTCGACCACTGGGCCACATCCCCAGCCCTTTTTTGTATTTTATCAGAGACAGGGTCTCACTGAGTTGCTAAGTGCCTCACCATTGCTGAGGTGGCTTTGAACTTGCGATCCTCCTGCCTCAGCCTCCCAAGTGCTGGGATTACAGGCGTGCGCCACCGCGCCCGGCTCTACTCATAGTTTCTTAACATCTCTCTGTGGTCAACTCCATTTTCAAGATTATATATTTTGTCTTCATTGCCTGAAGTTCTGTCTTCCAAGTGGTCTAGACTGTTGGTGATGCTTTCTATTGAACTTTTAACTTAGTTTATTGTTTCCTTCATTTTGAGGATTTCTGCTTGGTTTTTTCCTGCCTCTTTACTGAAATCATCTTTCACTTCCTGTATTTTCTGATTTCATTTCTTATGGCATTCTTTACTTCACAGATTAGTTTAATTATGTCCTTTCTAAACTACTTTTCTGACATTTTTTCCACTATAGTGTTGGTGGATTCTGTTATTGGATTATCTTGGTTTGTTTGGGGAACTTTGTTCAGTTGCTTTTTCATGTTGTTTGTGTGTCTACCCATCTAATAGTATAGATCTGAGGCAATAGAGCTTTCTACTTTGTGGACTTATAGTGTTCCTGAAGTTTTCCAGTCTCACTGTTTACAGGGAGACAAACAACAACAACCAATGCAAACAATATACAGCATTAAACCAAATAGTTCGTACTATGATGTCTACAGTGTTAATTATCACAATAAACAGAAATGATATGATCAGTTATTGCCCACAATAAAAACAACAAGTTTGCAAAAGGGTTTATAATTTCAAATGGACAGGGAGAGAACAGAATTGATATAGGATGTAATGATTATGAGGGAGGAGAAGAGAAGAAGTAAAAAATTAAAGGAAGAGTGAAAGAAAGAACAGTAGAGATTGGCTTTTAGCAGAGGAAAAGGAATCAAGGGCAACAAGTAGGAGAAAAAATATAGTAAAAATTCTTTTAAAATTAAAAATAAAAATAAAAGAATAAGCTGGGCGCAGTAGCACACGCCTGTAATCCTAGCACTTGGGAGGCTGAGGCAGGAGGCTCGCGAATTCAAAGCCAGCCTCAGCAATGGCAAGGCCCTTAGCAACTCAGTGAGACCCTATCTCTAATAAAATACAAAAAAGGGCTGGGGAGGTGGCCCAGTGGTCAAGTGCCCCTGAGTTCAATTCCTGGTACCAAATAATAATAATAGTAATAATGGATTTCAAAAATGTTAGAAATGAGAAAAAAAATATGAGTATGTATAAATCTCCATGTATCATTAAGATCACAATTAAACAGAGAAAAAGAATTTAAAATATCTTCATGAAAAGTTAAAGAATTCTTTCCATTGTCCGGGCACAGTGGTGTACTCCTATAATCCCAGCACTTGGGAGGCTGAGGCAGGAGGATCGAGAGTTCAAAGCCAGCCTCAGCAATGGCAAGGCACTTAGAAACTCAGTGAGACCCTGTCTCTAAATAAAATACAAAAAAAGGGCTGGGGTTGTGGCCTAGTGGGCGAGTGCCCCTGAGTTCAATCCCTGGTACCAAAAAAAAAAAGAATTCTTTCCATTGGAGTTCAGAACATTCTCAGCTTCTCTCCTCAGCAGTTTTAGGTGGGGTCATCTGGAGCATGATGCTCCATAGTCTGGATTGCTGGAGAGAGAGAGGTAATCCCATAGGCTGAATTCCTGGAGGCAGGCTTTAGGCTAAGGGGTCAGGGTCTGGGGGGCTTCAGGCCCTTCACTGAATGCCAGTTGGTCTAGAGATTTTAAATCAGTATACCTCCAGCACCCAGTACTTGCTGGTCCACACTGGAAGACCATACCCCAGGATCTCCCCTGGATTCCACTCATGTGGTGGGATTGCCAATTCTTAGTCCTAGATCACCTTTGGACTCCACATTTCCTGGTCTCGGGTTCAATCTCCAAATAATAAGATATGTATGGAACTTTTCTTCCACCCGCGCCCTTCCAAGTTCCCAGCCAGATGCATTTCCCCCAGCCAGTCCTGCAAGCCTAGGATTGAAGGGGGAGGGGTAGAGCCTGGTGGAGTTCCATGACCCTGTTGTCTCCTGTGTAAACCTCTCTCCACCTTTGATTTTTCTCCTGGTCACTTAAGCACACTCTATGTCATGTAGTGTGTGTTTACTGGGCCTGTATTTGAGGCCAGACTCAGGTTTGCCAGGAATTGGCCCCTTCAGCTGCTGGCCCCCACAAAATGGCTATAAAATGTTTCCTTCCTTTGTCCCCCAAATTCCACCTGGAGAGATGGCAGCTTCTTTCCCTAGCACACGGATATTGTGCAGCATGTCTTTCAGGTTTGCCAGGCAATGTCCTTGATCTCTAAATGCTCTGTACCCAGACGTGCCTTGGGCCTCCCATAATTGTGGGTTCCTTTAATTCCCTTATCCCTCCACTTTGCTCATGGAGGGACCGCTCTGGCTGGTGCTCCCAGCCCAACTGTGGCAGTGGCTATGCCACTGGGGAATTCTTCCTTATTTTATTATATCCAACCTCCTAAATTCCTGGTCTGCTTTGAATGTTCAGTTTTAAATTCCAGTAAAGTCCTCCCACTTTTTTTGTTCACCCACCTTGCTGATAAGCTGCCTGTCTGCTTTCTTGGTTTCACTCCACAGAACAGCCAAGAAAGCAACCTCCTCTATTCCGCCATCTTGAAAAGCTTATTTCTTTTTGTATCCTCTTAACAAGGACTTTCGTAAGGGAAAGCTTTTTTTTTTTTTTTTTTTTTTTTTAATCCAGTTTTTCATTTTTTTCCTTTTATGGATACATTTTTCACTATCAGATCTCTTTCCCCAATCCTAGATCTCAAATATTTCCTTCTGTTTTTGCCAACTGTATTATAATTTTGCAGTTTGTATGTAAGACAATGGTCCACTTGGGGAGTTATTTTGTGTGTGTGAGATTATGATCAAGGATCAGTATTTTTCCTATAGACGTCCTGTTGCTTCAACACCAGTTATTGGAAAGACTATCCATTGAATTATTTTTCCACATTTCTCAAGATTCATTTAGGTGTAAATATATAAGCCTGTTTCTGGTTCTCTGTTCTGTTCCATTCATCTGTGTGTCTGTCCTTTTGCCAGCACTACCCAGTCTTAATTATTATAATGTCATTAAATTGAGTAGACTGAGTCTTCTCCCTGAATGCTTTTTAAAACTTTTTTTAGATGTTTTACTTCTTTACCTATTTTCTTACTGGAATTTTGGTAGGAATTATGTTAAATCTGTTTATCAATTTGGAAAAAAATAGTTTTACTCTGTTTACTCTTCAAATGCATGAACACAATATGCCTCTGCATTTATTTAGATCTTAATTGATTTATTTAATCAACATTCTATTGTTTTCAGCATTGAAGTTCCATACATATCTTATTGGATATAGTCCTTTTATTTTTTTTTTTGAACAATTGTATAAATTCATTGTATTTTTAATTTCATTATTTACATGTTCATTGTTAATTGATTTTTATATGTTTATTTTGTATCTTGCATCCTTGCTAGACTCACTGATTAGTTCTAGGAAGTTTGTTGGGGTTTGTTTGTTTTTGTAGGTTCTTGGGTTTTTTGTTTTTATGTGGATAGTGATGTTGACGGCAAATAGGGGCAGTTTAATTTCTTCCTTTCTGATGTGTATGCCTTTTATTCCCTTTTCAACTTTATTGCACTGGCTAGAACTTCCAGCACTATGTTGAATAAGAGTGGTGAAAGCAGATATCCTGCCTTGTTCCCGATCTTAGGGGGGTAAGTATTCAGTCTTTCACCATTAAGAATAATTTACAGTTTTTGTTGTTTGGTTGAAATTTGTTTGTCTTTTATAGGCACTTTTCATCAAGTTGAGAAAGTTCCATTTCTACATTTCTGCAAATTTTTAATCATAAGTGGGTGTTGAATTTTGTGAAATGCTTTTTACGCATCAGTGACCTGTGATTTTTCTTCTTCAGATATTTAAATGTGGTAGATTACACTGACTTTAAAATATTAAACCAGCCTTGCTTCCCTGGAATAAACCCTATTTGGTCATGAAATATCTGGGCCTGGAGCATTCTTTCTTATGAATTTTTAAATGATGAGTTAAATTTCTTTAATAGTTGTAGAGCTGTTCAGATTATCTTTTTATTGGATGAGTTGTGATAGTTTGTAATTTTAGGAATTTGTTTTATTTATGTTGGTATTTATGTCTGTGTATGTGTACCTATCTTTATTATCCTTTTGATGTCTGCAGAGTCTGTGGTAACATCATTTACTTAATTTTTGATATTGGTAATTTGTGTCTTTTCTCTCTTTTTTCCTCTCTCTTTCCTCCCTTTCCCCCCATGCTGGGGATCAAACCCAGGGCCTCATGCATGCTACACAAGCACTCTTCCACTGATCTATATACCCCAACCCTTGTGCTATACCCAACCCCCTTTTTTATTCTTTGTTATTCTTCCCAGAGGTTTGTCATTGATCTTTTCAAAGAATAAACTCAGCTTTTTGTTTCACTGATTTTTCTCTATTGTTGCCCTGTTCAAATTTTGCCTGTTTCTCCTCTTCATTATTTACTTCCTTCTGCTTGACTTGGATTTATTTTACTCTTCTTCTAGGTTCTGAAGGAAGCATTTGGATTACTGATTTGAGATATTTTCTCTCTTCTAATGAATGTATACATGTAGTGCTATGAACTTCCCTCTCAGCATTGCTTTACCACAGATTTTGATGTTCTGATTTCATTTCCAATCAATTCAGTGTTTGTTGTTGTTGTTTTTTAATTTCCCGAGACCTTTCTGACCCGTGGATTATTTAGAAATGTGTTAATTTCAAAGTGTTTGGACATTTTCTCCTACTAGTTTTCTGTTTTTAGTTTGATTCTAATATGTGCCAACATAGTTGGTGTGATTTCAGTTTTTTAAAGTTTATTGAGATCCATTTTATGACTGAGCTTGTGGACTTTCTTGGGTACTTGAAGAGATTGTGTATTTTGTTCTTGCTCAATGGAATGTTATATAAATTTTCATTAGATCTTATTGGCTAATTGTGTTGTTGAATTTTTCTTTATTCTTGCTAGTTTTCTGTCTAGTTCCAGCTTTTGTTGAGAGAAGGTTTTGAATCTCCAAGCATAATTGTGGATTTGTCCATTTCTCCTTTTAATTCTATCTTTTCAATTCTATCAGTTTTTACTTCACACATTTTGCAGCCCTGTTGTTTTGTGCGCACACATTCACAATTGCTATGTCTTCTTGGTGCATCAACCTTTTATCATTATGTAATGTTTCTGTCTCTGATAGTTTTATTTCTTCTGAAGTCTAATATAGCCACTCCTAGTTTCTGTTGATTAATGCTTGCGTCTTGTATTTTTTTCTTTATATTCTTGTCAGCCTACCTGTATCATTATTTTTGAGGGGAGTTTCATGTAGACAGCATATTGTTGGGCCATATTTTTAATCCATTCTGCCAATTTTTGCATTTTCATTGGCATATTTAAACCATTTATACTTTTTAAAACATTTATACCTTTATTTTATTTATTTAGGTTTTTATGTGGTGCTGGGGATCAAACCCAGTGCCTCACACGTGCTAGGCAAGTACTGTACCACTGAGCCCAACCCCAGCTCAAACCATTTATACTTAATGCAGCTATTGATAAGTTAGGGCTTATGCCTGTTTGGGGTGAGGGGTGTTTTGTTGAGATAGGATCTCACTAAGTTGCCCAAGCTACCCTTGAACTTGTACACCAGCTACCTCAGCTTTCTTGGGACCACATGCATGCACCATCCTGCCAGGCTAGGTCTGTCATTTTATTTTTGTTTTTTGTTTGTTCTTTCTGTACCTTGTCACTCTGTTACTTGAATTATTGTCTGAAGTCCATTTGAAGTTTCCTATAGTATTTTGAGTATATCTCTTTGTATAGTCTTTTCAGTAAATGCTGTAGGAATTGTATTATTAAGTCTTCTGGTGTCATCATTTTACCAATTAGAAGTCTTACTTCCCTCTGTTATTTTTAATTTCTTCAGTATTTTCTCTTCATACATTTAGAATAATTTAAATAACTGTATTTTTCCTTCAACCATCAAACATAATGTAGAAAACTGAAAAAGTTTATTGTGTTTACCCATATTTTTGCTTGCTGTTTTTTCTTCCTTCTTGATGTTCCAGGGTTCCTTTTCTTATCATTTCCTTTATGTTAAAATAACTTCATTTAAGTAACTTCATTTAGTCATTCTTTCAGAGTAGGCTTCTGGGAACAAATAATCTTTGTTTTCCTTTATATAATTTCCTATTTCATTCCTGAAGGACATTTTTGCTTTATGTAATATTCTAAGTTGACGACTCTTTTATTTTAACACTTAGAACATATGTAATTTGCTTCTTATTTTTTATTTTTATTTTTTTATTTTTTACAGTACTGGGGGGTTGAATCCAGAAAGAGCTTCACACATTACAGGCAAGTGCTCCATATAATTTCCTTTTCTTTCATTGTTTCTCATGAAAAATCTCTTATCTTTGAAATCATTTTCCTTCTACTGGTAATATGCATTCCTCTCTTGTTGGTTTCAGGTTTTTTTCTTTGTCTTTAGTTTTCACAAGTTTCAGTAAGATGTGCCTGAATGTAGATCTCTTTGGGTTTATTCTATTTGGAGTTTGCTCAGTATCTTGAATCTGTATATTTAAAGCTTTTTACAAAATATGGGAATTTTTTAGCCATTTCTTTGAGTTCTTTGTCAGCCCTGCCCTCTTTTTCTTTCCCTAGAAATTCAATGACATAAATGTTAAATTTTTTATTTTAGTCCTGCATACCCCTGAGACCCTGGATTTTTTGCTGTTGTTTGTTTATTTTTTGCCCTTCAGCCTAGTTTCTGTCTGTTGTTGTTATTGGCTAGTTTCTATTATTCTGTCTTCTACTTCATGGATACTTTCCAGTTTCTTCCCCATTTTGCTATTGAACCTATCCACTAAGTTTTTCATTTCATTTCTTATGTTTTAAAGTTCTGTAGTTTTTGTTTTGTTTCAGGCATATTCATAATTGCTTGTTGGAACTTTTTTGTGATGGTGCTTTAAAATCCTTGTCAGACATTTGTGACTTTCTCTATCATCAGTGTTGGCATCTGTTTTCTTTTTTCATTTAATTGACAATCTTCCTTGTTCTTGATATGAGTCATTTTCATTTGAAATCTGGACATTCTGCATATTATAAGACTCTAGATCTTATTTAAACTTTCTGTGTTAGCTGGCTTCCTTACATCACTCTGACAGTAAAAAAGGTGGAGATATATCGTGTTGCCTCTTTAATGCCAGGTGAGGGTAGAAGCCCAGGTTTCTCCTCAGTCTCTGTTTACATGGAAGAGTGAGAAGAGTCCTTGTTATTACCAGGATGGGAGTTCCAACTCTCCACCAGGCTTTCACTGATACTCTATGGCTGGGAAGTGCTTGTTGCTGCTGATGGTAGTAAAATCCTAATTGTCTACCATATCTCCTCTGTCACTACTCCAGTGGGGAAAATTATAGTTACCTCATTAGTGGAAAGAGGTGGAACTCAGGGTCCATATGTTGTCTCCACTTATACTTACACTTTACCACCTGGCAGTGTAAAATCCCAGCTTCCAAGGAGGACTGTTCTGACACTATCCTAGCAAACCAACTGGGGGCACCTTGTTATGTCTCACCCAGGGTAGAAATCTAGGCTCTCCTTTTTATTTTAGCTGGCATGTGTAGGGATGTAAATACAGTGTCTTCTGGGATATATTTAACTTGAAATAGAGCAATTATTGTCTAAAAGTTTTCTGTCCTCCCAGGCTACTCCTTTCGTGGTCCTTTGACTAGAGAGAACAAATTTGTTGTGGCTGTTTTTTTGGTCTTTATCTGTTGGCATTTCTGGTTTGCTAGCTTCTCTAGCTCTAAGTCTAAGATATGTGAGATAAAAAGAAATTTCAGGGAACATACTACCACACAGTTCCTTGAATCTCTTGAATTTCTTGTATTCGTTGTATATGTAATGTCCAGGGGTTTTAGTTGTATTTAGCTTGAGAAGTAGGAGAATGAATGTCTACTCCATCTTTCTAAAATCAGAAGTCTACTTGGCTATATTTCGATGGAGATATAGCGAGGAACTCTATTATCTTTTATCATTCAGTGTTTTAGTTAATAATTATAACTAACATTTCTCATGTACACTGTGCTTTTCACATATTAAGTTACTTAATTCCTGTGAGACTCTATAAAGTAGTTATTAATGCTTTTCTGCTTTTATCAAATGAGGAAATTGAGGCATAGAAAAGATAAATAGCATACTGAAAGTCTCTGGCAAATTCATGATTAAATTCTAGGCCCTCTGACTCCATAAGCCTCTATTATGTGTGACCTGAGACAAATATAGTAATAGTTCTTTATGCTTTCTATTATTACAGTACCTTGACTTTTCTTTCTGGAAGCTTATCATAGTTTTTCTGTCTTAAAATTCAGAAGTTTTATTAGGATATATGTACACATGGGTCTTTCTCCAATAATAATTTTCTTTAGAACCCAGCATATCCTTTTGATCAGAAAACTTAGATATTTCTACTACTTGGTGACATTTTGGAAATTTAAAAAGTTTCCTCTTATCTACCCACTTAAAAATGTTTTTTAAAAGATTGTTTCAAGAGACTATAAATATACTCAGTAGGGCTGGGGTTGTGGCTCAGTAACAGAGCGCTTGCCTCACACATGTGAGGCACTGGGTTCAATCCTCAGCACCACATAAAAATAAATAAACAAAATAAAGATATTGTGTCCATGTATATCTAAAAAAATTTTTTTAAGATACTCAGTAAAAAAACAAAGAAGTGAGTTACTTCTATTTGCCGAGAGCTTTCTTTTTTTTTAATAAATTAGAGGAAAAATTATAAACACTACAATCAAGCTGTGAGAAACTGCTTGCACCTTAAAGTT
This sequence comes from Tamias sibiricus, assembly GCA_025594165.1. Taxonomy (NCBI): domain Eukaryota; kingdom Metazoa; phylum Chordata; class Mammalia; order Rodentia; family Sciuridae; genus Tamias; species Tamias sibiricus. The sequence continues at coordinate 181,489,510 of CM046659.1, read as the reverse complement.
GTAAGTTATATGACACTGGAAGACTTGCTTGGTTACAGCTTTTGATGTGAAAAAGAAAAGTGAGATGACCAAGAAAAGTGAACTATGAAACCAGAGTCAGCATCCCTATTTACTGTTATGTTTAATCATTTCAAAAAGTAAATGAAGCTGAACATAGTGGCACATACCTGTAATTCCAAGCAATCATGAGACTGAGGTGGGAGTATCACAAGTTCAAAGGCAGCCTCAGCAACTTAGCAAGGCCTTAAGTGACTTAGCAAAACCCTGTCTCAAAATAAAAAATAAAAAGGGCTGGGTAGGTGGCCCATGGGTTTAATTCCTGGTACCAAAAAATGAAAAAAAAAAAAGGCAAATGACAGTTACATAAAACAATAATTGCAAAAATACACCATTGAGCTTATAAATATGAAAGTTTGATCTATATGACCATAATAGCACAAAAGATAGGGGATGAGGTGTGTATGGTGGAATACACCTGTGCTAATCCCAGTTAGGGGGTTGAGGCAGGCTACCCTGGGCAACTTTACAAGACCCTGTCTACAAGTAAAAAGGGCTGGGGGTATAGATGTGGTAGAGTGCCCCTGGGTATGATCCACAATACAATAAAAAAAAAACGGGAAGGGGAATGGAGTAAGGAAATATCAGACAGTAACTCAAAGCCACAGGTAGAAATGAAGAGTACTGGCTAGGCATGGTGGCACATGCCTATAATCCCTGGGACTTGGGAGGCCGAAGCAGAAAATGGCAAGTTAGAGGCCAGCCTCAGCAACTTAGCAAGACCCTGTCTCAAAGTTTTAAAAAGTAAAATAGAGGCCAGGGAGCTCAATGGTATAGCACCCCTGAGTTCAATCCCTAGTACAGAAAGGAAGGAAGGGTACTTGAAACACTAAATATGTAGGTGGATATAGAATGCTCTGTAACTATATTTTCTCTTTTGATGATATTTAAATGACAAAATTATCAAAGCAGTAATTATGACCTATATTTTGGGTTTATAAAATATATTGGCACAAAATTTATGTGTTTTACTGGAATTAAATTAGTATGGCTCTAAAGTATACTTTGATAAGATATTATAATCCCTAGAATAACTACTAAGAACTAAAATATATATATAGTTTAAAAATCAACAAAGCACTCTTGAGCATATATCATATAGAGATAAAAACTTAGGTTTACACAGAAACACGTGCCTGAATGTTCATAATAGTTTTATTTGTAGTAACCAAAATCTGGAAACCAACAAGATGGCCCCCAAGAGGTGAATGTTTACATAAACTGTAACACATACAGACCATGGAATACTGCTTAGCAGTAAGAAAAAAAAAAAAAAAAACTATTGATAATACACAGAAGCTTAGATGAATCTCCAAAATATTATGCTGAGTATAAAAAATTCCAGAAAGCTAGATACTTTATGATTCCATTGGTATATCATTTTTGAAATGACAAAACTTTAGAAATGGAGGATTTCTTGATATTGCCAGAAGTTAGGTATTAATGGTGAAGGTGAAAATAAAGGTGAAAGATAGAAGTGTGTGGTTACTAAAAGGGTAACACTAGGGATCCTCATGATGTGGGCACTGTTCAGTATCATACCTATTATGATAGATACATCCACAGCACAAATTAGTACAAATAAGTGGAGAAATCAGAATCTAAGATTGATGAGTTCTGTCAACGTTCATACTGTTTGTGATATGATATTATATATAATTAATATATAGTTGTGATATTATATGGTAAATTATAACCATCCTGGGAAACTGGGCAAGATATACAAATGATTTCTCTGTGTTATTTCTTAGAACTACCTATGAATCTGTAATTACCTTAATAAAATTTTATTTAAGAAAAAATGTGGGCTAGGGTTGTGGCTCAGTGGCAGAGCGCTCGCCTCGCATGTGTGCGGCCCGGGTTCTATCCTCAGCACCACATAAACATAAATGCATTGCATTGTGTACAACTAAAGTAAATAAATAAATATTTTAAATTAAAAAAAAGAAAAATGTTTTAAAATTCAAAAACTAAAATGGTACACTAGAAAAAATACCTACTTAATAAGAGGTAAGAAAAAGAACATGAGACATCTAGAAAACAAATAGTAAAATGGCACACAATCACAGCCATAGGAACATTGAACGTATTAACACTCCAGTTAAAAGGCAGAGATTGACAGACTAGATTTTTTTAAAAATTAAGGTCCAGAGCCAGGCGTGGTGGTGCACACCTGTAATCCCAGCACTTGGGAGGCTGAGGCAGGAGGATCACGAGTTCAAAGCCAAAGCCAGCCTCAGCATTGGTGAGGCACTTAGCAACTCAGTGAGACCCTGTCTCTAATAAAATACAAAAAAGGACTGGAGATGTGGCCCAGTGAACGAGTGCCCCTGAGTTCGATCCCCGGTACAAAAAAAAGAAAAAATTAAGGTCCATTTCTGTACTGTTTACAAGAGACAGTTTAAATTCTAAGACACAAAATTATGGAAAAGATATCTTTATTTCCTTTTTAAAAAATTTTTTCCCCATATTTTTATTGGTGCATTATAGTTGTACAGAATAGTGGGACTTGTTATATAATCATACATGCACACAGTATAATAATTTGATTGACCAATATCATTTCCCAGTATTTCCCCTTTCCCTCCCCTCTTCCCTCCCCCTGGTCCCTTTACTGATACTCAGTTTTCATGAGATTCACTCCCCACCTTTCTTTTCCTTTGTCCTCCCTAGCTTTTACATACAAGAGAAAATATACGGCCCTTGATTTTTCTGAGTTTGGCTTATTTCAATTAACATAATGTTCTCAAGTTCCATCCACTGGAAAAAGATATCTTAAAAACAGTATACATGGGCTGGGGTTGTGGCTTAGCGGTAGAGCGCTTGCCTAGCACGTGCACAACCCGGGTTCGATCCTCAGCACCACGTAAAAATAAATGCATTGTGTACAACTAAAGCAAATAAATAAACATTTGAAAAAAGACAGTACCCATATGGTAACTGCTACTGTCAAACAAAATAAATTTTAAGACAAAAATATTGCTGGAGATACCTAAGCCCCAAAATACATAAAGCAAAAATGGACAAAACTAAAGAGAAAAATAGATACAATACAGTCAGCTGTATATACCTGTGGGTTCTACATTCTCAAATTCAACCAACCATGGATCAGAAATATTGAAAAAAAAAATTTTAAAAAGACTATATGTACTGAACATATACAGACTTTTTCCTTGTCATTTTTCTCCCAAACAACATAGTATAACAACTATTTACATAGTATGTACATCACATTCAGCATTACAATTAATCCAGAGATAATTCAAATTATACAGGAACGTGTGCACAGGTCATATTAAATACTACATTTTTTGTGACAGATTTAAGCATCCACAGATTTTGGTATAAGTGGTTGGTAGGGGGATCCTGGAACTAATCCCCCTCAGATATTGAGGGGCAACTATCACTAAACAATAATAGTTGAGAAATTCAGTACCTCACTCTCAGTAATGATTTAAACTAGACAGAAAATCACAAAGCATATGTAAGAATTGAACAATACTATCACCAACTTGAACAGACTCACATTTATAGAACACTACCTAATGACTGTAGAATACACATTTTTTAAGCACACATGGAACATTCCCCAAGGTATACCATATTCTAGGAAAAAGGTTGATGAAAAATTGGGACTTTTGTTGTTGTTTTGTTGTTTGTTTGTTTTTTTGTGTGTGGTACTGGGGATTGCACTCTACCACTGAGCTATATCCCCAGACTTTTTTTTTGAGACAAGGTCTCTCTAAATTGCTGAAGGTCTCTTTAAATTACACAGACAGACCTCAAACTTGTGATCCTTCTGCCTTAGCTTCCTGGGTAGCTGGGATTATGAGTGTGATCCACAACACCCAGTTAATGGTGAAAAGTTTTTTTTTTTTTTTTTTTTTTTTTTTTTTGTGGTACCGGGGATTGAACTCAGGGGCACTCGACCACTGGGCCACATCCCCAGCCCTTTTTTTTTTTTTGTATTTTATTAGAGACAGGGTCTCACTGAGTTGCTAAGTGCCTCGGCATTGCTGAGGCTGGCTTTGAACTCACGATCCTCCTGCCTCAGCCTCCCAAAGTGCTGGGATTACAGGCGTGCGCCACCCGCGCCCGGCGAAAAGTTTTTTAAAGGGCAAAAAAGTAACATTTTAGGCTTGCTAGTTATAAAACTTAAATATAAGAACTAAAATTCTTAGAAGAAAACATGGGAGTACATCTATATGTCCTCATATTTGACAATGGAGTCTTAGTTTTAATACCAAAAACACAAGTGACAAGAAGAAAAAAACAAGCAAAGATAAATTGAACTTCATCAGAATTTAAATTTTTGTACATTGAAGGAAATTATCAAAAAAGTAAAAAAAAACAACTACAAAATGGGAGAAAATATTTGCAAATCATATATCTGGAAAGGGCTTAGCATCTAGAATACATTAAAAATTCTTAAAACTCAGTAACAGAAAGACAATTCAGTTTTAAAATAGGTGAAGGACTTGAATAGCCATTCTCCAAAGAAGATGTGTAAGTAAAGTAAGCATGTGAAAAGACGTTCAAGATCATTAATCATTAGGGAAACAAAAATCAAAACCACAGCAATGACTATGCAAGAGAGGCTGGGGCTGGAAGATCTTGAGTTCACACCCAGCCTGGGCAACATAGTGAGACTCTGTTTCAAAATACACACACACACACACACACACACACACGCGCACACACACACGTACAGATAACACTTTACATCCATGAAGATGAGTATTAAAAAAAAAAAAAAAAAAGCAGGCTAGGGATATAGCTCTGTTGGTAGAGTGCTTGCCTTGCATGCATAAGGCCCTGGGTTCAATCCCCAACACATTTAAACACACACACACACACACACACACACACAGAAGGCTGGGGAGGCTGAGGCAGAAGGATCATGAGTTCAAAGACAGCCTTAGCAACTTAGCAAAACCCTGTCTCTAAAAAAAAAAAAAGCTGGGGATGTGGCTTAGTGGTTATGTACTCCTGGGTTCAATCCCTGGTACAAGAAAAGAAAAGAAATTAATTTAAAAAAAGAAAAAGGAAAAAAAAAGGTTGATGATATAAAGAAATTTGAACCCTCATACATTGCTGTAATGATTTGAATGATATAAAATAGTATCGCTTCTGTTTGGTTTTTCCTCAGAAAGTTAAACAGAATTTACTACCTGACCTCACAATTTCTCTCCTAAGAATATACCCAAAAGAATTGAAAACAAGACTGAAACAAATTTGTACACAAATGATCTTAACAGCACTATTCACAATAGCTAAAGGTTGAAAGACCACAAATGTTCATCAGCTGATGAATAAACAATTGTGTATCACATGTGATGAAATACTGGCATTTCAGCCATAAAAATAAAATGAAGTACTAATTAATACATGCTACAGTATGGGCAGATCTCAAAAACATTATGGTAAGTGAAAGAAACCAGATACAGAAGTCCTATAACTTATGATTCCATGTATACAAAATATCCACAATGGCTAAATCTGTAGAATCAGAAAACAGATTGGTGGTTGCCAGGGTCTGGTGGGAGAGGGTGTATAAGAAGTAACTGCTTGATAGGTAGTGTTTTATTATACTTGGAGTGATGAAAATGTTTTGAACTCCTGTAGGGCTGGTGGTTGCTTAATATTATGAATGTCTTAAACACCACTTGTTTGTTGATTTTTTTAAAATATTTATTTACTTTAGTTGTACACAATGCAATGCATTTATGTTTACGTGGTGCTGAGGATCGAACCCAGGCTGTGCATGTGCGAGGCGAGCACTCTGCCGCTGAGCCACAACCCCAGCCCCTTGTTTGTTGATTTTAAGATGGTTAATTTTAGGGCTGGGATTGTGGCTTAGCGGTAGAGCGCTCGCCTAGCACGTGCGCGGCCCGGGTGGGTTCGATCCTCAGCACCACGTAAAGAATAAATACATTGTGTAGAACTAAAAAGAACAAATAAATAAATATTTAAAAAAAAAAGATGGTTAATTTTAAAATTTAATTTTAGGAGCCAGGCACAGTGGCGCACGCCTGTAATCCCAGCACTTGGGAGGCTGAGGCAGGAGAATCGCGAGTTCAAAGCCAGCCTCAGCAATGGAGAGGCACTTAGCAACTCAGTGAGACCCCGTCTCTAATAAAAAACAGAAAAAGCGCTGGGGATGTGGCCTAGTGGGCGAGTGCCCCTGAGTTCAACCCCAAGTACCAAAAAAATAAAATAAAATTTAATTTTAATTTTTATTTTTTGTTCCTTAAGTAGCTGGAATTGTAGGTGTGTGTCACTACACCCAGTCGTGAATGCATTTTTAAAATTATATATTAACTTTTTTTTAATACTGTGTATTGAACCCCAGCGTACTCTACAACTGAGCCACACCCCCAGCCCTTTTTATTTCTTATTTTGAGATAGGTCAGAGTCTGTCCTTGAACTTTAGATATTCCTGCCTCAGCCTTCCGAGGTGCTGGGTTTACAGGTATGTGCCACAGGGCCTGGCTTATATCTATTATTTAAAGATTAAGAAAGTCTACGGGCTGGGGTTGTAGCTCAGTGGTGGAGCGCTCACCTAGCATGTGCGCGGGCCCAGGTTTGATCCTCAGCACCACGTAAAAATAAAAACACATTGTGTACAACTAAAGTAAATAAATAAATTAAAAAAAAAAAAAAGTCTAAAGTAGTTTTTTCCTAATTTTTTCTTGGACACTTTTTATTTAGAAGAAACAGATGTGGTTTTATGGTTTGTGAACCAGAAACTGTAAACAGCATTATAATTACTGGTGTCTCCCTTTCTAAGTATTTTTAAAGTAAAAGTAGAATACTAACTTCTGGGAATGATAATGGTGTGATATTGTCCAGGGAACAGAAACTGACCTAAGAAGACTATGACTACCAAACATGCTTTGAGAAATGATGCTGCAGCCCATCTAGCTGTGGTGTATATATATATTTTTTTTCTAAACCATTTTTTAGTTGTAAGTGGACACAGTGCCTTTTATTATTATTATTTTTTTTAATGTGGTACTGAGGATTGAACTCAGGGCCTCATACACGAGAGACGTACACTTTACCGCTGAGCCATAGCTCCAGCCCCTGTGGTAAATCGTTTTAAACTCTGGTCTATATACGCATTTAAATCTCATGTAATCTGTCTTAAAACCTTCTTGCGGAGAAGTCCTATTGCTGATAAAATGTTTTGATCTTCTTGCCTTTGCTAATGTTTTTTGTTATTTATTTGTTTTGTTTTCATAATTAATTAGGTGGTTTGAAATTAAGGCAACAAATTTCAAGACCTGTGAATCACACTGGGAAAAAAGTGATTTTCATGTAAATGAGTCAGAAATGCCAAGATACAGCAGTACATTCTCTATAAGTTCCATTTCTCTTCTTCACTCCCACAGGAACAATTACTAAAGAACTTTTGTATTCATAAGACCTCAATAGCAAAGGATTAATAGTACTCGAATGATGAATATGTAGTTGTTTCCCTGCCAAGTAGTGTGGACTTATGAGCATACATCATCCATCCCCCAGGACCACTGAGGCACATGTCTCTTCTGTTTGATAACAGCACTGCCTCTAATGTTTCATATGTTTGTATCTCCATTCAGAATTCTACAAGAGTTCCTTGGTAGTACCATCCAGTGCAAGGACCCCTACAGGGTATCATTCTCACAGCACTGCACCGGGCTCACTCCAAGTTGGCCTAAGTTGATGGCTTCTGTTGGCCAGGATATGGTTTCCTCTAGGAGCCAGGTTAGCAGACCACTTGACACAAAGCTTAGTAGTGCATGTGGAAGAACTCCCTGATAAAATGGCACTTTGATGGAGTCTTTTCAAGAGGCTTGGTGTTTGAGACTTCTTTTATGTTATTTATTCCTTGTATTTCACACGTAACTTCCTTCCTCAAATGTGCGCACGTGCATGCGCGCCCATACACACATACACATATTAAAGCCTCAGTGTTTTTGTCCTATCTCTTAGAGCGTTTGTTGTTTGGTTTTGGTACTAGAATTGAATCTGGGGGTACTTTAACACTGAGCTATAGCCTCAGCCCTTATTAGTTTTTTTCTTTTGAGACAGGGTCTCACTAAGTTGCTGAGGCTGACCTTGAACTTGCAATCCTCCTGCTTTAGCCTCCCATGTAATGGGATTACAGGTGTGTGCCACCATGTCCAGCCCTCTTAGAGTTTTTATACTCTTCAATTTCTATCATTTTATCCTGCTAAGGATTATTGGAAGTCAATAAGATAGGCATTTTCCTATTGAAAGATGAGAAAATTGAAATATAGTTGGAACAGGTACTAACATTCAGCTGGTGACATCCTGGAAACAAGCATTCAGATTTGCTTGCACAAACAGTCCCTTTTTTTCACCACACCACTTTGTTGCCCTATTTCCTTTCTGTTAGCCAGCCTAGCACAGATCTTTAAACTCTTATTTCCTAAGATGAGAGGTATTTCACCAAGCCCTATTTGTCTAGAAGTCACATTCTTAGGGATTGAAGTACAGTCATCCAAGTCTTGACCATAGCAAGGGTCATTAAGTGTGGCCTTGTCCACAATGTAAAGTTGAAAGCTAAGTTTTGTGCAACTATAATTTTCTTATAGCTCTACAGCATATGTGCTGTGTATACTTAGCAAAATACTCTGTAGCTACATCCTTACCTTCCTAAGAAAATTTGAGTGTAAGAAAAAAGAAGTTATAATTTGAGTAAAAGCTCACTTTAAGCAAAAATGGACAAAGATTTAAAACTAATTAGTATCATTTATATTTGGCAGTTCTCAGAGAAGAAATTCACGTGATATAGTTACTCTTTGCAGCTGTTGACTTATTGGTTCAAGATATTAAAGGCTGGAAATGATACAAAACTAAGGGTTTGAGTAAATTATAAAAGGTATTTAAAGGTTATAAAAGTTTTTAAAGAAAGGGGCTGGGGTTGTGGCTCAGTGGCAGAGCGCTCGCCTCGCACGTGCGCGGCCCGGGTTTGATCCTCAGCACCACGTAAACATAAAATGCATTGCATTGTGTACAAATAAAGTAAATAAATAAATATTTTTAAAAAAATTTTAAAGAAAGCAAAATTTGTGAAGGATTTCATATGTGATTGAGTTTATAAATTTATGGATTTTTATAGGCGCTAAATAGATACCAAAGATAAATTGTTAGTATAAAAAGTATGTTCAAAGCGATTATACAAACTGAATGTTTTTTGTCTTGTTAATGTCATTTTGTATTTCCTTGTGAAACCTTATAAACACTGCCTGTTAGTGTTTTGCAAAAATACTGCTTCTAACTAAACAACCTGAGTTAATTTAATAAGCCATCACCTACAGGACAGATAATAGATAATGCTGACTCTCAGTACTAGTGCTGATCCCAACTAAATGAAAGGGGTAACTATAAAAACATAGACATTAATGTTAAAACCCATTACTCCCACTTCAAGACTGGTGGAACTGGCCTGGGAATGTTTAAAGACCAAAACTTAGAGACTAAAACCAAGGGTGTAAAAGAGCTAAGGAAAAAAGCCAGTATTTTGGCCCTGGGCCTCTAAAGTCAACCAGGACCCAGGAATGACAGAACCCCTCTAAGGGCCCTACAACTGTGATTAGTCTCCCAACCTCCCACTTAGGGATCCTAGGACCCTAGAGAACTGAAAGCCAGCCATTCTGCAAAGAGGAGGAGGGTCATTGGAGAGGGAAAATGTCCCTGATGCTTCCAAGGGAAGTCACGTGTGGTCAGTAAGACCATAATAGTAGATAAGAACGAGGTCAATTTTTACCAACTTGGTCTTAAACACCTAACAGGAAAGTATTAGCAAAGAACAGTTATGTGTGGGCACTTAAAGAAAAATGCTTTCGTCCTTTTAAATGTAACTTGATGGGCTGGGATTGTGGCTCAGCGGCAGAGCGCTCGCCTAGCACGTGCGCGGCCCGGGTTCGATACTCAGCACCACGTAAACATAAAATGCATTGCATTGTGTACAAATAAAGTAAATAAATAAATATTTTTAAAAAAATTTTAAAGAAAGCAAAATTTGTGAAGGATTTCATATGTGATTGAGTTTATAAATTTATGGATTTTTATAGGCGCTAAATAGATACCAAAGATAAATTGTTAGTATAAAAAGTATGTTCAAAGCGATTATACAAACTGAATGTTTTTTGTCTTGTTAATGTCATTTTTGTATTTCCTTGTGAAACCTTATAAACACTGCCTGTTAGTGTTTTTGCAAAAATACTGCTTCTAACTAAACAACCTGAGTTAATTTAATAAGCCATCACCTACAGGACAGATAATAGATAATGCTGACTCTCAGTACTAGTGCTGATCCCAACTAAATGAAAGGGGTAACTATAAAAACATAGACATTAATGTTAAAACCCATTACTCACCCACTTCAAGACTGGTGGAACTGGCCTGGGAATGTTTAAAGACCAAAACTTAGAGACTAAAACCAAGGGTGTAAAAGAGCTAAGGAAAAAAGCCAGTATTTTGGCCCTGGGCCTCTAAAGTCAACCAGGACCCAGGAATGACAGAACCCCTCTAAGGGCCCTACAACTGTGATTAGTCTCCCAACCTCCCACTTAGGGATCCTAGGACCCTAGAGAACTGAAAGCCAGCCATTCTGCAAAGAGGAGGAGGGTCATTGGAGAGGGAAAATGTCCCTGATGCTTCCAAGGGAAGTCACGTGTGGTCAGTAAGACCATAATAGTAGATAAGAACGAGGTCAATTTTTACCAACTTGGTCTTAAACACCTAACAGGAAAGTATTAGCAAAGAACAGTTATGTGTGGGCACTTAAAGAAAAATGCTTTCGTCCTTTTAAATGTAACTTGATGGGCTGGGATTGTGGCTCAGCGGTAGAGCGCTCGCCTAGCACGTGCGCGGCCCGGGTTCGATACTCAGCACCAGGTACAAGTAAACACATTGTGTACAACTAAAGCAAATAAATAAATATTAAAAAAAAATGTAACTTGATGTGCATGTGCATCAGCCCTACCAAAAGTGAGCAAAGTTTATAGAGAAAGGGTTCTTACACATATGTCTGATAACTGTCAAAAGAGACTCTGCAAGGCTGAGGCTGTAGCTCAGTGGCAGAGCGCTTGCCTAATATGTAAAGCACTGGTTTCAATCCTTAGCATCACATAAAAATAAGCAAAGGCATTCTGTCCATCTACAACTACAAAAAAAAAATTTTTTTTTAAAAGAGACTCTGTTAAAGTCATAAGTTTGTTCTGAGTTGAGTCTGATCTGGCAGACTGCTTTTGAGATGTATAAACAAATAAACTATTAAAGCTTACTTAATTAGCCCCATTTAGCTGTTATCACTATTAGGACCTCTTGTAACTATACTTCTTCTCTTATTGATCAGCCCTTGCCTTTTAATCTCCTAATAAAGTTTGTATTTTCTAGATAACAATAATTCCATATTAAAAGCATGACAAGGCAAGGATTCCAACTCATTCCAACAACTAAGACCAATCTCTCTTTGTCTCCATTAGATAAGCCAGGAAGAGACTTTAGGTCCCTGGGTAGATAGGGACAACATCCCAAATCAGCCTAAAGTAGATACAAAAGCTGAACTTTTCCCTTTCTGCAGCCCTTAAGAATAAGGGATCAAAGCCTGGGGTGGGATGGGGGGCAAGATAGGAATTGGGATAAAAAGAGGTCTCAAAGGAAACACCCATGAGCAATTGAGATGCAGTAAACACTCAGGAACAGTTCTAACTTCTAAGAAAAGTGCCCTTGGCCTCCCTTGTAAAATAAGGGAAATGTACAAGCACAAGAAAAACTGGCACAAAATTATGGGGCGCCTTATAAAATGAGACAATACATGATTACAAGAGAAATAACACAAAATTGTGTAATTCTACCTTAGCTCCACCTCTAGTCCAACTCCTAGCACTTAGCCCTCTGTAAGTATTAAGAAACCATACTGCCGGGCGTGATGGCGCACACCTGTAATCCTAGCACTTGGGAGGCTGAAGCAGGAGGATCACGAGTTCAAAGCCAGCCTCAGCAATGGCGAGGCACTAACAACTCAGTGAGACCCTGTCTCTAATAAAATACAAAAAAGGGATGGGGATGTGGCCCAGTGGTCGGGTATCCCTGAGTTCAATCCCTGGTGCCAAAAAATAAGAAAGAAACCATACCAACGGGTTACTGTCTCTCCTGCTGGAGATAGCCTGCATTCTCCCTAAAATACATATTCCTTGCTTTATTCCAAAGACATCTCTCTTGAGATTGCCCCCATTCTCCTTTGAATAGATATCTACTTCCCTAAATAAACCTCTTTCTATGCCTTTGGCAGGGGAGAAAAAAGATAGTGGAGACTGGAAATTTTAAGTAATGATAAGACTTAGGTTTCAGATACAGCCAGTCACCATCTTAGTGCTGTCAACAGTATAAATATAATATCCCTCTGAGAACTAACAAGAACACTAAAGATCTGTGTATAAATTTTTTAAATTGTCTATGCATAAATAAAAGTAGTTTTATTTTCTTGGTAAGGTTTTGTTGTTCTGATTTTGGTAGTAGTCATAGTTATAATTCAGTTATCCATCTTTGGTCTTAATAAGCAGGCTTGGCAAGAGTTTGTTTGTTTGTTTGTTTGTTTGTTTTTTGACCAGATATGACTGTGTGACCAAAACACTCTCAGCTTTAGTTTCCTTATGTATAAAACAGGTAGTAATTGTGGTACCCACCAGAAAAGTTGGATGTGATGATTAAATAAAATAATGCCAGTAAAATTATTAGAACAGAGCCTGACTTGATAAAAGATGTTTAAAAAGAAGAGAATAAAATCATAAGCCACTGTTAGCATTTTGACACGTTGGCTTTCAGGCTTTTCTCTACCAATATATATACACATATGTGCATAGACACACACACACACACACATTTGTATTTGCAAAATGGGTTTCATATTTTATATGCAACTTTTGTTTCATTTTTCCCACATATTTTTATTTCTCTTGACATTAAAATTGACTAAAGACATTGGTTTTCATGACTCCATAATATAATAACAGATGAAGTAATTATTTAATTATCTCTTTGTGAGATATCTAAGCAGGGTATTGTTTTGTTTGGGTGATTATTTGTTGTTTTGGGGTCTGTTTGTTTGTTTGTTTGTTTGGTACTGGGGATTGAACCTAGGAGCACTTTACCACTGAGCTGCATCCCTGGTCCTTTTTATTTTGTATTTTCAGACAGGATCTTATTAAGTTGCTTAGAGCACTGTCAAATTGCTGAGACTGGCCTCCAACTTGTGATCCTCGTGCCTTAGCCTTCTGATTCATTGGAATTATAGACATGAGCCACTGCTCCTGGTCTGTTATTTTCAATATTTTAATATTGTAAATATTAGGAATTTAAGGTTTGAGTTATTAAGTTAAAGGTTAAAGAGTTTGAAAATTCTCAAGATTTTTTTTTTTTCCTTTTTTGCACTTCTTTGAGGTTGAACATTTTTGTGTTTATTGATACTGGCATTATTTCAGTGAAATGTCTTTAACGAATGAATGCAACTTGCATAGCTTTTTCACAGGATCTCTATTCTCTGGAATAGTGCCAGGTAAGTAAGCACGTAGTAAATATGTGGTACAATGAATGAATGTTTGTCATACTTCTTTCAAATGAAGTCAAGTATTAGAAAGCTTTTGCCTCTATACAAGTATGTTATCTTGGTTCTTCTTTATACCTAATTCTTTTCCATTCTTTTCTTCCCCTACAGTTTATCCATGAGCTCAGATTTCCCACATTACAACTTCAGGATGCCTAATATTGGATTCCAGAATCTGCCTCTCAACATATATATTGTGGTTTTTGGCACTGCTATATTTGTCTTCATCCTTAGTTTACTCTTCTGTTGCTACTTGATTAGGTCCCCCCCCCCCCCCCCCCCCCCCCACCCCCCCCCCCCATTTTCATTTTATGTTACTTCAGAATATGTTAAGCAATCAAGTTTCTACCCTAAGATTTTATATATATGTGTGTGTGTGCGTGTGTGTGTGTGTGTGTGTGTGTGTGTGTGTGTTGTAGATGGACACAATACCTTTATTTTGTTTATTTGGTTGGTTTTTTTTTTTTAATGGGGTGCTGGGGATCAAACCCAGTGCCTCACACATTCTAGGCAAGCACTACCACTGAGCCACAACCCTAGTCCTAACCTCAGATTTTAAAATATTTAAAATTAAATGTGATAATGGCAAATTTTCTAAAAGTTAATATGCTTAATGTTTTAATCTTCTCTGAGTTAGTATCAGTAATACACCTTTATGCAGTCTTCAGTTCTATTTACTGTTAAGTCTCTTGTAGGAGAAAATTATCTTTAATAATTTTTTCCTCCATATAAGCACTTGGTTCAAATATACTTATATCATTGTCTGTTTCAAAAACATCTATTTTCCCAGGAATTTGAAATTGCTTTTTGAAAGGGTGTTGCATCATTGTTAGCTAAAGTCATTAGGGATAAGCAATGTCCAAGATAAGATCCATGTCTTTAAAAAGCTCCTGTGGTCTCTCAAGAAGATTTTAAACTTCCAGTTGTTGTCCAGCTAATTGAATAGTCAGATGATTGATCATCTGCATAAAACACTAAATATTCTACATTACCAACAGTACATGTAGAGACAATTGACAAAAGGTAACAGCACCTCACTTGAGGGATTAATAGATTTGGCCAGTAAAGATTCATGTTGATTGACTCATAATTATTTAAGCATTTTTACTTTTTAAGCTTTTTAATAGTGCCTAATTTCCAAAGCCAAGACTGAGATTATAAAAAATTTTATATGATATTCTTCGAAGAGCTTTTTGGAGGGCTGGGGTTGTGGCTCAGTGTTAGAGCACTTGCCTGGCACTTGTGAGGCACTAAAAAGCACCACATTAAAATAAATAAATAAAATAAAGGTATTATGTCTGGTCTACAACTAAAAAACAATTTTTTTTTTTAAAGAGCTTTTTCGAGCTAAAGACTGGAAAGGAGTAGCAGCAGATAGAGGAAAATCATGAGAGAGGCCCCACAAGTATTATTTCAGTGGATTGAGTTGGTTGTGTCAGCTGCTCCCAGGGAGGTCCAGTAAGATAAGAATTGAAAATTTTCCATTAGGTTGAACAATTAGGTTTGCATCCATACTCTTTTAGAAAAGCTTCAGGATAGGGGAATAAAGGAAGGCAAGCTATAATGTGACAAAACCTGACTAGTGGGTGAAAATGGATACAAGAAACATAATCCCTTTGAAGAAATTTGGCTGAAGAAATATTAGGTTGAGGGGAGGGGCAGCGGCTGTAAATCAAGGAAGTATTTTGATGTTTGTTTTTTGTTTGTGTATATGTGTGTGTTACTAAGGATTGGATGCCCAGCCCATTTGTATCCTGAAACAGCGTCTCACTAAATTGCCCATGCTGGTCTTTTTATTTTTTATTTTAAAGATTTGCTGTTTTAAAAATTTTTTTTATTTTTTTATTTTTTGTCCTAAAAAGAACATGACAGTAGAATGTATTTTTTTTATTTTAATTTTTTAGCTGTAGATGGACACAATATCTTTATTTTTATTTATTTTTATGTGGTGCTGAGGATCGAACCCAGTGCCTCACACATGCAAGGCAAGTGCTCTACCACTGAGCTACAACCCCAGTCTCGAATATATTTTGATATATCTTACATACATGAAGTATAATTTTCCATTCCTGTGGTTGTACATGATATGGAGTTACACTGGTGATTTATTCATATATGACCATAGGAAAGTTATATCTGATTCATTATACTGGTCCATGCTGGTCTTGAGCTCACAATCCTCCTACCTCAACCACCTGAGTCACTGGGATTACAGGCACGCACCACCAACTAACCTTTTGTTTTGTTTTGTTTTTAAAGATAGAAACCAGCCAGTTGTGGAGGATTTGTGAGAAAGAATAAATCATGGATGTTCAAAGAGAAACCTAAGGAATATAGTGATATATAGTCCTAAACAGAATACCTTCTCCTAAAACAGAGATGAGGGTAACTGTAGAGAATAATTAATCATGTAAGTCAGTAAATCTGGGAATGAGAGAGTTTGCATACGTGGTAATCCTCCTTTATTTCCTGTGAAATAGAAAATTACAGTTGAAAATGATAGGGAAGTGGTACATGTCTGTAATCCCAGCTTCTAGGGAGGCTAAGGCAAGCAATTGCAAGTTCAAGACCAGCCTCAGCAACTTTAGACCCTGTCTCAAGATAAAAAATTAAAAGGCTGGGTATGTAGTTCAGTGGTAGGACACCCCCTGGGTTCAATCCCTAGTGCTGCAAAAGAGAGAGAGAGAGAGAGGGAGAGAGAGAGAAAAGAGAGAAAGGGAAAAGAAAAGAAAATGATGGGGAGAATGTGGTACTGTTAAACTTGAAGAGTGGCAAGGGTTTGAAACAACCACTACATGGAAGCTTAGGATTCTGAGCATGAACAGATAGAAGGATTAGAGAACAATGTGGAATGGCAGGCTGTGAATAGAGACCACAAGTTTTAGTGGCCATAGCTACATGGTTTTGTCATTTTCTCCAGCACTTGTTCAGCATTGTTAATCATGCTCTCTTATATATTTTTTTAAGATATTTATTTAGTAATGCAAAATGAAGTAAGTGTAATCTAAAATATTAATAATTAGTGGGACTTAAAGGAGTAATCAATAAGGGGAGTTAAATTGAGAATTTCCTAGAATAGATGGAGTTTGAGCCACAGATTGAAGAAATGAGAACATAATTGATCCCTCTTATGGGTGGAAGTAACAAGTTCTTCTTTGGGAAAATATTCAGATCCAATAGAAAGTTTCAGTTAAGCAAAAGGAAATTACAAATCAAGCCTCATTTTGATGAATTCTAATAGAGTTTATCTCTTTTTTAGTAAAGAAGCAGACAAAAAACAGCATATGGATGATTTGAATTACATTATCAAAAATACTAAAGAAACAATTCTATTTATAATATCATCCAAAAGAATAAAATTCCTGGGAATAAAGAGGTAAAAATCTTGTACATCAAAAACTAAAAGCATTACTGAAAGAAATTAAAGAAGTCTAAATAGAAAGACATTCCAAGTTCATGGATTGAAAGACAGTATTGCTAAGATTGTAGTATTCTTCCAAGCTGTTGATTCGCTGCAATTCCTACCAAAATTACAGTTTTGTTTGTTTGTTTGTTTTTTCAGAAATGGAAAGATCAATCCTCAAATTTATTTAGAACTGTGAGGGGCTCCAAATAGTCAAAATAATAATGTAGAAGAAAACAAAACAGAAGGATTTATCTAATCTGTTTTCAAAACTTACTGCAAACCCACAGTAATCAATTAATTGTGGTATTGGCATAAAGATAGAAATTTAGCTGGTCACAGTGGTGCACACCTGTAATCCCAGCAGCTCTGGAGACTGAGGCGGGAGGATCTCAAGTTCAAAGCCAGTCTCAACAACTTAGTGTGACACTTAACAACTCATCGAAGCCCTGTCTCTAATAAAATATTTTAAAAGGGCTGAGGATGTGGCTCAGAGGTTAAGCACCCCTGGGTTCAATGCCCAGTACCAAAAAAAAAAAGAAAAGAAATATAAACCAAAAGATTTAGAATTTAAGAAATATAAACCAAAAGGATAGAATTGAGTGTCCATAATAAATAAACCTAAACATCTAAAACAAGAATACCAAAAGCATTCAGTGGGTAAAGAATTATTTTTTAAACCAGTGGTGCTGAAACAGCTGGATATTCACATGCATAAAACTAAAGTTGAACCCCTGCTTCACACAATAATTTAAAAAATTACTCAAAATGGATCAGCAACCTAAATATTAAGAACTAAAACTATAAAATTCTTAAACATGGGGTAAATATTCATGACTTCAGATTGGCAATGGGTTTGGTACAAAAAGCAAAAGCAACCAAAGAAAAATATTGCAGTTGTAAAAAAAATTTAAAAGATGAAGCCCAGTAACTGGGGAGGCTTAGGCAGGAGGGTTACTTCAGCTCAGGAGTTTAAGACTAGCCTGGGAAACACAGTAAGATCATCTCCTGAAAGATAATTATTATTATTAATAAAAACATTTGTGTACTAAAGGACATTATCAAGCAACCAACGGGCTGGTGGGGAGTAAAACAGTGAAGTTGCTGTGGAAAAAAGTTTGTCAGTTCCTTAAAACATTAAATAGAATTATCATATGACCTAGTATTTTCATTCCTTGGTGGATACCTAAGACAAATGAAGAGATATGTCTACACAGAGACTTGTAAAGGATTTTTTTGTTTGTTTGTTTTTGGTTTTGGTACCAGGAATTGAACCCAGGGGAGCTTAACCACTGAGCCACATTATTTTTTATTTTGAGACTGGGTCTCACTATGTTGCCGAGGCTGTCCTCAAACTCACGATCCTCCTGCCTCTGCCTCCCGACTCACGGGTATTACAAGTGTGCCCCACCACACCCAGCTGTGTACAAGAATATTTGTAACAGCATTGTCAATAATAGTCAAAATGGAAAAACAACCAAATGTCTGTCAACGTAAACAAATTGTAGTATATACATGTAGTGAAATATTATTCAGACATAAATATGTACATGAAAACATTATGCTCACTGAAAAGCCAACCACAAGAGGTTGCATATTGCTTGATTCCTTTTCTAGAATATATCCATGATATAAAAATCCATAGAAGGAGCAGATTAGAGATTGTCAGGAGAGGGGAAAGGGGGAAGGGAGGCATGATTACTTAATTGGTATCAGGTGTTTTTATTGGGGGGCACTGAAAATCTTTTTTAACATTAGAGACAGCTATTGGTTGCACCAACATTGTGATTAAATTATCATTGGTTTGTACACTAGAAGATGGTTCATTCTAATGTGAATAAAAATAACATTTTTAAAAGGAAAACAAAGGAAGATAAAATATGAATAATTTATATATAATAAATATTGAATGGTTATTAATGCATTCCCATAAAAATTGCAAGCCAAGTAATTTCATCAGTGAATTCCTTCTGTTTAAGCATTTTAGGCAAAAATACTGCTTTTATACAATTCTTCCAAAGAACAGAAGTAGAGGAAATTCTTCTCAACACATATAATGAGGCCAGAATAATTTTCTTTCCACAGTCTGATGGGACATGACAAGAAAGGAAATTATAGACCAATCTTTCTCATGAACAAAATATTAGTGAATCATATATGTGCAAAAAAGTAAAACATCATAACCAAATAGGATTTGTTCCATGAATGAAGGTTGTTTTAACATTCAGAAATCAAAAAGTGTAGGTTTAGGGATATAACTCAATGGTAGAGTGCTTGTCTGGCATACTCAAGGCCCTAGGTTCAATCCCCAGTACTGCCAAAAAAAAAAAAAAAAAAAAAAAAAAAGCAATGTAATAACCACATTACTAATAAAAAGGAAGAAAAATAATATTTCATAAAATTTAATACTTATGCATTATGTTTTTAAAATAAGCAAACTAGGATAGAAGGGAAGTTTTTTAAAATTCAATCAAAGCTATCTACAAAATACCTAATAAAACATCATACTTAATAGTGACAATATTGATAGGGACCTTGGCTATCATTTTTATTTAGTATCTTACAGGTACACTGTTACGATTTAGATATTTTCCTAATCTTGAGCTAAGCAGAGATTTCATTAACTAGATAGAAAAAAGAACTAACAGTAATTGGAGAAAAGTTAATGAATTGGACTGCATTTAAATTTTTAATGTTTTTAAACTGAGCCCACTAAATAATGGCAAAAATATAGAACTAGAACTCTCAGAAACTGCCTATAGGAGTAGAAATTGGTACAAACACTGTGAACCAGCAATTCTATTCCTAATTATATCCTCATCAGAAATGAATCTGTTTGTCCACTAAAAGACATGTGGATGAATTTGTGAAGCAGCTTTGTTCAACAACAGAATGGATAAATTGTATTATATGCACACAGTGGAATACCATGTCAGTCAAAGGAACAGAATACAACACGGATGATTCTCAAAAAGGATTGTAGACTGAAAGAAGCCAAACACAAAAGAATATATGCCAAATGATCCATTTATGTGAAGTCCAAAAACAAATATAATCTACAGTAACCAGAAGTCAGGATAGAGATAACTCTGGGGAGTAGATAACTGATTGAGAGGAATCATTTCCGAGGATTCAAGGATACTGAAAATGTACTATTATCTTCATATGGGTAATAATTATACTGGCATATACATTTTTAAATTTTTGAGCTGTATACTTAAGGTCTTATACTTTTTATTTTATTTATTTATTTGTTATTTCTCGGGGGTTGTTTTTGTTTGTTTTTTGTTTTTGTTTTTGGCACTGGGGATTGAACCCAGGGGTACTTAACCACTGAGCCACACCCCAGCCCATTTTATTTTTTATTCTGAGACAGGGTCTTGCTAAGTTGCTTAGAGCCTCACTAAGTTGCTGAAGTCCACAAACAAATATAATCTAAGTTGCTTAGAGCCTACACTAATTTGGTCTTGAGCTCACAATCCTCCTGCCTCAGTCCTCTGAGTCGTTGGGATTATAGGAGTGTACCACCACGCCTGGCAAGGTTTTATACCTTATTAGATATATGTTATACTTAAATTTTTATTTAAGAAAAATGTGATATAGCAAATATTATTGAATAAATAGACATTTGTGAATATAAAAAGAACTGTCATCTTCATTAAAATATTTATTGTATTGAGATTTTGTTTTAATGAAATTTCAGTAGAACTTATATTTGGGTAATATTTCATGATTCACTTTCTCCTAACATGGTAAAAGAGATGTCATTTGGGTATATTCTAGGATAAAGACTGTATTTTAAACCATAAATTATGTAAATTAATACTAAAAAAACAATTTTTAAATTTTTTTCAGTTTATTGGAAATCTCAGTATCTCATTGCTCATTTCTGTCTTTTAGGCTAAGACATCAAGCCCACAAAGAATTTTATGCATACAAACAGGTAAGAAATTTAATTCCAGTTGTTCTTTTTAGTATCTTTACTTTATTTATTTTATTTATTTTTATGTGGTGCTGAGGATCGAACCCAGTGCCTCACATGTGTGAGGCAAGCGCTCTACTGCTGAGCTATTACCCCAGCCCCTGGATTGATTTTAATCATGTTTTTTCCTAAAAACTAAGAACAAAGATTATTTTCACTCATATTTTAAACTAAGACTGTATTTACTTATATTCATTTTAGAATTTCTAATAGAGTTGATAGATTTCACTAAATGAATTTATCCCTTCTTCATTTAAAGACATAGCAGTTCCTCAGAGATGACCAGCTGTGGTACAGTGGTCTCATCATTCCCTTTTGTACTTTAAATGTTAGCTCAGGTCTCACATTAGAAGTCCACAAACTTGGATCATAGCTTTTAACCCTTCTATAGCCCTTCACTGGTTTGTGCTTTAATAACTCAGCTTTTCTTGAGGTCCAAATGAAAGTAGTTTTTTTCTTCCATGTGTCATTCTTTAACATTTACCACTGACACCAAACAGTGGGCCTAGATTTTCCTTAATTCTGTCTTGGCTCTAAGCATAAAATTTTTGTTGTTCTTAGCATTTGTGTGTGTGTGTGTGTGTGTGTGTGTGTGTGTGTGTGTGTGTGTGTACAGGCAGGGAGGGGAGGCAGCTTCAGCTTGTTTGGGTCATTAACCTTGCTGACACTGATGTTAATAGGACCGTGTCACCATTTTAGGACTGTATATCTTTCTATCCATTTTTTATTCATGTATCTTTGAAATCTGAACTTGGTGGCTTGTTCCCTAGATATACACATTGATGTCTTGGTTAATTCCACATTCTTCCCCATAGGTCTCATATAAGACTCAGAGTTGAATATTTTAGTTTGAAATGAATCTTTAGGAAATTTTATTTGTGTGTGTGTATGTACACACACACATATATATATATTACATACATACATATAAATATTTCTAAGTGGAATGAAAAATGTTTTAAGTTACATACTTGAATAAGCACAAACTACTTTTTTGATCTTACAGGTTATATTAAAAGAGAAAGTAAAAGAATTGAATTTACATGAGGTAAGTTGCTTTATAAACATTTTAATATTTTCTTAAACTATTTTCTAGTAGAAGTAATATGCTATTGGTTTGCTTAAATAACTTTATTTTCAGAAGTTGAAAATTTGGGCTTATTTTGATTTGCTTAATAGACCATTTGAGAGTGAAGTCACATAAAGGTAAATTGTGTGAGGCCTTAAAGAGAGTGACATATTTACTGTTTCTAACAGGGATGATGCCAATGTAAATTTCATAATAACAGGGAACGCTGCTTACTGTCAACTCTATATAAAAAGGAGATAGATATAAATCAGTTTTTCTATTTGAGGTGAATTTGTACTAATTCCACCCTTGAAAATTTCCTCAGTGTTACCTTCCCACTAATGGCACACACAAAGTGTGGTTTTCTCATAGGGATAGGTGTGGGAGAAAGTGAGGCAGAAGGATGGAATGGTGAAGGGCACAAAGGTAGCAGTAGAAATCCTGGTAATTGTCTTAAGTCTTAAGTTGCAGGGTTGATTCACAGGTGCTCACTGGTAATTTAAGTGCCAACTTTCATGTGTGTATACTGTTCTAGACATTAAGACACATAGTCTATTAAAATTCTATTAATGTTGATGTTAATGTTACTCCTGTGTTGCCTGTGGTGTCAGTCTCTTCAAAGAAAGTTAATTTGTGATTATTTGAAGAACAATAATTATTATTTAAATTGTTGTTAAACACTTTGAAATGATCTGATGCTCCTTTGGTCATTTTACATATTTTTTTTTAAATCAAAGAATTGAATACATTCCTGTTTAACAGCAGTTTACTTCTAGCCTTGGATTAAATTTAAGCATCAACTACTGTTGGATATTTAATTTTTCCAAAAGTTATTTTATTAGAGACAGGGTCTCAGTTGCTTAGTGCCTTGCCCTTGCTGAGGCTGGCTTTGAACTCATGATCCTCCTGCCTCAGCCTCCAGAGCTACTGAAATTATAGGCGTGCACCACCATGCCATGCTTTGAGATCTTTTTGATAACCATAAATGAAAAGTTTTAATTCTGACATACATTAACATGTTGAAAAACCAGGTTTGTCAGGAGCAGAAGTCTTCAGTATTGATTTGACTGATTATTTTAAGAAATGTAATCCTGAATAAATGTATTCTTTTGCTGGCATGATGCACATACCTATAATTCCAGCTACTCAGTAGGCTAAGGCAGAAGGATCACAAGTTTGAGGCCAGCCTGAACAACTTAGCAAGATCCTGTCTCACAAGTTTTTTAAAAGGGTCTATGGATGAGCTCAGCAATAGAGTGCTTGCCTAGCATGTGTGAGGCCCTGGGTTCAATACCTAATAATACCAAAGGAAAAAAAAAAGTAAATTGTTACCTCATTACATATGTTTTGCTGAATCTGGCCATTTGTATTTTGTCTTCAATTTTTTTACCACAGTATCTCTAGTTCTAGTTATGGTGAGAAGATGCTTTTATCATTAAATTTCTTTTGTACCTTTGTCAAAAAATAAATGGCCATATTTTTGTGGCTCTATTTCTATATTCTCTCTTCTGTTTCCTTAATTTATATGCCTATTCCTTCATCAGTACCACATTGCCTTGATTACAGTAGCTTTATATTAAGTCTTAAAATCAAGTAGTATGGGGGCTGGGGCTGGGGCTCAGCAGTAGTGCACTTGCCTGGCACATGTGAGGCACTGGGTTCAATTCTCTGCGCCACATATAAACAAATAAAAAATAAAGGTCTATCAACAACTAAAAACAAATTTTTTTAATCAAGTAGTATGGTTCCTCCAACTTTATTATTTTCCAAAACTGTTTTAGTTAGATGGCTTAGTCTAGTTTCTATTGCTGTAACAAAATATCTGAGGGTGGGTACTTAATAAAGAAAGGAGGTTAATTTGGGTTAATGTGCTGAAGGTTCAAGAACATGACACTGGCATAGGCTCTCCTTCTGGTGAGAGCCATGTGCTGCTCCATGTGTGGTAGAAAAGCCAAAGTGAAGCAGGCACATGCAGAAGAAAGGTCACATAGCAAGAGAGAAACCTGAACAGTTTCATAATCATTGGTACAGTAACTAGTCCAGTCTTGTGAGGTCTAGCTCAGTCATGTTAAACCTAATCCAGTCTCAAAAGAATAATCCAGTCTCTCAGGAAAGATGAAGCCATTCATGAAGGAGGTGCCTTCATGACCTAATTACTTCCTGCAAGGTCTCATTTCTTAAAGGTACCACTGCTACTCAACACCATTACTTTGAGGACCAAGCCTCAACATGAGTTTTGGTGGGGACAAACCATATATTCAAGTTATAGCACTAGTCTAGTTCCTTTGATCTTCCATGTAAATTATAAAATAAGCTTGTCTATAGCAATTAAAAAAAAAAAAAAAAAAGCTTGGGGCTGGTGTTGTAGCTCAGTGGTAGATCACTTGCCTTGCATGTGTGGGGCACTAGGTTCGATCCTCAGCACCACATTAAAAAGGTGAATAAGTGAAATAAAGGTATTGTGTCTGTCTACAACTAAAAACATAAAATAAAGGGAATGACTGAAATAGAAGATTTTTTTTAAAAACCTGAGTATTATTAGTAATATATTAAATATACAAATGTATTTGGAGAGAATTGACCTTTATTATATTCATTTTCTAATCTGTGAATATATTATATCTTTCCTTTTATTTATTTAGTCATTTTTTTTTTTTTGAAGCTCTGTTGTTTAGGCGGTTTCACATTTAGGATTTTTATGTCTTGGTGATTTACCCTGTTATCAAGATCCCTGTTCATCCCTGGTAATTTTCTTTGCTTCAATTTTCTTTTTTTGGGGGGTGGGTGGGTGGGGTGGTTTGCAGGAATTGAACTCAGAGGCACTCAACCACTGAGCCATAGCCCTATTTTGTATTTTATTTAGAGACAGGGCCTCACTGAGTTGTTTAGCACCTACCTCACAGTTGCTGAGGTTGGCTTTGAACTCACGATCCTCCTTTCTCAGCCTCTCCAGCCTCTGGGATTACAGGCATGCGCCACCATGCCTGGCCCTGCTTCAAAGTCTTTGATAATATAGTGACTCCAGCTTCCTTTTAGTTAATGTTTGCATGGTATGTCTTTTTCCATCCTTTTATTTTCAGTCTACCTATATAATTATATTTGAAGTAAGTTTTTTTTATAGACAGCATATAGTTGGGTTATTTTTATTTTCTCTGTTCATTTGTCTTAATGTATCAAGGCAAATGTATCACCTAATAATATAAGACTCTCAGAAATAAACCTAAGTATATAAATCATCATTACCTTGGATTAGGCAATGGATTCTTAGATACAACAACTAAAGCACATGCAACCAAAGGAAAAAAATAGATAAATTGAAGCTAACAAAATTTAAAACTATTGTGCTTCAAAGGACATTATCAAGAAAGTGAAAAGACTACCCATAGGGAGAAAATATTTGCAAGTCTGTATCTGAACTCTTATAAGTCAGTCATAATAAGCCTATAAAATAAAAAGGTATGCAAATATATTCTCCTAGCTTTTCATCTTAACAGTGCTTTGTTGTTGTTGTTGTTGTTGTTCTAATTAGTTATACATGACAACAGAATGCACTTTAATTCGTTGTAAACAAATGGAGCACAATTTTTCACTTCTCTGGTTATACATGAAGTATAGTCACTCCATTCATGCAATCATACATGTACCTAGGGTAATGATGTCCATCTCATTCCACCATCTTTCCTGCCCCCATTTCCCCTCCTCTCCATTCCTCCCCCCCTCCCCCTGTTGTCCAATCCAAAGTTCCTCCATTCATCCCATGCCCCTCCCCCCATTGTGGATTAGCATCAATTTATCAGAGAAAACCTTTGGCCTTTGGTTTCTTGGGATTGGCTTACTTTGCTTAGCATGATATTCTCCAAATCCATCCATTGACCTGCAAGTGCCATAATTTTATTCTCTTTTAATGCTGAGTAATAGTCTATTGTGTATATATACCACAATTTCTTTATTCTTTCATCTATTGAAGGACATCTAGGTTGCTTTCACAGTTTAGCTGTTGTGAATTGTGCTGCTATAAACATTGATGTGGCTGCATCACTGTAGTATACTATTTTTTTATTAACGAGTAGGTTCTTTTTTAAAAAAAAATATTTATTTATTTGCTTTAGTTGTACACAATGCAATGCATTTATGTTTACGTGGTGCTGAGGATCGAACCCAGGCCGCGCACGTGCTAGGCGAGCGCTCTACCGCTGAGCCACAACCCCAGCCCTAGTATACTGTTTTTAAGTCCTTTGATTATAGACTGAGGAATGGGATAGCTCAGTCAGATGGTGGTTCCATTCCAAGTTTTCTAAGAAATCACCATACTGGTTTCCAGATTGGTTGCACCACTTAGCAGTCCCACCAGCAATATATGAGTGTGCCTTTTCCCCCACATCCTCGCCAACACTTATTGTTGCTTATATTCTTTTTTTTTTTTTTTTTTGTGGTACCAGGGATTGAACTCAGGGACACTCGACCACTGGGCCACATCCCCAGCCCTTTTTTTGTATTTTATTTAGAGACAGGGTTTCACTGAGTTGCTAAGTGCCTCGCCATTGCTGAGGCTGGCTTTGAACTTTGGGAGCCTCAGCCTCCCAAAGTGCTGGGATTACAGGCGTGCGCCACCACGCCCGGCTTATTCTTGCTTATATTCTTGATAACTGCCATTCTGACTGGAGTGAAAAGAAATTTTGATTTGCATTTCTCTATTTACTAGAGATGTTGAACATTTTTTCATACATTTTTTGACCAATTGTATATCTTATTCTGAGAAGTGTCTGTTCAGTTCCTTAGCCCATTTATCAATTGGGTTGTGTGGGTTTTTTTTGGTGTTAAGTTTTTTGAGTTCTTTACATATCCTGGAGAATAGTGCTCTATCTGATGTGCGTGTGGTAAAAGTTTGCTCCCATTCTGTAGGCTCTGTCTTCACCTTAATTGATTGTTTCTTTTGCTGAGAAGAAGCTTTTTAGTTTGAATCCATCCTACTTATTGATTCTTGATTTTACTTCTTACGCTTAAGAGTCTTGTTGACGAAGTCGGGGCCTAATCCAACAGGATGAAGATTTGGGCCTATCTTTTCTGCTATTAGGCTCAGGGTCTCTGGTCTAATTCCTATGTCCTTGATCCACTTTGAGTTGAGTTTTGTGCATGGTGAGAGATAGGAGTTTAATTTAATTTCATTTTGCTGCATATGGATTTCCAGTTTTCCCAGCACCATTTCTTGAATAGGCTATCTTTTCTCCAGGGTATGGTTTTGGCACCTTTGTCTAGTCTGAGATAACTGTATTTATGTGGGTTTGTCTCTGTGTCTTCTATTCTCTACCATTGGTCTACATGTCTGTTTCGGTGCCAGTACCATGCCGTTTTTGTTACTGTAGCTTTGTAGTATAGTTTAAGGTCTGGTATTGTGATTCCTCCTGCTTCACTCTTCTTGCTAAGGATTGCTTTGGCTATTCTGGGTCTCTTATTTTTCCAAATGAATGTCATAACTGCTTTTTCTGTTTCTATGAGGAATGATGTTGGCATTTTTGTTTGTTTTGTTTTGTTTGACATTGGCATTTTAACTGGAATCACATTGAATCTGAATAGGGTTTTTGGTAGTATGACCATTTTCACAATATTAACTTCCTATCCAAGAACAAGGGAGATCTATCCATTTTCTAAGTTCTTCAGTTTCTCTCTTTAGTGTTCTGTAGTTTTCATTGTAGCAGTCTTACACCTCTTTTGTTAAGTTGATTCCCAAGTGTTTTTGTTGTTGTTGTTGTTGGTGGTGGTGGTGGTGGCAGTGGTGGTGGGTTTTTTTGAGGCTATTATGAATGGGTAGTTTTCCTAATTTCTCTTTCAGAGGATTCATCACTGATGCATAGAAATGCATTTGATTTATGGGTATTGACTTTATATCCTGCTACTTTGTTAACAGGGCTTTTTGCAAAATAAAAGTTTTTAACTCCAGTTTATCAATTTTTTTTTTTTTTCTGATTGCTTGTAATTTAGGTAGTATGTGCTTTTCATGCCTGTGGACTTGTAGCTGTTCCAACATCATTCATTGAAATGGCCATCCTTCTGCCACTGAAATGCTTTAGCATCTTTATCAAAACCAGTTGATTATCTGACAAGGGATTTACATCTAAAATATATAAGAACTCATAACTAAAAGGAAAAATAAGTCAGCTAAAAAATGGGCAAAAGGACTTGAATAGACATTTCTCCAAGGAAGAAATACAAATGGCCAAAAAGCACATTTTCATTAGTTACTAGGGAAATGACCACTTTGCACCCACTAGGATAACTATAATCAAAATGACAATAATAAATGTTAGTGATGATATGGAGAAATTGGAACCCATATATACTGCTGGTAGTAATGTAAAATGATGCAGCCACTTTGGAAATCAGTTTGATAGCTCCTCATAAAATTAATAGTTACTCTCTATAACCCAGTAATTCTACCCCTTCATGTATTATACCCCAAAGAATTGAAAATAGGGAGTCAAATAGATACTTGTATTGTACACTGATATGTATAGCAGCATTATTTACAATAGCCTAAGTGTAAAAACAACCCAAGTGGCCACCAGCAGATGAATGGATAAACAAAATGTATATCCATACAAGGGAACATTATTCAACTATAAAAAAGAATGAAGGCCAGGCTCAGTGGTACAAGCCTATAATCCCAGTGGCTTGGGAGGCTAAGGCAGGAGAATCATGAGTTCAAAACAGTCTCAGTAATTTAGTGAGGCCCTAAACAACTCAGCAAGACCTGTATCTAAATAAAACATATAAAAGGGTTGGGGATGTAGCTCAGTGATTAAGTGCCCCGGGGTTCAATCCCCAGGGCACCCCCCCCCCAAAAAAAAGACACAAAAGACCACATGTTGTATGCTTTAGTTTACATAAAATGTCTAGAATAGAGAAATCCTTTAAGACAGAATTAGTGGTTGGTTGCCAGAATTTGATGAAAAGGGAAAATAGGAAGGGATTACTTTTGGCTGTGGGCATTTTGTGGGGTAAGGAAGGTGAGGCAGATGTTCTAGAATTAAATAGTGGCAATGGGTTAATGTATTATTTTTTGTTTTTCCTAGTTTTGAGGATTGAACCCAGGGGTGCCTTACTACTGAATTACATCCCCAGTCCTTTTTTTTTTTTTTTTTTTTTTTGAGAAAGGTTTCTCACTAAGTTGGCCAGGGTGACCTCAAACTTGTGATTCTCCTGAATCAACCTCCTGAATCACTGCGATTACAACTCTGAATGTGTTTTAAAACTTGTAGGAGCTGGGAATATAGCTCAGTGGTAGAGCACTTGTCTAGCACAGACAAGGCTCTGGGTTTGATGCCCAGTACTGGGAGCAAAGAGGGAAAGTTCTTTGACCAGGCATGGTGATACACACCTGTACAAGTCCAGCAACTCAACAGGCTGAGGCAGGAGGATTGCAAGTTTGAGGCCAGCCTTGCCAACTTAGCAACACCCTGTCTGAAATAAAAAATAAAGAGGGCTGGGGTGTAGCTCAGTAGTGTCCCTGGATTCAATCTCCAGTACAAAAACAAACAAAGCAAACAAAAATACTCTGCTGAATTGTATACCTATTTAAAGAATAAATAAATATCATGGTATGGGCTGGGGTTGTGGCCCAGTGGTAGAGTGCTTGCCTAGCACGTGCGCGGCCTGGGTTCCATCCTCAGCACCACGTAATGCATTGCATTGTGTAGAACTAAAGCAAATAAATAAATATTTTTAAAAAGACTATATATAAAAAAATATATCATGGTATGTGAATTTTAGCTTAGTTTTTATAAAGGTGATAGGAAATCACACTGGATAAACAATCTGTCATTGAAAGTGAAGGTCATTTGCAAAATATGATCTATAAAAGAAAATTTTAAAATGACTGTGGCCCTGGGGGAACTTCCAGGAAGTCCAGTTTGAGGCTTTTGGTTTTTTGTGTTTGCCCTTCATTTTTGGTCACCTTTAGCACTTACTATGTCAGAATTTATCTTCTGTGTGTATATGTTGGTTATTTTTTTAAAATATTTATTTATTTACTTTAGTTGTACACAATACAATGCATTTATGTTTACGTGGTGCTGAGGATTGAACCCAGGCCGCGCGTGTGCGAGGCAAGCACTCTGCCACTGAGCCACAACCCCAGCCCCTATGTTGGTTATTTTTTAAATTTTTTTTTTAGTTGTTGATGGACCTTTCTTTAATTTATTTATTTATATGCAGTGCTGAGAATTGAACCCAGTGCCTCACACATGCTAAGCAAGTGCTCTGCCACTGAGCCACAACCTCAGCCCAATATAGTTTCAGAATTTGTTTATGTAGAACATAATAGCACATTAAAAACCATAATAAGAGCCGGGCGCGGTGGCGCACGCCTGTAATCCCAGCACTTTGGGAGGCTGAGGCAGGAGGATCGCGAGTTCAAAGCCAGCCTCAGCAATGGCGAGGCACTTAGTGACTCAGTGAGACCCTGTCTCTAAATAAAATACAAAAAAAGGTCTGGGGATGTGACCCAGTGGTCGAGTGCCCCTGAGTTCAATCCCCGGTACCAAAAAAAAAAAAAAAAAAAAAAAAACATAATAAAGTCCATTTTGAAAAGGTGACAAATTTGGATCCTAGAATTTAAGTTTATAAAAATAAGCAATGTGTCTAACATACTTCAGTAGGCTTAGTGCTGAACTTCCAGAAGACAATCCTAACCCTGTTTCAGAAGGCTAGATTGAGGGAAGCTTACTCTTGAAGGCCACAGGGTTGCTCACATAGT
Source organism: Tamias sibiricus (assembly GCA_025594165.1). NCBI lineage: Eukaryota > Metazoa > Chordata > Mammalia > Rodentia > Sciuridae > Tamias > Tamias sibiricus. Next base: position 181,458,626 of record CM046659.1, on the reverse strand, counting down.
TTAGAAGGTGGGATTATTGTCTACCTTTATAGATGAGAAGCTGAGGCCCAAAAAGATAATCCTGCTTCCAGAAAACAAAAAATGGACTTGAAAATAATGCTCTCATCACAAATTTTAAATATTAATAGACAATTGGTATTGATAGACTGCCTTACTATATCCTTCCAACCTGATATAGTTCAGCAAGGAGCAGGGCAGGTAATGTCTTCATTTTACAGGTAAGGAACAACACCCTGAGGGTTATTATGAGACAGAGGCCATATAGCTAATGGGTGTCCAAGCCCAGGCCAGACACCTGTCCTGCCTTCTTCTCTCCTGCAGTCTTGGTGACATGCTGAATCTTACAGAGCACAGTTGTCCATTCTTCTCCTCCTGAGAAGATCCTGTCTGCTGTACACAAAAGGCCCCAGTAGCTGCCTCAACAGGGGTATTGGAAGACTGACATTCATAGCACTGGCTGTAGGCACCTATAACCTAGGAAGACTGGATTACATATTACAGGTTAAGAAGCTGATGACAGCAAAGCCATATCTGCTATCAGGGCAAGAAATGGTGATAGCCTGAGCCAGGATCCTTGGGGCTAGACAGGAAAACAAGCAAAGAAGAATGCAGCTGGGGCTGGGGTTGTGGCTTAGTGGTAGAGTGCTTGCCTCGCATGTGCGCGGCCCGGGTTCGATCCTCAGCACCACATAAAAATAAATGCATTGTGTACAACTAAAGCAAATAAATAAATATTAATAAAAGAGAGAGAGAGAGAGAGAGAGAGAGAGAGAGAGAGAGAATGCAGCTATTGGGCAGGAGACAGAAGGGGTTCAGCAACACATCAGTGTAACAGACCTGATTCCTCAGCCAGGACTAGCCACTCCCCGACTCCACCAAGCCTGGCCTCTCCCCAACATGATTGATTATTGCTGAGATTGTTTCCTCATTGGTAAAATGGGTAAATGTGATGATGCGCGTATCCAAGGCACTGAGTATGAAAGCAGTGAAAACTGTCCATCTGTCAGAGAGCAATCCTGGCCCATGTACATATTTTGGTAAGTTTTAATTTAGTGAAATTTGTAATAACATTTAGTTTGACAAAGGCAGACTCTGATAGAAGGACAGTGCCACATGGGCAGCTCTAAGAACTATAAATAGCATGTTACTGCAATTTGTGCCATAAAAACTGAAGCAAGACTTGCCCAGGGTGTGAGCAGGCCCCTCAGTGAGTGCTTGGGAGCTGAGACTGTGCTGCTGAGCAGGCAGAGCATCCCGTGGGAAAGTCAGTCCCTGGTCACATGCAAGTCACAAGGTGAAGTCTGCATGTATGAGAGGAATCCTGTCACACTTCTCTCATGCACAGAAGTAAAGGAAACTGTACGTCTTTTCCATCTCTCCATCCGCCTACCACCTTTAAATGTGCAACAGGAAGAGCATGGGCATCTTCTTCAGAAGGCCTTACCATTCCAACTGGTTTCTGTCCTGTAAAGGGGTTGTGGCTCAGCAGTAGAGCACTCAACCTAGCACGTGCACGGCCTGGGTTCGATCCTCAGCACCACGTAAAAATTAAAACACATTATGCACAACTAAAGCAAATAAATAAATATTTTTTAAAAATGAGTTGTGAGACACTATAAATCTCTTCAAATGGCTGGCCCTGGGGACCTGCCAGACACTTGGCCTCATTTGTGACTTTGTCTTTCAGCTCTGTGCAGTATGTCTAGAAGACTTCAAGCCTCGGGACGAGTTGGGGATTTGTCCATGTAAGCATGCCTTCCACAGAAAGTGAGTATTGGCATGGAATTATTTAATGGGACTTGACCTTGAGGCATTTCAGCCATCTCAGTGTGGGCTGTGGGGCAATGCCAGACAAGCTTGATGGCTTCTCAGTTGGTCTGTAATGCAGGAAGTTGACAGGATCCTGTGAGGCAGGTGTATGTATTCGTGACATTTTGGAGGGTGAAGGGGGTGCAACGTGACTACCATGACAGGGCTCAGGCAGAGAGCCAGCCAAGCCTACACCTCTTTGGAGTTCAGATTATAAACAGCTATTTAGATGGAACTTTCCAACGATATAGTTTCCATCTCCTAAAAATGTATTTTAATCAAAACCATAGTTATTTTAAATAAAAATAAAGTTTACATATAAATGGTAGCTTGGGGCCATCTCCTCCTTACCATAGACGTTAATATCTCCCTTCTCTTGCAATTTCATGTGTTTTGTATTTCTACTAGAAAATTTTATTTTCCCTGCTTCCTATTTCCCTCCTCAGTGTTCTTTGCTCTTTAAGAAATCCTGGGTAGCCAGGCATGGTGGCGCATGCCTCTAACTCTAGCCTCTCAGGAGTCTTGAGTCAGGAGGATCACAAGTTCAAAGCCAGCCTCAGCAAAAGTGAGGCAATAAGCAACTCTGTGAGACCCTGTCTCTAAATGTAATACAAAAATAGGGCTGGGGATGTGCCTCGGTGGTCGAGTACCCCAGAGTTCAATCCCTGGTACCCCCCCACCAAAAACAAAAAAAAAAAATAGAAATCGTGGTTGGTAACTGAGGGTATAACATACCAACTGGCTTCCTAATGCCACCTTGTGGAAAATAGGAGGGTCTGATTCCTTCAGAGGGTGACATGTCTTCTCCGCCTATAGTGGAACTCCACCAGACTCCTTACACTTGGGCTCTAGATGGCAGGCATGTTCACTGTCCTTGGCAACAGTGAGATGAGAGCAAGAGCTGCCATGAGCATGGGACTAACATCTCCACCCCCACCCTGCCCCCCTGTGGTGTTTCATTCTGCAGGTGCCTTATTAAGTGGCTGGAAGTTCGGAAAGTGTGTCCACTGTGCAACATGCCAGTTCTGCAGCTGGCCCAGTTGCATAATAAGCAGGACCATGGCCCCCCCCAGGGACCCCTGCCTGGGGCAGAGAACATTGTATAGCTCACTGCAAGGATCAGACTGTTGTTGGATATGAGATCTGTGTGGAGCCAGGAGGAACACAAGCAGTCTCGCTGTCTTGGCTGCTCTCTACCCAGGGCATTAGCTGCGACTTCTTTTTCCTCACGAAGAACTCTTGAGTCAGCCAGGCTGGCAATCTTGGAATCTGGGTCTTGTGACAACCAAAGCACTCTGACATTACCCCTGGGCCAAGAGAAGAGGAGTGGATGAGCCTACAGGTTTGATTCCAGAAACTTCATGAGGTTCTCTTGCTAACTCCATTACACTCTATCTCCATGTTGAGGTGAATCTTTATCAAGTAGAAGGGAAGATAAACACAGTTGTTAGAGAAGGGAACTGAGGGATGGTCTTCAAAACCACACCCCCACCTTGTGGACAGATGAGCTTCTGTGCAGACCACAAATCCTCCTGGCAGCCAGGAACTGAGTAAAACCAGCGGTTACACCAGCCGAAGCACAGTTGACTGCCAGTGGCTGGTGAGGCAGTGTCCACAAGCTTTTCAGACATGTTCCTTTGATAAGGCCATCTTGGAACCCAAGGGCAGAAGTGCCCCTGGCCATAGCTGTCCCAAGTTCACAATACTTGCTATCAAATCATCTAAGCTGAAAATATTAGATGTGCTTGGAAAATCCTGGTCAGAAGCCATTTCCTCTTACCATTTCCTCCTATTCACCAGTGAGGCCTGTCAGGAGCCCCAAAAGGGGCTGGACCTTGTGCCCACACTGTCCCTATGTGACCGAGGGGGCCCCCAAGGTGCTGCCTACATCCCTACAAGCACAGTATGGTGTCAGTGTAGCTGCTGGCCTTGGCCTGCTGGCTCAGGTGAAGCTGCTATGAGCCTTTCAGATGGCCCTAAAGAGGAGCAACTGACAAAGGCCAGTCCTGGCCCAGCTGGATGAAGAGGATACTGATCCCTTTGCCTCTCCTATACTTCCCTCCCTCTATTATTTTCCCTCTCTTGCGCTGTTTCTACTTAAGAAAAAAATGCCTGTCATTGACTTTTTAAAGTCTACCCCAACTAAGTTCCCTATGTAATTCTGAAGCCTGAAGCTGGTGATCCATTTGGAATTGTAAATAGTTTCAGGAAGCCCCTAACAGGGCTGTCTACCCTTGGTGTGTGCCTCAGTATTTGAACTTGTGATCACCAACTGAAAGTGTCTTCATAGGAGAGAAATGCATGCTACTCTTTGGCTCTTTCTGTCCAGCTTTTCTAGAAATGACTCAGTCTTTTAGGATCTGTGAACACTGTGTAAACTAGCCATGTAAAGTAGCAGTGGATAAGACAGAACATTCTTCTTTTCCACAGCCTCCTCTCCCCCTCCCCATCTCATAGGAGTTGCTGCAATGCATCATCAACTGCTTTGCTCCACTCTGTCCCACAGGTGTGAGTAGGGGAGTTTTTCACTGGAATACAGTCTGCATGACATGGAGAGAGGATGGAGAAGGAAGGCATTGTTGCTGTACTCATGGCATGTCTCCAGGAATTTTTTCTGGAATCCAGCCTCTAACATCATGAGAGGGAACCTGACCTTGGCTCAGGTGGCTTGGGTCAGATGAGGAGGAAAATTCCCATTTGCTTAGAAAAGTACTGGGCAGAATCCAGTTTGGAAAATTACAAATGCAGTTGGTCAGAATTGGCTGTTTCCTATGTATGACCTATTTGTGGTATGCCAACTGGACTGCTGCCTAAACAGGGCAAGAGAAGTGTGAACTATTTTTATATGAACGCCTTAGCCTGTTTGGCCCTCATGAGAACTCTTTATACACTCTTTCACCCTCCTTTTGTGTTCTGTTCGTAGCATGATAGAGTTGAATGCTGCAACACCCAGGTTACAGTGAAATGTTTTCAGTGACCAATGTTAAGTGGGCTTGCTGCTGGCCTAGCCTCATTAATGGCCAGCATCCACCAGTTTCCATGGCATGACCTTGGGACAGATGTTGCTGCCTCTTTGTTAAGGGGCTCCAATAGGAAAGAAAAATTTCCCTTCTGATCTATAGTGCAAATCATTGCCACTCACAACTTTCCTAGGACTCTAACCTTTCAGTGACCACCTTTTCTGTCCCTGTACTAAAGAGATAGCCTCATGGAGTCCCTGGATTTGTGCTAAGGCAAAATCATCTCATCTCCCTGTTTAAGAGCTCCAGGAGGCTAAGGTACAGATCCCAAATAGTCAGGGCCTTTAGAGGAAAGGACAAGAATGCTCTGTATTCTGCACTGGGCCTCATTTTGGATATGTTGTGCCTAGATGAGGTGCCACTAACCTCACCTTCTCAGCACTTGTGAATGCAAAGTGCTTAAAAGGAATTCCTGCTAGAATTGGGCTGGAAGCTGAACTATCAACAAGAGTATTCCTCTGCTTAGTGATCTCCTCTTAGCTTGGTGGCTTCCTGCTGCACCAGATCAGTATCACTAACAGTAGTTCTGGCAACTCTCAGCCATATAGTCCCTACACTTGGGTCCCCCACCATGTGTAGATATGTGGGGAATCTGATCTGCTCTTGGACCATTAGCTGGTGTGATTTATGTCTTAAGCAGCTCAAAGATTGGATGTCACTTGGGTGCTATGGGTTAGTGGAACATAACTCAGCCCTTCCATAGCTAAATCATTACCTACTTATTGCTAGAGGGCAACTGAATTCAGCTGATATTAGAAGCAGGGAACAGACCCAACCCAGTTCCTAGTTGAATCAGCATAAGACACTAGAAGTTGACATCTGCTGCTTTTCTTTGCCAAGTATGGTTTAGTTAGGCCCATCACTGGCAGATAAAGTCCTTGCAACCTGTACTTTCCTAGCCAAGGAGCAGGACAAGACAGAACTGGCCAAATGGGAACAGGTGCTTCTGGAGGTCTGGGCTAAGGAATACAGGGGACCTCCCACCATTGCCAACTACCTAGTTCTTAACAAGTGAAGATCCTTTTCCCTCGTGCCAAACCCCTTGGATCCATCAGAAATGACATTGGGCCTTGTCTCTTTTCATGACTCCACATCTCATCTCCATTGTCAGATCCCACTTTAAGCTATTTTGAACTACTATAGAAATTATATTCTGGGAGGCTTCCTGGTTATTAGGAGATAAACACAGGGAGGTATCCCAGAGCTCTAAGTGATTTAAATCACCCCCTTACCATTCACTTGCCTTCTGCCATTCTGCAGGCTTGTCTCAAAGCTTCATCTTCATTCATCACCTGGGGGTTGCATTAACAATGTCCTTGCCACCTCTTGGGAAAATAAGCCAGCGTCCAGAGCCTGGTGAGCAGCAGGCCTGGGGACAGGAGGCTGCTGATCCACCTAATATCATTTGAATCACACAGGCTCAAGAGCTTCCTAAGCTGCAGGGGCTTTACCTGGGGCTAGGGTTCAACTGTCTCCCTTTCCTCTCCTGATCTTCCTTGGTCACTTACATCTGCATTTTCCCCCACTGCACCCCAACTTGGTTGCTCCATGCTGTCTTCCTTTCTACATTTAATTTTTTGAATAGGTAGTCCTTTACAAGGTTCACAAAACAATTAAAAATTGTCTTCCTTGCACCCCTGACCCCATCAAACCCAGTTCCTCAGCACATGAGCACCCAGCTTTTTGTTCCTTGCATAGCTTTCCAGAGCTTATTCATGCATACACATTCACACATGTTCACATGTATATGTGATCGGGTTTTTTTACTCATGTTATAGCAAGACAGGCCTATTAAAGGGACATTCCTGTTAATGTGGGAAGAGCCATTGTGAGCCCAGAACTGGGAGATGTTTTTATATCACATTATATCACATTCCTTTTGAACAAGGTGTTTTTTTATTTGATGTTTACATACTGGAACTATATATCCTTCCTTTAAGTCAACTGCCTGGCTAATCCAAGAGTACCAGTTTTCAGATGGTCTTCCTGATGTGTGACATCAGGGCAGGCTTTAGCTTTAGCAAGACCAGCTCCCCAGCCCCTTCCCCCATCTGGGCTGTCTAGTGTTGATGTTTGCCTGTGCCTGCCATTGGTTTCTTAGAGTGCCAGTGTTTCTGAGGAAGGAGGCACTGCTATACCTGAATGTCCATAAGTAAGTTCCATGTTGGCTTCCTTTCCTTTTCTGTCATCATGCACTCTCAAGGCAAATGTTTCCTGGATAATTTTCCTCTCACCCAACTATTTTTCCATTTGGCAATAGAAATTACCATAATCTTTTAAGTTCATTTTTGCCCTTCAAGGAGATGAAAGTTGAAGCTGCTTCCTCCAGGCAGCCCTGGGGGAGGGTAGACTTGTGCCTCACTCACCAACAGCCACCCAGTGCCTCTCATCAGCCTTGATGGTACCTGCCTGCCTGCTGCCCCAAGCAGCAACCTGTGGGTTAAAGTGCAACTAGGCCCACTTGAACCTGAACCTTGAGGAGAAATTCTATGGTAAACCCCACCCTTCAGGCACTTGTGGAATATCTGGCCTTGGTTAGTGTCTTTCCCTGACCTATTAGGAATTCCCTGAGAAAAGGAGATGGTGATACCTAAACTCAAAATGTAAATTCTGAAAATTGCATGTGATAACTGGAAAACACCAGATCGTAGCTCTTTAGTAAGATGAACAAGACCCCATGTGCCATGGAATGTGCTTCCAATTGAGTGGAAATTATTCAGTAATCATTATATTTTTCCCGTTCAGCTTTAGAGCCCAAATTGTTGCAAGATGGAAGATCACTTAATTCCACATTTAAATCAAGCATCTACACTTCTGGCTTCCCAATCTAGTCCTCACTCCTATGGCCACAGGGTCAGGGAGACCACCCATGCTGCTTTATAGACATGATGTAACCTAGAATGTGGGCCCCACCAACATCAAGAGACTTGTTTGTGCTTTGACAAACTTTCCCAGCTCCCTATGCCAGTTCCAGCCTGGCAGGTCTGTTTGAGGCCTGCTGTGCACCATTATTCTCCGTCCACATTCCTCCATCCCTTGCACAGCTAGGTGGGTGGGGCAGGGTGCCCAGCATTAATAAGTCCCTCCTGGTGACAGCCTGGTCTTCCAAGAGAACACTGCTGGTAACTTGTTTCTGGGTCTCTTGACAGATCATTGCCGGGAAGGGGGGCACTTTAGTCTTGCAGTTTAGTCCTTTGGGGCTTATTCACTAGATATTGTATAACTCCCTCAAAAATAAGGTTTATGAAATGCTGAACCTCAGGTTTCATAGACGTGTTTGTACACTAAGAATTCTGCAGCAGAATATTTTTAAACATTCGCAGTTTTTTGTAAGGTATATTTTTGTATATTTAATTGCTATTTTAAAATTTTAATGCATTTTTTGCTAATCACTCGTTTAAAAACAAAACATGCATGTAATTGACTGAAACACATGTAAATAAAAAGCAGATTTTGAAAATACTTGGTGTTGAGCATGTGCCTTTCAACTCGGAGTACTTGCCTGGGTAGCCAGACTTGGAAATACAAAGGGAAAGGTTCTGATTAAGCAGAGGAGGTAGGTGGTGATGCCTCTGGCCTGTCCACTCCTGTAACAGGCAGTGTTGTAAGAATGCCAGGCTTCAAATGGAGATTACAGTGGAGGTCCAGGCCTTACCAACCACCCTGGCCTCAACATGGCACATGTGGACAGTCTCCCAACTGTGAAGTCAGGGTAGCCTGAAGTAGCGGGCCTGGGCTTTTTCCCCCTTCAGTGCACATGACCCCAAGGACTCACCCCTAAACCAACCCTCTTGCTATATACCCCAGACTATTTGTCCTTAAGAGGGAAAAAAAAAAATCTTGGTCCAAAGTCCTCTAGGACACCTTACTCCTCACTAGGACATCTGCAGCTTAGCTTCAGTCCCATGGCTTCAGGAAAACTTGTTCTGAGGCCATCCATGACCTTACAGTTGAATCTGGACAGCCTCATCCATTCTCCACCAGTGCCTGAAGACCTGTCCTCAGTTTGAGCCACCTCTTACGCCTTACCAGCCATCCTCCTATCAGTTCAGGCCACAGCCCACACTAGGGGTAGTGTAAAGTGAGACTCTCAGGCCACCAGGTGGAAAGCAGACTAGGACAACTACTGAGAGCAGACAGGGTGTTGGCCATGGTGACCACCCTGAGTGCACTTTATGGGTTGGAGGTAGTGAGATGGTGGTAAGCTTGGATGAGGATGTGCACATCTGCAGGGATGGCTTGGAAATTCACAGGTGGAAAGGAATCTGCCTAGGGCTTGAGTCCAAGGCCAGGTCTGGCTGGGGTACTGCCTTGGAATCAGCCGAGTGCTGATAATGGCTTGAAGAGATCCAGGACACCATCTCTCATCAGAGAACAAGCTGGCAAAGGCAGAAGTAGCCCAGAAGGCAGAGAAGCAAGAGGAGCCTGCTAAGAGCTGACACAAATAAGATCCTGAAACACCCATTAGATTTGTAACTTGAAGTTCACTGGTGGCCTATCAAGAACACTCCCATGGAATGACAGGGTGGGCTGAGCACAAGGTAGAAAGTGGGGGAAAACCGCAGCTTCTCAAGAGAGGAGCAGTGGGTTGAAGGAAGGCCAGTGAGAGACAGTCACAGCTCATGCTCTGGGTCCAGACAGATCTGGGCTTGATTCCAGTTCTGCCCATTACTAGCTGTGTGACCTTTGGTATATTTGCTCCTCTGGGCTTTAATTTCCTTCTATGCTACACTGTAGGGACAGCCCGGGCTGAGGAGATTGCCCATGTGGAGCACTGTCATAACCTCATATGCTCTATGAGGTGTAAGTTCACAGGAATAATCTGCCCAGTGGAACTGGAAAGCCAGGGGCATAGGAGCTGAGAAATCCCCACCCCCCAGTCCCAGTCCCAGTGGATGGATGGTGGTGGTCATTTTGGTAGCAAGGAGGAAGTGCAGCCAACAAGTAGACAACTGAGAGCAGAAGGCCTAGAGATGAGCGACTGCAACAAAGGTGAACTGCCATCCCAGCAGCACCCCTCTTACTCTGTTGCAGGAGGCCCCAGCCCAACTGGACCCACACTCTAGATGTGTCAAGGCACGTGCGTAAAGGCAGCCGTCTCTTGGGAAAAAAAGCTATAGGACTCCCTGCGTGCAGGCGGGCCTTCTGCTGCCATCACATAGCGCACACCAATCTTGCGCCTGACCCACCCCTCCCTTCCACCTGAGAAAGACAGAAACTGAGCTGCATGTGGAGATCACAGAACAGGGAGGGTCCTGAGACCTTCCTTCTGGTTGTAAGGCTGCTTTATACCAGGCCTTTCCTTGCCTTCAACTGTGATTCCCACATCACTTGATACATAAGATATAAAAGCTGCGCCGTCTCCAAAGGGAAGGCTTCCTAAAGCATTCTGCACAGAAGAAAGAAAAGGTCTAGCCCTTAGCAAGACTCTCAAGTAGTCTGAAACCCACAAGCGACAGAGGCTCCCAGAGTTCATCAGCAGATACCTCAATTCCTCCTTTGCTACTCAGCCTGAAAGGATACCCTCTACCTGGCCCCTTAAAGAGCTATCAATTCCAGGGGCTCTTTGGTGTCACACTGCCAGCCCCTGCTTTTTCCACTAGCTCACCCACTTTGGTCAGGTCACTAATGCCCCTTACCCTAGGGAATTCTGCCAGCAGTTTTCTCCTTCCATACAGATCTTCCCATGATTTAGAGAAGTAACGAGCTGCCCTTCTAAAAAGTTGTTTTTTCAGTTTCAGGAACAGAATTAACCCACCCAATTAAGTTTGCAGAAGCTTGAAATAAACCATTTTCAATATGTACACACAAAGGCAAACCAGAGTAATGCACAGATGATCTCTAAGGCCATACTGAGAAAACAGTGATTAGACTGTAACACACAGCAGCCTGTCCTGCATTTAGCAAGTCAAAACAGGATGCACAACCACAGCCAGCTCAATGCAGGACAGCTCTTCCAAGGCGTCTACAGTTGAGTTATGCTGAGATTTCCAAAAACACCACAGGTTTAACAGTGCTACCCTGAAGAGCAAGTTAAAACACAGCAATCCTCACACTGCCTGAACATGGTCCACTTGTTTTTTAATGCTTCTTTCCTTACTGGTTTCTAGTTTAGACTGAATTTTTTAAGGATTTATCTTGATGACATAGAAAAATACACATCATTTCTCGCTTTGATTCAGGTAGTACACGATCATAAAACTGAGTAAGTCTTTTTTAAAAAGTCCACAGATCCCATTGTAGAAGTTTCCAGGACGCCCTCCCAGGTAACAATCAGGGAATCTTCAACAGCTCAAGGAGTGCTCCAACGGCTCCAAAATAACCCTGAAAAACAATACAGCAATAATAAGAGCATTTTTCCTTTGATTTATTTAAACTACCACAAATATAATTATTAGTATTAAAATCAACATTGCCCTAAACTCCTCAGCACTGGCAGCAGGCCCAAGACCAGGCTGGGAATAGGGAAGGCCTGAGGAGCTCCCCAGCCAGGGAGGGGGTTGGAGGTACAAGACACCCACACACATCAGACCACTGTGTAAGAACACCAAACCCAGCCAGGAGCAGTGGTACACGCCTGTAATCCCAGTGACTCAGGAGGTTGAGGCAAGAGGATCACAAGTTTGAGGCCAGCCTCAGCAACATAGAGACCCTGTCTCAAAAAATAAACAGGGCTGGAGATGTAGCTTAGTGGTAAGGTGCCTCTTGAGTTGCGTCCCTAATCCCCCCCCCCCCCCCAAAATCAAACCCACAGTGGGTACTCCAGGAGCAGTGGTGGGGCCGACAGCAACTCAGTTATTCTGGTAAAAGATGATACCTGCATTGTCCTGAAGAATGAGGTGAGAACCAGCAGAGGCCTGGCACATTTTCAGACAATTAAGGAATGAAGAGGAGATAGGACATGAAGTGTCACAGTCACCTGTGACTGGCTGGAGGTGGAAGGATGAGGAGGAGGTAGAACAAATTCAAGACTCACCTAAAGGAGGGGATGAGGGCAGCAGGGAAGGTCTGAGGACACCAACCCTGAGAATGGGAACACAGGAGCATGAGATGTGGAGAACAGGCAGGTAGGTTTCCTACAGGATGGCAAAGGAGCAGCTGTGCCCAGCAGTCACTGGATCCACTAGACCAGAGCAGGAAGCACAGGAGTAGACAGCAATGAGGGAGGACTGAGAAGCAGCAGCTGAAAGAGGACAAGTGCCACACCATAACACAAGAACCCCAAATCCAAACAAATAAAAAAGGATATAAAATATTAAAGGAAATGGAACAAAACCCACACTGACAGAGAATGCCAGCAGGCAAAGAAGAATCCCGCAATGTTACAGAATCCATCAAGGTCTCTAAGAGCGTAAGATCAAGTATTGAAGTACTTTAAAAAAGAAATAACTGAAAAAGGAAAGTGGGAAGATCCTGAACAATGTGACTGCGAATTTCAAAGGTACTAAAAACATCCAAAATATCTTAATAGTGAGGTCTAGTCTTTCAAGAAAAACTAGCTCACATATATATCTAAAAAGAACAAATAAAAAATAAAAAAAACAAGAGCTAGCTCAAGAAACGTGATGAAACAACAGCAAGGCTGAAGCCTGCCCTATCACTCTATTTCTCAGTTTTTCAAAAAGGCAGTCCCATCCATTTGTGTTACTAGGAGGCCAGAACTGTAGAGGTGACACAGCCAAGAGAGCAATGCTCAGGAGCCCTGCCAGAGAACAGATAACACAAAGTGTTATCTTATACCAGCAGTTCATTTTATTGTATGTAGCTTCCAGTGTCTGTGCTTTATTTTGCAATCTAATATATATATATATATATATATATATATATATATATATATTAGAGTGAACCACAGAAGACCCAGAACCTACTATCAAGTAAAGACAGACTGTAGACCAAGAAGTATTAGGATGACTACAGTAAAGGATGAGAGAAGGACGGCTTTAAAACTGTTAAACCAACAACTTTGCTGTGGCAGGGAGGAGAATACTTCAAGACCAAAATTCCACAAGGGCAGTGATCAACACTAGAGTAAGAGTCCTGACCACAAATGGAGAACATAGGGACAAATACTGCAACAATGCTAAACAGAAGGAAAAATGATGTCAGCAGGCAGTAAAAGTGACAAAATATAAACATTAGGGTTTAAAAAGATTTCTAACTACAGCCAGGTGCAATGGCACATGCCTATAATCCCAGCACCTCAGGAGACTGAGGCAGGAGGATCGAAAGTTCAAAGCCAGCCTCAGCAACTTAGGGAAACCCCATCTCTTAAATGAAAAAACAAACAAGCAAGCAAACGGGGAGTCTGGGGATGTGGCTCAGTGGTTAAGCACCCCTTGGTTCAATCCCTGATACCCCCCAAAAAAAGATTTATAACTACAGGTTGCACATCCCCTACTCAAAATGCTTGGGCCTAAAAGTGGTTCCGATTTTGGCATTTTTCAGATTCTGAAATATTTACATAGACTTTACCAGTGGAACATACTTAATCCAACAATCTAAAACCCAAAATGCTCATCAACATTCAAAAAGTTTCTAATTTCAGCCAGGTGTGATGGCACATGCCTGTAATTCTAGATACTTTGGAGGCTGAGGTAGAATTGAAGTTTGAGAATAGCCTAGGCAGCAAGACCCTATCTCAAAATAAGAACTAAAAAAGGGGTGGAGATGAGCTGTGGTTGTAGCTCAGTGATAGAGTGCTTGCCTAGCACATGTGAGGTACTTGGTTCAATTCTCAACACTGCATATAAATAAACAAAGATCCATTAAATAAGGGTGGGGTGCAGATGCAGTTCAATAATACAGCACCCATGGGTTCAAATCCCTGTGCAAAACCAGTTTCAGATTTCAAATTTCTTAACTAGAGGTACTAAATTGTTATTATGATATGAGGGTATAAGTTTAAAAAGGGCTAAGAAACTAATCTCTTAAGTTCTACCTAGGAAAAGGTTCAATAAGATGTAAAACTTATACAGGAGGAAATTTATACTGTTACAGAACATGATAAATAAAGTTTATTTTTATTCTAACAGTAAAATAAAACAGGTCAAGGATTATAAAAGCAAAATGCACAAAAATTATGAACTATCAGAATCTTAAGGCAAACTCTACTGATTTACTAACAAAAAAGTCAGATGACTTTGGGCTTTTATAATGCTTTTTGACATGGGAACTTTGTGTACTTGGAATTCTAACTATGAACTTGAGCAATTTAAAAAGAAAAACTTAGAACAACTTTAAAGGAAAAAATAATCTTTATCTATAGCAACTCAAATCCTACTTTGATTTCTGTCAATTCATATAAATATGTAAAATAAATATGCACATACAATTCTGAAAAATGTTCATGGTAGTACTACCTAAACTCCAACAACACTTAATAGTTCAACTGCCCAACAACCAGAGAGAAGAGAGAAACCATTCCATAGCTTTGGTCCCATTTTTTCCCCAAACAGTAAAAAAAGGCACTTTCCAAGATAGGATATCAGGTTGAACAATTTAATGATTCCTCTCCATTGTCATTTCTAGCCTGTCTACATGTTCTTACAATAATGTGGTTCTAGTCTGGAATGTTTTTTTCACTGATCCATTCATTTTTAGAATATATATCTTAAATAAACAATACATGAATTTTATATCAATACATAAAAATTGACATCAAAAAAGTTTAAAAAAAGTCAAAACCCAGAACAACTACATTTTCAGAGTCAATGCAATGAGAAAAAATAAGGATTGTTTTAAAAAGAATACCGTTTAGCTTAGCACTTGCCTAGAATGCACAAGGCTCTGAGTTTGATCCCCAGCACCACAACACCAACAACAAAATTATTTTCTTTAAAATTGTTTAAACTTACAATAAAAATAGCCAAAAATCTACCTTATACTATATATCAGATTTTAAAAAAAAGCTTTCAAACATTAGAATCAAATTTATACTCCACCTCATAAAATAACAAAAAAACAAAAACAAAAACAACAGAAAAAACAGAAATACTGCAGAGCCCAGTTCACCTCTCCTTCAAATTCCACTACAGTGCAAACTGTGCACTTTCGTATATATGACAGAAACAAGTCCACTTACCTCATGTTCTGAAAAAAGTGCTTTCAACTGTCCCTTGGACCAATAATCCAAAGCGTATGCCAAAAGCCGCATGGCGATCGTATTAATTCTCAAGAAATTTCCAACAAATACCACCTGGTTAATGTTCTGAGCACATCAAAAAAAGGCAATTAGTTTGCATCTTAATTTCTGTTTTCTCATAAAAGTTACCCCAACAGAGGACCATGCACACAGTTTTTAGCAGCAACTTGACTGATGATCAAATTTAATCCATTTGGCCCAAGACTTCTGAAATTTTGATTCCCAAACAACTCTGGACCCACTGCAAAAGCATGCCCAAAAATGTCACATGAGAAGAAATCAGATTAGGAAAAACATTTGTATTAAATATGACAAATGACAAATGATAACTACTATTAAGTAAATTTGTTACACAATTAAAAACTGTAAACCCAATTCAAAAAAAGTGAAGTAACACAAATAGGCAAATCATACAAGATATACAACAAGTAGGAAAAATTCATCTTCACTAATGATCACAGAAAAAGCAAAATTACAGAACTATTAACAACAACAACAAAAAAACCTGAAACCCCACCCCCAAAATTAGTAAAATTGCAGTACAATGGATCCACTAATTCATTGCTAAAGATAATCTAAATGGGCACAGTTGTGTGCAAAGTATCACAGCAATATGCACCAAGATTCATAAGATGGTCATATTCTTAAGACATGAAGTCTCACTCCTGATTAAGTCCCAAACCAAGAATAAAACTGAGCCAAAGAATAGTTTCACACTCCAAACTGCTCACTGAAGAGTTATCACTAGCAAGCAACCAAATATCCAGCATGTGAAATGCCAAAGTTATGTAATAATTCATGACATAGATGAACCCGATCAAATATGCAACCATCAAATGTATAATACTTAATTAAGTAAAATATATGAAATGGTATGTAAACTAGCTACCTTAAGATGCATAAGCACAGGAAAGGGAACATGCAATAAAGAAGAAAGTGTTATAATATTCAAATGAAGAAATTTAATAATTTTATCCCATCCAAATATTCTTTTATTTACAAATGAGACAAATCCTTCTGTCTTTTGAGGTTTCCTTTTAAGCTGCATGCCTATATTATCTAAAGAATAACTTCAAACAAAAATGTATAAATAGGGACATCAAGCTGCACCAACTAGATCCTAGATCCTCTTTCCCCAAGGGCAGCCCATTCTTGGTTCTTTCATAGCCCTGTACAATGCTGCTTGACCTGAATGCTACAAGGCAGCACTGTAAAGAAGCTGAAAGCACAAAGACGCAGCTCTGCTGAAGTAGAGGGGAGCCAGGGTGACATTCCTCTGCCTGCTCAGTCTTCTCCCAGCTTCAGTGACTTCTGTGGATTCCTTCCCTGGGCCTCTAGTGCTCCCAGTGAGCATGGAGTCTAGATTCAACATCATTACCCATCATCACACACCTCCCCACTCCCCATCATCTGAACACTAGCTACCTTCCTAATTTCCTCTACTTTCTCCTCTAAAGAGGTCATTTCACCTAGAAAGTAGCAGTGTTATCTTTAGTAAAAAGAAAATATAAATCGGTCAAGATTAACCTGTATTAGAAGAAATCTTAACTTCACACTGAAACAAAAGTCCACCCATACAACTATATTTAGGCAATGTTTTAAGAAGATAGACAAAGCTTGATGTCAAGGTGGGGCCCACTTAGGAAGTTCATCAGTATTTTCCTTAGAGCAACATAAGAAACCCATGTCCCCTTACTTCATTAAGGGCACACATTCTTGCTATGGAGCCAATGTTGTTGGTGATGGTGATCAAAGTTGCTCTGGCGAGGTCCTCCTTACTGACAGCCTCTCGCTTCTCCTTGCTCATCATGTTTCCAAAGCTGTGATGGGAAAAAAAAATATCCCATTGCTAAACCAAAGGCAACATAGCCCAATGGAACTTCAATTTTACTTTACTAAGATAAAACGGTTCTTTAGGGCAATACTGGTCACATCTTCCGACTTCTTATCTCACAAATGATGAAGCATCTAAGCATCTGCTCAGAGAACTCAACTTCAAATAAACCACACAAGCATTCTAAATGAATAGGCAGCTTTCCCTGTGGTGTCTACCAATACCCAGTTTTGATACCCAGATAGTCCCACATTCCATTAATATTCTCATTAAATCCAATGGAAGGCAGCATCCTTTCTGCCATCACAGACAGTTCTACCAGCAATCCATCCCAAACACATAGCTGTTCTACTCAAATGCTCACATTTATATCTGGTAAACTACTTTATCAGAGCAAAGCAAAGTGCAGGCAGCTGAGTCTAAAGTGAGCTACTTAAGAGTTTCAGGTTAATTTCTTGACCATAAGAACTCCTGCTTCAATTCACAATAGCTAAACTGTGGAACCAACCTAGATGCCCTTCAGTAGATGAATGGATAAAGAAAATGTGGTGTATATATATATATATATATATATATATATATATACAATGGAGTATTACTCAGCAATAAGAGGGAATAAAATAATGGCATTCGCAGGTAAATGGATGAAGTTAGAGAATATAATGCTAAGTGAAGTTAGCCAATCCCAAAAAGCCAAATGCTGAATGCTTTCTCTGACATAAAGAGGCCGATTCACAGTGGGGTTGGGATGGGGAGCATAGGAGGATTAGAGGAACACTAGAATGGCCAGTGGGGAGGGAGGGATGAGAAGGGAGGGGGCAAAAGGATGAAGAAAAAAAAAAAAAAAAGATGGTAGAATGAGATGGATATCATTACCCTAAGTGCATGTATGAAGTCACAAATGGTGTCAATATACTTTGTATACAACCAGAGATATGTAAAAATGTGCTCTATAAGTATAATATGAAATGTAATACATTCTGCTGTCATTTCTAACAACTTAGAATAAAAAATAAATAAATTTGGAAAAAAAAAAAAAAGAATTGCTGCCTGACCAGAACAGAAACCTAGGCAATCAGAAAAAGGAAGTCAGGACCAATGAGCAAATCCTACAAACAAAATAAAATCTATAGCACTAAGTGCCTAATATTAGTGAACAAGCATATATAAATGAGTGCCTCTTTTGTTAAAACCCATGTGCCTAAATGTACAATTGTATTACTATGCAATCTCAAAACAATTCCATTGATAACAACATCAAAGAGAATAAAATGCTCAGGGAACATTTAACAAAAGTATAATGGTAGCCAGGCGCGGTGGCACACACCTGTATCCCAGAAGCTTGGGAGGTCGAGACAGGAGGACTGCAAGTTCAAGGCCAGACTCAGCAACTTAGCAAGGCCTAAGCAACTCAGCAAGATCCCATCTCCTAAATAAAATATAAAAAAGGGCTGGGGGTGCAGCTCAGTGGTTAAGCACCCTTGGGTTCAATCTCTGGTACAAAAAAAAAAAAAAAAAAAAAGTACAATGCTTTTACACTGAAATCTACAAAAACACTGTTGAAAAAAAAGCAAAGACCTAAATGAATGGAAAGATATTCCATCTTCTTGGACCAGAAGACTTGACAATGTTAAGATGGTAATACTCTGGCAAACTAGTCAACAGATTCAACTCAATCCCTATCAAAACCTCAGCTATCTTCTTTGCAGACACTGCCTAGTTGATCCTAAAATTCATATAGAAATTCAAGAAACCCAAAATAGCCAAAACAATCTTTAAAAAGAAGAAGTCAGAGGACCTGGTATTCCTAGTTTCAAAACTTAATACAAAGCCACAGTAACCAAGACAGTGTGATATTGGCTTAAGGACAGACAGATCAATGATAATGATCTAAGGGTTCAGAAATAAACCTAAACATCTATGGTCAATTGATTTCCTTTTTTCTTTTCTTTTTTTTTTTTTTTTTTTTTTTTCTTTTGGGGGTGGATCAGGAATCCTTTACAATGTAATTACTGGAGGCCTGATATTGGACAAAGGGAACAAAGATATTCAATAGAGAAAGAACAGTCTTTACAACAAAAGGTGCTGGGACAACTAGATAGCAACACAACAAAGAAGGCATTTGGACCTTTAGTTCTCATCATATACAAAAACTAACTTGAAGTGGGTAACAGACCTAAATATATGAACTGAAACTATCAAACTCTTAGAAGAAAATACAGAAGTAAACCTTCATGATCTTACATTAGACAATGAATTCTTATCTATGACACTAAAAGCACAAAAGATGAGAGAGAAGACAGAGATGGTCTTTGCCAAAATTCAAAACTATGCTGCAAAGAACACCATCAAGGAAATGAAAAGACAATATAAAATGAGAAAATATTTGCAAATTGTATCTCTAATAAGAGCTTGGATCCAACATATAAACAATTCTTGCAATTCAATATGAAAGATAAAAACAATAGGAAAAATTTATTTTGGTACCAGGGATTGAACTCAGGGGAACTCAACGACTGAGCCACATCCCCAGCCCTATTTTGTATTTTATTTAGAGACAGGGTCTCACTGAGTTGCTTAGCACCTCGCTTTTGTTGAGGCTGGCTTTGAACTCGCAATCCTCCTGCCTCAGCCTTGCGAGTGTGAGAAAAAATTAGCAAGACTTGAATACATATTTCTCCTAAGGTAACAGACATAGGGCCAATAAACACGTGAAACTGTTCATCATTAGCCACCAGGGAAATGCAAATAAAAACCACAATAAACTATTACTTCGTATGGTCATGGTAATGCACACCTATAATCCCAATGATTCAGGAGGCTGAGGCAGAAGAATTTGTTCAAGTTCAAGGCCAGCCTCAGCAACTCAGTGAGGCCCTAAGCAACTCAATAAGACCCTGTCTCAAAATAAAAAAATAAAAAGGACTAGGGATGTAGCTCAGCAGTAAAGTGCCCCTGGGTTCAACTCCCAGGTTAAATATATATTATATATCACTTCATGTCTAAGACAGCTAAGACCAAAGAGATAAAAAGGCTGAAGGACATGGAAAAAACTTCACACTCTTAAAAAGCTCAGATTATAAGACAGTGCAGACACTTTAGAAAACAGTCTAGCAGTTCTTCAAAAGACTAAACATAGGGCTGGGGTTGTGGCTCAGTGGTAGAACGCTTGCCTTACATGTGCACGGCCTGGGTTCAATCCTCAGCACCACGTACAAATAAACGCATTGTGTACAACTAAAGCAAATAAACAAATATTTTTTTAAAAAGACTAAACATGAGGCTGGGGTTGTGGCTCAGCGGTAGAGCACTCGCCTAGCCCGTGTACGGCCCGGGTTTGATCCTCAGCACCACATACAAATAAATGCATTGTGTACGACTAAAGCAAAAAATAAATATTAAAAAAAAAAAAAAAACAAACATAAAATTACCACATGGCCCAGCAACTCCACTACTAGATACACACCCAAGAAAATTTTAAAAATGTGTCCACACAAAGACAAGTACACCAAATTCAGCATTATTCATAAAAATAGCCAAAAAGTGGAAACAACCCAAATGTTTATCAACTGATAAATGAACAAAATATGGTATATGCATGATGGAATATTATTCAACAAAAATGAATAAATATTCATGATAAAATAAAATAAACTTTGAAAACAGTATGCTCAGTGAAAGAAGCTGTCATAAAAAATCATATGTATGATACAATAGGGAATGTACAGGCTAAGCCAAATCTATAGAGTCAAAAAAGAGATTAGTATTAGGCAGGGCTGGAGGTGGGGAAATAGAGAGTGGCAGCTAATAGATATAAGGCTTCTTTCCAGGAGATGAAAATGTTCCAAAATTGGATCATGGTGATGGTTGCACAATGCTGGAAATATACTAGAAACCACTAAATTATACACTTTAACCAGGTGACTTCACAGTATATAAATTATATTTCAATAAAGCTGCTTAAAAGAAAACATATGTCTAGTACTTAATATTTTATTCCTGTACTTCTTAGAATACACAGGCTCCCTTACCTCGAAGCTACAGCCCAGCCTGGCAATCCAAACCTCTCATAATCTCCTCCATAAATGTCTCGCACTAGTTTATCCACTTTGGTGCTATCTCCACGAGATGCCATTTCAAGAGCTTCTTCAAAAGTGGTACAGCCAGTAAGAAGACAGCAGAGACCAAAAAAAGTTCCTCCTCCAAGACTGTAATTGAAAACAAGCAATAAAGTACAACATTTTAAAAAACAGGAATAGATGAGTAAAAATTATGAACTCTAAAACTATTCACATGTCAATTCACTCTTGCCCCAATACAATCCTGCAGATGCCATCAGTAAGAAACAAGTCTATGATCTAAAACAAGTCTGCTTCACAGACACCCTGAATGTACACATTCATCAGATAAGAAGCAAAGCAGCAAAACATAGGGCCTGCCTCCCTTCCCAAGTTCTGAGTGCAGTCAGGGCGCTAGTAGGTATAAGGTATAAAGAGCCTCAGTTATAGTTTAGCCCCATACCTGGGACCAGTCACACTGGCACTGTCTCACTTTCGCTCTTCACGTGTATTCAACTGAAGTCATTCTCATTCAAGCACCTTGTCACCCTGGCTCATTGGCACCACCTCAGACTCCACTAATCTGTTTTCTCCAACAATTATTCTTTTTTGGTACTGGGGATTGAACCCTGGGGTGTGAGCCACATCCTCAGCCCTTTTTTACATTTTATTTAGAGACAAGGTCTCCCCAAGTTGCTTAGGGCCTCACTAAGTTTCTGAAGCTAGCTTTGAACCCACAATCCTCCTGCCTCAACCTCCAAGCCACTGGGATTACAGGCGTGCACCACCGCGCCTGGCCCTCCTCTCATTCTTTTGCTCACTCTCGTTTAAAAAAAAAAAGTTTAGCTGGGTATAGTGGCACATGCCTATAATCCCAGTGACTCAGGAGTCTAAGGCAGGAGAATCCCAAGTCCAAAGTCAGTCTCAGCAACTCGACGAGGCCATAAGCAACTTAGCAAGACCCTGTCTAAAAGTAAAAAATGTGGCTTAGTGGTGAAGTGCCCCTGGATTCAATCCCTAGTTACCCTCACCCCCCAAAAAAATTTATCCTAATCCCAGATCCTTGTTTTTCCTCAAGTGACCTGATTCTTAAACCAAAACATGTTCATTCTCTTCTTCCGCCTATTCCTCCCTTTTCAGACTACCTTCTTCTGATCACATGTGTGTATGAGTGTGTGAATATGTGTATTTCTACAGATGTATAAAATCTACAATTTCAGGCTGGAGTTGTAGCTCAGTGGTACAGCGCTTGGCTGGCATGTGTGAGGCACTAGATTCCATCCTCAGTACCACATAAAAATAAAATAAAGGTATGTGTCCATCTGTAAGTAATAAATATGTAGATATTTTTTAAAATTATCACACAAAATCTACAGATTCCAAAACTAGGACCTTCCCTTCTAAAATGCTACCTAGTAATTTTATCTACTTTGTACATACATACCATAAACCAACTTAGGGCCAGGACTATGGAATTGATCAATGAGTCTATTGATGCAACATTTTATTAAATTGTGGTAATAAAATCTTCAGCAAGACATTAAAGGTACATAATTTTAACTGGTTCTTGAAGGTACAGTTACATGCAATACCTGAAAATTTAGTTAACCTATCATGATACTAAGAATAAACAATGACTTACCTTGTTCCTGTGACCCTCTTGTAATTATCCTTGGAATACACTGCTAAAATGCTAACCCCTGAGCCAATGTTCACCAGAAGCAGAGGATATGGATTTTTCAACTCAAATGGTAACTTCTGACATTTTTCAGAATCAGCAGGATTTTCAAAGTAATAGCACTGTGACCGTCCATTGAAACCAACTGAGTCAATATATAAAATTCCTTTGATTAAGCAGTCTAGTTCATCCAGTTTGCAAAGCTGAAGATCACCTATCTGTAATAAAAAAAGAATGTATTCAGACTTTTTAACAAACCAATAGAAATAAAAACTTCTGTTTAAAAAGACATCCCCTCTACATTAAACACACCATAAAAGTACACCCACAGATATGTATTGTTTGATATCGATCATTACAGAACAGATTTAGGGACAACACACACAGGGATTTGCCTGCCAAGACAGACTCCTGCTCCCACAGACCCAAATATACTCTACATACAAACTACTGCAGCAGCTGAAGAAGTGCACCGAAAACCTTAATTGAATGCTCATCAACTTGTCAAGGAGGAAACAAGATCTATGTGTTCACAGGGACAATGAGGCAGATGCACAGATTAAGCCACAGCTCTATCAGAGAGTACCTGGGACAATGGCAGGAGCCATAAAGACTCTGACATCAACCTTCCAACAGACCAGCTTCAAGGCTATGGAGCAGTATCAAAAGAAACCATATCTTACTATTTAACCTAAAGCCAAAGGGCTTCAAGTATCCAATTAGAAGATGTCTCCCTATTTAAACTGGTTACAGCCTCTGGGGAAGGTGGGGTTAGCAATATCAAAATTGAAATCATTTTTATTAACTTAATTCCTTTTAAGTGATTAATAAAGAAATGGTTAATTATTCATATTATGGAGTTGGTATAGCAATTAAGAGTAAAGAAGATCTGTATGTATTAAAAGAATCACAAGACATGCTGTCAGTCAAAAAGCAAGTTGAAAACCATTTTATAAAATATGACCCAATTTGACGTTTTTTAAAACCATGCTTACATGCACATGTGTCATAGTCATTCATAGAAAAATTTAAGATATGTAAATTTTCCACAGTACTTAGGAGAGCTGATACAGACCGCCCTGTCTATGAACTTCTGAACCATCTGGGTGTTTATAAGCCTCAACCCCCTGAAATATCTGATTCTGTTTAAAATCAAAGTTAGCCATCAAATTCTCCCTCTTTAATCCACATCCCATTTGATTACATTTACATTCAATGTATTCCCAACCACTGTGGGTTATGGAAAAGCTAATGGATAGCCTCGGATAAATCCTTAATTTAATTAATCCCTAATTAAGAATATTAAGCTACTCCTGAGACCAAAACACAAACCTTTTAAGTGTTCATCACTGTCATTTCATCTAACCACCTCCTCATGTCAAGAAGAATTCAAAGTTGACTTCCTGCATCTGTAAGTGCCAGTATTTTCACTCCTAAGCCAAATCATTTTACACTAGTGGCCCATTAGAATCCAAGTAGTTTTCTGTTAGTGTATGTAAAATCAACTTCTCCTTTTATCCTTAAATGTCCTGCTATGGTATTATTTCTAATGACTCTCAGCCCAAGCAACATATTCAGTGACTGAATCCACAGGTAATTTCATATTCCAAGTTATTCAGAATATAAATTTAGTGCCAACAAGCAAACTAAATATAAAGTAAGAAAATCTGATTTACATTAAAAAAGAAACTCAGATTTTAAAAAATTCCCTTTTTATAGTATTAATTACTCCTAATACACAAACAGGATTTGACAGGCATTTCATTTCATATAGTTTTTAAGTACAGCACTGGTACATACAAAGGAGAAATCCCAAAAGCCTAAATACCAATTCCTAAGGCATAAAATCCACTGTAAACCCTCTCCTTGGATTATCATGCAACACAAGCCTCTGACAGCCTGAATAGTTTTCAAGTATGTTGCAAAGAACCCTGTTGACAGTCCTAGAAACAGAGAAGTTTTCTGCTATCAGTTACAGTCCAAAGTCCATAAGGAGACTTCCACAATGGACAAGAAGCCTCTCTACTGCTACCTCTCCTGTACTCACAGGTGGAAAAAGAAACCACTGAAAAACAGCAACGAAGAAAAATCCAAGCAAAGAATATAAAACCTTGTTAAATAATTCACGTCAATTTTATACTATGATGACTACAGCCAGTTACAGGCAAAAAGTGAGGACACAGAGAACAAAGAGGATAAGGTCACAAACCATATAATAATGACACACAAGGGAAAAAGAAAGATGTAGAATAAAACAGACAAAGGCAGAATCTCCTTTGTTCTAATATTCTCAGTAGGTGGCATGAAAAACATGGTCACTGGAGAAATTTTAAATCTGTATTGCACACTGAAGGTTAGGGTCTTAGCCATTTGCTTGTCAATTCTTACACCTATCCTGACATCCACCCTCAAAAGACCTAGGCTCAAGGCTTTGCTCACTGTTCACAGAATGAAGGCACAATCGAGTGCTGGGTGACACTTGCCCTCAGGGAGAGATGTGGTGGACAGACTCAATGAACAAGTTGCAGCACAGAGCACATAGAATCACGTGATAGATGAGTCTGGAAATGATTTTATGACAGGGTTTTTTAAGTTTTATTTTTCAAGCTCATTGTTTCTTATTCTGCTTATATCAGACTCAATAAGTATTCATGAGAGGAATGACAAAATGCAATGCTTTTAGAGGTCCTGATTCTCATCAACACAGCTCAATCAGGCAAAAAAATAAACTACACAGCAAGATCTAGATGGCTAACTCCTGTCACTAATTTATATTTAATCTTCACTGTGCTAAAGAAAATTCAAGTTCCATTAGAAATGGAAATAATTCTACCACTTGCAATTGGCATTATTTTTAACAATCAAATTACCATAAATTGTATATAAGCTAAAAAATGCATACTGTGAGAAAATCCTGCTCAAATTTGTATGCTCCACCTCCAGTGGCACAAAAGACAGTGTGGAGACTCGAGAAGTTTTTATCTCTGCCCATTTGAATAAAAGCAGGCATGTCATGAGTGGGAAAGCGTATAAAGTGCAGATTGCCTTTGCGTCCACACAGAGTCAGGTCCTTCAGCTCGAGGTGCACATCCCTAATGCCCGTGGACCCATAAGCCACATTGGAGGTCAAGTACTTCCGAATGCTTTTAAGACTCTCCACTTCTTCCTCTTCCTCTTCAGCAGTGATGTCTTTGGGTTCAAAATAAACCAGCTTGACCAGGGTTCCACCAATATCCAAGCCAAACCATGGAAAAACTAGGGAAGAAAAAAAAAGTCAGATTAGCTCTTTTCAAAAACTTATTTTACACCCTCTGGCTCCCAAGAGATATTATTCTAAACAAAAGGGTGCCAAGAAATATCACCATCTCTGATTTGGAAAAAACTAGGACAAAGATCAAAAAGAAAAATATCAAAGTATTGAGCTAACCTAACCTTCCTGTACAAACAAGTCTAAACTGCGCTATAAAATATTTTTTTAAAAATAAGCCAAGTGTGGTGGCACACACCTGTCATCCCAGTGACTTGGGAGGCTGAGGCAGGAGAGTCACAAGTTCAAGGCCAGCCTCAGCTACTTAGGGAGGTCCTAATCAACTTAGCAAGTTCCTGTCTCAAAATAATCTGGGGATGTAACTCAGTGGTTAAGCGCCCCTGCATTCAATCCCCAGTACCCACCCCCCCCACAAAAAAATGACTACCCATAAGCTCACCTCTGAAAACCAAAGATGGAGAATGAAAACCTTCATCCCTCCCACAGGCTTAAAGAAGAAATACTGAGAATTCAAAGTTTTGGTTTAGTACTCAAACTAAAGATAAAGGAAATTCCCTACCCTACATAACAAATAAGCTCCAGTGATTAATTTCTCTCAAAACATCATGTCCTAAAAATAAAAGATTTCAATAGACTTTAAGTTAACATCAGTTTCCTCAAAATCTTCTCCACAAAAAAATGACTTCAGGAAGTTGGATCAAAATGGACTGCACAGATATACATGCCTTCCCCTCCAACCCTAATTCCTAGGAATGGCTAAATAACAATTTACTGATATCCTTTTCGAAAACAATTCTGGAACACAAAAAGTGATATTACACTGGGCGTGGTGGTGCATGCCTGTAATCCCAGCAAATCAGAAGGCTGAGGCACGTAGATCATGAGTTCAAAGCCAGCCTCAGAAATTTAGCGAGACCCTGTCTCAAAATAAAAAATAAAAAGGGCTGGGGATGTAGCTTAGTGGTCAAGTACCCCTGGGTTCCATCTCCGATACAAAGAAAAGAAAAAGAAAAAAGTGATATTACTAGAACTAGGTGTATCAGTTCACAACCCTCACAAGAGGAATGCTATTAAAACTGAGAGCAGGGGCTGGGGTTGTGGCTCAGCGGTAGAGCGCTCGCCTAGCATGCACACGCGGCCTGGGTTCGATCCTCAGCACCACGTAAAAATAAAAACGCATGTGTACAACTAAAGCAAAAAAATATTAAAAAAAAAAAAAAAAAAAAAAAAAAAACCCAACAGAGCAACTACAAAGGTGGGAGAGGACTTAAGGGTGGATGATCCACTGGGGTTGCCAACAGGGATGGCTGCCATGAGGAACAGAAGCAGGCTCTGGTGCAGTCTCAAGTGATAAGGCAGGGAAATATATTTCGTGCAAACAGACAGGCCACCCACTTTCCTCTTCCAATACTCCCCACTGCACCCCTGCAGAGAAAAACTCTTCAGTGGCACTGTAGTCCCAAATCAAGATGACATCTGAGTGGCTACTGTTACACACAAATAATGGGGAGGCCCCACATCTGACCACACATACATGCATCTCTCCTCTATAGTCCATCCTGACATAGTCCATCGGCAAATAGAAACTGCATCCACTGACAGAAGAACAAGTCAAACCAGGATGACCACTGTACAAGTTAGAGTCCTTTCTGGAGTCACCAAAGGGAAATGAATGTCACAAATATGAGAAACTTACTATCTGAAGAACTGCAAGAACAACCAGGAGAATCTTTAATGTCCTCAGGCATAAAATGAGATCTCGCCGGGCGCGGTGGCGCACGCCTGTAATCCCAGCACTTTGGGAGGCTGAGGCAGGAGGATCGCGAGTTCAAAGCCAGCCTCAGCAATGGCGAGGCACTTAGCAACTCAGTGATACCCTGTATCTAAATAAAATACAAAAAAAGGGCTGGGGATGTGACCCAGTGGTTAAGTGCCCCTGAGTTCAATCCCCGGTACCACACAAAAAAAAAAAAAAAAAAAAAAAAAAGAGATCTCATCCACAAAGATTAAGCTACCAGAGAAAAATTAAAAATTTTAAAATGACTGCTAATTAGTGTGGTTGCAAGCATTAATACATTATAAAAATTATATAAAACTAAATACACAAAAGAATTTGAGTAAAATTGATGAAATTTAAATAAAGTATGCCCATGTTAATTTCCTGGTTATAAAGGAAAATGCTTTCAGGGCTGGAATTGTGGCTCAGTGGCAGAGCGCTTGCCTCACACCTGTGAGGCACTGGGTTCAATCCTCAGCACCACATAAAAATAAATAAATAAAATAAAGGTATTGTGTACATCTGCAACTAAAACTATATATATTTTTAAAAATATTTAAAAAGGAAAGTGCTTTCAATGCTCCCCTGCAATAAACTACTACACACTTAACATTCATGAATCTCAAAAACAGGTTGAGTGAAAGCAGCCTTGCACAAAAGGCTACCTACTTTACAAGTCCACTTACATGAAAATGCAAACCAATCACTTCTGCATCTGAGAAAAAGCAAAACACAGGCTAGAAGAAAGACAACAGAAGCAGAAAAACAACTTCCATGGCAACCCAAATTGTGACTGTTGGGAGTATGGAGGTTATATGTCTATATACTTAGGTAATTTTTTTTTTTTGGTACACCAGGGATTGAACCCAGGGGTACCATGCCACATCCCCAGCCCTTTCTTTTTTATTGTGAGACAGGGTCTTGCTAAATTGCTGAGACTGACTTTGAACTTGAGATTCTCCTGCCTCAATCTCCCAAGGCACTGAGATTACAGGCATGTGCCACCATGCCTAGCAATACCTAAGTAAATATTTGTGTCAAAATGCACGAAATTGTACTTTTTTGTTGTTGTTGTTGTTACTGGGGATTAAACTCAGGGGCACTCGACCACTGGGCCACATCCCCAGCCCCCCCCCTTGTATTTTATTAGAGAGGGTCTCACTGAGTTGCTAAGTACCTCGCCATTGCTGAGGCTGGCTCATCCTCCTGCCTCAGCCTCCCAAGTGCTGGGATTACAGGTGTGCGCCACCACGCCCAGCCCAAAATTGTACATTTTAAATGGCTGCAGTTTACTGCATGTAAATTACACTTCAACAAACATTCTTATAAAAGAAGAAACTACAGCCAAAATAAAGCTTAATAGATATACTCACCAGCAAAATGGGCAGGAAAAAAAAAAAAGGAAAACAAAACAAATTCTCCTAGAATGCCTCTCAGGTATGAAGGTAAAGTAGATACTCAGAATATATAATCATAAAGTTCAATACCTCTATTATGCAAGTTCCAGAAATTTTCTAAGGGAAAGAGAGGACATGAATCATCAAGTCAAAACACCAAGTGTTACATAGAATTAGTGAAAAAGAAGACCTAGACACATCCTACTGAAATTTCAGGAAATCCTAAGGAAAAAACTGAATCCCTGCAAAGATACATAAATTACATAAGGGTAAACAGACTTGTCAACAGCAACACAGATGCTAGAAGACAATGGAGCACTGGTGGAAAACAATGGAGTACCTGCTTCAAAGTTACTAGGAAAAGGATTTAGAAACTTTTATCTAGCTAAACCAGCTTTCAAGTGGAATGCAAAAGAATCTTCACACACAAAAAACAGCTCAACTTTTACTACTCCAAAACTTCCTCTGCAATAATTAGTAGATGTACATCAACATAATTTTAAAATATCCAAGAGCTCTAAGAAACTTTTTTATCCATGGGCTATAAGCAGAGAACCCAGCACATGCTGACTTTTAGAAAAACAAGCAATCTGGAACTAAAATATTTACATGGTTTCAACATAGGAAGTCAAAGAGGAAGAAAAAAAGAGTAGGAAGTGAAAGCAAGCAGCATTTATGCCTTGTTGGAAAAAGGAAGAAAAGAGAAAGATTCTGATTAATTCTAGGCAAGAACAGAGAAGTAACTTTAAATGTGTTAAAAATGTATAGGTAGCCGGGCGTGGTGGCACAGGCCTGTAATCCCAGTGGCTAGGGAGGCTGAGACAATAGGACCATGAGTTCAAAGCCAGCCTCAGCAACTTCAGAGGCGCTAAGCAATTCAGTGAGACCCTGTCTCTAAATAAAATACAAAATAGGGCTGGGGATTGGCTCAGAGGTCAAGTGCCCCTGAGTTCAATCCCCAGTACACCCCCCCCAACACCAAAATCTAAAAATGTATAAGTAACAGCAGAAGAAGAGAAAAAGAACACAACTTTTCCAAATAGATGTAAATAATAATAATGTGCTGTATTTGGTGGGGATGGGAAGTGCTGGAGGTTGAACCCAAGGCATTTTACCACAAAGCTACTACTACTCCAGGCCTAAAGGATTTTGAATGTTTTCACCCTAAAGAAATAAAAATAATTTAAGGAGAAAGATGTTTATCTTGATATGAGCATTACACAGTAATGTATGAAATGTACATGCACGAAAACATCACAGAGAACCACGAGTCTGTACAATTTCTACGTACCAGTTTTAAAAAAAATGTTTAAAGGAAACATGTACAATTTGAAAGCTATTAAAAAAAAAAAGAGAGCCAGGCGTGGTGGCGCACACCTGTAATCCCAGCACTTGGGAGGCTATGGCACTTAGCAACTCAGTGAGACCCTGTCTCTAAAAAAATACAAAAAAGGGCTGGGGATGTGACCCCAGTGGTCAAGTGCCCCTGAGTTCAATCCCCAGTACAAAAAAAAAAAAAAAGCAGATGTTAAAGATATACGATGTAAATAAAAACAGAAAAATATCATTGTGTACAAAGTTGCTGATCAATAAAATAAAAACTTTGAAAACATCACTAACAGACAAGATTCTGGTAACTACATCCAAGATAAAGAAGATATGGCTTTTCTTTAAAAAAAAAAAAAAAAAAAAGATGAAAGTACATGCTCAGAAATTTTACATATAAACCAATAGCAATCAGTTTAAAATGTACACTAACATGGATCAGCTAGGGAAAAAAAAAATCAAGAGTACAAAAAAGTAGCTCAGAATGAGATTAACAAACATAGCAAATCAAATGCACTAAAAAACGTTTCTAAACATGTCAAAGATCTACGACTAGGGGAATAAAAAAATTTTAGACCCTACTGGTTTCCAGACAACGCTTCTCTATCATCCTAGCATAATCTCACATTGAAAAACTATAGGAGAGGCTGGTGTGTGGCACACCTGTAATCCTAGCAGCTTGGGAGACAGAGGTAGGAGGATTGCAAGTTCAAAGCCAGCCTCAACAATTTAGCGAGGCACTAAGCAAATCAGTGAGACCTTGTCTCAAAATAAAAAATAAAGAAGGCTGGGATGTGGCTCAGTGTTTAAGTGCCCCTGGATTCGATCCCTGGCACCAAAAAAACAAAAGCATCTGGGAACTCAAATATAAAAACACTAAATTATTAAATGGAATCCAGCTGTACTATAAAAAGTAATACCATCATGGTCAGCAGGGAATTCTCAGGAAAGCAAGGATGGTTTTCACATTAGAAATTCCAATTACTGAGACTTTCTGTATTAATAAGTTGAAGATTTAAAAAAAAAATTATTATCTCAATATTCCAAAAGTATAAAATTTAAGAAAACCAATTAAAACCAACAGAACAACAACAAAAATGTTTAAAGGTGTTCAAATACAAACACCAATAGCTTTTCATTTTGTTTACTATATATAAGCAAAACCCATTATGACATGAAAAAGGTCATACATAACAGCATAGCAAAAAATATAAAATATTTATAAATAAATCTAACACTAAAGGTATATTGTCCCTATTAAAATGGTATACTGGCTAGTCACACACCTGTAATTCCAGCTACTCAGGTAACTAAGGCAGGAGGATCACAAGTTCAAGGCCAGCCTAGGTAATTTAGCAAGACCTAGTCTCAAAATAAAAAATAAAAAAGGGTTGGGGATACAGCTGAGTTAGTAGATTGCCTTCCTAGCATGTGTGAGGCCCAGGATTCAACCCCTAGTACTGGGGGGGAGCAAACGAGTGCTCAATTTTCTAACATTAGGAACTATACCTTTACCAGACCATATGTGTTTAAGACACTGCAATCTCAAATCCCTAAGGCTAGTCTAGTCAGTTAAGATCTTGGCCTCACATTAAAAAACACACTTTAATAGTTATTCTTTTCCCAAAATAGCTTTAAACTCAAAGACTGGATACTTACAAAACACTACATTATAAAATCAGTATGACCAATCATAAATTCTACATCCAGGAAATGTAAAATTACAAAATATTAATCAAAACTGTTCAAAGGGCTGAGGTTGTAACTCAGTGGTGGAGCACTTACCTTGCACATAAGGCACTAGGTTCAATCGTAAGCACCACATAAAATATATTAAATAAGGGCTGGGGATATAGCTCAGTTGGTAGAGTGCTTGCCTCGTATGCACTGGGTTCAATCCCCAGCAACACAAAAAAAATAAAATAAAATAAAGGTACTGCGTCCATCTACAACTAAAGAAAAAAAAAAAGACTACTGAAAAACCAAGAGTGGCTTTCACTTTTAGTAAGTAAACTTTAAGCCATAGTTTGTTTGTTTGTTTTGTGTGTAGAACTGGGGATTGAACTCAGGGGCACTCAACCACTGGGCCACATCCCCAGCCCCTTTTTGTATTTTATTAGAGACAGGGTCTCACTGAGTTGCTAAGTGCCTCGCCATTGCTGAGGCTGCCTTTGAACTCATGATCCTCCTGCCTCAGCCTCCCAAAGTGCTGGGATTACAGGCGTGTGCCACAGCACCTAGCTATGCCATAGTTTTAAAAAGGGACGTTTCATATCATGGTTATGTCTTGCTGACATAAACTGAGAAACAACAGTTCCTAAAGACAAAGGTACTCCAAGTTCTGAACCTGCGAAGTACTCAAGTTTATTCTAACTTAAATCTAACAAACCTCACTGCTCTTTTAAATGACCAATAAAAATAGCTGTTCTTTTCACTGCCTGATAAGGTTCTCTCCAACAGATATAGTTATATATCTTTGCTCCCTCTCTCTCCTTTGAAAAAGCATTTAAGTAAAATATTTTTAATAGCATCTATCTCTTCTTGCCTTAATGTTCCCAGAAAAATAGAGGGCAGGGATGGCAACACTGAATAACCATATTACTCAAAAACCTGTTTCATACCTATAATCCCTAAGATAAATACACTGTACCATTTTACACAGTTGCAAAACTGGATTAATTTTAGGCCTTGCTTAATACTTTATATATCTGTTATACATCCAATGTCAGGGACCATATTTACTTTGGTTTCATTCAGATTTAAAGGTAATGCTTAAAACAGGGGTTGAGGATGTAGCTCAGTGGTAAAGTGCTTGCCTAGCATGAGCAAGGCCCTGGATTCCACTCTAAGCAATGAAAAACAAATCCAAAACCAAAAAAAGTGATAAAATATTAAGTTAAAAAACATCCTTTCCCATTCTGTTTCTCAATAACAGGATACAAAGCTACAGGAAATCAACTACTTTGTTCCTGAGCTCCTAGTGGGCAGCCCTTCCTAATTCCTTAACTGCAGGTGAAATGCTGAGCTTAATAAAAGGGGTTAGTGGGGTCTCACTGGACCCCAAGAGCAGTTCTATTCTGTCAACACTGATGCTTCCTCAAAAGACAAGGAAAATAACCCTTTTTCCAGGTTAGTATTGTCAAGCTACAAACAAAAGCTTTACACCTTACCTTCTAGACTAATGAGGGTTAAGGACTTCTCATGATTGGCATGATTCCAAAATCAGCAAGTCCCAAAGATCTCCCTGGTCCACTACAGCATACTTGGGAGTCAACTTCAAAGAACTGGCTCATCCCCAACGCTACTATGGAGTACTATGATCCCAGGATTCCCACACCTACTGTACATATGCTGCACATCTGAGGCCCTTGATAAAAACGTATGTTCTCATGTTTATCAAAAGTGCATGTTAGGGCTGGGATTGTGGCTCAGCGGTAGAGTGCTCGCCTAGCACGTGTGCTGCCCGGGTTCGATCCTCAGCACCACATACAAATACATTGTGTACAACTAAAGCAAATAAATAAATATTTTTTAAAAAAAAAAAGTGCATGTTATTGCCGGACGTGGTGGCGCATGCCTGTAATCCCAGAACTTGGGAGGCTGAGGCAGGAGGATCCAAAATTCAAAGCCAGCCTCAGCAATGGCGAGGCACTTAGCAATTCAGTGAGACCTTGTCTCTAATAAAATACAAAAAAGGGCTGGGGATGTGGCCCAGTGGTCGAGTGCCCCTGAGTTCAATCCCCGGTACAAAAAAAAACCCTACATGTTATTGTATGACAATAATTTTATTTTATTGTATTAAATAATTTTAGACCCTTCTGCATGAAAGGGGGATTGGGGTGGATGGGAGACAATGTTTAAAACATCTTACAACCACAGCTCTGCATTACATCACATGTGCTTTCCCCCATTCCCCAAATGGGGATCAAGAACATTCTGGATCTGAAGTCAAGACACCTGGAATCAAAACCCAGCTCCAGCTGGCAGAATGCTCAGTGGTAGAGTAATTATTTAGCAAGTGCAAGGCCCTGGGTTCCATCCCCAATGCTGAAAAGGAAAAAAAAAAAACCTCCATCACTAACTCAATAAATAAGGCCTGGTCTTAGATAAAGCCTCATCTAGAAACCGGGGATAAAAAACACCTACTTCACAGGGTAAATAAGACCAAAGTGAGATGTTTATAAAATATCAAAACAAGCACTCAGAAAATGATAAGATAGCTATACTGATCACTATCATCTTATTTCCATGATTTTTTTTGTTGTTGTTGTTGTTGGTTTGTTTTGTTTTGCAGTGCTGGGAATTGAATCCAGCACCTCACGCATGCTAGGTCAGTGCTGTACCAACTGAGCTACATTCCCTTCCCACGTTTCCATTATTTTTAATCCATCTTTATTAGATATTTTTCTCAGTCCTAAGACATAAATCAACTCAAAACTTTTCAAGAACACAGACATGTACATACCTAGCCTCATCCCTAATTATTCTGATGGAAGGGGGACCAGCAGACTGGGAACCATACTGCTCTAGGGACATGTAGTAGCAGAACTTGACTATAACCAGGACCATTAAAATTCTAAGACATCTAGTTTCCTTCTAATTTCAAATAACTAGGCTCTGTGCAGTTAGATGAGTAGTGTAAAGACATCAGAACAAGGTTTTCCAATCCCAGCCAAAAGGTGGAAACTTTCCATACCCAACTCTCCCAATAAAAACAAAGATTTCATCTTCATGGAATTCACAGATTTAAAACTAAATTCTTGAAGAGTTCAGCAGCAATGAGCTGCCTCTCCATCTAACAGGTGCACCCCAGGATAATATAAGTGTAAATCAAAGGAAAAATAATATATTGTTTCTCTTTCAGGTCTCATTATCTGAAAGATGACCTCATAATTTGTCAGAGAAAGCAATGAAGGTGAACACAAGGAATATCAGACACAAAATCAAAACATAAATCCTACAACATGACTATTTATCTACTTAGTTCTTTAAAAGAAGTTTCAAAACCACTTTAAAATGCCACCCAGTCCCTGCTGTCCCCAGCCTAAATCAGTTTTCCAGAGGGATCTTAGAGTCCTGGACTTGTATGGCAGCTTTTCCAACCCCTCTCCCCAGATTCTGATTATAAAGATAGAGAACTGAGCCCAGGAAATCTGCATTCTTAATTCTGGTTATTTTTATGCTCAATACTTGAAAGTGCTTCCACAGTACAAGATAGCCTTGAGCACAAAAGTTTGGTCTTAGAGCAATGAAGATACAACTAAATGAACATCAACAATTCAGTAAAACACAGTGGTTAGAAGCAGAAGCAATGAAGCTAAAATTCCTGAGTTTACATTTCCTTTGTTTTCTTTTCCTTTTTATACTCCCTGGGGATTGAAACCAGGGCCTTGTGCATGCTAAGCAAGCACTCTAACACTGAGCAACCCTTTTTTTTAAAAGTTTTATTTTGAGAGAGGGTCTCACTAAGTTACCCAGGTTGGCCTTGAATTTTGGATCTTCCTGCTTCAGCCTCCAGAGTAGATGGGATTACAGGTACGCACCAACACTCTGGGCCTAAGTTTACAGTTCTATCCCACTACACACTAACCAATCGACACAGAGCAGACATGACCATTTTCTCATCTGTAAAATGGAATATTGCCCACTTACCTCTGAGCCTTGAGGGCTAATGAGTTATTAAAGATCTTAGAAGAGCGCTGGATCCATGCAAACATCCAAAATACAACACTTATGACCCTTGTGGTTAATGACCACAAATGGCCGTCTATATAGCTGTGCTTCTTACTTGCTGAATCTCTGAAATTTACACACATCTTCAACAATGTAGTACAAAATCATGAAGGAAATTGGGCACAGTGGGGCTCGCCTGTGATCCCAGCAGCTTGGGAGGCTGAGGCAGAAGGATGGTGAATTCAAAGCCACCTCAGCAAGCATGAGGCACTAAGCAACTCTCAGACTGTCTCTAAATAAAATACAAAATAGGGCTGGGGATGTGGTTGAGTGCCCTTGAGTTCAATCCCCGCTACCCTCCCCCCCCACACACACACACACCCAAAAAAAAGAAAAGAAAAACGAAACAAATATGAAGGAACTAATGTTTTGCACAGCATAAAAATCAGGTGCTTCTCAAATAAAACAAAAACTAGGTAAATAACTCTTGATAATGGAATCAGATGAGACTTTTCCAAATCTCTTGAAAGATGGGAAAAAACAAAAGAACTGAAAATTTCCAAACTTTCTATAACAAAACGAGCTACATTTAATTATCCAAATCACAGATAAAAGAAAAAGCAGTTGAGTGGTTGGGCTAGGGTACAGACTAACCAACACAGACTTCACCCATATCCTGCCACTTAACCTCATTCTAGCAATCTGCATTTAAGCAAGTCGATTTCCTCAAATAGGAATTTAGCAACCACCACCATCAGCAAGTCTACCCCAGTGTAAAACAGATACAATGTAAAGCTCATATTACAGTATCAGGACAACTGATACTTTCAACAGTAGCAATGGCTGTGAGACAGCAGTCTTGAACTGAAGACCTGTAAAAGAGAGGGATGAAAAGAAAATGCAGAAAAAGAAACCTGATAATAAAACTGAGAAACCCATTCTCTGGGAAAAGCAAGTGCAACTCCCAAGGCAAAATCCCGTAATGCCCAAAATGCTACAGCCCTGAATCGTGACTACCTGCAAATTGATGGAAGGAAAACAAGAGATATCTGGGTGTGAGATGACCTGGATTCTCATGGGAAAAAAAGCAGCCAAAGCTTAGAGGTGCAGGGAACACGGAATCCACTTTTAGGCTGGGAGTGACCCGGGGGCGGTTAATCATTTTCTGGTAAGCTCGAAATCGCGAGATAAAAAGGACTTAACGTCTCGGAAAGCAGCTCTTTGGAAACCCACGGAAGGCAGACACTGCGGAGTAAAAGGATTTGGGGGGAGGGGAGAAAGGCGATGGAAATGAATCAAAAGAAGCCTTCTAGAGGACAAAATCATGTGACTCTGGAAAGGAACGCCCGAGGAGCTAAGGAGAGGGAGGAAGGGTCCTGGCACTGCAACAAGGGGGAAGCGCAGACCAGTGGTCGCGAGGGCCCGATGAGGGCCCCAACTCTGAAGGCGCCGCATTAGGGGAACTCGAGCCCTCTATCCTGTCATCAGGCCACGCACCAACGTGGGACCACCGTGCGGGGGCACCGTCCACGCGCGGGAAAAACGGCAGCCGGGAACGAAGGGGGCAGGGCGAGCCACAGGGCGCCCCGTGGGGCACTTACGCGGCCGCTTTTTTTTCCGGAGGCTTTCGACGCGCGGGCGGGAGACCGATGCAGGGCCGCTGTAGGAGCTGGGCCGATCCCGCCTCACACCATCCGCCGAGGCCCCGATTGCAGGCGCCGATGCGCTGCTCGCCCGGCGCCGCAGAGGCTCCCGCCGCCGCCCTTCGGAGCCCCCGGGCGCCGGCTCCCCAGCCGACGAGGTTGAGGTGGCGGAGGCCCTGCCGTGGCGCTCCATGGGCGCGCCAAGCCGGCCCGCTCCCATCCGCAGCAGCCACCGCTGCCGCCCGAGCCAGCCCCCCAGCGCCGGACTCCTCCTCGCCTCCTCCGCGGCAGTCCAGCCTGAGCACAGGCGCACCCTCGGCCGGCCGCCTCTTCCGTTGCGCCAAGGCACATCAAGCCAATCCAAGTAGGTTAGAGGCGGCCCAAGGGGCTCTCGTCCAATCGGATATCTGACTCAAGGCAGATCGACCGCACCCCCGTCCAATGAGAGTCTCCCAGGACAAGGCGGGGCAAAAGGTGGCGGAGGAGAGGAGTATCTGGGCTCAGCGGAGGAGGAAGAGGGGTTTCGGTGTGGAGAGTGATGGCGGATCTGCCCAATGGGCGCGTGGGTGGAGGGGCCGAGTTCACTCCTCGCTCCCCAGTCTCCCCCACCTGGGGACAGGTCGGTGCCCCGGCCCCCGGAACTCTCCCGGGACGCCCTCGAGTCCCGTCTCGCTGCTCCGTGCGGTCTTCTGGCTCGTGCCATCCTGTCATCCTCCAGCTCAGTAGAGCCCCCTCAGCGACTGGCCACCAGTCGTTAGCAGATGCAAGGGCTTGAACCGCAACAGATATTAGCCTTTGTCCCTCAGTCTGGTTCCGCAGCTACCCTCGAGGCCTCCAGCTCCTCCGCACTGTTTTGCACTTAGATCCCCCTCACCTAGCGTGTTTGGGCTAAACCCCCCTCTTATTCCGCCTGCGCTGGAGAGATGTTCCGGGTACCAGAAGGAATGAAAGGACTGGGGTTGGTCTCCATGGCAACTGGAGGAAGAGGTGGGTTATAAATCCTTCGACACCCTCCTGTGGTGAAGGAGGGTGTGTGGGAGCCGGGAAGTTGGATTGGGTTTTTGAAAGAGACCCAGAGACACTTCGCTGTGCTGTAATGGGGGACATAGTAGGATTTGGTGGCCGCCTTGGAGCTTGGATTTATCCCCCTCTTTAGTCGTCTTCATTTCTCTTTTAAAGAGCAAAAATGGTTACAGCCCAGAGACCCCAGTATCTTTCGTATACCAAAAGCCCTTCCAGGCATTCCTTCCACCTAAGGCTGCCTAAGCCTGCTACCCAACTCTATATCCCTAAGGTACTTCCTCAACTCCGTCAAGTTTAAGTGGACTGTGATCCACTTACTAATTGCTTACTAATTATCCAATAAGTGCCTACCCTAGGACTCTATAATGACCCTTGGGCCATAGCCCTTCTTTTCTTCACCTCTTCCATCATGACTGGTAGTAGAAGGCTGAATAAGAAGATTTAAGTTTCTGTTGTACTTGTGGAATAGAATTCCCATGATCACTCCAGAGCGCCTCTCCCTGTAGGAATGATTGGAAAACCTATTTCCTAATGTGAAAGTCCAGCTCCTCAGGAAGCCACCCCAGATGATCCTCCTAGAATCAAAAATACCTGTAGCTACTCCTGTACATATCAGTGCCCAACATTGCCTATCTCTCTGCCTCCTACCCACCCCCCCAAAAAAATATTGTCTTCCTTGACTTGAGGGAACTTCCATCTACGTTTGTGAACTCTCATAGATCATCCTGAACAATCAAAGAATCATCTTCATCTTCTCTTGGCTATCAAGATGCACCCCAACATCAAAACAGTGCCAGGAATCTGTGTAGTGTTTTTGTAGTTTACCAAGTGCCTTTACATCTCACTTCATCTGGACAGAAAGATTTGAAGGATGAGGCATTTTATCCAAAACACACAGCTTTCAGAATGACAGAGGTCTGGGGATGTAACTCAGTGGTACAGTGCTTGCCTGTCAGAGAGGAAACCCTTTGGTTCCATCCCCAGCACAGGGGTAGGGGGGATGGGGGGAAATGATAGCCTGGTCTCCTGAGAAGATCAGCCACTGTCTTCCTTTTGCTTACTGATAGAAGGTACAGATTCAGTGAGATTCCAATAAATTACTGACTTTTCCTCCTCTTAAATACGTGTATTAGTCTTCACCCATTGTAGTGTATTTGTGAATTGGCAATCATTAAAGTTTACCTAAAATAAAAGATGAAGCATATACCAATGGCAACAAGATAGAATGTTTCTAATCCTAAATCAGAAATGCAAATAAATTGAGCAAAATAAACCAAAAAATAAAGAGTACATACTGAGCCAGGTGAAGTGGTACATGCCTGTAATCCCGACAACTCAGGGCTGAGGCAGGAGGAACAAAAATTCAAGGCCAGCCTCAGCAACTTAGGCCTTAAGCTATTAAGTGAGACTCTATTTCCAAATAAAAAATAAAAAGGACTGGAGATGTAGCTCAGTGATTAAAGCACTTTTGGGTTCAATCCCCAGTTAAAAAAAAATACATTGCTGTATTGTTCAGATATTAAGTTCAGATGCTGAGGATATATATAGCTTAGTGGTAGAGCACCTACTAAGCATGCTCAAGTGCTCAAGGCCCTGGATTAGATCCTTAGCACTACAATAAATTAATTAAGTTCAACATTAGTAGCGGATGTGAAAGGTAAGGATGACGATTACGTTAGGGAAAGGAGGAGAGAGAAGTAATGAAAAGGAACCAGATAGGCAGGAGGCTGGTGATGCTTCTTTGGTGGCTGGTGGTTACATGAGTGTGTTCGCTTTGTAATATTTCATCAAGATGTTCACTTATGATTTGTGCACTTTTCTATATATGTGTTATAATTAAATTAGTTATTTTTAAAAAGAGTAATTGAATATTTGCCTTGGAGCAAAGTAAGGTAAAAAACTGCATGAGTAAGCTTAAATTTTTATTTTTGAAAAGTGAAATTGTTGGCTGGGTGTGGTGGTGCCCGCCTATATTCCCAGCAACTTGGGAAGCTGTAAGCAGGATTACAAGTGCAAGGCTCTAAGCAACTTAGCAAGACCTTGTCTCAAAATTAAAAAATAAAAAGGGCTGGGGATGTGGCTTGGTGGTTAAGCTCCCTGAATTTAATTCCTGGTACCAAAAATAAAAATGAAATGAAATTGTTGCCAGGCGCAGTGGTGCATGCATGTAGTCCCAGCTACTCAAGAGGCTGAGGCAGGAAGATTGCAAGTTTGAGGCCAGACTAGGCAACTGTCTCAAAAAAAAATTTTTTTTTTTTTTTTTTGGTACTGGGGATTGATCTCAGGGGCACTCGACCACTGGGTCACATCCCCAGCCCTTTTTTTGTATTTTATTTAGAGACAGGGTCTCACTGAGTTACTAAGTGCCTCACCATTGCTGAGGCTGGCTTTGAACTCGCGATCCTCCTGCCTCAGCCTCCCAAAGTGCTGGGATTACAGGCGTGCGCCACCGCGCCCGGCTCAAAAAATTTTTAAAAAGAAAAGAAACAAATAAGTAAAAATGATTGGGGGTGTAACTCAGTGGGAAAGTACACCTGGTTTCCATCTCTAGTACTACCCGCCACCAAAAAAAAAAGTGAAATTGTCACAGGAAGAGATCCAAGGATTCCTGGGAGAAGAGGTCCTCAACTCAGGATAAGTGGGCTTCTTGACAAATATAGCAGGAATTAATTTAAAGATGTGTCAGTTAAGGGCACAGAAATTTATTTAGAACAAGGAATACACGCATAAGGCAGAATGCAGACCATTGTAAAACTGAGAGACATTCTTGAGGTTCTCAGGCTCTTCTTTCTTTATTTTATTTTTTATTTATTTATTTATTTATTTTATTTATTTATTTTTTTTTTTTTTGGTACCAGGGATTGAACTCAAGGGCTCGTGGCCCGATATTTTATTAGAGACAGGGTCTCACTGAGTTGCTAAGTGCCTCACCATTGCTGAGGCTGGCTTTGAACTCATGATCCTCCTACCTCAACCTCCCAAGTACTGGGATTACCGGCGTGCACCACC
Source organism: Tamias sibiricus (assembly GCA_025594165.1). Taxonomy (NCBI): domain Eukaryota; kingdom Metazoa; phylum Chordata; class Mammalia; order Rodentia; family Sciuridae; genus Tamias; species Tamias sibiricus. The sequence continues at coordinate 181,416,970 of CM046659.1, read as the reverse complement.
ATGCCCATCTCTCAGGCTCTTCTTTTAAAGAAAATTTTGTGAGGAGTGAGCATGGAAGTATGTGGAGATAACAGTCTGGTGATCACAGATGGTTTATTGTGCTCTTGTCAGTCTCAAGATCCTTGGGCTGGGGGCTGGGGTTGTGGCTCAGCGGCAGAGCGCTTGCCTCGCACGTGCGCGGCCCGGGCTCAATCCTCAGCACCACGTAAACATAAATGTATTGCATTGTGTACAACTAAAGTAAATAAATAAATATTAAAAAAAAAAAAAGATCCTTGGGCTGACTTGGTCTTCATTATTTTGGTCAGTAGATAACATTGGAAAGTACCCTAGATTATAAATTTCCTAAAATACCCTATTTCTTTGCTTAATCTGTTTATTTAATCTGTGCTTAATTTATTTAATCTGTTTGCTTAATATGTGTAATTAACAGTGCACAGGTAATTTTCATAACTGGATGGATTTCAAGTAACTCTCAAGACTTAGAGATTTCCCAGAAATTTGAGAGTGACAGGCCTGGGGGAACTAATGTGGGAAGTGACAGGCCTGGAAAGTTCTGCAGAACTTCACATTAAAATTATATTTGCTTGTCTTTCCTTTGTCTCCTTTTCATTTATTCTTTTTATTTCTTCAATTTTACCTCACAATGAAAGTAGCAATTAACAAGTTTCATCTCTCCATGGTTATTATAATATTTTTTTAGATAGCATTATTAAGTTCTTTATCACTCTTCTAAGTAAGTCACGTTCCAGGAGAAGCCATTTTTCTGGTGTATACTGCAGGGTAAACAGCAAATGGACATGGTAAGCATAGTACTTAGAGGAACTAACCATATTCTAAAGGAATAACTTGCAAATCTAGAACCATTTCTGAAATGAAACATCATACAAAACATTAATCTATAATGTTAGTTGCCTATTTCTGGGTAAAAATAACCCCCAAACTTCAACTTAAGCAATAATGGATATTTATGTATTATCTCAAGATCTGAGAGGAAATTAGGAGTGGCTTAGCTGGGACATTCTGGCTCAGGGACTTTTAAGAGGTTGCAGTCATTTGAAGATGTAATGGACTGGAAGATCCTGCTTACTTGTCATCCAGCTGGCAAAGGTGCTGGCTGTTGGCAGAACGTCTGAGCTCATTAGATGAGTCTCCAAAGGGTTGCTTGAGTATCCTCATGAGGTAGCAGCTAGGTTCTCCCAGACCTAGTGATCTATGAGAAAACAAGGTAGAAGTTAAAATATCTTTTATGACTTAGCCTGGGCAGTCATATTCCATTATTTATCCTATTACACAGGTCAACCCAAATCACTATGGGTTAGTACTACAAGAATGTGAATATCACAAGGGAGAGGACCCTTGGCAACACCTTGGACTCCACAGTCCATCTTGTAGCACCTAGTGATTCACATCCTCATCTCTTTTTTTCCTACTCTCTAAAGAGCCAGGAAATAGACCCTATCTGAATTTGCATTTCAGCTAAAGTAGAGCATCATTGGAGAATAAAAATTAAGATATCATTGCAAGAGGCCACAGAGATTTATAGACCAAGTTCTTTCACCTTTCAGTGGATTCTAGTGGTGCTAGGGACATGGTGGAGATCAGACCTCTTTTAAGACCAGGTCCTTTATTCTACAGTATAAGAATATTCATGCATCTCCCTCTCCTACCCCTGCAAAGCAATGAAAAACATGAAGTTCTTAAGCCCCTAGATGCTCTTCCAAGACTTGGATGCTGATGGGTTTGTGGGGGGTGTTTTTTGGTAGTACTGTGGATTGAGCCCAGGGGCACTTTATCATTGACTACACCCCCAGGCCTTCTTATTTTTAATTCCAAGTTAGGGTCTTGCTAAGTTGGCCAGTCTGGCCTCAAACTTATGATAATCCTGCTTCAGCTTCCAAGTCATTAAGACAGGTGTGCACCATCCATCACACACACACACACACACACACACACACACACACACTCCTCACTAACTAGAATGTGGCATTTTGGTGGTCCCACCTCAGCTCACAGGCAATGTAAAAGCTTTGACTGCTTTCACAAAACCAGGCTCAAGCAAACAGAGAAAGAAAATTCAAGATGAAATACAATTTTAGAACAACTAGAATTTTCTAGATATGGAAGATCCAATCCCTTCCCAAATATTAGAAGGATTGAACAGGAACTGGGGACACAATTCAGTGGTAGAGCAGCACTTGCCTGCCGTGCATGAGGCCCTGGGTTCCATCCCCAGCACCCGGAAAAAAAAAAAGAAGAAGAAGAAGAAATGGATTGACTGTTTTTCAGTAGTTTTCACACTCAAGGCCTAACTTGTCTTTGATTAAATATTCCTGATGGAATACTATTAACTCCTTGATAACTGCAATGGTCTCATCTTTTAATAGTAGTTAGAGAAGGAATCTGTGTTCAAATGAGTTTGCAAAATACAAGAAAATTTAAGTGCAACATCTTAAAGTTTTTAACATGATCACTGAAAGGCATAATGAATCTTTAAGAAGAGGCTGGGTGTGGAGGGCATGTGGCTGTTTCCCAAAAGTAATTACTACAGAACTATTTTTCACAGAACTTATTCCTCAGAATACACGTCAAGCCATTCCTCTCAGAGTATAGAATCACTTGCCTGTAATATTAAAGGCAATGCTTCTTTCCACTGTGAAAACTTGATAACTGGGATTATTTTAACTCCCAAATAAACTTATTCATAGACGCATCTGTCCCCTGAAAACAAGTTTGTCTTGATTTCTCTTAAACTGCTCTACTTTCCCACTTTCCATGCTTCTGTACTTCTCTTAAGGGTACTGCCCTTTCTTTCCATTGCTGTAACTTGATTCTTCCTCTCATTCGCTTGAATCCAGCACTATTCAAGAGGAAATATAATGTAAACCATATGTGTAACTTAAAACATTTCTGTAGCCATGCTTAAAAGGGCAAAAAGAAACAAATTATTTTTAATATCTTATTTAATTCAGCATATCCAAAATATTAGTTCAACATGTGGCATTGGTCACATTCCAAGTGTTTAATAGTCACATGTATATAGTGGCCATCCCAGATAAAAAGCTCTAATCAGTAATGTATTTTCTTTGCCTCCTAAAAGGTTGCCATGCCTACTTTCTCTCCTCTCCAAACTACCAAATTTGTGTGATTAAAGATCGTTCTGCTTATAATCCTATCTTTGATGAAAAGATTTTGGCGGGTTCTTCTCCTACAAAGTAAAGTTCAAACATCCCAGAAACCCCACTTTTGACAGCTTCCCACTTTTCCCCATTAATTCCCATATGCTTGCATAACATGTTCTAACAAAACAAGTCTCAGATTCTCCAGATAGGTTTTACTCTGACCCAACTCTAAACCTCAGATCATTCTCTACATGAAATTCCTTTTCACTTATCAAATTCCTTCTACTTATCAAAATTCAACCCAGCGGGCTGGGATTGTGGCTCAGCGGTAGAGCGCTCGCCTAGCACTCGCGCAACCCAGGTTCGATCCTCAGCACCACGTAAAAATAAAACTCATTGTGTACAACTAAAGCAAATAAATAAATTTTAAAAAAAAATTCAACCCAGCTTCCATGGCACAACAAAACGATACCTCCTCCTTAAAATCTTCACCGGTTACTCCCATCAGCTATGAACCTTCTGACCTTTTATATTAGGTCAGCCTTATTTTTTTCCCCCAGTGCTGGGGATCAAACCCAGGGTCTCACGCCTGCTAGTCAAGCACTCTACCACTAAGCTATATCCCAAACCCTATATCTGTCATTCTTTATGGCATCTCTCATGTACTCCTTGACTTAAAAGTCTTAGTGTATTTTTTTTAGACTCAACTAGATTATGAAAGCTATTAGAATAAGAATTTACATTTTCACATCCCCAAAAGGGACTTTCACAGAGTAAGCACAGATTCACCCACACACATAAGTGTATGCCCACATATGTACATACACATGCACACAGAGAATGTGGTAGCTAACGATTGCAGTGACAACAGCAGCTTTACAATCCCCTAACAACCCAACATTGTGGTGGACAGTCTTTCATATCTGCCCAGCTACCAGCTAGTCTGTATCCTCCAAGAAATCCTCCACCCCTGCACATCACAGATTGGACCCCAGCAACCATCTTTGTACCTCATCCTGCCATCACCTGGGGCAAGGATCACGTTTTAAAACATGATGCCACATCCCCCATGCAGGCAAAGAAGCCAAAAGATCTGGTCTGCAGGGAAACTCAAAAATGAACAGATGGAGAACAAAACTCAGAAGTAGACTGCTTGGCCAGCTTTCCCCATTCCACCCGTTTCTATCTTCCCTGGCCTGAATACATTCACATCCAGGTTCCATGGGTCTTCCCTGTAATGTTAAAATAAATTTTCTAAGTCTTCCCCCTTTTCTTAATTTAGCTTACACTGCCTTCTGTTACTTGGAACCAAGTCTTAAAATAAACATGATGGAGGACAATCCTTTATTATCAAGGCCACTTATCCTGTCCTGTCCATGATCCAAAAACCTGAATTATAGTTTTTTCTACCATCAGGGCTCAGGCCTCATTTCTCAAGGATCCTCAAATGCGAGGCAGCTAAAGAGGCTAAAACTCACAAAGAAAGAATTGTCTGTTATTTTACCAGATGGAGCCACTACAGAAGTTTCTCTATGGCTCTGCCCTCTCAGAACCCTTTCCCTGGTCAGAGTCAGTGAAAGAAATACCAATGACAGTGCAAAATTAATCATTCTCATGAAATATTGTTTATATTACTCTCATACCCTGGTACATTGACTTTCAAGGTGTCATCAAGAGATCATTATGGGACCTGTGTAGATGAGATTGCTTCATTATAAGTCATTAAATTTTAAAGAATGCTACTCAAATTCTTCAAAGATGTGTTGTTACTCTTTTTTTTTTTTTTTTTTTTTTTTTTTTTTTTTTTGGTACCGGGGATTGAACTCAGGGGCACTCGACCACTGGGCCACATCCCCAGCCCCTTTTTGTATTTTATTGGAGACAGGGTCTCACTGAGTTATTAAGTGCCTTACCATTGCTGAGGCTGGCTTTGAACTCGCAATCCTCCTGCCTCAGCCTTCCAAGTTCTGGGTTTACAGGCATGTGCCACCGCCCCCAGCTCTTGTTACTCTGAAGTAGGCCAAACGTCTCTAGTTTAGTCTTCATTCAAATAATTATCACAGCAAAAGCAATTTTCCTTGGCTCTTTCCTGCCTTGAAGCCTTCATATCTGCTCTCCCTCCACCTGGAGAACTCCTTCTCCACTCTCACCCCAGCTGATGCATCTTCACCCTCCACTTTTTTTGCCCATTTCCTGGCTAGAACTCTGCTTCTCCCTCAGAAGATCCCCTCACCACCCCCCTTAGTGCCACTTACCCTCCCCAGCCATCTTCCATTTATTTATTTTATTTTTGTACTGGGAATTGAACCCAGGAGTGCTAAAAAAACTGAGCCACATCTGGAACCCTTTTTAATTTTTATTTTGAGACAGGGTCTTGCTGAGTTACTTAGGGCCTTGCTAAGTTGCTGTGGCTGGCCTCAAATTTGTGATCCTCCTGCCTTGGCCTCCCAACTCACTGGGATTACAGGCATGTGCGACCATGCCAGCACTGACCATTTATGTATTTATTTTTAATTTCCTTTTTCTCTATTCCAATTGCACTTTGTCTCTCTTTGAACCCAGGGATTCACACATACCACTAACATATCCCAAGCCCTACAATTACATTTTAATTAACTTTAGAGAGTTATAATTTAACATGTAATAAAATGCATCCATTTATAAATGCACAGTTGGATGATTTTTTTTTTTTTTTTTTTTGGTACCGGGGATTGAACTTGGGGGCACTCAACCCCTGGGCCATATCCCCGGCCCTTTTTTGTATTTTATTAGAGACAGGGTCTCACTGAGTTGCTATTTGCCTCACCATTGCTGAGGCTGGCTTTGAACTCGCGATCCTCCTGCCTCAGCCTCCCAAGTGCTGGGATTAGAGGCGTGTGCCACCGCGCCCGGCTATGAATCATAATAAATAAAACCACCATCACCAAAATCAAAACTCTTCAGCACGCCACGAGGTTCACTTATGCCCCTTTCCAGTTATTCCCCACCCCTGCTCCAGACAACCACTGATTCAATTTCTCTCTCTACTGGTTTTATTTGTCTTTTCTGAGGACTAATGTAAATGAAGTCAATCAGCATGTACTCTTTGTGTCTGCCTTTTTCAGTGTAATGCTTTTCAGATTCATCCATGTTGTTGCTATATAAGTATGTTTTTTTTTTCTTTTTCTTGATGGAAATATCTTACTTCCTTTATTCAGTCAGCACCTGGTGGATATTTGGGTTTTTTTCCAGTAGCTGGTTACCACGAATAAAATAAAGATGCTATAAAGTATGTGTACAAGTTAACTTTTTAATATATTCTTATTTCTTGGCAGTCCTAGGGATTGAACCTGGGCCTGGCACATGCTAGCAAGCACTCTGCCACTAAGCCACATCTCCACACACTTGGATTTTTTGTGACAGGGTCTCACTAATCTGCCCAGGCTGGCCTCAAATTTGCAGTCCTCCTGCCTCAGCCCCAGAGTATCTGGAATTATAGGCATATGCCAATGTGCCCATTCTGCCTTTATTCTGTTTTTTGGTACTGGGGATGGAACCCAGGGGTGCTTGACCACTAGCCTCAAAGCTCAGGCCATAACTTCCTCAGCCTCCCAAGTAGCTGGAATTTACACGTACATACTACAACACCTGACTAATGTAGTTTATGTTCAACTTGTCCCATGTTTGCCCAATAGAAGCCCTTTAGATTAATTTCTGAGTCAGGTAAACATGACTACTGCATCTGCAATAGCCTCTTTGTTTTCTGGTATGACAACTCTGTAAATTCCCCATCCAGTTGGGCACAGTGGCATAAATCCGTAATCCCAGAGACTCCAGAGGCTGAGGCAGAAGGATTGTACATTCAAGGCCAGCCAAAGAAATTTAGGCCCCAAGCAATTTAGCAAGACCCTAACAATTAAAAACAAAATGGGATGTGGCTCAGTGGTTCTATATTCATGGATTCAATCCACAGTGCAAAAGAGAAAACTAAAAAGGGATGGGGATATAGCTCAATGATAAAGCATCCATGGGTTCAATCCCCGGTGAAAAAAATAAAAGAAAGAAAGAAGCTAGGCACAGTGGCACACAACTGTAATCCCAGCATTTGGGTGGCTGAGGCAGGAGGATCACGAGTTCAAAGCCAGTCTCAGCAATGGCAAGGCACTTAGCAACTCAGTGAGACCCTGTCTCTAAATAAAATACAAAAAAGGGCTGGGGATGTGGCCCAGTGGTTGAGTGCCCCTGAGTTCAATTCCTGGTAAAAGAAAGGAAGGAAGGAAGGAAGGAAGGAAGGAAGGAAGGAAGGAAGGAAGGAAGGAAAGAAGGGAGGAAGGGAGGGGGAGGAAGGAAGGAAGGAAGGAGAAAGAAAGAAAAGAAAATTCCCTACCCTGATCTCCCTCCACTCCACCCCCACCCCAGTACCAGGGATTGAACTCAGGAGCACTCAACCACTGAGCAACATCTCTAGCCCTATTTTGTATTTTATTTAGAGACAGGGTCTCACTAAGTTGCTTAGCACCTCACTGTAGCTGAGGCTGAGCTTTGAACTTGCGATCCTCCTGCCTCAGCCTCCCAAACTGCTGGGGTTACAGGCATGCACCACCTCACCCAGCCCACCCAGACCTTGAATCAGCCATTTCTCCAAAGTGTAATGCTCCATCTCAGTGGGAAAGGGCATTTAAAGGCCACAATTTGGACATTTAAGAGTGCATATTGCTATTGGGTTGTCAATTGTTTCTGGTTCTTTTGGAAGCTAGAACTAGAAGATACTTTTTGTTTTGTTTTTTGCAGTGCTGGAGATTAAACCTAAGGCCTCATACATGCTAGGCAAATACTCTACTACTGAGCTACCGCCCCAGCCCTTTTTTATTTTATTTTGAGACAAGATCTCACCAAGTTCTTTGCAGTTCTTTTTGCACTTAGAAAATATTGCAGTAGGGATGAGAAACCAAAATCGTCCTATTTTAAAGTCATTTGAAATAATTCCTCTTTATGTAGGTCAGTCATCATCTCAATATATAATTAGTCCTTTTTGTTTTCCATTTGATTCAATTTTGGGGGGATTTTTAAATTTAATTTAGTTATATAATTATGTAAAATAGTTATATGGTTCCAACATAAACTCTATATAAATAAGATATGTTCAGAGAAGTCTGGCTTCCATCCTGGAAACTTCCACTATTTCCTCCCTCCTTCCTTCTCTATAGGTAACTGCTGTGGTTTGAATATGGTTTTTCCCAAAGGATTCATGTATTAGAAGCTTCCCCAAGGTGGTAGTATTGGGAAGAGGCAGGACTTTTAACAGGTGGGCTAAGTGGGAGGTAGCAACATTGGCCCCCACCCCAAATTCCTGTCTTGCCATGTGATCTCTCCCCCCTCTGACAGGCTCCCATCCTTGTGGTGCCATATGGCGTGAGATGATGAGTCAAGGGGCCTAGAGAAACCCTGAGCTAGGCCACAGGACCCAGCTAACCTACACCTAGAATCTTTTTTTTTTTTTTTTTTTTTTGGTACCAGGGATTAAAACTAGGGGCACTTAACCACTGAGTCACATCCTCAGTCCTTTTCGGTTTTTATTTTGAGACAGGGTCTCACTAAGTTGCTGAGGCTGGCTTTGAACTTGTCCTCCTACCTAAGCCGCCCAGGCCGCTGGAATTACAAGCGTGTGCCACCACATAAGGCTATTGTATTTTTTTAAAGCTATTGTTGTGCCCTGTGGCTTGGGACCCCCAAGAAGACCACCGGAGTCCTTGGTCAATACAAGCAACAAAGAGTCATTTATTAGCAAGCTCGAGCTTGGTCCTCCGCGCACTCGGTAACTGGTGATGCTAAGAGGCCCCTAGCTCAGATTTAGCAGGGTTTTTATGATGAAATACAAACAGGTTAAGGGGGGGTTCACAGTGTTCTTCTGATTGGTTGACATGTAAAGTTTCATACAAAGCATTTTATTTTTATGTTTTGGGTCAGCCTGACCGTAAGGGTTCGGGTGGTCGGCCACCCGGCTTTTGCAAAATAGACAAAATAAAGAACAGGAACATTCTGCGGTTTTTCTGAAAACTGAGGACAGTTTGGGAAGGACTTGTGTTTACACAAGTTTTTACATTTTTTCGTCTTTCACTATTAAATTTTGACATAATGTCTCTTACAGCATATGGTTAACAGATATACCTCTGCTGTGGTTTGGTTGACCATTTCTTAAAGGCCCATATGTTAAAGTCTTGTTCCCCAGACTGGCACTGTTGGGAGGTGCTATGAACCTTTAGGAGATGGAGCCTCATGGGAGATCTACATATAGGTCATTGGAGGTTTGCCCCTGAAGTGGGTTTTGGAAGCCCCATCTCTTTCTGTCTTAGCTTTCTGCTTCATGAGTGAGTAATTTGCTCCAACATATGTTCCTGCCACGGTGTGCTGCCTTATCAGAGGCCCAATGTAATAGGAGCCACTCAACCTTGGTGGAACCTATAGAACCATGAGCCAAAACAAACCATTTTCTTTTTAAATTAATTGCCTAAGGTAGTTCGTTATAATGACAGAAAGCTGACAAATACAACCTTCATACAGGCCATGTTGGGTATGTTGTCATATGACTGTGAGAAGGTGCTAATCAATTCATGATGATGCCAACTGATGAAGTCAGTTGACCAGTGGTTTTGAACAGCATCTTGTGGAATTCTAGCTCTAACTTTGCCCTCTTCACCATTTCAAAAGTGATTTGGTTGGCTCATCCTGCACATAGTGAAAAAAATTCAGAACCAAAAGGTCCTCAACGGGGCTGGGATTGTGGCTCAGCGGCAGAGTGCTCGCCTTGCACGTGCGCGGCCCGGGTTCGATCCTCAGCACCACATAAACATAAATGCATTGCATTGTGTACAACTAAAGTAAATAAATAAATATTTAAAAAAAAAAAAAAAAAAAAAAAAAAAAAAGGTCCTCAACTACCTAAAACAGTGATGAAATCATTAGGGTTGTTATATGAACTACATTCAATTCAACAAAGACCTGTTCAGCTTTGGCAACTGGAATGCTACAAGCAGCTATCCCAGGAGGCTGGAGGCCTTGCATCACACTATGGACAAAACCTCTGAAAGAGCCTCTGTCCCCAAGCCAAGGATGAGGTTAGGTCAGGGCCATAAAATGGCACAGAAGTACATGAAGAAAGGCAAGGAATGGTGTCCATCAAAAAGAAAACAGGGGCTGGGATTGTGGCTTAGCAGTAGAGCAGTCGCCTAGCACGTGGGCAGCCCGGGTTCGATCCTCAGCACCACATAAAGAATAAATACATTGTGTACAACTAAAAAGAACAAATAAATAAATATTTTTTAAAAAAAGAAAACAGGCTTGTAAGCAAATGAAGTGAAGAGTGTTTTCAGTCACTGTTCTTTTTTTTTTTTTTTTTTTTTGGTACCAGGGATTGAACTCAGCGGCACTGGGCCACTGGGCCACATCCCCAGCCCTTTTTTGTATTTTATTAGAGACAGGGTCTCACTGAGTTGCTAAGTGCCTCGCCATTGCTGAGGCTGGCTTTGAACTCGCTATCCTCCTGACTCAGCCTCCCAAAGTGCTGGGATTACAGGCGTGCGCCACTGCGCCCGGCTTCTGTCACTGTTCTTTGTTCTTAGAAAAGGTGCCTCAGAGCTGGTGCACACCTATTATCCCAGCGGCTCAGGAGGCTGACGCAGGAGGATCTCTAGTTCAAAGCCAGCCTCAGCAACAGCGAGGTGCTAAGCAATTCAGTGAGACCCTGCCTCTAAATAAAATATTAAAAAAGACTGGGGATGTGGCTCAGTGGTTGAGTGCCCCTGAGTTCAATCCCCAGTACCCCCACAAAAAAGTCTCAGGCTCCACCCCAAACTCAATGAATCAGAACCTGTATTTTAACAATATGCCCAGAGAATCTTGTATGCATACAAACTCTGGCCTATATGTCTCTACAGTTTGGAATTTTTTTTTTACACGTGTGAATTGCCTATGTGATTAAAACCAATTGTTTTAAGAGAAACTAGATTATAAGTAAGGTAGAAATTTGAAGGGGGTGGGAAAACCCAGCCCCCTGGACTAAGTAGCAAGGAAGGAATCCGCCGAGCCAGCCCAGAAGGTGACAGCCTGCCACACCCTCTGAGAGCTGAGAGCTTATCTGGGTAGACAGCCCCGCCCCCAACTGAGAAGGAAGGCAGGAGGGAATCCAGGAAGCGGTCCCGACAACACCCCCAGGTTGAAAGTTGTGTTTTCATTTATTGCAGCAGCCTCACTATTAGCAGGTAATTGGCTAGTATAGACCCTCACAACTGGGTTAATGAAGAAAGACCTAAAGCATTCCAAGTTCTAGAGGTAATAACAGCAGAATTACTGCACACGACTTGTCCTTGGTCTCACAATTATGAAAACATCATGAAGACAGCAAGCAGGGGGGAAAATGAAGTAATTCTTTCAGCAATTACCAGTTTCTCTGTTCCACAATTCCTTTGGATAGACCTCCTGGAAGAAGGCGATTTCCAGCTGCACATGGTAATGAGAGGATTTTTCTTTTTTCTTATGCTGAATACAATTGAACTGATTAAGTACAAGACTGCCTCTGATTGCTTAGGAAATCAGCCATTCGGATGATGTGGTAATGGCACCTGGGGATGAGGAAGAAGGAGATATAGGTTGAGGGAGAGGCTACAGCTCACTCTGTTGCTAGCCAAGAACACCCAAGCTCTGATGGTTAAGCTTTGGAGGAGGAAGGATTTGACATTATCACCTGGTCCAGTCTCATGGGTTGCCAGTCCCAGAGGATGAGGGATGAGGGAGCTGGCTGCCCATCCAGGACTAAAACTCAGGGTTTCTCCCTTCTTCACTTTCCCTCCCCTACCTCAGCTTTCTGTCCCCACTTTACTCTCACCTCTCCCTCTTTCTGTTGCTGTTGTGGAGTGTTTTGTTGTTGTTTGGTTTTCTTGGGGTACCAGAGACTGAACCCAGGGGCACTTTATCACTGAGCTGCATCTCCAGCCCTTTTTTATTTTTTATTTTGAGACAGGGCCTTGCTAAGTTGATTGGGGCCTCCCTAAGTTGCTGAGACTGGCTTCAAACTTGTGATCCTCCTGCCTCAGCCATTAGGATTACAGGCGTGTGCCACCATGTTCTGTAAAGTATTTTGTTTTTTAATAAAAACATCACTGCCAGGCACTGTCATGCATGTCTGTAATCCTAGTAACCCAGGAGGCTTGGGCAGGAGGATAGAAAGTTCAAGGCCAGCCTAGACAATTTAGTGAGACCCTATCTCTTTTTTATTGTTTTTTTTTTTCCTTGTCAGGTTTTTTTTTTTTTAATTTGAATTTGTTGTATATGACAGTAGAATGGATTACAAGTAATAATACACATATAGAGCACATTTTTACATATATCTGGTTATAATCAAAGTATATTCACATCATTCATGTCTTCATACATGTACTGAGGGTAATGATATCCATCTCATTCTACCATCTTTTTTTTCTTTTTATCCCCTTGCCCCCTCCTTTCCCCTCCCTCCCCATTGACCTTTCTAGAGTTCCTCTAATCCTCCTATGCTCCCCATCCAAACCCCACTGTGAATCAGCCTCCTTATATCAGAGAAAACATTTAGCATTTGGATTTTTCAGATTGGCTAACTTCACTTAGCATTATATTCTCTGAATTCACAATACCTAGACAGTGGAACCAGCCTAGATGCCCTTCAGTAGATGAATGGATAAAGAAAATGTGGTATATATATACAATGGAATATATAAAAGAGAATAAAATAATGGCATTCATAGGTAAATGGATGAAATTGGAGAATATAATGCTAAGTGAAGTTAGCCAGTCTCAAATATTCAAATGCCGAATATTTTCTCTGAGACCCTATCTCTAAATAAAATAAATGTATGAATATATAAGTGGTGAGTATGTAGCTTGAAGGCAAAAATAACTGAAATAGGGACACACCTCTACAGATCAGTGATGCTTTTTATTAAGCAGTGGAGGTGCATATTTTCAGGAGAGAAAATGGTGATGGGCTGCAACAATAGTCTGAGTCTTATAGGGTTTAGCAGAACCAGATCATGGGATGAGTTAGTGAGTTACTTTTGGTGGGCTCATTTAGGGTGGACAGGAGGGCAGGTAGGGAAGTTCCCTAGGGCCTATTGCACTGGGGACACCCAGTTCAGCCAGGTGGAGGTCAGGTGTGAGTTCCTTTTGTGTTCTCCCCATTTTCTATTCCTGCCTTCCCTCAGCTGAGGCCTGGACTTCTAAATGACAAAAGCTCCAATTTACTGCAGATATCTCCATACACACACGTAGCAGGAAGGCGGGGGACAGTTGTAGAGAGGGGAATTGCCCTGTGTTAGCACAAGAGGACCTAGCCATGTGCAAACTTCAGGGATCAGCACAGCCTTTATTCAGCAATGAAGTCATGCCTCTGGTGAACCCACTTTCCTGGTGGAAAATGAGCCACTGGCCAAAGGGGGAGTCTGCTTATATAGGTTACACTGAGAGGTGACTTGATAAATGAGCATGTCAATTTGGGCACTCAGGAATTTGAGATCTGTTTTTACTAGGCCAGATGGAGGGTCTGGGGTCAGCAGTCAGTATCTGGATAGGATTTATTAGAGACTGTCTTTCTAGGCTTGATGGCTATCTCCTCCCCAGGGCTTGTCTTGTCACTGGAAAGAATGTATTGGGAAAGGATCAATGTTATCAATGTGTTGCCTTCTTCCTCATGCCCTCTTCCCAGGCCACACTATTTTGGGGTTTGTCATTTTTCATATCTAACATTCCAGACTCTGAAAGGGAAATCATTTGATCAAATGATTTGGAATGGAGAGACTGATCTTTGGCTAATTCCTGCTGAGAGGTGGCGAAGTAGGGATGTGTGCCTCCTTTCAGAGTCCTGGAAGTGAATGTTGGGGGGATGCAGAGAGGTATATGTGGGAGAAGTTTTGAGGCTGTCGTGAGTGATGCCAATTCTCTTTACACGGCCTCAGAAGATCAAGCAGTGAGTAGTGGGAGAAGAGATGCTTTGAGATGTTTCCCAGCAGTTGTGGCTGAGCTGGTAACTTTATTAAGAAACTGTAAAACTAAAAATAGCAAAAGAAAAGATATTGGGCTGGGGTTGTGGCTCAGTGGCAGAGCGCTCGCCTTGCATGTGCGCGGCCCAGGTTCGATCCTCAGCACCACGTAAACATAAATGCATTGCATTGTGTACAACTAAAGTAAATAAATAAATATTTAAAAAAAAAAAGAAAAGATATTATAACAATACATGGAGATTAACTGGTTTGCTAGGTTAGGGAAACAATTGTAGCATATAAAATGAAGACTAGCTTACTAGTATTAGGAGAATAATTTTGGTAAGAAAGGTGAAGATTAACTCATTTGTTAGTGTTAGGAAAATGACTTTGGCACATAATATAGCTGGGGAACCTATTATACTTAATTAACACTCAATCAGATTTAGGGTGCTTTTCCCATGATTTCAGGGGTCTGTTTCCTTTGGAGCATAGCGAGCATGAATAACTTTCGAACCATACTTCCCTAATAGTTTAATCTAGTCTCCATCCTGCTTGACAGATTACGCAAAACAAGAACAGAGATACAATTAACAGTATAGTTATAGCTCATAACCCAGCTACATGTGTAGAAAAGTACTTAAAAGGATTAAGGGAAGAAATTCCTTCAGCTAAACTGCCCCAAATCTCTTCTTCATCAAAAGTAGGTGATTTAGCATTAACCATGGTCAGAACCTGAGATTGTAATTTAAACACGTCCAAAAAAGCATTATGAGAACCATCAAGTCCCATTAGGTGATTGCATACACTTTATAATTGAATCTCAGTGTCATTATATGGAACTCTAGTAACACAAAAATAGGTAATATTATAATGACATTGGAGTCTCTGATCCCATTGTAAATCTTGTACTTGTTCTCCTAATTATATAATAGAATCTTTTAGTTGTTGAATTTTGTTCAAAATTTCCTGGCCAATATGTACTTGAGTTTGTCAGGTCTCAGTAAAATTCAGAAGCCATTATCCCAGTCAAGATAACAATTCCAGCTATTAGCCACCAGATGAAATGTTTAGCACTTTTACAGGGAGCCAGGTAGATACAGGTCTCATTTATTTATTTATTTATTTATTTTATTTTTTGGTACTGGGGATTGAACTCAGGGGTACTCAGCTACTGGGCCACATCTCCACCCCAATTTTGTATTTTATTTAGAGACAGGATCTCACTGAGTTGCTAAGTGCCTCACCATTGTTGAGGCTGGCTTTGAACTTGTGATCCTCCTGCCTCAGCCTTCAGAGCCACTGGGATTACAGGCATGTGCCACTATGCCCAGCTGCTACCAGTCTTTTGAGAATCATAACAGTTTGTTTTGGGCTCTCTCATATCGTTCATTTGACACAGTGCTGCAACATACAGTTTCTACATTTAACATAATATGTATATTTTTGAGGCATTATATTGTATTTGAATGGGCCCAGATAATAAAACAGGGATTTAATATACATGCTGTGAGATAGAATACCTTATGAAAAGAAATATTAAGATGGGTAACATTTTTAAGCTTATTATATTGAGAATCACTGTTCCAGATTAAAAAAGGCTCCTGAGTCAGACTTATTTTTCATATTCCAGGTGGGCCTGGAGCCATTTAACCTTGTCTCTTACCATTCCTGATTGGTTTACATAGAAATAGCATTCTTTCCTGACCGGTTTTGCAGAACAACAGATGCCAGGGAGTCCAGTTGATTTTGTAAAGTCAGTACCAAATTGGTGACCTGCTGGATATCTGCAATAACCTGTGCTAATTTTATAATGAATAGAGGTTCCTGATCCTGCTGATTCTGTGCCAATCCTGGTGGATGTTTTTGCTCTATGAGTAAGGGAATAATTTGGGGCCTTTCCTATGTCTGGTGTTTGCTGTTATTGGAATGAGTAGGCTTTGGTTGTGAGGTAAAATGTCAGGAGTAAGGAATATTAAGGTACAGAGGCCAGTTTAATTTTGGTAAGAAGGGATAAATATGAGGTTGGCAAAGAAAAAACTCAGAATCTGGGGGGCATCAGGGCTGTGGAACTGACAAGTGTACATCTTAAGTTCTATTCAAAAGAAGTATTGTTTTTCTTTTAAATGCCCAGGTATGGCCGTACTTTGGTTATAACTGTTTTTGCTAGGTGTTTAAGATCAAGCTGGTCAAATTGATCTTGTTCCTATGTGTCGTTAAGAGTCAGGTAGGACTGGGACTGTGGGTCAGCGGTAGCGCACTTGCCTAGCATGTGTGAGGCACTGGGTTCAATTCTCAGCACCACATACAAATAAATAAAATAAAGATCTATCAACAACTAAGGAAAAAATATTAAAAAAAAAAAAAGAGTCAGCTGAGTTCCCACAGGGGTCTGTCACTCATGGGGAACTTGAGAGTAGCTTCTTAGCTCTTTTAGTGCCACCTGCTTGCTAGGATGGGTTAGGGTCTCCTTGATGAGGTGGCTTCCTTTGGAAGCAACAGGGATGTCTCCCTTCTCCACTGAGCTGCTTCTTTGCAGCAGGTGCACTGATTGACTTTCCATTCTCCAGTGGTCTCATTAATCTCATGTGGCCCAGAGTTGCAAAACTCCTTATAGAAGTTTTCTCTCATTCCCAGGGTTCAGGCTGACTCAGAGGGCAGGAGCCAAACATTGGTTTTCTTGGCTCTTTTGTTTTATCCTTAATTTTTAAGCCTTGGTCTTAAACATCCAGCAAGCCAGTCTCACCAATCTTAAAGTAAGAGTACTGGGCTTTAACTACAATGTCTATAACCTTACAGTCATTGAGCCCTTTTATTTAATTGGAGTCTGTATTAGTACTGGAACTTAGCCTTATATCCTATCTGTCCTGTAGGTGTTGGTTTATTACCTTAAATTAACCCAGTTTGTGTGTTCTTGAAGCAGTACCTCTGCAAAACATTAACAGGCAACAGCTATAGATTTTAAAATGAAATTAACAAGAGTAAAAACATTTAATTTGTGTAATAGCTATCTTGAATTTTTGACTGAGTTATACATTATATGCCCTGTTTGAGATTACAGTAATCTTTACAGCAAACATCAATCTTTTGAACATAACTTTAAATGTGCTGAAGTCTGGCCATTTTAACATGTAGTAAGGTGGGAGGCAGAGCCTTATCTCAGGTAAGGTGGGGCTTTTGACAAATTTAGGTAATGTGTTCTAGTTCTGAATGCATTGAACAGCATTCACCTCTTTTTTTTGTTGAAGAAAAATCCCGAAACAACGGATTTATACATTAATATTGTATTAGTTTTTTGATCACCTAGGAAAACCTGTGAATTAATAACTTTAAGGATATTCTTTGTTCTCATTTGTTTACCCAATTTAAATTGAACCTTCTAAATCACATGAATTAAAGATATTTGGATCCATATTTTTAAAATTTTAATTTATGAGCTCATTCATTTATATGACAATTTTGTTACACAAACACATATAGACAGGACAATACACAGGTGCACACATACACAGAACAAAGAAATAAAGGCCTTATAGCTTTTTTAAACCTATTAGGTTGAGAGCTAACATTTGCACATTGACCTCTGAACAGAGCAGAGTGTAAAAAACCTTTATAGTTGGATAAAATAGGTATGATCAGAAAAACACATTAACCTAGGTGTGCTGGATCAAAATCATGAGCTAAAAATATGTATAAAATTAAAAAAAAAAAAAAAAAAAGAATCCAGAGGCTGGAGTTGTGGCTCAGTGGTAGAGTGCTTGCCTAGAACAAGGCTCTAGGTTCCATCCTCAGCCCTACATAAAAATAAATAAATAAAATAAAAGGTATTGTGTCCAACTACAACTAAAAAAAGATTATCTTAAAAAAAAAAAAAAAAAAAAAAAAGAATCCTAGGCAGGGAAAAATGACAAGGCCATTAATTATTTCAGTAAAGCAGCATGAGACAGCCAGAAGAAAGAGGAAGAGACAGGGAGGGAGAGAAAGAGGATGAGAGAGAGAGGCCTGAAATCATTTTTCTCCCTGTGCCAAGCCAGGGAGAAGTTAAATTGACATTTTTTTTTTTCTTCAATCTCAGACCGGTCTCCTAGGGAGCCTGCCTTTTACATTCCAATGCAAGCTTCGGTGTGGTCTGGCCTGGGAAATTGCTGCCTAGGACTTTTTAACCCTTTTTTCCCTGGTTGGTAATCAGGCAAGGTTTGGATGCAGAAAATTATGAAACATTCTCTCCCATACTTTTGAGGAAGAGGCTGCTATATCATGCTACTGAGACATGCCACTGGCTGTTGGGCCGGTTAGGGTTATTTTTCTCTCTCAGTGACAAACAGGTTAAGTTTTGCTCCATAGGTAAGCTGAGGGTAGGGGCTGGAAATAAGCCTCCTTTTTACATGACTTCGGGTTGGGACCTCACTCAGAGTGGAGAATACTAATTTACCTTTTGATAATTAAGGGAGGACATTTACCAGCTAGTTGTGCCCTTAAAATCTCTTCAGAAGGGGAATGTTTGCCTGCTGCTTGGCCATTCACCAATCCCTGTAACCTGGGGCTCCTCAGATGTATTGGGGACTTGGGAAGATGGCTGCACTGAGGGGAGAGGTGTTTTTTCCCTGGGGACAGTCCACCTTCCAGTGTCCCCATTGCCCACACTTGGGACATGGCTTGGTGGAGGGCTTGGGTTACAACAAACTTTTGCCCAAGGTCCAGTCCACCCACATCAGACATAGGGCCCAGAAGGTATATTAGAGGGTCTGGTGGGACCACAAGCAGCAGTGACATTTTTAGGGCTATGGGTGGCTGAGGCTAGGAGCTAATGTTTAGTTTTAAGATGCTTTTCTTTCTCCTGTTTGGCCTCGTCTTCCCTATTATTAAAGATCTTAAAAGCAGTATCTAGAAATTGCTTCTGGGAAGACTTGGCGCCCTTCTCTGTTTATTTATGGGTATGAGGGGTAGACCCGCTGATAAATTGGACAGGGAGAAAGAGAGTAGCAGGAGGAGTTTAAAAGTCTAGGGTAAGCCGGGCACGGTGGCGCACACCTGTAATCCCAGCACTTGGGAGGCCGAGGCAGGAGGATCTCGAGTTCAAAGCCAGCCTCAACAATGGCGAGGCACTTAGCAACTCAGTGAGACCCTGTCTCTAATTAAATACAAAAAAAAAGGGCCGGGGATGTGGCCCAGTGGTCAAGTGCCCCTGAGTTCAATTCCCCCGCACCAAAAAAAAAAAAAAAAAAAAGTCTAGGGTGGTATATTGGTAATCAAGTGAAGGAAGAAGAAAGGTTGAAGGTAGGGAACCTCAAACCACTTGCCATTCTGTATTAAATATTTTTTGCAAATCCCACAGAATTTCTTTATCAAGAGTTCTATACTTGGGGGGCTAGGGTTGTGGCTCAGTGGTAGAGCACTCGCCTAGCACTGTGAGGCCCTGGGTTCAATCCTTAGCACCACATGAAAATAAATAAATAAAACAAAGGTATTGTGTCCAACTACAACTAAAAAAAACATATATTAGACAAAGGCGCCAAAAATGTACAGTGGAGAAAGGATAGCCTCTTCAACAATTGGTGCTGGGAAAACTGGAAATCTATATGCAACAAAATGAAATTAAACCTTTATCTCTCACCATGCACAAAATTCAATTCAAAGTGGATCAAGGACCTAGGAATTAGACCAGAGACAATACGCCTAATAGAAGGTCGGATTAGGCCCCAAGTTCCTTAATAAGAATCCTGTAGCACAAGAATTAATATCAAGAATCAATGAATAGGATAGATTCAAATTAAAAAGCTTCTCAGCAAAAGAAACAATCAGTGAGGTGAATAGAGAGCCAACTAATTGGGAACAAATATTTAATACATGCACATCAGATAGAGCACTAATTCCTAGAATATATAAAGAACTCAAAAAAATTAACTCCAAAAAAAAAAAAAAAAAACCCAATCAATAAATGGGCCAAGGAATTGAAAAGACACTTCTCAGAAGAAGATACACAATTAATCAACAAATACATGAAAAATGCTCAACATTGCTGGCAATTAGAGAGATGCAAATCAAAACTACTCTAAGATTTCATTTTACCCCAGTCACAATGGCAGCTATTAAGAACTCAAACAACAATAAATGTTGGAGAGGATGTGGGGAAAAAGGCACACTTATGCATTGCTGGTGGGACTGCAAAATGGTGCAACCATTATGGAAAACAGTATGGAGATTTCTTGGAAAACTGGGAATGGAACCACCCTATGACCCAGCCATCCCACTCCTGGGTCTATTCCCAAAGGACTTAAAAACAGCATATTACAGTGACACAGCTATCTCGATATTTATTAACAATTCACAATAGCTAGATTGTGGAACCAACCTAGATGTCCCTCAGTAGATGAATGGATAAAGAAAATGTGGTACATATACACAATGGAATTTTACTCAGCAATAAAATAAAATAAAATAATGGCATTCACAGGTAAATGGATGAAGTTGGAGAATATAATGCTAAATGAAGTTAGTCAATCTCAAAAATCCAAATACAAAATGTTTTCTCTGATATAAGGAGGCTGATTCACAGTGGTGTTGAGTTGGGGTACACAGGAGGATTAGAGGAACACTAGAAAGGTCAAAGGGGAGGGAGGGGAAGGAAGGGAGCAAGGGGGGATGGAGGGAAAAAAAAAGAAAAGGTGGTTGAATAAGATGGATATCATTATCCTAAATGCATGATTGAAGATTTGAATGGTACGAATATACATTGTATACAGTGTTATGTAAAAAGATGCTCTATATGTTTATTATGAATTATAGTGCATACTACTATTATAGATACAACAACTTTGAATATAAAAAAAAAAAAAAGGAGTGCTGTACTTGGGCCATGGGCGCTGGTTATCTAATTGGTACTGTGGCCAAATTTGAGTGCTGAGTCTAATGAGGCATTTAATTTTGAGGTCACTTTAGGAGTAGAGTCTTAAAATTGGTAGAGACAGCCCAAGGGGGTGTCTCTGGGAACTGACTGGGTAACTCCCATATTTGGAGAGGCTTGACAGAAGTGACAGCTGAGAGCAAAGCGTCCTCTGAACTCTTATGTCACAGGTGTGCCAGTCACCAGACTGAATTCCTCCCATTGGGGTCTGGGGAAACATCTTTACACCAATCTCAATGGTAGGGGACCCCCAGGGTCATAGCTAGCTAAAGGGCAGGTACCTATCTGCTATAGATCAGCTGGACAGAGTCTTGCCTCTCTGGAGAATTTAAAAGCCAGTATTGGATGCAGGAACAAAATGGCAAAGAGGTCTCTGATCCCTGAGGTTTGCTGGGTGTGTAAGGGAAGGGAAGATTGGGGAGGGGAGGAAGTAGAAACAGGACAGCTTCAATGCCAATAAAAGATTTGATACAAATCCTTGCATTGTTCACGTGGCACAAAGCCACAAGAATCTAGCAGGTGGTCCATATTTGGTACCCCTGAGGCTGTCGGGCCAGATTTGAGACATAAGATCTTCATGCAGCACCAGAGAGTGACCCTGGCCAAGTGCCTTCATTTGCCTTAAGTCCACCTCTGTCCCACACACCAAATTTCTCCTGCACAAAAGCTGGCAGTTGCTCAGCTAAAGTGGACTGCAAAGGGCGTGAAGGGCCTACAATTCTACAGGGTTGGGGGAACACAGTTTGGGGATTCAGCTGTAGCTTGTATGAGCAGTGTGGCTGCGGGGAGGACCCCTGACTTTCAGAAAGCCATGGAAATGCCAGACATTCAATGGTCACTTTCCAGGCCTCATTAGTTGTTTAACTTTGACTGTTGGGGGAGGGAATGGGTTTTGGGGGTATAGGGAAGAACAAAATATTACCTTTCTTCCATTTCCTGGTCAGGGAACCAATATATTAGCACAAAAGGACTGAGCTGGGTACAAACTTCAGGGATCAGCACAGCCTCTATTCAGCAATGAAGTCATGCCTCTGGTGAACCCACTTTCCTGGTGGAAAATGAACCACTGGCCAAAGGGGGAGTCTGTGCTTATATAGGTTACACTGGGAGGTGACTTGATAAATGAGCATGTCAATTTGGGCACTCAGGAATTTGAGATCTGTTTTTACTGGGCCAGATGGAGGGTCTGGGGTTAGCTGTCAGTATCTGGATAGGATTTATTAGAGACTGTCATTCTAGGCTTGATGGCTCCTCCCCAGGGCTTGTCTTGTCATTGGAAAGAATGTATTGGGAAAGGATCAATGTTATCAATGTGTTGCCTTCTTCCTCATGCCCTCTTCCCAGGCCACACTATTTTGGGGTTTGTCATTTTCCATATCTAACACTCTGGAGTTTATTCTTCATGTCCTTCACAGGACAGTCGTAGAACACTCCAGGGTTCAATCCCCAGTAACATGCCACACACAAACCATCACTGGGAAGAGCACTTGCCTAACATGCACAAACCCTAGGTTTAATCCCTGGCATTATAAGAAGAGAAGAGAAGAAGGAAAGGAAGAAAGGAAGGAAGGTAGGGGAGGAGGGATGGAGGAAGGAAGGAAAAAAAGAGAGAGAGAAAGAAAGAGATATATCAACCAGGTGCAGTTGCCCAGGCCTGCAATCCCAGTGATTTGGGAGGCTGAAGCAGGAGGATCACAAGTTCAAGGCCAGCCTCATCAACCAGGCAAGGCACTAAACAACTTAGTAAGACCCTGTCTCAAAAATAAAAATTGAAAAAAAAAAAGTGAGGGCTGGGATATAGCTGAGTGGCAAAGTGCTCCTGGGTTCAATCCCCAGTACTGAAAAAAAAGAAAGAAAACTCACTGAGAAAGTAAATGAAAACTAATCAGTATAGGATTTTTTGTTGTTGTTTTGCAATATTGATGATTGAACCCAAGGGTGCTCTATCAGTGATCTACATCCCCACATCCCCAGCCCCTTTTTATTTTGAGACAGAGTCTAGCTAAATTGCTGAGCCTGGCCTTGAGCCTGCGCAGTCCTCCTCAGAGTCACTGAGATTACAGGCCAGCATCACCAGAGTGCCTGGTTTAGGTTTTTAAAATGTAGGCAAGGAGGTCAGAATTTACACATAAAAGCAGGGTTTGAGGTGAGCCATGGGAATTTAAGAAGCCCATTTATTAAAACCAGAGGGATCTAATCAAAGAAGCCTTTCTGTAGGGGTTGAGCTTTTAAAAGGCAGCCTTGAAGAAAAAAAAAAAAAAGAACCTTGGTTGATGTAGCATCTGCACCGCAGCTGGGAGCAGAACCCCCTGGCCATGGACTCCCTCACACAGGCAGGCACCTCTGACCCCAGAGATGGATGGGGAGCTGGAGGAGGTGCGAATGTGCCTCCCATCAGTCCTGCATGGCAGAGCCCATATGCCCTTCCCTCTGAGAGACTATATACAAACGGAAAATGACTGACCACATATACTAATAGAACTTTGATGTTGGGGGAGGGGGGGAACCTCTGGCAGCAAGCAGCCTGGGAAGCCCAGAAGCCAAACTTCCATCTGTGCAACAATTAGCCCAGAACAGTCAAAACTTGGCCAGTGAGCAGGGCACAGTGGTACACACTTGTAATCCAAGCAATTTGAGAGCTGAGGCAAAAATATCGCAAGCAAGTTTAAAACCAGCCTCAGCGACTCAGACCCTATGTCAAAATAAAAAATAAAAAGAATGGGGATGTAGCTCAGTATGAAGTGCCCCTGGGTTCAATTCCCAGTATAGGGGTGGGTGGAGAACTTAGCCAGTGACCACAGCTTCTTCCCAACCTCCAACCACCTCTCCACTTACAGCTCAAGACCAGCCAGAAAAGCCAAGTATGTTCCCTAACCAATGATTAGATGCCACTCTTCTAGTTAGCCGCCTCTACGGACCACATGCCAACATCATCCAATCACAGCACACCTGAACCTTCCCTTTTTCCTCCCATAGAGTTTCGCATCCATGCCTGCCTTAGAGTCCCTGCCAAATGCAAATTATGATGGCTAACTGCCTCTCAAGTTCTGATTAAATGGTTTTTAGGTCCTCATTTTGATGATCTTTGTTTATTTTCACATCTCCAACAGGGAACTGGACACAAACTAAAAATACTCATTAAATCAACACCTGAATCAGGAGGTAGACCAACACCCCAAAATGTTCCTTCCCAGCTACATCCCTACCAGAGTTAATTCTTCTCTATTTAAGATAAATAAAATTTGCTTTTTGGTGTATACTAACTCCTGCTCAGCATTATGTCTGGGAGATTCATCCATGTTTTATGTTGCAATGTTCTCATTTATATAATAGTATTCTACTGCGTGACTTTATCATAACTTACATATCCATTTTACTGGGGATAGACATTTGAGTTTTTTTCCCATTTTGGAAATATTATAGACAGTGTGATGGTTAGAAGCTTTTTTGTTTGTTTGTTTGTTTTTGACTAGGGATTTTGACCCAGAGGCATTTTGCCACTGAGCCACATCCCCAGCCCTTTTTATTTTTTGAGACAGAGTCTCACTGAGTTGCTTAGGACATCACTAAATTGCTGAGGCTGGTCTTGAACTTGCCATCCTCCTGCATTAGCCTTCCAAGTCACTGGGATTACACGTGTGTCACCATGCCCAGCAATCTTGAGATGTTATGAATTATATGGGAGAATGTGCAGGGGTTAAATGCAAATACTGTACAAGGGACTTGAATATCTAAGAAGCATTCTTGCACACATCTTGGTGGACATGCACCCTTGTTTCTGTTGTGAACACATCCAAGAGTGGAATTGCTGGGTCACTAGTTAGGCCTGCATTAGGCTTTAGTAGACACTGCCAGTTTTCCAATAAGGTAATACCAACTGACTTAGTTCATGCAAGCTGCTATAATAAAATGCCTTTTATTAGGTAATTTATAAATCATTGAAATTTCCATTTTGGAGACTGAGAAGTACAAGATCAAGGCACCAACAAATTCAGTGTCTAATGAAGGGCCAGTCTCAGCTTCAAAGATATGGTTGCTGCTTTCTCATATGGATTTCTCTGTCCTCACATGGTGCAAGGAACAGAGGGCTCTCAACCCTCTCTCCCTCTCTTTTTCCAGTACTGGGTATTGAACCCAGGAGTGCTCTACCTTGAGCTATATCCCCAGCACTTTTTATTTTGAAATGGGGTCTTACCAATCTGGCCTCAAACTTGTGATCCTCCTGCCTCAACTTCCCAAGTTGCTGGGATTACACGTGTCACCACCACACCCAGCTCCCTCAGTCCTTAGGGCCTTGAATCCCATTCATGAAGGTGGAGCCCTCATGACCTAATCATTTCCCAAAGGCCTCACCTCCTAATACCTTCACCTTGGGATTAGGTTCCAACATATGAATTTTGCAGGAACATATACACTCAGGCCAAAACACCAGCCTACATTCCTCCAACATTTATGAGTTTCAGTTGCTTCATATTTTCATCTTATTTCTCATAGTATTTCTCTAAGTGTTATGCCCCACTCCAAATTTAGTTATAATCCTCAGTGGTCAAGCAACAGAACAAAACAACACTTATTCTTCCCCCTCACTGGCCCCTGCCATGTTCCAGAGACACTCCATTGGGCCATTCACTATTGTGTTGGAGACAGTGGGGAGTGGGATGGGGCTTTTAGGGTGAGGTCTTTATTATCAACGTCATCAAGACCTATCATAATGCTTGGCATGCAGTGGGTACAAAATAGATATTTGCTGTAAAATTATATGAAAGAATGACATGGAAGCCTGTTTGCCTGTATCAAATGTTGTGAACATCCCCAACCATTTGAAGGCACCCTCAGAGGCCTTGGACCTGGCATAAGTGGCTCTATTAAACAATGTCTGCTAAATCAAACTGGTTTCATGAAGACTAACATTCTAGGCTTGTGATGCCTGCCTCACCTCACCCAGTCTCAGGGCTTTGAGCCTGGGCATACACATAATGATTATAATCATGTCATTAGGACACCCCGAAATTATATTAGTTTTAAATTGAGTGTTATTATACTACTATAGTAGGTGGCAGATTTTGGCATACTGGGCAGGGATGTGATGGTGTGAAGACCTCACTTTAAATGGTTTACTTTGCTCCAGATACCAGGTCAATTGAAGTTCATGGACATAAGAAGCATCTAGCTCTGGGGCCTAGGGGTCATTGTCCCTCTTGTCCTTCCTCCCTCCCAGTCCTATAAACCATCTGTAAATTGGGTCCGTAATGGGTCATTGTGAGGATTAAATGAGCTAATATATGTTAAGCCCTTGGCACAGTACCTATCATGCAATTAAAATCAGATGTAAGTGGCGAACTTTATTATTATTATTATTGCCATTGTTGTTAGCAGCAGCAGCTGAGTGAAGAATGCTCACAGTGACCACACCCAGAATCCCCTGTGGACCTCGTAGGCCTGGGCTAAAGGAAAAAAATAAGAAAGGTGAGCACAAGGAGCATGTGACTATCCTCTGTGGAGCGGTATCAATCCCAGCACAGATGCTTCAGACCAAGGACCCTGCATCTACTTTCCCAGGGGGAAGTGGGTCTTGGCCTTTAGGCATATGATGGTGCACCCATGGAAAGTGTGGAATCTCAAGGCCCAAAGACGCCATTCCTAGGACTGTGGAATTTGAACATTGCCTGGCATGAGAACTTCTGCCTGCTGGAAGGGCTGTGCAATGGGGTATATGCCTCACGTGTGGTCACTTCTCTTGAGACAGGAGCAATAGGAGGTACCTCCAAGGAGCTTGACAATGGAAGGACCCTTGCAGCCCCATCCTCCTAAGATGGTGTCCAGTGCTGCTCGCACTTTGAATTGGTTCAAGAAGGACGTCACCTACAGAAGCCAACAGACCACAAAGTGGATGCTTCATTGTTACCTAATGCTGTCCTGGGAGAAAACAGATGACCTTAGGCACAAAAATCCTCCCAGCCCGTCTTTCCCTTGGCTTTCTGAACCCTTCACACTCTGACTTATACAAAGAACCTGTACCCAAAAAAGGGGGCAGCCAGTGCATTGGTGCATGGCTGTAATTGCAGCAATTTGGGAGGAGGAGGCAGGAGGATGGCAAATTCGAAGCCAGCCTCAGCAACTCAGTGAGACCCTGTCTCAAAAAAAAAAAAAAAAAAAAAAGGACTGGGGATGTAGCTCAGTGGTAAAGTGCCCCTGGAATCAACCCTCAGTACTAAATGGTAAAAAAGAAGGAAGAAAGGAGGCAACAGGCAGGGATGAACAAGATGGCCAAGATATTAAAGACAGGTGATGGGCACATAGTGATTGTTATTCTAGTCTCTCTACTTTTGCATGTATCTGAAAGCTGGCCCTAATAAATGTTTTCTAAAAGAAAGCATTAATAATCTGAGGTCTGGCAGGGTAAAGGGCATCACCCTCATCCTTGCTAAGAAGTCCCCTAAACTTGAGGGTGGCCAGCAAGACAAGGTGAGGGAGTGGCACTGTTCTGGCTTCCTTAGGTCAAAGCAAAGTCCATGGTACCTCCCTGAGAGACAGAAACCACAACAGTTCTGGGGATTTGAGGAAATGCTTCAGCCAGGGAAAGAAGGCGGACAAGGGTTCTGTTGCAGGTGGGTCTGCCCCCAGGCACTTAGGAGGGCATTGGTCCCTCCAGGACTACTCAGCCTTGACCTCAGGGGAAGTGTGTTTCTCTTGTCTCCTAGTATGGGAGGCCAAGCCCCTCTGTGGGTGGAGGTCCTCCTTCCCTCCCTTTCCTTGTCTGGGCCATGGCTGTGAAGGTGTCTGGGCCATGGTAAACCCTCCTGCAGCTGAAAGTCACACCCCAAATCAGAATTCCTGAGACTGGACTCTGACCAATTCCTGCTTCTGCCTGAAGGTGGCATTTGAGAAGTCTTCAGGTTGATAAGGCTGAGATGGGGATAATGTTAAATGCAGGCCAAGACAGGGATTCTAGGTGGTATGATCTGAAAAGTGCTAGGAGGGCCCTGAACACTTCCTACACACCTGCCCCAAGATGTCGCCCACAGTGACTGGTTACCATGGTTGAAATTGTACCAGTTGGCTGGGCGCAGTGGTGCACGCCTGTAATCCCAGTGGCTCAGGAGACCAAAGCAGGTGGATATCAAGTTCAAAGCCAGCCTCAGCAACTTAACGGGCCCTAAGCAATTTAGGAAGACCCTGTCTCAAAATAAAAAATAAAAAGAGCTGAGGATGTGGCTCAGTGATTAAGCAACCCTGGGTTCAATCCCTGGCACCACCAACAAAAAAAGAAATCCCACCAGTTGAATGACTGTCTTTGAGACTACATGTTGCCTTCTTGAGATATTTTTTTCTTTTTCTTTTTAGGGGGTGCTGGAGATTGAACCCAGAGGTGCTTCACTACTGAACTATGTCCCCAGACCTTTTTAATTCTTTAAAAAAAAATGGGGCCTTGCTAAGTTGTTTCACTTGACCACTGGGCCACAACCCCAGCCTTTTTATATTTTATTAGAGTCAGGGTCTCACTGAGTTACTAAGTGCCTTGCCATTGCTGAGGCTGGCTTTGAACTCGCGATCCTCCTGCCTCAGCCTCCCAAGTGCTGGGATTACAGGCATGGGCCACTGCACCCAGTGAGACATTTTTTTCCCTAAGTACCCTGGGAGACTAGCACATTAAAACCAGGACCTGTGCACAAACTGGCTGGCTGGCACCTGGGGGTAGAGGCAGGGGAAACAGAGGTTGGTTAAGAGCAAGGGATTGATGAATAGTGGTATAGACTGCTTGGGGGCAGACCACACCTGGATTCAAGTTAGAGGCTGTTGGGTTTAGAGTGGGGGCTGAAATTCAGAAGTAGAGGTCATTGGGTTGCTGAAGTTCCCTAGGGCAGTATAGGGTAAAGCTGCCTGGAGGCTGACAGGTTGAGGGTGGACCACAAGAAGCCCCACCCCTGATGTCTTCAAGGGCTCTAGTTCTTGCCCCTCAAAGAGCCCAGAAATGGAGAAGGCTCCTGTGCCTACCCCTTGTCCAGCAAAGGCCACCTGAAATGAACCCAAGCGGAAACCCCCCACTGCACCTCAATGTGTGCAGGGTACAGCTAATCTTCCCACACACGGAGATGGTGGAACACACCTGGCCACTGGAGATGGGGAGAACATGGATACACCTCCCTCCCCAACAACTCAATGCACTGGATGGAGGAGGAGGCAGATATAAGGAAGGGGGGAAGGCAGCAAGGTCTGGGTTTACCTCTAAAGGTATAGCCAAGGGCTCTACTCACTGCCATTTAATTAGCAATAATAACATGTATCCAGCCCTCAGGAAATGCCAGGATTCATTCTAAGATTTACATAGATAAACTAATTTAATCCTCAGGACAATACTAGAATATGTGTGTGTGTGTGTGTGTGTGTGTGTGTGTGTGTACGTTTCACCCCCATTTAACAGGTGAGAAAAGTGAGGCACACAGAGGTTAATATCTTGCCTGAGATTACAGAGCTAGTGAGGTGATGAGCAGGATGCAGCCCGAGCCTGCCCTCACTGCAGAGCGCACCCTTGTTGCTGTGCACTCTGCCTCTCACGCCCTCAGCTCTACCAGGTTGGACAGGAGGGATGCCACATCCTGTATGCCACGTCCATGAAGGATGAGCTAGCGGCTCACTGTCCACGTGGGGAAACAAGACCAGAGAGTCTGAACATCTGCCAAAGTCACACAGCCCAGAAAGGAAAGAGCTGAAATCTAAACCTGGCTTGAATTCTGCCCATAGGCAGGTCCCTTCCCCAACCCATGTAGGAAGCCAAAGAGGATGGAGGACAGGAGGTGGAGGTAAGGGGACTAGAGAGGGGCTCCAGGGGTCTTCCTCAGGTCTAGTAGCTGCTTCTGGCTTCCCTGGGTCCACTGGAACCTCCAGACCTCCCTCCAGTGTGGCCTGACCATGAAGGGGGACTAGAGAGGAACCCAAAGCAGCTGGCTCCCTGGACACTAGCCACCTTGCTGCTGTCAGGATGCTGAGGTGCTGGGGATGGGAGCAAGGTCTCGTGGGAATCCCCCACCCAGCACACCTGTTTTGGCCTCAGGGGACCTGGACAGAATGAGGGGTACCTCCTGATCTGCAGGCTTGGGCAAACTCCAAAGCCTGGTGGAGGGGACCTCCTCAGGACACACAGGGAGACTACCAGGTAGGCAAGCTCTGAAGCACTGGGGGCCAATTAGAGCCTGGAAAGCCAAGGGTGGTGAGGGACAACCAGAGGGCAAGAGCTAGGACAGAAAATGCTGTCCTTACAACTCACTCCTCCGTCAGGCCCGTAGTTCTCGAGGTCCCCTGCTTGACCAGGTCCCTGCCAGCCTGGGGAAAGGGCACCGCGGGAATGCAGCAGATGCATGGTGCAACGGGCCAGGGAGGCTTCACTGCAGTGGGCGCTGCCGGTAGAGCACCACCAGGAGCACCGCCAGGAGCGCACCGGCTGCGGCAGTCCCGAGAAACCACAGAGCCCCTGGTGCTGCTGCACTCAATAGCTCCTTCTCCTCCTGGGGCTGCGAGGCCTCACATGGCTCAGGGCTGCCTTCCAGGAGGTTAGCACTGGGATCCTCAGCCACATGCATACCCAAGGACATGTACTCATTTTCCTCTGGACCTTGGATGGTCTTCGAGTCCAGGGAGTCGCTGATGGCGAGGTCTTCGGAACAGCCAGAGAATGGCTGGCTGTCTCCCCTCGATACCAGGGGACCAGGCTTGCTCAGCTCTGGCTCAGAGTGCAAGTTCCCAGAGCCGCTACCCCTCCAGCGAGAGCAGCCTCCAATGGTGACTGTGGGTGCTGGAGTCCCTGAGGTCTCCTGGGAAAGAAAGGAGAGTGCTGGAAGGGGATGGGCCTGGGAGAGAGATAAGCCTGAAAAAAGGGGTGGCCCTGTTCTCGGGTCAAGGCATGAACTATAGCCCAATCCCAAACTTCTCAGTTCCCATCCCATGTCCCCTGGATTGCAAGACACCATCTATTGGAGACCCGCCCATTAGTGCGGAAGAGGGAAGAAGGGGAAGAGCGCACCAAGGCTTTGTAGTATCATTTCACTGATGGCCTCATTACAACCCTCTCCCCACTCACTGGTCTGCCTGTGAGCTCACTCCAGGGAAGACATTGACAGCAAGCCCCTGCTGTTGAGGCCTTAGGGTCACAGGGCAGCTACAGAGTCCTGGAGCCTCGGGAACTTGATTCCTCGAGGCAGACAGTAGCAGTAGGGTTAGATGTGAGGCCTTGGAGAAGGCAGCTATGGGGGCTACTGGGTCAGAGCAGCTGCTTCAGGCTGGCTGGCCAGACACTGCTGTTTGTAAAGCCTGGTCACAGACAGGCCAGACATAGTGGTGGTGAAAGGCAAGGCATGGAGGCAAGTGGGTCACCATGCCTCACCCCTCACTGCTTCCTTATCTGCAGAGCAGTGTTGCTAAGCTTAACTGGGGGCTGAGATCCCAATGAGTTAAAGCACATGACCAGTAGAGTAGCCCCATGTCTGACCCTCTTGGGGCAGTGATACTTAGGGGCTTTCATGACAGTCATTCTCCTAGAGGATGAGGCAGGTTGCCAGCTTAAGGAGAGGTCATGGACTTGCCCAAATTAGAGACAGGATAGAGACTGGGAAGGGTCCAAGGACAGGGCCCAGAGGGAAGGGACCTGAGGCACTGCTAAGAGGGGCCAGGACTCACCTTGGCTTTGTTCCCACTGGAGGGCATCGTGTTGGTAGGCACCTTGGTAGGCATCATGGTAGTGGTGGACACTTTAGATGGTATGGTGCTAGCACGTGTTGAGTTGATGGGCAACTTGGATGGTGCTGCGTTAGTGGGCACTTTAGAGGGCATTGCACCAGGGGGCTTCGTGATGGTAGGCAACTTGGAGGGCCCTGAGCTGACAAGTGCTGAGTTGGCAGGCACTTTGGAGGGCAGTAAGCTGGCAGTCGTTGAATCAGCAGGTACCTCGGCATCACTAGAGCAGATGGCAGTCTTAGTATGGTCACCAGTCCCCTCTCCAGGAGTCAAGGCAATGGAGGAGGGACCAGCAGATACAGGAGCTGACACTGCAGGTCCAGGCAAGTGGCTTTTCCTAGGGGTGGAACGGGCCAGGGGCTGGAAGGAGACTGTCGGGGACACAGGCCCACGGGTTGATGTGGGGCTGGAAACTGCACCTGCAGGTAGCAAAAGTAGAAGCATAAACCCAAAGGACAGTTACCCTCAGGGCTGGGGAAAGGTCCCAATGTCTCAAATCACATTATCCCTACTGCAACAGGCCTCCCAATCACCTATGCATGGAGACGACTCCACAGTCCCCTTTAGTCACTGCTCTCAGACCTGAAGACTCAACTGCTGCCTGCAGTTCTTGACCTATATCCCCAAGTCTGTCCTATCACAAGACTGATGTCGCCCTTCCCACTAACTGCATCCTGGAGCTTAAAGATCATTATTAATTATTCTTTCTGCTTCTGTTTCTCCCACCCAGAACACCTCCCTATCCTGTTTCTGCCTTTTTCTCTCTTTAGCTGGTGGAATCCTGGATGCTCCCCGCACTGCTGTCCCCCACACCCCCCAGCAGGAGCAACACTGGATCAGGGCAAGGGACAGCAGGATGGCTCAAACAGAACTGCTCACACCAGTCAAGTGGAACCAGAGGCTGACCAGTTCCCAGGGGTAAGGCAAAGCCATCCTAGGAAGAGGGCCTGACGCAGGGAGAAAGAGGAGGGTAGCAGGAGGTGACAGTCCATAAAGGCAGTGGCATCAGGAACTCTGAGGTTGCACACACCAGACCCCAACGCTGACAAATGTCAGAAGTGATGTCTCAAACTCCACATCATGTACAACCACAAGAATGGGATCCCAAGCTGGGCACGGTGGCACATGCTTGTAATCCCAGCAGCTAGGGAGGCTAAGACAGGAGGATCGCGAGTTCAAAGCCAGACTCAGCAACGGCAAAGTGCTAAGCAACTCTAAATAAAATACAAAATAGGGCTGGGGATGTGGCTTAGGAGTTGAGTGCCCCTGAGTTCAATCCCCAGTGCCAAAAAAAAAAAAAAAAAAGAAAAGAAAAGAAAAGAAAAATGATCCCAATTAGAATAAGTTATACTCCATGCGTGTATAATGTCAAAATACACTCTACTGTTATGTGTATCTAAAAAGAACAAATTTTAAAAAAGAAGTGATGTCTCATGTTCCCACCCCTAAATGTAATACCACAGAATCTCATGGGACCTGTGTCCATCAATGCACTGAAATCAGGTGTCTTTTGCCTCCAACATTCAGAGAAGCATCTCCTGAAAGGCATTCCATGACAAAATGACATTGTACAGTGCAAACAGGTGCTCAGGGCCATTTGGGAGTGACAAGAGTGGAGGGCTTCCCCTAACTTTTAACTATCCCTGTGCCCTGTGGCTATTCCAGGGTACTAAGGGCAGGCCAGGCACAAGTGTCACATGTAGTACAGTTTGGGAAGTAGCAAATAGACATGCCAGGTCAGGTTGGTCAGTTACATACCCCTGAGGGGGGGCACTGAGATCTGGGGTAGTGCCCAGGTCCCTGGCTGATGATGACCATGCTTCCTCTGGGGGATGAGATGTTTTAGTGACTTTCTGGGAACTGGACACCCCTTTGTAGTAGGGCAGTACTGAAGGGCTCCCCTGCCAACAGCCAGTCCAGCTTTGTACTGTCTTTCCCCGTCCTCCAGGCCCTGGCTAATCCATAGGGATTAATTCCTAATGGCTCTAATTATCTTCCCCACCTACACAGGCCTTCCATCTAAGAATGGAGTTGATTTCCCACTCCTTGAATCCAGGTTGTCCTTTATAACTTGCTTAGGCCCATAGAGTGGGGCAGGAGGGACACTGTGCCAGTTTGGAGTCTATGCCTCAAGAGCCCTTTCTTCTTTACTCAGAGCTCTCTGCCCATTTACCCTGGGAAGGGCCTGTGTGCTAGAGGATACGAAACCACATGGAAGAGAATAAAGGTGCCCCATTCAATAAGGCAGAAGCAGAATATGTGTATGTACCAGTAAGTTCAGGAGAGGAAATTCAGCTAAGACCAGAAGAACTGTTTATCTGGGTCAGCTATGTGCTAAATAATGGGTGTGTTTTAAGCTACTTATAACAATATGTTTTTTAGACTATTTGTTACACAGCAAACACTAACTGATACACCCACTAAGGAACTGGCTTGGTACTTGGGGTGAATGCACTTTTATTCCCACTTTGCTCCTGTCCAAGGAAGCTCAAGGGGAAACTCTAATCCTAAGCTTCACTTGGGAGGTCAAAGAGGCCCTCTAACATCATCTCACATGCATACCTGCTATGTGGGTACTGCCCAGTTCTGGATCCTGCTCCTGATGCCTGCTGGAAATTGGAGGGCTGAAGGCGGCTGGGTTAGAGGAGGGCTCCAAGGAGCCAGCAGACCTCAGGACTGCCCTGGAGCTGGGTATCTGTGGGACTGGCTCTGAACTCTGAGAAAGAGAGAAATGGGAATAAGGCAGTTGCTTCTCACAAGAGCTGGCAAAGAACAGCTGATGTTCCTGGAGCACCTCCTTTTTTTTTTTTGGTGTGTGTTGGGGGGTACTAGAGATTGAACCCAGGGGTGCTTTACCACTAAATTATATCCCAACCCTTTTATTTATTTATTTATTTATTTATTTATTTATTTATTTGAATTGTTGATGGACCTTTATTTTATTCATTTATTCACATGCGGTGCTGAGAATCGAACCCAGTGCCTCATACATGCTAGGCAAGTGCTCTACCACTAGGCCACAACCCCAGTCTGTTGCCGCCTGAAGCGATGGCCGCTTGGAGCAACGGAGCCGTGGGAAGAAGTTTAGAGGCAAACTGGAGACAAACAGCTTTTTATTCTGATAACTTTTCTCTCTGGTTCTAACAACGACTAACACGCGCCACACACACCACCAAAATGGCGCTGACCCGATCCGCAATCTCGGCCAAGTCACTCGAGATCCCGGGCCAAGTCCCGCGAGATCCCGGGCCAAGTCCCATGAGACTCCGGAAGGCGACAATGCCCAAATCCTTATGGCCCATAGTCAACTGCAATTTAAGCCATCTCCCCAAACAGGGCTCCTACACCAGTCCTATTTGTTTGTTTGTTTGTTTTTGTTTGTTTGTTTTATTTTGAGACAGAGTCTTGCTAAGTTGCTGAGGCTGGCCTCAAACTTGCAATCTTCCGGCCTCAGCCTCCTGAGTCACTAGTATTATAGGCATGCACCACTGTGACCAGCTGAGGACAGCTTCTAAATGAGCTCTTTTCTTACTTCTGATCATTGCCAGACCCTCTGTCCACAGATGATCTTACACCCACCTCAAAGAAAACACCCCAGGGAGCTGGGAGTATACCTCAGTGGTAGAGCACTTGTTTAGCATGCACGAGACCCTGGATTCGGTCCTCAGAACTTTAAAACACACATACACACTGTTCCATTGGGGTCTCTATCCATCTGTCTGGCCCTGTGGAGGTCTCCACAGCACAAAGCACTTTCTTCAGGGGGTTTCTGCACAAACCCTGTGGCTTCAGGTCCACAGTTTGGTGTCTCCTGACACCCCACAGCCCACTCACCATATCTCAATATAATTGGTCATCTTCTCCCCACACTTGACTTTACTCTGATAATTCTAGCCCCAGCATCCACCCAAGACCTCCAGTTCCCTCATCCCACTCCCTAATCTGGTCACTCCCCAGGTTCTTCCACCCAGCTCAACATCCGCATGACCGCTGCAGAGACCTCGAAGGGTGGCCTCCCAGCTGTTTGATGACAGTGCTGGGGGCTGCCTCAGGTCTAGTCAGCAGTCAGGGAGCTGGGGTGAAGCAGGTCCCCACTGAAGGAGCCTGGGGTTCTTACCCGAGATCAGGCATGATTTGTGGGAGGCAGGAGAAGACTTCCAAAAGGCTGGAGGTAGGGGCACAGGAGCGAGCAGACAAGAACACAAAAACAGGCAGCCTGGGGTGAGCTCTGAGGACATACCTCTCCTGGGGACTTTGGTGGCTGGGTGTCCTGCACAGGCCTGGGGTAACTTGGGTCTTCTCGGTAGCCATTGTGGGGGACGTGAGCCACAGCAGGTGCAGAGGAACCTGTAACCTTAGCAGGAGCTGTAGGTGCTGTCTGTGGGACTGGGGAGCAGGTTGGATTCTCTGGAGGACAAAGATACAGTGATGCCAAGAGGAACCAGGGGTTCTCCCTGTGATGGGTAAGGCCTGGGTGCTCTGGGGCCTCCAGTCCTCCCTCCATAGCTCTAAAAGCTGACCTGATATGGGATGCACCGCAGAGGTGACAAGCATCATGGGAGTGGGGACAGAAGTGGGAGGCAGAGAAGAGTTGGGGAGAAGGAAGACATGAGTGGGGCAGGGAGCCTCATGACCACCCAGGCTATGTCAGTGGTCACTCCTTCTCTGCCCCCAGGCTTTTTTCTCTTCAGGGCTGTTAATTGATCCCTGTCACATCCTGCCCCAGATACTACCACAACCATTTGTATTCAGGGGGCATCACTATTAATCTCCACAAATGAAGAGAGCAGTTAGGAAAGAAGGGAGAAGTGGAGGTGGGGAGAAGCCAGGAGGGGCATGGTGATGCATATCTGTAGTCCCAACAACTCAGAAGGCTGAGGCAGGAGGATCACAAGTTTGAGGCCAGCCTCTACAATTTAACAAGGCCCTCGGCAACTTAATAAAATATAAAAAAGGGTGGGGATGTAGCTCAATGGTAAAGTGTTCTTGGGTTCAATCCCCAGGGAAGGAATGGAGGAAGGAAGAAAGAAGGGAAAAAGATGGGTGTTCCAAAGCTATAAATCTGAGTGGGGTCTCAGGGGTAGCCTCTAGTCTGAACTAGATAGGGATGATTCAATTTTTCTTCCTGTGTCAGATTCCATTTCATCAAATTCCCTCTGGTCACTCAAGCTGGCAAGAGACCCTGAGAGTGGTTAAGGAGTAATTAGGCAGCTTAAGGGAGGTGGAGGGAGGGTTGGTAAATGAATGGATGGGGAGTGGTGAACAAATGGATGGGGGAAGACAAGACAGAAGAGGAAACAAGGAGGTAAACACCACAGCCAAAAATTGAAAGGAGGTCCCCTACACTGAGCACATGGGAGGTGCTGAGCCCCAGCTAAATACTCAGCAGGTACCGTCCTATGCTGTCTATTGCAGCCCTAAGTGATAGACATTGCCATTAGCCCCATTTTGCAGAGGAGAAGGCTGAGGTTCAGGGAAATTAAGGAACTTGGTCAAAAGGACACAGATAGTAAGTGGTTCAGCCGGGATCTTCACCCAAGTGTGTATATTGCTCAGGGGTGATGGGGGCAGAGTGACCAGAAAGGCCAGGACAGGAGGCTCACCAGGAAGCAGTTTGCTCTGGTAAACACGAGACACTTCCTCAGCAAGCTCAACCTGCTCACAGATCTTCAGTGCCCTGATGAAGAAATCTACCCAGCCAGTCCGGCGCTGGAGGCGGTTGAAGAGTTCCCAGAGTGTGTCCTGGTTCCCCAGGCTTGAGTAGGAGGCCCGCAGTCGATCCTGGAAGACACAGTGCAACCACCCTGCTCAAACCAGGGGCCCTAACTCTTTCCCCACCCACAAGGGAACCACTGCAGAGAGGGCATCAAGAAAGCCACAAGAGGGCTGGGATTGTGGCTCAGCGGTAGTGCGCTCGCCTAGCACGTGCGCACCCCGGGTTCGATCCTCAGCACCACGTACAAATAAAAACACATTGTGTACAACTAAAACAAATAAATAAATATTAAAAAAAAAAAAAAAGAAAGAAAGAAAGCCACAAGAAGGAGTCAGCCATCTCAAATTGGGTCAGATCCCAGAACAAGACCAGGACTGGAGCCCAGGTATGGAGTGAGGAAGAGAAATGACCAACAACAATAAAGGCAGCTAGTAGGAAATAGGCTGTGACGGTGTCCTAGGCTCTCTGTTATGGTTTTACATGAATTCTTTCTTAATGCTATTATTATCCCTATACACTGATGAGGAAACTGAGGCATTAGCAGAAGCAAAGTTATCATCAATCCTATAGCAGTGAGACAGGAATCCAAACCCAGTTAATATGAGGCAAAGCCTTGGGTTTAGACAGTCCCCCAAAGCAAAGAAAAAGGCTAACCGGATGCAGAAGGAAAAGTTGTGTAGCAACAACAAGATGAAAAGAAGCAAAGAAGAGAAGAAAGGGGATCAAATAGGGGGAATGAGGGTTCTGGAGAGAGTCTGGAAAGAAGACACCAGCTGCATTTTTTTTTTTTTTTTTTTTTTTGTGGTACCAGGGATTGAACTCAGGGGCACTCGACCACTGGGCCACATCCCCAGCCCTTTTTTGTATTTTATTTAGAGACAGGGTCTCACTGAGTTGCTAAGTGCCTCGCCATTGCTGAGGCTGGCTTTGAACTCGCGATCCTCCTGCCTCAGCCTCCCAAAGTGCTGGGATTACAGGCGTGCGCCACCGCGCCCGGCTACCAGCTGCATTTTTATACTGATCCAAATCCCCTTATAAAAACAAGCAACCACTGGGCTGGAGTTGTGGCTCAGTGGTAGGGCACTCGCCTAGCACGTGCGCGGCCCGGGTTCGATCCTCAGCACCATGTAAACATAAATGCATTGCATTGTGTACAACTAAAGCAAATAAATAAATATTAAAAAAAACAAAAACAAAAAAAACAAGCAACCAGGGGCTGGGATGTGGCTCAGGGGTACGGTGCTCGCCTAGCACATGTGCGACCCGGGTTCGATCCTCAGCACCACGTAAAAATACATGCATTGTATACAACTAAAGCAAATAAATAAACATTAAAAAAAAAAAAAAGCAACCAGCTGGGCATAGTGGTGCGCTCCTGTGATTACAGCAGCTTGGGAGGCTGAAGCAGGAGGATTGCAAGTTCAAGGCCAGCCTCAACAATTTAGCAAAGCCCTATCTCAAAATAAAACATTTTTTTAAAAGGCCTGGGGATGTGGCTCAATGGTTAAGTGTCCCTGGGGTCAATCCCTGATACAAAAGCAAAAATAGAAAAAGCAACCAAAAGAAATGAAAACTCACAGAAAACATTTACTACAAACTAGGTAATAAGATATGCCCGCAAAGCCAGGTGTGGTGGCTGAAGCAGGAGAATCACAAGTTCAAAGCCAGCCTCAGCCATGGCGAGGCACTTAGCAACTCAGGGAGACCCTGTCTCTAATAAAATACAAAAAAGGGCTGGGAATGTGGCCCAGTGGTCGAGTGCCCCTGAGTTCAATCCCCAGTACCAAAAAAAAAAAAAAAAAAAAAAAAAAAAAAAGATATGCCCACAAGTTCATCAATACAAAATGGGACAAAAACCCCATCCATCCCAGACCTGTGCTCTAATGGTATTTACACAGGAGGACACAGAGGAAGCAATGGTGCTCTTGAGACACTTGAGGACATGTCTTTTGGGTGCCAAAAGAGCCCACAGGCATCTACTAGGAGCACAGGGATACCATTTGAGAGCACTTAAAATTGGAAGGGATTCATTCAGTTCACTAGCTAGTCAGTTCATGGGGCCTGCAGCAAATCCTGGTGGGACTGGACAGATCTGGCCCCTGTGAACTCTCAAAACTGAGCCAAGCACAGTGTCTCATGCCCAAAATCCCAGCAGCTTGGGAGGCTGAGGCAGAAGCCAGTCTTAGCAACTTAGTGAGACACTGTTTCTAAGTAAAAAATAAAAAGAGCTGGGGAAGATGTGGCTAAATGGTAAGCACCCCGGTACCAAAAATAAACAACAACAACAACAACAACAAAAACCCATCAGGGAAGAAAAGAGGATCTAAAAAATAATGGGTGAGGGGACCAGAGCCAGTGCCATATTTTTTAAGCACTACACAAAAACAACACAAGAGGGAGCTCGGCGAGGTTAGAAAGGCCACCCTGAACCACGTTTCATCTAAAAGTTAAAAAGCAGAGAACACAAGAAGCAAGACAGAGGGGAACTAAGAAAAAGTAGTTGGCCCTGGCTTCGGTGTAAACCTGGCATGGGGCTGAGCTTAGAATTCCACAGCCCAGACCCCAGCCCCATGTCCAGTTGTCACTTCCCTGCTCACCTGGTCACTGGCTGTCAGGCAGGGCAGAAAAGGCAGAATCTCCAGAACATTAACACAGCAAAACTTGCTATGATGGAGGCGGATATACTTATAGGTCTCATCTTCAGCAAAGGTCATGGCTGCTCAGCTTCTAAAGAGATAGGGCTGTGGCCTGGGGAAGGGAGAATGGACTGAGAGAGAGGTAAAAAGACTAGAAGAAATGGCATTGCACACGGTAACAGGGTTGGACAAATCATAATTCTTTCTTTCTCCATGTTTTGGAATTTTTGCTTTATTCCCTTTAATCTTTTATTTCTTAAAACATTCTATGTTAATATTCCCTAGGTCTCAGAGGTTCTCAAATAGTTGGTTTAAAAATGAATTGATGACCAGAAAAAATCAGATGCAGAAGACCTAGGACCCATTTCTTTTCTTTTCTTTTCTTTTCTTTTTTGGTGGGGGGAGTACCAGGGATTGAACTCAGGGACACTCGGCCACTGAGCCACATCCCCAGCCCTATTTTGTATTTTAATTAGAGACAGGGTCTCACTGAGTTGCTTAGCGCCTCACCATTGCTAAGGCTGGCTCTGAACTCGCGATCCTTCTGTCTTAGTCTCCCTAGTCTCCCGAGCCATTGGGATTACAGGCATGCGACACTGCACCCAGCTTCTAGGACCCATTTCTACCCTGCAGGTTGTTCAGTGTTGAAGAGGGTCTGCATGTGCCCCTAGCTCCTGTGACTGGGGGATGTGCCGGTTCCCCTCCCAACTCTTAGGCAGGATAACAAGAGAGTCACCTACAAGTGCTGCTTCTTTGGGGTATACTGAAAAAAAAAAAAAAAAAAAGGAAGTCCAACATAATAACAATAGGATGCCACCTTCAGTGGCATGCTCCTGTAATCCATCCCAACTTGGAAGGCAAGGCAGTAGGATCACAAGTTCAAGGCCAACCTGGGTACCTTAGCAAGATCTAACCACCCGCCCCCCCCCCCCACACACACACACAAAGGATCATTTTACTGTAAAGATGAAGAAAATAAATTACAAAGAAATTAAGGAGCTTTCTAGTCACTGGAAGAGCAAAGGAATGAAGTCTTTAGGATCAAGTTCTTCCCAGAACATGCCTGCAGACTCACCCTTAAAGCTTGCTGTATGTGTTCTGCTTTTTGTTGTTGTTTTGTTGTTGTTGTTTTTTGTACTGGGGATTGAATTCAGACTCGACCCCTGGGCCACATCCCCAGCCCTTTTTTGTATTTTATTAGAAACAGAGTCTCACTGAGTTGCTAAGTGCCTCGCCATTGCTGAGGCTGGTTTTGAACTTGCCATCCTCCTGCCTCAGCCTCCCAAGTGCTGGAATTACAGATGTGTGCCACCGCACCCGGCTGCTATATGTGTTCTTATGGCAGGAGACTGATTCACTGCCTTGAACACCACAGTGTGACCCAAGGCAAGTTACCAGCCTTTTCCTTAAAATGGCTCAGGGAGTTTGTTTTGACAATACAATTGTTCAGTTCAGACATACAAGTTTAAAAGTTTTAAAATGCTCCAAGTACAAGCAAGTGTTATCTATGTAGCACTTACCACAATTTGCAATTATAGATGTGTTTGTTTGCTTGTTTCTTATTTGCCTCCCCATCAGGGAGTGCTGCAGGGGATAAGAGAGATAAGGTCTGTGCCATTATCCAATGTATATTCATTGGGGTGGGAGAGATAACAGATAGTAAACACATACCTAAATGAGAATTCCAGAAAGCAATACAAATTATAAAGAAAATAAAACAGAGCAATGAGACACATCCTGGAAAAGGTCATGCTACTTGAACTGTGGTAGTTAAGGAAGCCCCTCTGAGTTTGAGACATTTGAGCTGGGCTGTTCTCAGCTGTGAGAAGATTGGTGTTTTGTGCAGAGGGCACAGTTAATGCAAAAGTCCTAAGATGGGAATGAGTTTGGCATGTTTTTTTTTTGTTTGTTTGTTTTATTTTTGGGTTCTGGGGATTGAACTCAGGGGCATTCAACCATTGGGCCACATCCCCAGCCCTTTTTTGTATTTTATTAGAGACAGGGTCTCACTGAGTTGCTGAGTGCCTCGCCATTGCTGAGACTGCCATCCTCTTGCCTCAGCCTCCCAAGTGCTGGGATTATAGGCGTGTGCCACCAGGCCCGTGGAGTTTGGCATGTTTGAAGAATAGAATGCAGGCCAATGTGGTCGAGGTTCAGAAAGCTACGAGGAGGGGCAAAGATCAAGGTCATGGAGGTTGGCAGGGGCCACTCATGTAGGAAAGGACTTTGGGTTTTATTTGGAGTAAAATAGAAAACTCCCCTTAGAAGTTTCTAACAAACAAAGGAGAGTATTTGATTTACATTAAAGTCCTCTTGGGTGGTTGTGTGGACGTGGAGGGGCCACAATGGAAGCAGGGAGACAAGTCAGGAGGCCACCTGGAGGGGAGACATGATGGACATGGCCAGGATGATAACCACAGAGGTGGCAAGGGGAAGTGGGATTCCTGGTGTTTGTGGATGAGGGAGGTGAAAGAAAGAGGAGAATCAAGCATGACTCCTTGGGCACTGGGTGGGAGGAAAGTGCCATTTACCAAGCCAGGGAAGCAAGGGGGGAGCCTTGGTGAAGAGGGAACTCCAGAGGTCTGTTTTGAACATGTGAAGCTTAAGATGCTGTTGGATATCCAAAAGCACCGGCAGAGAGGGCAGGAAGCGGATAGGGGACCGAGTGGGTGTTCAGTGTGCATGAGACCTCCGAGAAACAGTGTTGCAGCATAGACTGTACCTATAGCTGCTGCAGGTGCCAGGCCCTTACCACATAGGACGTGGGACAGCAGTCCTATCTGGTGGTCTCACAGCACCAGGTTGCATGACTTGCTTCAGACTCCTGGTGGGACAATTGCTAGTGATGGAAGGTCCAGAGATCAGGAAGGTATGGGTCTTCTGATCTTCCACGAGATGCACAAAGACAACTCTGTGGAGATTAAGGGAACCCCTTCTCCTTCCCTTCCCATGGCACCTAGGAGGGCACCAGGAGGGAGTCCTGTGAGGTGCTCTTCCACAGCCCAGTCTCAGTCCTTAAGGCACAGACTCGGAGAGGTGGGGTGATGTGGCTCACCGAAAAGAATGGAAGCCCATGTTTGTTCACATTGATTGAGAGCTCACCATAGATAGACATATCCTAAGATTTTTTTTTTCACTCGATCCTTGACAATCCCAGGAAAGAAGTGATACCATGTTACACAGCTGGCCAGGAGTCCACACTAGATTTGAACCCAAGATGTGCTACCTCACTGCAGTTGTCTATATACCTTACAGGGCACAGAGGCCCCTGGAGGAAGTGAGGGCCACACAGCCAGCCATCTGCCTCTGTGCCTGCAGAGGGGCCAAGGTCATCGTGGAGGCGGGAAGGGGGTGGCCAGGGGAGAAGGACCCTAGAGGATGCATTAGTCTCTTCTCTTGGCAGAAGAGGAAATCTTTTGAGAGAAGGCTGCTCTCATTGTCAGCCTACAAGATGTTTTTGAAGCTTCACAGCATCCATACAAAGAACGTCGTTCTTGCTTGATTTCATGTTCATCCTTTCTCTGGCACTTCGATATCAGAGAAAGGGAGGAGATAGCAGAGTGTTCCTGACCCCGGAACAAAGTTTCCCACCTGACTGCTCTAGAGCCTCTGAGCGCGTCGCGGAAAGAAATATCCGCCCTCCCGTGGGACAGGCCTCGGAGCCTCGGATCAGATTCCTGGGCGGGACCCAGGTCCGCGGAGGGCAGGGAGGCTGTTCGGAGCAGATGCCACCGGCCGAGAACTGTCAGGACCCAGGGGCCGGCGGCAGCGGACTCCCGCGTTACTGCCACAGGTCCCACAGGTCGGCGCACCCAGGCCCAGCCTTGCCTGAGGGTCACCCTGGGCCTGCAGGCGGCGGGAGTAGTTCAGCCTTTCTCCTTCCGGCCCCACCTTTCCCCCACGCTTGAGCAGACGCCCTGCGCTACCTACCCCTC
The DNA here is from genome assembly GCA_025594165.1 of Tamias sibiricus. NCBI lineage: Eukaryota > Metazoa > Chordata > Mammalia > Rodentia > Sciuridae > Tamias > Tamias sibiricus. Next base: position 181,372,944 of record CM046659.1, on the reverse strand, counting down.
TCTTCGAGGTGGCGCGAGAAGCCCTCGGGGTCCCGAACCGCAAGTGCTTGGCACTTGCTCTTTCCGGAGTTCCGCGCGCCGGGTCTCCTCCTCCCGAGCCCCCTGCGCACCCCAGACCCTGCGCGCCCTGGCGGTCTCCGAGACCCACTTGGCTCCTACCGCTGCAGCCCACCTCCCGGAAGGGCATCGATGCATGCAGGGCCCAGAGGACCCAGCGCCCGGGAGGGCAATCTTACCCAGGGGAGTCTCGACCCAGCCACCAGCTGACTGAAGTCTCCGGCTAGGAACCCTCCCCACAGGGAGGGGGCGGGCCGAGGCCAGGCCCGTGCGGCCATTGGCTAGGTGGGGGGGCGGGGCTTCGCGGGCACAAGTGGTGGCTCTGCGGCAGGGGCGGGCACTTGGCCTTGGCGAGTAGGCCCAGAAGCGCTCAGAAGGAAGCTGGGTATACACCTAGCTTCCTGCAGGGGGCACAGAAGAGCAGATTGTTTTCTTCCCTTATTTGTCTTGAGCCACTTCCAGGGAAAGTGGAGGGTCAGGCCAGAAACCTGGAAGGCTGTTCGCCTCCGAGTCCTTGGCGGGATTGGAACCCAATCCCCGCACTCCCCAGGTGAAGCAACCGCTCCTCCAGCCGGGTGCTCCGAGGAGAGAGGGTCTTCGTGTCGTTCACTCCAGTGTCTTCCTGGCCTGGCACACATCACATTTAGTGTTCAATAAACGTCGGGTGACAAGTAAAGGTCACTGGGGCTCGAGTGCCTAGCCCGGCGACTCGCACGCTGTGCCCGTGGGAGCGGGATCTGGACAGGAAACTGCCGGGTACGGATGTCCAGTTGCCAGGGCGCATGTGCTGGGTGAGGGTGTGGGCCCTGAGTGCAGTGTAGGAGAGGCCTCTTCGGCCTAAGGGTCTGGGGCGGGTACCCCGTCTCTTCGTGCTCCTCATAAGTGGAGTCCTCACTTGGACAGCGGACACTTGGTGGGGCGAGGCCAGCGATTATTGAGCACCCACCTTATATCTAAGGGCCCATTAAAAATTCTCACAATAATCAGGTAGAATAGGTTTATACTTCTTATTTCAAAAAGAGATTAGAAGATTTGGGGAAATTGACAGGTTTTTATTTGTTTGTTTGTTTGGTTGGTTGGTTTTGGGTTTTTGTTTTGTTTTGGTACTGGGGATGGAAACCAGCTTTTATCACCAAGATACATTCGCAACCCTTTTTTATTTGGAGACAGAGTCTCTCTAATTTGCTCAAGCTGACCTTGAATTTGGGATCCTCCTGCGTTGGCCTCTAGAGAATCTGGGATTACTAATAGACATACACCACTACACCCAGCTGCTTGTTAAACATAGGCAACTTCTATGACCCAGCAATTCCTCTCCTGAGTGCATGTCTTCCTAGAAGCATACACACTAGATGTTTGTAGTGACTTTATTCGTAATAGACAAACTCCTGAAGCAATCCAAATATCTATTAGCAGGATGAATGAAAAGACAAGCTGTGGTGTACTCAACACAATGGAATAGTACACAGCAGCAAAAAAAACAAACTGGTGGCTAGGGTTGTGGCTCAGTGGTAGAGCACTTGTCTTCCATGTATGAGGCACTGGGTTTGATTCTCAGCACCACATATAAATAAATAAAATAAAGGTCCACTGACAACTAAAAAATATTTTGCCGGGCGCAGTGGCGCACGCCTGTAATCCCAGCACTTGGGAGGCTGAGGCAGGAGGATTGCGAGTTCAAAGCCAGCCTCAGCAATGGCAAGGCACTTAGCAACTCAGTGAGACCCTGTCTCTAATAAAATACAAAAAGGGCTGGGGATGTGGCCCAGTGGTCGAGTGCCCTGAGTTCAATCCCCAGTACCAAAAAAAAAAAAAAAAAAAAAAAAAAAAAAATTGAAAAAGAACAAACTGGGTGCATGTAGCATGGATGGATCTCTCCACCTATGAATGAGTAAACAGTGTTCAGCTAATGGAGCCAAATACAAAAGAACATATGCTGCCTGATTCTAGGCACTGCTTCAAAAACAGGCAAAACTAACATACATAAATAGAAATCATGTCACTGGTTACCTCTGGGGAGGTTGCCTGGGGGAGGGGACAGAGGCATACTTTCTAGGGGATGGAAATATTGTTCTGTGACCTGAGTGGTGGCTACACAAGTTTACACATACTTAAAAATGCATTAGTGGGGGCTGGGGTTGTGGCTCAGTGGTACAGCGCTTGCCTGGTATGTGTGAGGCACTGGGTTCAATTTTAAGAACCGCATATAAGTAAATGAATAAAATAAAGGTCCATCAACATCTAGAAAAAAATTTTTTAAATGCATCGGTGGGGGCTGGGATATAGCTCAGTGGTAGAGTGCTTGCCTAGCATGTGCAAGACCCTGAATTAAATCTCCAGTAAGGCAAAAAACAAAAACCCAAAAAAATCAATGGGAAGGGTGCAGGGGCACACACCTGTAATCCCAGTAACTTGGTAGGAGGAGCAAAAATGTAAGGTCAGCCTCAGCAATTTAGTGAAATGTCTCAAAGATAGGGGTTGCTGGGAATGTAGCTCAAAGGCTTAATCCCCATTATGGGGGTGGGGCAGAAAGAAAGAAAAAGACAAGGGTTAAAACATTTAAGAGAGATTTGGTTGAGATCACATGCACACGTCTGAGGAAAGATCTGACTACAAAGCCTGTGCTTCCAAACCAAATTTTAGGAAGTTATTGGAACACTTTTCAGGTGAGATTTTTATTACTGTACTTGATAGCCCTGTGGTGTTTCACAACATTCAGCACTTACAAAGTGTTCTAAATCACACTCCAACTGTTATAAAGCCAGCTCCACATTGTGTAGCTAAGAGAGTGAGTGCTGATTAGTTCAAAAATTAATGGTGCCTGCAACTCACCTTGACCCCTGTGGCCTCATATCTAGTTCTTGCAGGAAGAGCATTGGGAGTGTGGGGACTGGCTTCCAAATGCAGTTGCCATCCCTGTCTTTGCTGGATCTTGAAGGGCATGAAAACAATCCAGCTTCCTGGCCTGGGTGATTCCCTGTCACCTGTCAACAGCTTTTAAAAATCTAGACAAAGAAGGACTCAACATCATGCCTATGTTATTCTTACCAAAAGCTCATATCTGAAGCTAATCGTGAGGACATAATGAGCAAACTTCAAATGAAGGACATCTGACAGCTGTCCTGTCCCATACAGTAGCTACTAGCCACATGTAACTATTTTAACTGAAATTAAGTAAAATTTAGAAGTCAATTCCTGAATCCCACAAGCCACATTTCAAATGTCAATTCATCTGGCTAACAGTTATCATGTTGCATGGCACAGATACAGAACATTCCTATCAACCTAGAATGTTATGTTGGACAATGCTGATCTACAGAATAATTCTTCAAAAAACATCAAGGTCATGAAAGACATGTTAAGACTGGAAAATGGTTCCAAAGTAAAGGACACCAAAGTGTCATGACTATTGAATGTAATGTGGGATCCTACGTTGATCCTGAGACAGAGAAAGGACATTAGGACATTAGTGGGACAAATGGTGAAATCTGAATAATGTTTTGTTTCGTTTTGGTACTGGGGATTGAACCAAGAGGCACACTACCACTGAGATATATATCCCTGACCCTTTAATATTTTTTATTATTTATTTATTTATTTATTTATCATTTTTTTGTGTGTGGTACCGGAGATTGAACTCAGGGGCACTCGACCACTGGGCCACATCCCCAGCCCTTTTTTGTATTTTTTTAATTAGAGACAGGGTCTCATTGAGTTGCTAAGTGCCTCACCATTGCTGAGGCTGGCTTTGAACTCACGATCCTCCTGCCTCAGCCTCCCAAAGTGCTGGGATTACAGGCGTGCGCCACCGCGCCCGGCTCTCTAATATTTTTTATTTTGAGACAGGATCTTATTAAGTTGCTGAAACTGGCCTTGAACTTGCAATCCTCCTGCTTCAGCATCCTGAGTAGCTGGGATTACAGACATGTGCCACCATGCAGAGCCTAAACAATGCTTTTGATTTAACAATGATCTCTCAGTGTTAATGTTCTGGTTCTGATCATTGTCCTGGTTGTGTAAGATATGTTTGTATTATTTTTGCAACTGTGTTTGAAGTCTGAAATCATTTCAAAATTATAAAGTAAAATAAAATAATCTTCTGATTTTACCTGGCTATTTATATTACTTTATTTCATATAGTTTGTTGCATTCCACCCTATTGCATGGGTATAATTTGTTGATTATTGTCCACTTTTTAGGGGAGGATGGGTCCAAAGAGTGATCTATGCTCCAGGCCAGTGCTCCAAGGAGAGCTGTAACCCACACGTGATGACTCAGCAACCACCAGCTCACGTTTCCCCCAGAGAACAGAGGCCCAAAGATAGTGCCAGAGGGCCCAAAAAGGGCCATGCTGTCATGGTTGAATCCTTCAGAGAACTCTCCCAGAATAAAACACAAAACAAACCCTGCCTTCACAGCTTCCTTTCAAATAATGTTTCACATGGCTACTCTTTAAACTATTGTTTTTCATTCTGTCAATTTATTTTATACATGCTATTATCTTACATATATATCTTATTTTATACATGCTGTTATCTTACATATTTATTTAATACATGCTGTTATCTTACATATATATGTGCACACATATATATGTAAGATATGTACACACATATATGTACATACATATATATGTAAGATACACACACACACATATGTATATATATGCTTTATACAGCTATGTGGGGAAAGCAGAAAACCAAAATTTGGACTCAATGCCATCACCCAGAGGTAATGACTGGTGACATTCTGGTGTCTTTTCTCCTTATTTTTTTCTTTTCTTTCTTTTTTTTTTTTTTTTTTTTTTAATTGAACCCAGGGATGCCTATCACTGAGATACACTCTCAGCCTTTTTTTTTTAATATTTATTTATTTGCTTTAGTTATACACAATACCTTTATTTTTATGTGGTGCTGAGGATCGAACCCGGGCCATGCACATGCTACCGCTGAGCCACAACCCCAGCACCACTCCCAGCCCTTTTAATTTTTTCTTTTGAGACAGGGCCTCAGTATGTTGCCCAGACTGGCCTGGAACTTGTGATCCTCCTGCCTCAGTTTCCAGAGTCATTAGCATTATAAACCTGCACCACCCAACCCAGCAAGTGTCTTTTCTTCTAGGGTTTTCTTTTCAACAGTACAGAGTCTCTGAGTCTCATGTCTTCCTGAGCTCATCCTTTCCTTGAAAAAGCTTGGGAGATGGGTCAAGTCAAGATCTGGGATAAAACAGTGTCTGGAAGGAGGCTTCCTTACCTCTCAGAAGCAGCAGAAGGAGCAGGCTTGGATGACACAGGTTCTCCATCAGTCCCTGGCATAGCTGGCTCCTCCTCCAGGGTGGTGAACCCCCTGTAGTCAGCATGGACTCCTTCTTGGCCCTTAGGGCACTGTATTGTTGGAAGCCTGCCACTGAGGGGTTTTGCCACCCATCCATTCCTTCTTGAGAACCACTGACGTAGGCAGCAGATGATTACCAGGGATTTGCAGAGATGGCAAGGAAATGAGCACGTAGGCAGGACGTGTGGTCAAAATCAAATATCAAGAGTTGCTGTGGTGGCACACACTCGAATTCCCAGCAATTTGGGAGGCTGAGGCAGGAAGATGACAAGGAAAATGGCAACTTGGAAGTCAACCTCAACAATTAAGTGAACCATGTCTCAAAATAAAAAACGAAAAGGGGGGTGCTGGGGTTGTGGCTCAGTGGTGGAGCACTCACCTAGCACATGCGCAGCCCGGGTTCGATCCTCAGCACCACGTAAAAATAAACGCATTGTGTACAACTAAAGCAAATAAATAAATATTAAAAAAAAAAAAAAAAAAAAAAACGAAAAGGACTGGGGATATATCTCAGTGGTAAAGAGCTCCTGGCTTCAGTCTCTAGCGCATAAAGAAAAAAAAAAAAAGAGTTACCAAAATTCACATGCTTGTTGGGTGTAATGGCCCACACCTGTAATTCCAGCGATTCAGTGGGCTGAGACAAGAGGATTGCAAGTATGAACTCAGTTTCAACAACTTAGTGACTCTGTCTCAAATAATAAAAATGACTGGGGATGTAGCTCAGTGATAAAGTACCCCTGCATTAAATCCCCAGTACTCAAAAAAAAAAAAAAAAAAAAAAAAAAAAAAAAAAAGAAAAGAAAAGAAAAGAAAAGAAAAATTCCCCCAGTGCAGGAGACTCCTCCATGGAAACATCCCTCCTTGGACCCAGCTTCCTGCCTCACTGATGCGCTCTACTTGCTCTCATCCCCTCTTGCTGTTGCTTGTTCTAGGGCCCCTCCCCCAGTATCAGTATGCAGGAAACAAAAGCTATTCTATGTATATTATGCATGGGCAGGTTTGGTTTCCTGAGCATTATTTATTTATTTATTTGGTACCGGGGATTGAACTCAGGGGCACTTGACCACTGGGCCACATCCCCAGCCCTTTTCCTTTTTTTTTTTTTTTTTTTTTGTATTTTTATTAGAGACAGGGACTCACTGAGTTGCTAAGTGCCTCGCCATTGCTGAGGCTGGCTTTGAACTCATGATCCTCCTGCCTCAGCCTCCCAAGTGCTGGGATTACAGGTGTGCGCCACCATGCCCAGCTCTGAGCATAATTTATCATCAGTGAAATACATCAATCTTAAGTGTAAAACCTGAATTATATCTGAGTAAATACCTATGTACCCAGCACCCAGATCAAAATCTAGAATACTTCCATCTTCCGGACAGTTCCCTCACACTCCTTCTTTAGCACTCACTCTCCAATCACTATTCTACTCCCGTTATTTAGTTTTGCCTCTTCTTGGATTTGATATAAACAGAAACACAGAGTACATACAGTTTTTGTGTCTGGCATCTTTCACTCAACATAATGTTTTTGACATCCACATATGTTATTGCATGTATCAGAAATGTGTTCTTTTTCATTGTTACGTAGTATTCTTTTTTAAATTTTTTTAGTTGTCGATTGACCTTTATTTATTTACTTATATGTGGTGCTGAGAACTGAACCCAGTGAGTGCCTCACACATGCCAGGCAAGCACTCTACCAACTGAGCCACAACCCTAGCCCCCACCATGTAGTATTCTTTTTTTTTTTAATTTTTTAAATTTTTTTATTTTTATAATTTTTAATATGTACAACTCATAGTGCATATATTTAGTATCTTTTTACATACAACTGTTTGTATACAAAGTATAATCGTACAATTTAGATCTTCAATCATGCAATAAGGAAAATGATATCTGTCTCATTCAACCACCTTTTTTTTTTTCTTTTCTCCCACTTCCTCCCCTCTTGCTCCCTCCCTTACCCTCCCTTCCCTTGACCATTCTAGTGTTCCTCTAATCCTCCTATGTACCCCCATCCAACAATACTTTGAAATAGCCTCCTTATATAAGAGAGAACATTTGGTACTTGGATTTTTGAGACTGACTAACTTCACTTAGCATTATGTCTTCCAACTTCATCCATTTACCTGCAAATGCCATTAATTTATTTTCTTTTATTGCTGAGTAAAATTCCATTGTGCGTATATACCACATTTTCTTAATCCACTCATTTACTGAGGGACATCTAGGTTGGTTCCACAACCTAGCTATTGTGAATTGTGCAGCTACAAACATTGAGATAGCTGTGTCACTGTAATATGCTGTTTTTAAGTCCTTTGGGAATAGACCCAGGAGTGGGATGGCTGGGTCATAGGATGGTTCCATTCCCAGTTTTCCAAGAAATCTCCATACTGCTTTCCATAACGGTTGCACCATTTTGCAGTCCCACCAGCAATGTATGAGTGTGCCTTTTTCCCCACACCCTCTCCAACATTTATTGTTGCTTGTGTTCTTGATGGCTGCCATTCTGACTGGAGTGAAGTGAAATCTTAGAGTAGTTTTGATTTGCATTTCTCTAATTGCCAGCGATGTTGAACATTTTTTCATGTATTTGTTGATTAATCGTGTATCTTCTTCTGAGAGGTGTCTTCTCAATTCCTTAGCCCATTTATTGATTGGGTTATTTGTTTTTTTAGAGTAAAGTTTTTTGAGTTCTTTATATATTCTAGAGATTAGTGCTCTATCTGATGTGCATGTATTAAATATTTGTTCCCAGTTAGTTGGCTCTCTATTCACCTCACTGATTGTTTCTTTTGCTGAAAAGAAGCTTTTTAGTTTAAATCTATCCCATTCATTAATTCTTGGTAGTAATTCTTGCGCTACAGGATTCTTATTAAGGAACTTGAGGCCTAATCCAACATGTTGGAAATTGGAGCTTACTTTTTCTTCTATTAGGTGTATTGTCTCTGGTCTAATGTAGTATTCTAATGTATAAATAGACCTGTTTATTCATTCTATTTTTTTACGTTTATTTATTTATTTAGGTACTGGGGATTGAATTCTGGGATGCTTAACTACTGAGATACATCCCCAGTCCTTTTTATTTTTTGAGACAGGGTCTCACTAAGTTGCTTAGGGCCTCAGTAAGTTGCTGAGGCTGACTTTGAACTTGAGATCCTCCTGTCTCAACTTCCTGAGTCTCTGGGATTACAGGAATGGGCCACAATGCCCAGCTATTCATTCTATTTTTTTTATTTTTATAATTTTTAATACGTACAACTCATAGTGCATGTATTTAGCATCTTTTTACATACATCATTCTATTTTTAATGAAACACTGGGGCTTTTCTAGATTTGGGGCTAGCAGGAATAAAGCCACTATGAATAGCCATGTATAAGTCTTTTCTATAGAATCATGCACTCATTACTCTTAGGTATATGTTTAGGAATAAATTGCTGGACAGTGGGATAAGTTATATTTAGTTTTTTCAGAACCTCCCAAGTGTAAAAGCCCTAATTGAGGATAGCTAAGATGGTGGTTAGCTGAGAGCCATAAAGGTGTTCAAGTATTTTCACCTGATATTCATGCATTTATCTAAGAATCTTTTTATGCCCGTGAACACTGTGTGACGCACCTGTAAGCTCGAGCTGTTAGCACTTGTCCTTGTTAAGGCAAAATGTATTTAACCAGGTGAGGTTAGTTAGAGGGGTGGTTGGAGTTGGAATTGGAGAGGTTGTTGGAGCCGGAGAGAGAAGTTAGAAGAAAGAAGAATAAAAGAACTTTTTCATTTCCAGTCTGCCTCCGAGTTTTCTCCCGTGGTATCTTTGCTGCAAGTGGCAATTGCTGTAGGCTGTGACACCCAAGAAGTCTCCCACAGTGTTTTTACCATATGACACTCCCACTAGCAGTGTCTTGCAAATTCCAGTAACTCCAGGTCAATCCGGTTCCTTACCAACACCTAACATGGTTGGAGCTTTTTTTTCACAGCAAGTAATTCAGTACAGGGAATTAGTTGGTTGCAAAATTGTGAGAGGGACTAGGAGTGAGTTCAAGAGTACATCTTCACAGACACAGTCGGAAATGAGAAGGCCACTGCTGCCATCCTCACGCCACATGGTTCTGTCTCACCCTCCATGACACCGGAGAAAGGGTATAAAGATGGTGAGTCTGGCTGCTGACACTGGTTCTCGACCCCTGCATCATCATGTCCTGTGGTCAGCAGAAGTGATAGCAGGAAGATGGCCTCTACCCCTCAATTATCAGACCTATTTCATATTCATAATTCTAGATGCAAAGTATTGTGGGACATACTTTCTGGCCTCTGTAATATATTGGAAAATGTCCAATAAGGAGATAGAGGGAATTGATTGTGTTAGTTGGCTTTTAAACTATCCCAAAATGTAACAAACTAAAATAGCCACCACACAGCCAGGTGCAGTGGTGGTGCACATCTGTAATACAAGAAACTTAAGAGGCTGAGGCAGGAATGCAAGTTCAAGGTCAGCCTCAGCAACTTAGTGAGGCCCTAAACAACTTTACAAAAATCTGTCTCAAAAAAATAAAAAAAGGCCGGGGGCGCGGTGGCGCACGCCTGTAATCCCAGCACTTTGGGAGGCTGAGGCAGGAGGATCACGAGTTCAAAGCCAGCCTCAGCAATGGCGAGGCACTTAGCAACTCAGTGAGACCCTGTCTCTAAATAAAAAAAAAAAAAAAAATACAAAAAAGGTCTGGGGATGTGACCCAGTGGTCGAGTGCCCCTGAGTTCAATCCCCGGTACCAAATAAATAAATAAATAAAATAAAATAAAATAAAATAAAATAAAAAAGGCTGGGAATATAGCTCAGTGGTAGAGTGTTCCTGGGCCCAATCACTAGTGGCCCCAAATAAATAAATAAATAAATAAATAAATAAATAAATAAATAAATGGCAACCAATTATTTTGTTCACAATTCTGTGTGTTGGTGATTGGGGCTGGGCTCAGCTAGGTGGTTCTTCTGATTTTATGTGGATTCACTCATGCCTTTGCAGTCAGTTGCCAGTTCTGTTGGGAACTGACTGGTCTGGGATGGGCTCAGCTGTGATGGATCATTTTTGCTCCAGGTGTTAGAAAACTTTTGCAGGATGGATAGACGCACGCTGGAACCGTCGTATAGGAAAAGGGAAGGGGTTTATTGAATTACCAAAGAAACACGTGGAGGGGATGGGGACGAACCGCGGGGAACGAACGGGAGCTGGAGCACGCGGGAACGGAGAGCAGGAACAGAGAGAGAGCTCAGCCCGGCCCTGGTTTAAATAGAGTAGGGGTCATAAAACCCCCTTGGAGTGAGTCCTTGCCCTATTGGCCAGCAGAGGTCAAGGGGGGGTAGTGGACAGGGGACTTGCTGGTCAGGTTTTTTGGTCACCCTGAAGATCTTGGGAGGTGTAGTTTTTAACAAAGCACCTGGGGAGGTGTGGCCTCCTGCCTGGAATCCAACACCAGGCAGTGTTTCTTTTTGTTTTGTTTTGTTGTCAATGGACCTTTATTTTATTTATTTATATGGGGTGCTGAGAACTGAACCCAGTGCCTCACACATGCTAGGCAAGCCCTCTACCCCTGAGCCACAACCCAGCCCCAGGTGGTGTTTTCTTCATGATGGCTCCTCAGGTTTCAAAAAGAAAGCAAAATGCATACTTTTTAGACGTGGCTCCAAACTTGCACAACATCACTTCTGCTACATGCTACTGGCCAAAGCAAGTCGAGAAACTGGCCCAGATTCAAGGGGATGGAGAAAGACTCCATCCTTTGTGGTGATATAGAGCCACATTTCCAGGATAAGAATAAAGGATGGGGTGAAAAACTGGTAATATACCCAACCATCCCACAGCACTGACCATACCTCCCACTCCCAGAACCAGCTGGCAAACCCCAAATTTGGTTTTGTGTGTGTGTGTGTGTGTGTGCAAATCAACAGGATTTCCTGTATCTTACCTTTTTTACCCCTTTTATTTGTCCTATTCCATGGGTTCCTTAACTTTATTTTCCAAATAATCTAATTAACTTTTTTTCAAATGATTAACTTTTAATGTAAGCAACAACATTTTTATTTTCTTAGAACTTGTCTTGTTTCCTATCTTTGTTTTATGGATATGATATCTTCCTGACTCTGATTTCTGAGGGATGTAATTAGATAGCTTTTTCTTTTTTTCTTTCCTTTGTTAATTTTATTTATTTATTTTATTTATTTATTTATTTATTTATAGTACTAGGGATTGAATCCAGGAGTATTCTTCAACTGAGCTATATCCACAGCCCTTTTTATTTTTTTTATTTTGAGACAGGGTGTTGCTAAATTGCTGGGGTTGGCCTTGAACTTGGGATTTTCCTGGCTCAGCCTCCCAAGTAGCTGGAATTACAGGTGTGTGCTATCACACTTATCTTCTATTTTCTTCTTCTTTTTTTAAAAATATTTATTTATTTGCTTTAGTTGTACACAGTGCAACACGTTTATGTTTATGTGGTGCTGAGGATCGAACCCGGGCCGCACACGTGCTAGGCGAGCGCTCTACCGCTGAGCCACAACCCCAACCCCTATCTTCTATTTTCTTTTTAAAGTTTTTGTTTGTTTCCTGCATAGTTATCCTCAGAAAACTTTTTCCCATTTGCTTTTCTAGTTCTCTTTCTGTTGCAGGCTTTTCCCAAATATCTGCTGAACTATGTTCACATTAAGAATGAAGCAATCGGGATGGGGTTATAGTTCAATAGAACACTTACCTAACAAGTACAAGAACTTGGGTTAAATCACCAGCACTGGAAAACAAAAATAAAAATAGGAAGAAAGAAAAAGAATGAAGCAAAATTGCCTTGGGGAACCTAGTATGGTGACACTCACCTCTAATCCCAGTGACTCAGAGGTTGAGGCCAGAGAATTTCAAGTTCCTTAGCAACTCACAGAGACTCTGTCTCAAAATAAAAAATTAATAGGGCCGGGGGGGAGGGGGATGTAGCTCAATGGTAGAGTGCCCTTGGGTTCAATCCCCAGAACCACAGCAAAGAAAGAAAAAAGAGAGGGGCTGGGGTTGTGGCTCAGCGGTAGAGCGCTCGCCTAGCACGTGCGTGGCCCGGGTTTGATCCTCAGTACCACGTAAAAATAAAGGCATTGTGTACAACTAAAACAAATAAATAAATATTTTTTTAAAAAAAGAGAGAGAGAGAGAAAGGGCAGGGGTTGGAGGAGGAGAGAGCAAGCCTTGAGGAATTGTGTGTGCATCTGCTGGCTGGGCTGCTTTAGGGAGACCAGATAGGACCAGCCTGAAGAACAGTCCCCACAAGCTAGAACATGAGGGTCTTTTACTGTTCTGTCCCTTTACAGCATGGGTGTCACTTTATTTGGACCAGTGTCTCCTTGGGCTGTTTTCATGACCAATACTTAGTAAAGTCCACAGGACAAGATAATGTTTTTATTTTTATTTTTTAAAGTTTGTCAGTGGGCTAGAGCTATAGCTCAGTGATAAAATGCTTGCCTTGCATGTGTGAGGCACTGGGTTTGATCCTCAGTACCACATGAAAATAAAGATAATGTGTGTTCATCTACAACTAAAATAATATTTTTTAAAAATAAATAAAAATTTTTCAGTAACACACTTTATTTAATCCAACATACTAAAAATACTGTTGCTTCATCATATAATATTAAAAACCTGCACTACTTTGGTTTTTAAACTTAATAAGTTGACATCAAATAAAACTAAAAATTTCCTTCTATAATCACAGGAGCCTTGTTTCAAAGGTTCAGTTACCACCAGTGGATGGTGGCCATGACACTGATCCAGCCCCAGAAATAAATCCTGTTCTATGCTGGCCTGGTTCTCACACATGGACCCTTAGAGGAATGGGACTTCACAATAATAATTTTTTTTTCTGTTTTTTGGAGATTTTTTGCCTTACTGGGGACTGAACCCAGGATTGTTCTACCCCTGAGATATACCCACAGTCCTTTAAATTAAAAAGAAAAAAAATTGGGACAGCATCTTTCTAAGTTGCCTTAAAACCTGGAGATTCTTCTGCCTCAGCCTCTCAAGTAGCTGGGATTACCAGTGTGTACCATGGCACTTGGAAGACTAAGTTCATGTAGATATATTAGGCTACCAAAAACACTCATCATATTTAAATAATATTATTAAACTATTAAATAGCCATGTTTCTCTAAATAAATAAAATATTCATGTGGTATCATGCATAAACAATAATATAATATATCTGAATAAACTGTACTATGGTAGGAAAATATTAGTGATTTCTTTTGGTGATTAAGTCTCAGATTCTGCTAACACCTTTGTCATTTGTGGGTGGCACTTAAAAAGAAAGAAAATTACAAAAATTTGGGAGGGGTGATACATTGTCTTAATTGTGGTAATATTTTCATGGAGACCATATTTTCATGTGATAATATTTTCATATTTTGTGGTGATATTTGCATGTGTGTGTATGTGTGTGTGTGTGAGTGTGTGTGTGTGTGCAATCTCATTAAATTGTATACCTTACATGTAGTAGTGGGTGAATAAAGCATCCTGCCAATGCAGGAGGATCAGGCAAGCCTCAGCAACTTAGCGAGGCCCTAAGCAATTTAGGAGATGCTGTATCAAAATTAAAAATAAAGGGCTCGGTTTGTGACACAGCAGTAGAGCGCTTGCCTGGCATGTGCATGGCCCAGGTTCGATCTTCAGCACCATGTAAGAATAAAGGCATTAGCCAGGTGCGGTGGCGCACGCCTGTAATCCCAGCACTTTGGGAGGCTGAGGCAGGAGGATCGCGAGTTCAAAGCCAGCCTCAGCAATGGCGAGGCACTTAGCAACTCAGTGAGACCCTGTCTCTAAATAAAATACAAAAAAAAGGGCTGGGGATGTGACCCAGTGGTCGAGTGCCCCTGAGTTCAATCCCCGGTACCACAAAAAAAAAAAAAAAAAAAAAAAAAAAGGCATTGTGTACAATGAAAACAAACAAATAAATATTTTTTTTAAAAATTAAAAATAAAAAGGGGGCTGGGGCTGTAGCTTAGTGGGTAGAGCGCCTGCCTCGCACATGCGAGGCACTGGGTTCAATCCTCAGCACCACTTAAAAATAAATAAATAAAGATATTGTGTCTACTTAAAAATAAAGATATTTAATACTCAGCACCACTTAAAAATAAATAAATAAAGATAAAGTAAAATAAAATAAAAAGGGCTGGAGATGTAGTTTAGTGGCTAAAGCACCCTGGGTTTAATCCCCGGTACCAAAAAAAAAAAAAAAAAAAAAAGAATCTTGTGAACAGAAGACTCACATGCACCAATACACAGTTGAGAGAAAAAAAGGCATTATTGAGAATGCAATTGGGAAACAAGCACACAAGCACTTCACAAGAGACTACAAAGTCTAGGCAGTATTTCATTTTATTCAGCACATGTTTTATTCAGTAGAAGACAGACAATTGAAACTTCTCTCATCTCCCAGGACACAAATGAATGCATCTTGTTGATAGTCTCTCATCTATTTCACAAGAGACTCCTGAGTTGAAGCGGGAGGCTCATCAATAGAATTCTAGGGTCAGAAGGCTGTGAGCTAGCACTGTAAAATCTGGAGAGTGGGATTTCTCTAATTTCTAGCAAAAGAGTAAGTAAGGCTTACTGAAGCTTTTAAAGAGACACCCTAAGGTGAGGGGAGATGCAGCTACCTCCTCTATCAAACAAAACACTTTCATTTCAATTATGTGTCCCTCATAAAGCTGCATTTTCAAAAAAAAAAGGAAAGAAATGTTAATTTCATTTAGTGATTAGTGTAAAAGAAGATGCAATTTTTTTCCCCATTAAAGTTTGCAACATCTCCTGAATTCTGTCCATTCATAGAATAGATAGTCTGTGGGCTCCAGGTCTCATTGTCCCAATCGTAAGTTCCCTTGACTTGTCAATTTTCTGTAGTCTCCTTTAATCTGAGGCAACTCCTCGATCTTTCCAGTAAAGGAGACTCTTATGCAGCATCTGCACATTTCCTGCTGCAAGTAGCCCTACGTCCTGCTGGCTTGCTCTCTGTGCAGCTCTTTCTATGCCACATAGGCAGGGTCTCCCCCTCTGTGTTCTGAATGAGGTTAGAGCTATGATGGGGGATTACCACAGGTCCAGGATTCCTGCCCCAAGGGAATGCACGTAAAAAGGTGACCGGAACTCCTCCCCTTTCAGCAACAGTCATCCCAGTTTAGTCTGGCAGAGGTCAGAGTGATGCTTTCTGTGTCCACCCCAATTAGAGTTTGGCTGTGTTGAGGGACCACAAGTGTTTGCAGTAGCAAAGACTCCACCTTTGGTATTTTTGCAGAGTACAGGCCAGATATTTCATGACATTTCCCTCTGTCTGGGTTTCTCTGAGGTTTCCTCCTGACCAGATTCAGGTGCAGCATTTTGAACACTCAATGTGATGCTGTGTCCTTTGTGCATCAGATTGGCAACACATGTCTGTCCCACCACTGTGGATTTTCCCTTTGATCACTTGGTAGGTGGAGTCTTACAGGTTTCTGCCTGTAAACTTCACAACTACTTCAATTCCCCATTTTTTTATATCTTTATTTTATTTTATTTTTTATGTGGTGCTGAGGATCAAACCCAGGGCCATGCACGTGGTAGGCCAGCGCTCTACTAATGAGCCACAACCCCAGCCCCCATCAATTCCCCATTTTTAATTAATAAGCAATTATGGAAAGATTCTTTGAGCCTGTATGAATATCTGCTTCCTCATCATCCCTTCATTCTTCAGTTTCAGCATTTTAGAATAGTTCATAGGTATTCTTTGCACAGACACTACATAGTTCTGATTATGTCTGATTCCAGGTATTTTATAGTTTTGGTTTTTACCCTGGTTGGGATCTTCCCTTTCATTATATTAATTAACTCCCTATTCATGGGCATAGGAAATTACTGTTTTTTGTTCATCCTTTTTATTGTTAATCACCTAACTTAGAGCCTCTCTGAGTGTGGGGAGGTTGGCCTTTCAGACAGGGCTTGACTTGTGGTAGGGACTTGTGGTCCTGGGAGTATCATCCTTGAGAGATAAGAGGCAGTCTATTGTTTCTATCTGTATCCCAGGAGAAAGAAAAAGTTGTTACATGGGGCTGGAGGTATACTCAGTGATAGAGCACTCACATGGACATTTCAGGACCACAAGAGCCAGAGACCCGCCAAAGGGAGTTGGAAAGGACTTGTGTTTGTATATGTGTGTGTGTTACTGGAGATCAAACCCAGCAACTTGTGTATGGCAGATGAGTGCTCTACCACTGAGTTATATTTCCAGCCCCTGTCAAAAAGTTTTTTTTGTTTTGTTTGTAGTACCAGGGATTGAACCCAGGGGCACTTACCCACTGAGTTACATCCCAGCCCTTTTTTATTTTTTATTTTGAGAGAGGATCTAAATTGTTTAGAGACTCGCTAAATTGCTGAGGCCAGCTTTGAACTTGTGATCCTCCTGCCTCAGCCTCTCAAGCTGCTGGGATTACAGATACAGGCCACCACGCCTGGCTGTCAGAGTTTTTATTTATGTCTTTTTGTTTCCCATCAGGACTCAATCCCAGGGTGGTAGTGCCTGCTTAGCATGCATGAGGCCCTGGGTTTGATCCTGGTACCACAAAGTCAGTCCCAAGCAAGGCCCAGGGATCAAGCACTCTGTTCCCACTCCCCAGCCTAAGGTGGAGTCTTTGCTACTGCAAACACTTGTGGTCCCTCAACATAGCCAAGCTCTAATTGGAGTGGACACAGAAAGCTTCACTCTGACCTCTGCCAGACTAAACTGGGATGACTGTTGCTGAGAGGGGAGGAGTTGTTGCTTCTTGACTGGGAGCAACAACGCCGCGGGGGAAAAAACTCTGAGGCAGAATGAAGATGAAAGAAGGTTTTTTATTCTTCGGCTTTAGCAACCTCTCAAACTCTAACCTGACTCTTTCAGCAACCTCTCAAACTCTAATACTGACTCTTTACTTCTTCTGACTACTGACTCTTTACTTCTACTTCTTTACTTTACTTTCACTTTTACTTTCTTAGAGAGAGCTGAGAGAGAGAGAGAGAGAGAGAGAGAGAGAGAGAGAGAGCTTTTTCTTTTTTCTTTCTTCTTCGGCAGCCTCGGCCTGACTCCAACCAGCATCTACTACTTCTTTCTTGCTCTGACTCCTCACCCGGTTATATACCTTTGACATTAACAAGGACAGGTGCGTCACACAGTTCACGGGCATACAAAGATTCTTTATTAATATCAGGTGGAAACTAGAACATCTTTTATGGCCCTCAGCTAACCGCAATTAGCTATCTCCTATTAGGGCTCCTTCAAGGAGTTCCGGTCACCTTTTTTATTCGTGGTACCGGGGATTGAACTCAGGGGCACTTAACCACTGGGTCACATCCCCAGCCCTTTTTTTGTATTTTTATTTAGAGACAGGGTCTCACTGAGTTGCTAAGTGCCTCACCATTGCTGAGGCTGGCTTTGAACTCGTGATCCTCCTGCCTCAGCCTCCCAAAGTGCTGGGATTACAGGCGTGCACCACCATGCCCGGCTCCGGTCACCTTTTTATGTGCATTCCCTTGGGGCAGGAATCCTGGACCTGTGGTAATCCCCCATCATAGCTCTAACCTCATTCAGAACACAGAGGGGGAGACCCTGCCCATGTGGCATAGAAAGAGCTGCATAGAGAGCAAGCCAGCAGGACGTAGGGCTACTTGCAGCAGGAAACGTGCAGATGCTGCATGAGAGTCTCTTTTGCTGGAACTTGAGGTTATCTTATGGGAAAGGAACTCGTGGTCCTGGGAGTATCATCTTGGAGAGATAAGAGAGAGACTATTGTTTCTATCTGTATCCCAGGAGAAAAAAAAGCTGTTATGTGGGACTAGGGGTGGAGCTCAGTGATAGAGCCCTTGCCTATCATGAACAAGGCACTGGGTTCAATCCCCAGCACTGCAAAAAAATTTTTAAATGAGAGAATTTTTGGTGTCTCCTAAAAGTCACCTTATCCGTTGGTCCATTTGTTCAATATATATTGTATGCCTGGTATGAGCTAAATGTTATATAATGCAGAAAACAAACGATAATACTAAGTTCTCCTGAGGTTATTGTTATGGTGAGATTGCAATAAATCACTGAGAAGATCTTAAAGTAGGAGACAGAAACTTTATTCACCAGTTAGCACAGGCCAAGGGACAAGCTGCAAGTCTTCGACCCCTTTCTGGGGTTTGAGTACACCTTTTATAGTCCAAAACCATATTAATCATAAGTGGCTGTTGCTATGATTCAAAACCATAAACAAATATCATGAGATCTAAAATCATAAGCAGAAGAGGGAGTGGGTCAAAATGTCCCTAGCTGAGTACAAGTTAAAGAATGCTTACTAACATCTAGACAATCAATCTCTGACTGGGTACACTAAGAAAAACGGGAACCAAAGAGAGAACAATTTTACATTGTATAAGAATTGCCATTTTTTTTTTTTTTTTTTTTTTTTTTTTTTTTTGGTGGTACCGGGGATTGAACTCAGGGGCACTCGACCACTGGGCCACATCCCCAGCCTTTTTTTGTGTTTTTATTAGAGACAGGGTCTCCCTGAGTTGCTAAGTGCCTCACCATTGCTGAGGCTGGCTTTGAACTTGCGATCCTCCTGCCTCAGCCTCCCAAAGTGCTGGGATTACAGGCGTGCGCCACCACGCCGGGCTAAGAATTGCCATTTTGTATGGAGGAACTCTGATTGGGCAAAGTGGAGGGAGAGGTGGGGAGGGATTATGGGAGCAGGAAAGATGGTGGAATTACCCTAGGTACATGTATGACTGCACATGTGGTGCAACGCTGCATCACGTACAACTGGAGAAATGAAAAGTTGTGCTGCAATTGTGTACAATGAATCAAAATGCATTCTGCTGTCATATATACCTAATTAAAATAAATAAATTAATGAAAAAAAAAATAAGAAAAAAAGAATTGCCATTTTGTGTTGCCAAACATGCTATGCTAAACAACTATTGATGGGTACAGAGGTGGGGCTTTCCCAAGAGAAAAGCAGTCTCAGGGTAAGATGGAGCCTGTTCGGTCATTACCCATATAACCTTGTCGCCGCCTGTAGCAATTGCCGCTTGCAGCAATGATACCGCGGGAGAAAACTCGGAGGCAGACTGGAAATGAAAAAGTTCTTTTATTCTTCTTCTTCTAACTTCTCTCTCCTGCTCCAACAACCTCTCCAACTCCAACCACCCCTCTAACTAACCTCACCCGGTTAAATATATTTTGCCTTAACAAGGACAAGTGCTAATAGCTCGAGCTTACAGGTGCGTCACACAGTGTTCACGGGCATAAAAAGATTCTTAGATAAATGCATGAATATCAGGTGAAAATACTTGAACACTTTTATGGCTCTCAGTTAACCGCCATCTTAGCTATCCTCAATTAGGGCTCTTACATAACCTGGCCCATAACATTATAACATTTTATGGTTTGGATATAAAGTGTCCCCAAAACACTCATGTGTTGAAGGCTTGATCCCCAGTGCAGCAATATTCAGAGGTATGGCTTTTAGGGAGTGATTGAATTAGGAGGCCTCTGACATCATCAGTGCATAGCTGAATGGACTATGGGGTGGTGGTCAAACTGTAGACAGGTAGGGCAAGATTGGACTTGCCCTTAGGGACTAATTCTTGTCCCTGGCCCCTCTCCCTCCCCCACTCCGCTTCCTGGCTGCCAAGTGCTAGACAGCTTGCTTCTGCCGCACATTTCTTCCATGACATTCTGCCTCACCTCAGACCCAAACCAATACAGCCAGACAACCATGAACTGAAAGCTCTGAAACCTTGGGCCAAATACATCTTTCCTTTAAAAATTGTCAGGTATTTCCTTTAAAGATGTCAGGGATTTCAGCCGCATTCAACAACAAGCTGATTAACACATAACCTGGAGCTCAGATGAGGACCGGGAGAGAGAAAACCTCTTAAGGAGATGGTCAAGAGACTCAGGGGTCTCATGGTCTGAATATGGTTTGAATTGCTTCCAATGAGTTTGCCTGTGGTGATACTGGGAGGTGATGGGCCTTTAAAAGGTGGGACCTACTGGAGGCCCCTCCCAGCTCTTTGGTTACCTTTCTTGAGATAAGATCTCTCCCTCTTGCTTGGACTCCCACAATTGTGGTGCCATCCACATGGAGGCCTTCGTCAGAGCTGAGATTGTGTTGGTCAGCTTTTCATGACTGTGACTAATATATCTGGCAAGAACAACTTGGAGGAGGAAAGATTTATTTTGGATTATGGTTTCAGAGGATTCAGTTCATGGCTGATCAGCTCTAAGGCAGAAGCATAGTAGAGAGGTATAACAGGGCTGGAGATGTAGTTCAGTGGCAAAGTGCTTGCCCAGCAAGCACAAGGCTCTGGGTTTGATCCCCAGCACTGCCAAAAAAGAAAGAAAAGAAAAAAAGAGGTGTGGCAGAGTAAAGCTGCTCAGCTCCTGGCAGCCAGGAAGCAGAGCAGGAAAAGAGGGACCAAGGACAAGACAAACCCTTGCAGGGTATATCCTCAGTGACCTAGTTCCCCAACTAGATCACACCTTCCAATAGTTCTTCTAGCTACTAATGGATTAATCCACCAAATGATGGATGAGTCAGAACTTTCATGATTTGATCATTGCCAAAAAGACCCCACCTCTGAGCCTTGTTGTATTGGGGACCATGCTTTTAACACATGAGCCTTTGGGGGACATTCCAGATCTAATTCACAAGAGAGATATGAGCACTATACCCTGAGCCTTCAGAACCGTGAGATGAATAAACCTCTTTTCTTTTTTGGTACCAGGGATTAAACTCAGGGGTACTCAACCACTGAGCTACATCCCCAGCCCTATACTGTATTTTATTTAGAGACAGCATCTCACTGAGTCGCTTAGCACCTCGCTTTTGCTGAGGCTGGCTGGCTTTGAACTCGTGATGCTCCTACCTCAGCCTCTGGAGCCACTGGGATTACAGGCATGCACCACCATACCCAGCAACAAACTTCTTTTCTTTAGAAAGGTATCTGATCTTAGGATATTCATTATAGTAACAAACAATGGACTAATAACAGAAAATATATGATGATCAATTTTAAGGTTTTTTGTTTTGTTTTGTTTTCTGGGATTGAACCCAGGGCCCCACACATGGTAAGCATGCACTCTACCACTGAACTACTTGCTCAGCCCTAGAGATGATTTTTTTTTAACATTCATTTATTTGCTTTAGTTGTACACAATGCGATGCATTTATGTTTATGTGGTGCTGAGGATCGAACCTGGGCCGTGCACGTGCTAGGTGAGCACTCTACCGCTGAGCCACAACCCCAGCCCCCGAGATGATTTTTTTAAACACTTGCTCAGCCCTAGAGATGATTTAAAAAAAAATTTTTTTTAAAGGTATGGTCCATGAAGGAAGAACTTTAATGACATTAAGAAGTTCTGGGGGGCTGGGGATATAGCTCAGTTGGTAGAGTGCTTGCCTAGCATGCACAAGGCCCGGGGTTCAATCCCCAGCACCACCAAAAAAAAAAAAAAAAAAAACCCTGGATAAGAAGTTCTGGGTCTGGGGTTGTGGCTCAGCGGTAGGGCGCTCGCCTAGCACGTGTGTGGCCCAGGTTCAATCCTCAGCACCACGTAAAAATAAAGGCATTGTGTATGACTAAAGCAAATAAATATTAAAAAAAAAAAAAGAAGTTTTACTTGGTGCTGAGGTGGTAACTCAATGGTAGAGCACTTGCCTAGCACATGTGAGACACTGGGTTTGATTCTTAGCACCCCATATAAATAAATAAGCTAATTAAATAAAGGTCCATTGACAACTATATATATAATATATATTTTATATATATATGCATTTGTATACACACACACACACACACACACACACACATGTAAGTTCTGATCTGTGAAAGACAATGAGAAGACAAGCCCCAGACTGGGGAAAATATTTGAAAAAGAGATATTTGATAAGTGACTGTTATCTACTATATACAAATAACTCTAAAACTCAACAGTAATAAAACAAACAACCCAATTAAAAATTAGGCATGGGGCTGGGGTTGTGGCTCAGTGGTGGAGCACTCGCCTAGCACGTGCACAACCCTGGTTCGATCCTCAGCACCATGTAAAAACAAATAAATAAAATAAAGGTATTATGCCCAACTACAACTAAAAAATAAATATTTTAAAATTTTTAAAAAATAAAAATTAGGCAAAAGAGATAGGCATTACAGCATACACCTATAATCCCAGCTACTCATGAGACTAAGGCAGGAGGATAGCAAGTTTGAGGCCAACCTCAGCAACTTAGTGAGACCCTGCCTCACAATAAAAAGGACTGAAGATATAGCTCAAGTGGTTAAGTGGCCCTGAGTTCAATCCCTGGTACCAAAAAAAAAAAAAAAAAAAAAAAAAAATCCACACAAAAAAACAAGGACCTGGGATGGGGTTGTGGCTCAGTGGTAGAGCACTTGCTTAGCACAAGTGAGGTGCTGGGTTTGATGCTTAGTAACACATAAAAATAAATAAATAAAATAAAGGTATTGTGTCCAACTATAACTAAAAAAAAAATTTTTTTTAAAAAGGATCTGAACAGACACACCACCAAATAAGGTATACAGATGGCACGTTAAGTACATAAAAGATGTTCAACATTATGTCATTGGAAATTGCAAACTAAAACAATGAGATACCATTGCACACATATTAGAATGGACAAAGTACAAACACAGACAACATCAAATGCTGGCAAGAATGTGGAACAATAGGAACTCTATTACTGGCAAAATGGTATTGCCACTTTGGAAGACAATTTGGAGAATCTCTTACAAAATTGAAAGTACTCTTACTATCACATTTTTGGTATTCACTCAAATGAATTGAAATTTTATAGCCCCACAAAAATGAATTCGTAGGGCAGCTTTATTTGTAATTGCCAAAACTTGGAAGCAACCAAGAATCCTTTGGTAGGTGGATGGATAAATGCTGGTTCATCTATAGGATGGGATATTAGCCAGCAATTTTAAAAAACAAGCAATCAAGCCAAGAGAAGACATGAAGGAAACTGAATGCATACTACTACATGAAAGAAGCCAATGTGAAAGGTTAGTATGGTTCCAACTATATGACATTTGGAAAAGATAAGCCCAGAGAGATGGTAAAAAAGATTAAAAGTTGCCAGGAGTTAGTGGAAAAGAAGGGATGAAAGACAGGCATAGCACAGGAGTTTTAGGGCAATGAAACTACTCTGTATACTACAATGATGGATACATGTCACTATACACATGCCAAAACTCTTAGAAAACTCTACACCGAGAGTGAATACTAATGCAAACTATGGACTTTGGGTGATGCTTTTGTCAATGAAGACTGAACAATTATAACAATGTACCCACTCTAGGCAGGATTTGATAATGGGAGGCTATGCATGTGTGAGGGCAAGGAACTCTGTACTTCTTGCTCAATTTCTCTGTGAATGTAAAATTGCTCTTAGAAAATAAAGTATATTAGCTGGGCAGTAAACCCAGCAGCTTAGGAGTCTGGGGTAGGAGGATCCCAAATTCCAGCCTAGCCTTAGCAACTTCGTGAGGCCCTCAGCAACTTGGCGAGACCATAGTCTCAAAATAAGCAATAAGAAAGACTGCGGATATAGCTCATTGGTAAAGTGGCCCTGGATTCAATCCCATTTTTTTTAAAAAAATCTATTCAAAAATGAAAAAAAATCAAGGTCACTTTAATGGCATAAATATACAGAGCTTTGATTAAGGGGTCACTGAATGTTGCATCTGATAAATAGTATTTGTGTTTACAACAAAATATGTGAATAATTGTTTAAAAAAAGGACTGAGTCCTGGGGGTTGCCGGACTGCTGTCACAGGCCTAGGGAAAATAACACTGTCCTGAAGGGATGTGATGATCCAGGACCATCCCAAGCATCCCTCCTGCCTCCAGTGATCCTCACCACCCAGCCACACCATTGCCTGGCCTGAAACCTGTGACTTTCTCCTCTATATAGGGCTCCACTTTTCTCCTGCCATCTTCCTGTTGTTCCAAGAGCATCTGCTGTGCCCTTGTTTCAATGCCAGCTGCTCAACGTCTCTAGTTCTCAAGTGGTCAAGGGGTGTGTAGCTTGACCCAGGAAGCCACACACACAGGAAGATCAAAGGCAGAAGGCTTGGAAGTGAAGCAAGTTTACTTCTGTAGCAACATTTTTATTTTTATTTTTTTGGTACCAGGGATTGAACTCAGGGGCGCTCAACCCCTGAGCCACATCTCACTGAGTTACTAAGTGCCTCTTCGTTGCTGAGGCTGGCTTTGACTTGCAATCCTCCTGTCTCAGCCTCCCAAAACGCTGGGATTACAGGTGTGTGCCACTGCGCCCAGCTTCTGTAGCAATCTTAATTTTAAATCCCGGTTCCTTCACTAGGTCTTCCTCACTAAAGTGTCCCCCTTCCTCTTCCTCTTCTGAATGTTTAAAAGCATTTTTGAGCATCAAACCATGCTGCTCTTAGTCACCCACAGAAGCTGAGGGCATCTCTGCAGCCTGCCCAGCACCTCTCAGGGAGCCAGGCCCAATGCAGGTTCCATGCATGTGAGATAAGCACAAGTTTTGTGGAAACCTGGCCAGAGACACTGGGGCAAAAGTGGTAAAGAGCCAGGAGCACTGGCCCATTCCTATAATCCCAGCAACTCAGGAAGCTGAAGGAGGAGGATTGCAAATTGAGCCCAGCCTCAGCAAAAGAGCCCTGTCAAAAAAATAAAGAGGGCTGGGGATGAAGCTCAGTGGTAAAGTACCCCTGGCTCAATCCAAAAATAAAGTGGGAAAATGCAGAAAGGGCACTAGGTGAGCTCATGGGATAACAGAAACCCAGGTAGTAACTGGGCAGCCAGAACAAGAACTAGGGGCTCAGTAGCCCCAGGGTGTGGCCTCAGGCTCCGCCTTTCTCTGTCAATCAATTTGCTCCACTGGATGGGAACCAAGGCCGCCAAACATGCCTAGTACCAACTTCCAGGACAGAAGGGTCCCAATCTCTTCTTCAAGTTCAGTTTGAATAATAGAGAGAATTCAGATCAGGCAAGCTTGGGATCTTCCCCTAAGGCCAGAGGGCCTGTTCTTGTGAGAATAAAAGCCACTCCACCAAGATCATCACTGGTGACAGTGGTAGTAGAAGGCATGATAGGGCTGGTGGCCTTGGCTGCAGATACAGAAAGGCTGATCATGGTGCTGCCTCCTCAATGCATGTGGGTGGATTCATCCTGGGTGACCAAGGGCAACCAATGCTTGGCATGCATGAGATGGGGCTGCCATCTGCACCCTGACCACTCAGAAGGCCCATTCTGCCCACACCAAGAAAGCCATGTCTTTATAGTAACAGACAGATCATGAAAATGATAGACAATTTTTCTTTTTTTAACTGAATAATTTGAGGCCATCACTAGAAGCTGCTGATTAAAGACCACCTAACAACTGGTGTTTGGTGGCCCATCCATATGTCTTTGGCAGGCAGGCTCAGCTCCACTATCTGAGGGCAGAAAGAGCCAAGGGATTTATACCTTCCATGACAACAAGCAAAGACTAAAGTGAGTGGGCAAACATCCACGGCCCCCAACCCTCAGGTGAGGTAATTCAGAGTTGATTGCTGCACACTGGCCCCAGACTAAGCATTAAACTCCCCACCCAGTCATACCTGATGGGCTGCCCCCCCTTCCTGTTTCCTAGGATTACCTCTCACATAAGCCACCTGCACATACTTGTCTCAGGCTCTCCTTCTGAGGCCCACACTGACCTGCCACTAGTGGAGGTTGCAGGTGAGGAGGGGGACCAGAGTAGAGGCCTCCCAAAAAGCCTCTTGGGAGACCCTTGAGCAGGAAGTACAGACTCCTAGCTCACAGGCCATCCAGAGGGGCACTCACTTGTAGGAGCAGAATGTGTCTATCAAACTCACAAAGGGCGAAGTCACACAGCCAGCACTTTTTTTATTTTATTTTTTGTACCAGGGATTGACCTTAGGGGCACTGAACTACTGGGCCACATCTCCAGTCCTTTTTTGTGTTTTATTAGAGACAGGGTCTCACTGAGTTGCTAAGTGCCTTGCCATTGCTGAGGCTGGCTTTGAACTCGTGATCCTCCTGTCTCAGCCTCCCAAGTGTTGGGATTACAGGTGTACGCCACTGCGCCCAGCCCAGCCAGTACTTTTAATATAAAATGAGAAAGACAAGGTCAACCAGGGCAGATTTCCCAAATGCTGCATCTTAACCCTCCTGATAGGCTGGGTCTTGGCACACAAGGGGCTACAGAATGCCCCTGCTGAACAGTTTCTGAACTGAGATAGAGCTAGATGGGAGAGCAGGCCCTTGCTAACAAAATCACCAACAATGTTGCTTAAGTATTTGCAAAGGTAGGGGCCCAGCCATCCCCACCATGAAGGGAGTCTGCAATGACTGGGGCTTTGGAAGGAGAAGGTGTGCTAAGTTTTAGGCAGCCCCTCTGACCCCCCAGCACTAGTGGCTGGTGGGGCTTTAGGAAGGCAGAGTCTAGGTCAGGTCTGACTAACAATGCAGTGGTGTGAGTAAGTCACATGGCAGTTCTAGGCTCAGGATGTTCTGTGATTCTGGTGACCTGAGAATAGACACAGTCCCACTTCTACCCTCACACTGGTCCCTTTTCTGCCAGCTTGTCCCATCCATGAGTCCTGGGTATGCCAGCACATCAGAGCAAGAAACAGGTCAGGCAGGAGGCAAATGCCCAGCTTCCCTCAGCTGTGTGTGCGATCTCTGTACTCCTTCCCTGCCCTCTCAGGGAGCCCCATCCCAGTGAGGGGTCAGCGGGGCCAGGCACCACTGAATTCCTTCTCCAGACCCTGGACAAAGTGGTCATTGAGGAAAAGCAGCTGACCATGGGGCAGAAAGCGGGTAAGGATGCCTTCAATGCGGTCAGCCCGCAGCAGGAGGTTGGTGCCAGGGGTCAGCAGCCGGAGGTGATCAAGGAGCAGGCGGGCCAGAAGCCGGAGGGTACTCTCAGCCAGCAGCAGGTTCTCATGGGCATCCAGCACCAGGGCAAAGCCTAACGAGAGCACGCCCAGCCACACCACTGTTCTCGGCTCCTGGAAAGGGTCCCCTGCTGCCAGGCGGAAGGCCCCTCGTGGAGACTCCTGCAGGGACACAGGCTCATCTGAGGACTGAGACTGCAGGTCTGCTGGGGGCCGGCCGGATGCCTGCTGCTGCAGCTGGCACATTGACTCCACCTGCCTGGGAAGAAGAGGCAGGTCAGGCTGGTGGGTAGCGGGTCTGGTAAGGCCAAACTTCTGTCATCCTCATGACTACTCTGGGAGCTACCATTACCCCCATGTCTCAAGTGAGGAAACTGAGGTTCAGAGAAAGTAAGTGACCTCCCCAGTGCCACAGAGCCAGGAAGTATGACCTCATCTTAGAATCCAGGCCCCAGCCTCTGGGCCCTGGACCGCTTTACTACATGTGGCCAAGAGAAGGCAGGTTCTAAAGACAGCTTTTTCAGCTGAAAAGGGGCCCCAAGGGAAGAAGAGGCTGCCCCACCTGCTTCATAGAGGCCTTGCTAAGGAAGATAAATGCCTTCACCCAACCTGGGCTACCCAATCTCTCTACCTTCATCCCATCCTGCAACCCTTTCCAAGTAAAAATAAAGCTTTCCATCTAAGGTCAAGGCTTTTGAAAAATCCCTGTGATCCGTCCTAAATTGCCTTCTAATTTGGGTCATGCACCAGCCTGGTTTTAAAGCATTTGTTGGGGCTAGGGTATAGCTAAGTGGCAGAGTATGAGCTTAGCATGTGCAATGCCCTGGTTTCAATCCCCAGCACCAAAATAATAAAATAGTGAAGACACTTGTTTGGTTTTCTGTGTTACAGGGAGGGAGGGGAAATCAAGAACAAGAGGCTGGCAGGAATCAGTAAAGGTTACCCAGAGTAGCAATATCCTACCCAGAATGCAGAGAGGGCCAGCAACTCTGGTAACTAAGTCTGGGATGGGAAGATCCAAGGATACTTTGGAATACTTTGGAACAGTGTTTTCAAAACTGTGCTCTGAACCCAAACATTTAGGAAGACCTTAGTATAAAGAATTCCTGAGTACCATATTCTTTCTTTCTTAGAGATGCAGAAAGACTACAGGCACAATAAAGGCCCTGATAAGTCCTGTACTACAAAGTATGCTGAATCTGCACTGCAGTCGACTTGCCTACACTCCAATCTCAGTTGTGCCACTTTCTAGCTGTATAACCTTGGGCAGGTTAAGTTCCTTAAACACTGTGTACCTCAGTTGAGTCATCTGTAAGGTGGGGATAATACCTGTAGCTACCTCAAAAGACTTATGACAATTAAATGAATTAATAATATATGTGAAATGCTCAAAACATAACTGCTTAGCACATACAGGCTCAATAAATGCTAACTATAATAATGATTGTAATAGCATTATTATTATTTCCTTAAACCCCTCCTCTTTTTTTTTGTGGCAATGGGGTTTGAAATCAGGACTTTAAGCATGCTAGGCAAATACTCTATAACTAAGCTACAACCCCCAGCCCTCTTCAACCCCCTTTCGTATTAACAACTGTGGAAGATTCTGTGGAAAAAACCACCCCAAGATAGCCTCACTGCTTCTTAGTCCTCCTGTGTTGCTGCATGCCCCCAGAGTGCAATGAAGCCTGGAGTTGGGCTATGTGGTTACCTGGCTACCGCCAAAATCTGCTCCTTGCGGAGAAGCCTGTCCCTCTCTGCACCATGTGGTCGAGGATCATCAGGTGACTTCTCAGCACCAAAGACACAGGAGTACAGCACTCGACAAAGGCCTGTGTTCTCCGCATTTGTGGCCCTCAAGGTATGGATGAGGAAAGCGTGGACCATGGCTCTGTGGTGGGTGCTACAGGGAAGCCAAAGACCTGGGTGAGAGTGAAACCCCAGCTTGGGAGGTACCTCTGGGTGTGGACCAGCAGCATCTGCGAGTGGGTCCCAGAGGCCAATGTGGCTGGACACTGATCCCCCTCACCCAGCCAACACCCACCCCAGCCTCTGTGATGCCTAGTCAGAGCATCTAGTGGTAAAGAAATCACACACACCCTAAATCTAGTTCTTCAGAACAACTGGCCAAGAATCTCCAAAAAGAGTCAAGGTCTTCAGAGTACAGGAAAACCTGAGGAGCTCCTCTAGACTGAAACCTGACAGCTAAATGCAACATGGGCTCCTGAACTGGATACTGGACCAAGTAAAAGACAATTTCCACACAGGACATTACTAGGACAACTGGAAACATTTAAATATAGACTATGGGTTAGAAAATGGTCTTGGTCAATGTTACCTGGTTTTGAATGTAGGAGTATGTCCCTGTTTTCAGAAAAGAAAAAAAAAAAAAAAAAAAACCACATAGAGATATATCTTTAAATACAGAGGTAAAGAGGCACCAACTGCAGCTAAATCAAACGGGGCTGGGGGTGAGCAAAATAGGTATGGGGAGAAGAAAGAAAATGATAAAGCAAATGGGACAAAAGATGTGAAGACAGGCGAGTCTTATCAATGAACATACGGGAAGCTGTGTGAGGTGGCACACACTTATAACTCCAGGGACTGGGGAGGCTGAGACAAGAGGATCGCAAGTTCAAGGCCAACCTCAGCAATTTAGGGGGATACCTATCTCAAAATAAAAAATGAAAAGGGCTGGGGCTGTAACTCAGTGGTAGAGCGCCCCTGGGTTCAATCACCAGTACCAAAACAAACAAAAGTACACGGGAGTTGATTATTTCAAAATAAGTAATAATATAATATCTGGCTAGTTCAGTGGCCGGCTTGAGGGTTGAAAGGCAGCGGGTACAGTCAGCAGGTAGCCATCCTTAAAGCTAAAGAGAAAGTCAGTTTGAAATGGTCAAATAAGAAAGATCGCGGGGCTGGGATTGTGGCTCAGCGGTAGAGTGCTCGCCTAGCACGTGTGCGGTCCGGGTTCGATCCTCAGCACCACGTAAATATAAATGCATTGCATTGTATACAACTAAAGCAAATAAATAAATATTAAAAAAAAAAAAAAAAAAAGAAAGAAAGAAAGATCGCGAAGGCACCTGGAGAACCGAACCCTGGTTCCCCAGCGCTGACCTCAGGAGAACCTCCAGGAGCAAGCAGAGCACGTCATCAGCTCATCAGCCTCTACCACGCCGCCGCCCCTCCCCCAGAATAATGGTAGCGGCCCAGACGTCTTACGTCACTGCTTCCCGCAACCCCGCGGCGCAATGCACTTTGGGAGTTGTAGTT
Source organism: Tamias sibiricus (assembly GCA_025594165.1). Classification (NCBI taxonomy): domain Eukaryota; kingdom Metazoa; phylum Chordata; class Mammalia; order Rodentia; family Sciuridae; genus Tamias; species Tamias sibiricus. Next base: position 181,342,309 of record CM046659.1, on the reverse strand, counting down.
CCTTATTCCAATCAGCCTGGCGTTGAGCGGGTTTTCAGTCCTTTGAATATGCTGCCTCGGCAGCACTAGGACGCTGTCGTCGAGGCGTAGCATTCAGCCTTCCCTCCGGGTGGCGGACTTCCAACAGGGCGCCCAACACAGCGGCGGGCAGGCAATGGCGGCCGCGCGATCCATGAGCGCCTGCGCACGACGGCCGCGGGGCGCGCGCAAGAGCGCCGCGGAACAGAGTGGGCGGGGCTCTCTCGTACAGAGCGCTGCTCGGGGTGACGGGTGCTTTCCGGCGCTCAGGCCCGGGGCGCAGGCGGGCCTCGCTTTCTCCCAAAGAGCAGGGGGCGGGGTCGAGTTCTTCGTGGAAGCCCTGCGGGTGGGGCCCAGTGCGGGTATGTGGTGCCAGGCTGGAAGCCCTGACCTAGCCCCGCCCCTGGCCACCGACCCGGGCGGCCGCGAGGGGGCGCAGCGCCCCGACGGCCCCCAGTGCGCGCGCTTTCCCAAGAGGCCCGAGCCCTAAGTGCAGACTCCCTGGTTGCCTGCCAACCTTGTGTGGCTCGTGGCTACGCTGGGGCCTGAGGTTGCTGGTTTGACTTCCTAGACTGACCACTGTGCGAGGATCAGTGGCCCTGAAAATTATGATTTTGCAAGGAAATAGGTATATATAGGCAAATTTGCGCAGATTCCGGGTTGTGGGTTCCCTCAGCCGGTTAAGACTGGAGCCGAGTTTGGCATAGAAAGGTTTGAACTTTGATCCCAATCCCGTCACAGCCGCGTGTTCCTGGCAGATCAACTTCCGTCGGGCCCTAGTGAAATCCCATAGTATAATGACAGCAGTGGCCAGCGCTTAGTAGGGCTGACTTTTTTTTTTTTTTTTCTTTTCATGTCCCACCTCCAGCAGGATCCCTGCTTGACTCCTTGGAGGGAGGACATCATGAAGAGATTTATACATTAAACTTGAAATGGGCACTATCAGGTATCATCCTCCAGAGCCTTGTAAAGACCTCAACCTAGAGACATGGCCCAGAAATATTTGGGGTCCCACGAAGTCTACCTGCCCTGCACTGTTCCCCCCAGTTGAAGGTGCACACTCCTTCACTTCTTGGCAGGTGAACTGCTTAAGCCTCCCCAGGTGTGTCCCAGGGTTCTGTGCTGCAGAGCCCCTCTACACTGCCTGTAGATTAATCCCTTAGTCTGGAATCACCTCCCCCTTCCAAATGTACTCAGGCCCAAACTTGGGGAAGGCTTCCTGCTCAGATTGCCCATTGGCATTCACTTGTCCTCTTTAACCATTATGAAGGTCTCCCAGCAGCAGTGGTGATATCATCCATGGGGTACACCTGGGTTGTGGCTTCCATCTTCACTTTCAAGGGGCAGGCGCAAGGCAGGAGTGAAGGGATCTGAACATGCTATCTGTGATAAGAAATGAAGGGCTGTTTGCCGTGGCACACGCCTGTCATCCCACCGGCTTGGGAGACTGAGGCAGAAGGATCTCAAGTTCAAAGCCAGCCTCAGCAACTGGGAAGTGCTAAGCAATTCAGTGAGACCCTGTCTCTAAATAAAATACAAAAATAGGGCTGGGGTTGTGGCTCAGTGGTTGAGTGCCCCTGAGTTCAATCCCTGGTATCAAAAAACAAAAAGAAAATAAAAGAAAAATAAAAAGAAATGAGGATAGGGCAGAGTGGCTCAAGCAGGGGTCCTGGAGACAGAATCTCTCTGAGAAAGTACACTCTGGGACCTTTGGCATAGGACCCTGGGGAGGGGGGCTGGCCAAGGCATGTGGGCATTTTGACCACAGGTATAACACTTAAATGTATCTGTAGGTAGAGGTATGGGCCCAGAGACAGTGCGGGACCTCAGCCACAGGGCTGGGGAGTGATGTGGAGTGATGTTGACTGAGTTCCTGGTCTTCGGTTCCTATCACTCTCAGCCAGGCCTCATGTTTGCCGGCTGATTACAGCAAAGAACTGGCAGAGGACTTTATTTGGGGGCCCACCTGGCATCTGGAACACAGGTTTCTGACCTCTGTCCATTCCTTAGACAGTGAGTCCACACCAGGTTGCAGACCACCAGAGGACTGACCTTGTGTAGGGTGCATGGAGGAGACAGGCTGACCTGAACCACTACTCTGGAGGACTGTGCAGGACCCAGAGGCCTTGATATCATGGAGGGTTTCCTCAGCCTGTTGGGGAATAGCCATGGGGGCAAAAGCAGCAGAGTAGAAGTCTCACCTGATGGTTTTGCTGAGGGTTGCTTATGGGAGAGCCCTTCTCCTTGGCTACTGGCCTCTTCTAGATCCAGGACACACTTCAGGGACTCTATTGGACACCATGGAAATATCTACCCAGCCAGCCCAGCAATACTTACTCAGCCAACCACACTGCTCTGTGATCCAGCAGTTCTACTCTTGATACACACCTGGGTGAAATGGGGGTCATTAGTTAGACACATGTGAAATGTTCTGAGTAGCTCTATTCTTAATTGTTTCAAACTGGAAACTATCCAAATACTTGTAAGTTATGAAATGGATAAATACATGTGTATACTTGTTTGGTAGAATACTAGATGACAATGAAAAAACACTACTGATATACGTATGGATAACCTCACAGACATAATGTTGAGTGAAAAAAACTAGTCACAAAAATGCAGACACAAGCCAGGTGTCATGCTGCATGCCTGTAATCCCAGCATCTTGGAAGGCTGAGGCAGGAGGATTACAAGTTTGAGGCCAGCCTTAGCGGTTTATCGAGGCCCTAAGAAGCTTAACAAGACTCTGTCTCAAAATAAAAAAAATAAAAATAAAAAGGGCTGGGGATATGGTTAGTGGTAAAGGGCCCCTGAGTTCAATTACCAGTACAAAAAAAAAAAAAAAAAAAAAAAAAGTAGACCATGTGATTTCTTTAGCAGAAAGGGTATAAATTGGCCAGGCATGGTGGTACACACCTATAATCCCAGCAATTTGGAAGACTGAGGCAGTAGGATGGCAAGATAGAGGCTAGCCTCAGCAATTTAGCAAGACCTTATCTCAAAATAAAGCAAAAAAAAAAAAAGGACTGGGGATGTAACTCAGTGGTAGAACACACCCCTGGGTTTAATCACCAACAACACACACAAAAGAAAAAAGATAAAGAAAAAAAGTGTACAAATCTAGGCAAGGCGTTCTGCACAGTTACAAGTCAGAATGGTGGTAATCCTTGGGAGATAATGACTGGAGGGACGTGAGGGAGCTTTGGGAGACAGTCACATTCTGTGCCTCAATCTGGGTGGTGATTATATGGGCACATTCACTTTGCAAATATTAACCAAACTGGACACTTAAGATATGAGCACTTTCCCATATATCTAATTCAACAGAAGCTTCAATAAAAATGAAAACTTCAGCCAGTTTAGGGATGCAGGTCCACTTCCCTCATATAGTCCTCATTTTTATATGACTCATAGATGGTGACGATTCCACTAAAATATCTTCTTTGAAATCTGGTTTTAAACTGAGCCAAGAATGTGATAGAATCCTTCCTCTGCACTAGAAGAATGCAAGGCTTGAGTTAGACAGAGTGGAGATTTAAAATATGAATTTGTTTTTTCCCTGTACTGGCGTTAGAGCCCAGGTCCCACGCATGCTGGGGAAGAGCATTACCACTGAAGTGCATCTCCAGCACAATGAAAAGAACTTTTAAGTACAGCCTCTCATTTAGCAGATGACTAAATGGCTCCTTGATGTGGCCCCCATCACACAGCATAGTGCCAAGTGGAAAGCATTTATTTAAGGCATGAACTCTGCTCCCCACAGCAGCCAGCCTGCACAAGAGAGGAAGAATTTGACCAAGATTGCAAAGGCCAGTGATGGCCTGAAATAAAAGGAAGACATACATTTTATTCATTCATGTGCTCATTTGCTCTTTCTGCTGGGTACATCCTCAGGGCAAGCTCTAGGCAGACAGGTGGAACAACCAAAACAGGAGTTGAGAAAGGTCCAAGAGGTTCAAGAATGGGAAGACTACTCAAAGGTAAATCTGAACTGGGCTTTCTGAAGAGGTAGGAAGGAGTTCAGAAGCTGCACCTGGTGGAAAGGACATTTTGGATATGAGGAATAAGGTCAAAGCAAACCCAAAGTGGAAAGAAGCCATCCTTCCTGGACTCTGGGTTATTTAGAGGACCAGAGGTCAGTCAGAAATGCCTCCCAGAATTTTCTAGATAAGGAGGGCATATAATTTTGTGTGGGCGCACTTTGTTTTGCTTTGTTTTGGGGTTTTTATTTGGTGGTACTAGGGATTGAACCCAGGGACTGTCTACCTCTGAACTGCATTCTCACTCCTATTTTTCTTTCTTTCTTTATTATCTTTTGGAAACAGGGTCTCGATAAATTGCAGAGTCTTGCTAAATTGTCGAGGATGGCCTTGAACTTTCAATCTTCCTGTCTCAGCTTCCTGAGTACCTGGAATTATAAGCATGCGCCACCACACCCAGCTCATATGTTACCATTCCCAGACCTTTTGTAGCACATAGTCAACGTGTGACCCCTGAAGTCAAAAACACTATGCTGCTTGGAGCGGTGACACACGCCTGTAATCCCAGTGGCTTAGGAGGCTGAGACAGGAGGATTGCAAGTTCAAAGCCAGCCTCAGCAATGGTGAGGAACTAAGCACTTAGTGAGACCCTGTCTCTAAATAAAATACAAAAATAGGGCTGGAGATGTGACTTAGTGGTCGGGTGCCCCTGAGTTCAATCGCCAGTACCTCCCCCCCAACATTGAAAAAACCACTATGCTGAGGATAGTAAGCCCCCCCCCCCCCCCCCCCCCCCACAGGAAGGAACGTGGCCCCAGCGGTGCCACAGTCTTCTTGCTGAGCACACATATTTATGTAATGAAGCCACTGGTCTTAATGGGTGGTCAATAAATCAATGAATGTTGACAACCCTTAATCCAGAGGCAGATAAGGGAAGGTCATCAGGAAGGCATTGATTGGCACTGGAAAGACAGGTGGGCTTTTCTGGGTCTGGTAGCAGCTCAGAGGCAGGGGGCAGGGGCAGGATACAGGCTGGGAGTCCTGGGTTATAAGACCCACCCTGAAGACAACACAGTGGAGTCTGAGGGTCATGGTATGGGGTGCATGTTCCTTGTGTGAGGCTTTTATAGTGGTTAACCTAGAATCTGAGGCAAAGCCAGTACAGTACATACAGATAGGGGATCAGGTATGTATGACAGAGAGAAGGTGAGAAGGAACAAAAGTACAATTTAATAAAGCATGCTGAAAATCAAGAGGAGCTTGAATGAAACGTGTGGCTGAATTTGTGACCCAACCCTTCTGGGGCCCTTACCTCTCTCGGACAGTGGGCAGAGGCACCCACCACTTACGTGCCCCCTTACCCAGCCCTGCTGTCTCAGTGGTTCTGAGATGGGGAATTGCCTCAAGCTCCCCCCACCCCTTCCTCTATTCCCACCCTCCACTGCCCTACACCCACCTGCAGGTGGCCTGGGGCTTTCCTATTTGAATCATACTTGGTACCCACTACTGGGATACTAGGATGCCTGTGCAGGGACTGAATTGACTCAGTTGGGAAAACGAATTCTACTCACTACCTGCTCAAGCTGGGTCCTGATTTGCTGATAGTCAGGCTTGATAATCTCTGATGCTTTTCCCAGACATCAGTACCAACTTCCAGGTCCAGTTTACTCACCTCTACTCCCTCCTTTTCTTTTTTTTTCCTGGTATCGAGAATTGAACCCAGGGGAGCTTTTACCACTGAGCTATATATCCCCCAAACTTTTTTATCTTTTATTTTGATTTGTTTGTTTGTTTGTTTTGGTACTGGGGATTGAACCCAAAGTGCTTAACCACTGAGCCACATGCCTATCCCTTTTTATTTTTTATTTTGAGACAGGATCTTGCTAAGTTGCCTAGGGCTTTGCTAAATTGCTGGGACTGGTCTTGAACTTGTGATCCTCCTGCCTTGGCCTCCTGTTGTTGTATTTACAGTTGCTGTGATTACAGGTGTGCGCCCCCACCTGGCAGCCCTGTTAGTTTTTTTTTTTTTTTTTTTTTTTTTTTTTTTTTTTTTGGTACTGGGGATTGCACTCTGGCACTTGGCCACTGAGCCACATCCCCAGCCCTATTTTGTATTTTATTTAGAGACAGGGTCTCACTGCGTTGCTTAGCACCTTGCTTTTGCTAAAGCTGATTTTGAACTTGCAATCATCCCTTCTCAGCCTCCGGAGCCACTGGGATTACAGGCGTGCGCTATAGTGCCTGGCTGGGCAGTAGACTTTTTGACTGACTCCCTGTTAAAGGTGACTAGCCATTTCTCAAAGAGTAAGGCAGAAACTATGAGAAACTAAGAGGGGAGAGGATGTGCTTTTTTCAGAATCAAGACAGGCTGAAAATTCGGTGGATTATAGCTGCCCAAAAGTCAGACAATACTTGTCCCTCCCTCTACCCCACCTCCCTGGGCCATCTCAGAGTTGCATCACCCTGTGCTCGGAGCCTCCTACAGGTCTCTCACACGGTTTTCCCATCCTCTGTCTCCCCCAAACATCCATCCATAGCTTCTTAACTGCTACCCAGACTGGAGCCCATGCTGCCTGCCTCCTGCACACTGTAGGGGGCTTTCTCCTGTAACCCATTACCCAGGGACCTGTTTGTGTGCAGAAAGGGGAGGAACCCTCCCCAGTGGCCCCTTTAATTAAATGTTTTTAGGCTGTTCCTTTTAACCCTCACGATCTCCTTTTACTTTCTACACTGGCCCTGCTCAGTAACAGTCATTGCCGACTCTCCTATGGCACTTGTAGGCAGGCCCTGTTCTGAGTGCTTTATTTATACCAAATCATTTGATCCAGTTTGAACACAGGCTTTATTATCCCCATTTTACAGATGAGGAAGTAGGGGCCCAGTGAGATGAAGTAACTTTCCTGATGTTGCACGTGCATCGGGGGACATGTACATGCCAAGAGATTTCAGCCTGCCCCTTGCACTCCCCTTGTGTGTCTCCTTCTCCCACATCCGTTCATGGTTACCATAGGGTCTGAGTCAGTCCCTCTTCCCTCTTCTTTCTCTGGAAGGTCATTAACCCTTCCCCAACCCCACCTCAGCTTATTCTCTATAACCCAACCCTGGGAGCTGCCTTCCACCCCAGGATTGGATTGGATGGCCTTCTTTCCTGGTACTCCCAGTTTCAACACAAGAATACCCCACTTCACATCCCCCCCCCATGCATCCCTCCTTTCAGGGAAGTGGCCTTGGCTGGGCCCCAGGAGGACTAGGCCATGTGTGATTCGTCCTTTCAAACAGCCAAGCTTCCTGTAGGGCTGAGAGCCAGAGGCTCCACGAGGCAGTGTGGGCCCAGCCACGTGAGGCCCCTTCCCCTCCCCGCTGCCCCAGGCCCCACTGACTCAGAGCCTGGCAGCTGTGGTCACCCCCACCCCTTGGGGGATGCATGCCAGTGCGGGTTGGGTGGGGCTGGGGCCACCCTCCCCATACTCCTTTGCGGCCACACAGACTCCTGTGTGGGGAGGGTGGGGACGCTTCTTACCTTCTGTCCCATATCAACTGTCTTCTTTGAGCACTAGATTGTGAATACTCTCCCGTCACCCAACACTCTGTCCAGGCATGACTGACAGCTGCAAAGCAGCCACTTCTCCATCGTTACTCAATTGTCCTCTCCTGATTAATTCCAGATTCTATGTGCCCATGGAGCTTCCCATCTAAACTTCTTTCTGCATCCCACCAACAGTTTTTTTTTTTTTTAATATTTTATTTGCTTTAGTTGTACACAATTTGTTTTTTTACGTGGTGCTGAGGATTGAACCCAGGCCGCGCACGTGCTAGGCGAGTGCTCTATCACTGAGCCACAACCCCAGCCCCCACCAACAGTTTTATTGCCTGTGGAAAGAAGGATGTCCTTCTGTTCAGTTTCAGGGATCAGGGGTGAAGGCTTTATAGAAATTATGTTTTCTAGATTGTCATGGGCTATTGTCAACAGAGGACTCAAGCCACTTAACACAGAGCTAATTAACTCTAGAGTCACTGATTTTTTTTTCCTTTTTGTTGGAAAAAAGCTTGAAAAAAGATGCTCTACTATTGATCTACATCCCCAGCCCGTTTTGTATTTTATTTAGAGATAGGGTCTCACTAAATTGCTTAGGGTCTTGCTAAATTGCTGAGGCTGGCTTTGAACTTGTGCTCCTCCTACCTCAGCCTCCCAAGCTGCTGGGATTACAGGCATGTGCCACCACACCTGGCTAAGTCACTGATTTGGGGGGTTTTGTTTGTCTTTGCTTTTGTTTTTTGGTACTGGGGATTGAACTCAGGGGCTCACGACCACTGAGCCACATCCCCAGCCCTATTTTGTATTTTATTTAGAGACAGGGTTTCAATGAGTTGCTTAGCGCTTAGCTTTTGCTGAGGCTGGCTTTGAACTTGTGATCCTCCTGCCTCAGCCTCCTGAGCTGCTGGCATTACAGGCATGCACCACCAGGTCCAACTTAAATTACTGATTTTTAAAGAATCTGAATTGACAGGAAAAAAAAATCAAAGCAAGTCATGGGGGCACATGCCTATAATCCCAGTTACTAGGGAGGCTGAGGCAGGAGGATTGCAAATTTGTGTCCAACTTCAGAAACTTAGTGAGACCCAGACTTAAAATTAAAAAATAAAAGAGGGGCTGGGAATGTCACTCAGAGATAGAGCACCTTTGGGTTCCATCCTCAATAACCCCCTTAAAAAAATCAAGACTAAGGCAAATATTGTCTCATCTTTCAATGTAGGAATCAGAAAAAAGACTGGATCTGCATCACTCAAACACCTACTGTGGCTATGTGATGGTATATGCGTTTACCACTGAACAGTTACCAGAGTTCTTTGCTATATACAGAATTCACATTCTCTGTTAAGAGAAATTACAATTTGGGACTGGGGTTGTGGCTCAGCTGTAGAGCGCTCGCCTAGGACGTGCACAGCCCGGGTTCAATCCTCAGCACCACGTAAAAATAAACGCATTGTGTACAACTAAACGCAAATAAATAAATATTTTTTAAAAAGAGAGAAATTACAATTTGCCAATTTTTAAAAATTTTTCCTTTTCCTTTTTTTAATTTTTGGTACCAGGGATTGAAACCACGGGCATTTAACCACCAAGCCACACTCCCAGACCATTTTGTTTTATTTTTATTTATTTATTTATTTATTTTTCTTTTTTGGGTACCAGGGATTGAACTCAGGGGTACTTGACCACTGGGCTACATCCCCAGCCCTTTTTTGTATTTTATTAGAGACAGGGTCTCACTGAGTTGCTAAGTGCCTCGCCATTGCTGAGGCTGGATTTGAACTCGCGATCCTCCTGCCTCAGCCTCCCAAGTGCTGGAATTACAGGCGTGCACCACCGTGCCCGGCTCCCCAGCCCATTTTAATTTTTTATTTTGAGACAGGGTTTTGCTACATTGCTTAGAGCCTTACTAGGTTGCTGAGGCTAGCTTTGAACCTGTGATCCTCCTACCTCAGCCTCCCAAATTGCTGGGATTATAGGCATGTGCCAATGTGCCCAGCTACAATTTGCCAATTTTTTTTTTTTTTTTTTTTTTTTTTTTTTTTTTTTGGTACTGGGGATTGAACTCAGGGGCACTCGACCACTGGGCCACATCCCCAGCCCTTTTTTGTATTTTATTTAGAGACAGGGTCTCACTGAGTTGCTAAGTGCCTCGCCATTGCTGAGGCTGGCTTTGAACTCGCGATCCTCCTGTCTCAGCCTCCCAAAGTGCTGGGATTACAGGCGTGCGCCACCGCGCCCGGCTTACAATTTGCCAATTTTGACAAGAATGTGGAACAAGACTCTCAGACATTGTTGGTAGGAAGGTGAGTTGGTGTAAGGACCTTGGAGAACTGTGTGGAAAGTACTAAAGCTGGGGCTGGGATTGTGGCTCGGCGGTAGAGCACTTGCCTAGCATGTGCGCGGCCCAGGTTCAATCCTCAGCATCATGTATAAATAAATGCATTGTGTACAACTAGAGCAAATAAATAAATATTTTTTTAAAAAAGTACTAAAGCTGAACGCCTTGTACTTCTGGGTGTGTTCCCAGCACAATTTTCAATTTCCAATAGGGTAGGATGAATGTGTTCCATATCTTCCCCCCTCCCCCAGCACTGGGGCATTCTACCACTGAGCTATATCTGCAGTCCTTTTTTTAATTTTGAGACAAGGTGTCACTAAGTTGCCAAGGATCCTTCTGCCTCAGCCTCCCAAATTGCTGGGATTACAGGAGGACCCTACTGTGCTGTATTCCTTATATCTTGATTGTGGTAGTGAATACAGAACTGTATGTACTTGTCAAAACTTACAGAACTAGCTGGGCACAGTGGCACACACCTGTAATCCCTGTGACTCTAGAGATGGAAGCAAGAGGATCCCAAATTTGAGGCCAGCCTCAGCAACTTAGCAAGGCCCTAAGCAATTTAGTAAGACCTTGTTTCAAAATCAAATAAAAAGGACTGCAGATGTAGCTCAGTGGTAAAGCACCTCTGAGTTCAATCCCCACTACCAAACAAAAATATAAAAACAAACCTCATAGAACTATATGCTCAAAAGGGTGAATTTTACTACTTATAAATTACTTTATTTTTTTTCCAGTACATATTGGGAATTGAACCCAGAGGTTCTCTATCTCTGAGCTACATACAGACTCTTTTTATTTTTTTATTTTGAGACAAAGTCTCCCAAGGCTGGCCTCAAACTTCCCATCCTCCTGCCTCAGCCTCCCAAATCACTGTGATCACTGATTACTGGAATGTGCCACTGTGCCCAGCTAATTTTTCTTTTTCTTTTCTTTTCTCTTCTTTTTTTTAAGTTTATTTTGGTTCATGGTTCTGGTCCAAGGTCAAGGGCCACATCTGGTGATAATCTTCTTATTGACAGAGTCCTGAGGCAGTGCAGGGCATCACATGGCAAAAGATAGGGAGTGTGTGTGTGTGTGTGTGTGTGTGTGTGTGTGTTTCCTCCTCCTTCTCTTCCCCATTCCTCTTCCCTGTTTCTCTTTCCCCTCCTCCTCCTCCTCCTCCTCCTCCTCCTCTTCTTCTTCTTTTGTTTGTATTTTGCTTTCTTTGTTTGAGATAGGGTCTGTGTTGCCCAGGCCAGCCTTGAAACACTGGGCTCAAGCAATCCTTCCACCTCAGCCTCCTGAATAGCTGGGACTACAGGTACATGCCACTACATCCAGCTATACTTTAAATTAAAAAAAAAAAAAAAATCAAAACAGAAGAGGGCTTGGGATATAGTTCGGATGGTAGAGCACTTATCCAGCATGTGTGATACCCTGGTTTGGATCCCCAGCCCCCTAAAGAAATAAATACAAAAGGAAAAAGAGTAGAATGAATCCATCCAATTGAAGGATACATACCCATATCCTGAACTACTTACTCAGCAATGAAAAAGAGCTAGATGAGAATTACTAAGCCAAAGGAAAACAATCAGACAGGAGAGTACGAACTCTGTGATTTCATTTAAACAAACTACCATGATTGAAGTCACAATAAGAGATATCTCTGGAGTAGGAGTCATGGGAAGAGACATGAGGGACCTCCTAAAATGCTAGAAATATCCTTACCCCATGTGGTGGTTGGTTCTTCAGGTCTGGAGTCTACACAGATGACGTGTGCTTTTGATCAAATGCTGGACATTCTTCCTTTTAAAAAGAAAGTGTCCTTAAACATTGTCATTGCAAAAAAAAAAACTACCGAGTGTGCAATTCAGACCATGAATCAGATGGAAATTCCCACCCCCGAGACCCCACTGGTGCCTGCTGCCTTGTCCAGGCTAGCACGGGCCAGCTCCCTGTGCTAGTGCCCAACCCCACACAGCTCTTTAACCATGTGAATGGCACAGCACGTGGCTGCTCCTGGACTCCTGGCAGGCTGGAATTCCTGCCCCGCCCTGGCCCCAGCAAAACAACCTTCAAAACTGGCTGGCAGCCCAGGATTTTAAACGGCTTCCCTGCCTGATTTACTTCCCTTTAAGAGCACCCAGGAATAAAGTTAAAGCTTGCCTGCTGGGGGAAGGGCACTCTGCCCCCATGCCCTGAAGTTTCCAAAGGAAGCAGGGTCCTAGCCTGAGTCAGAAGCCAAGAGGCAAACCCATACCACACTTTGCCCAAACCCAGGCCCCTGCCTCCCTCAAGGAGGATGCCAGCACCCACCTTGGCCTTCTCTGGGGGGACTTTTGTTTCCTGACTTGACCAAGTACCCCTCTGTTGTCCACCTCCCACCTCTCTGGCAAAATGAGCTAAATGTCCTTCGGGGAGGTTGAAGAGGCCATATGTCTAAAAGCATTTGCACCATATCAAGAGTCTCATGACTGCAGCTATGACTCTGAGGATGGCTCATGATGGGGACAGATGTGGCACCTGGCACAGTCTTGGGTGCTATAGATATTGGGTCCATGCTCCTTCCTGTTCAGGTGTCCTGATCTGGATAATGCAGGAAGAGGACATTCACAACAGAAGTGACACAGGTCAGCCCTCCAGCCCCATTGGCTGCTGGGACCAAGGTGGGAGGTAAAGGGTGGGAATCGTGGGCAGGATGGAATGCCTGCTCTGCGACCTGCAACCTGGACCTGCTTCCATCTGCCTTCCTGTCAAACCAGGAGGGAGGGTGGGGCAGGCTAGTCTCAGTATGATGCCCAGAGCTCTCAGCTTTTCATTTTGAGACAGGGTCTCACTTAGTTGCCCAGGCTGGCCTTGAATTTGGCAATCCTACCTCCACCTCTGAAGTTGCTGGGATTACAGGTGTATGCTGCTGTACCTGATCCTACTGACAATTTTTTTTTTTTTTTTTTTTTGGCACTGGGAATTGAACCCAGAGGCACTTTACCAGAGCTAGGTCCCCAGTCCTTTTTGAGAAAGGGCCTTACTAAATTGCTGAGGCTGATCTTTTTATTATTATTTTTTGGCACTGGGGATTGAACTCAGGGGCACTCGACCACTGGGCTACATCCCCAGCCCTTTTTTGTATTTTAGAGACAGGGTCTCACTGAGTTGCTAAGTGCCTCGCCATTGCCAAGGCTGGCTTTGAACTCATGATCCTCCTGCCTCAGCCTCCCAAGTGCTGGGATTATAGGCGTGTGCCACCACGCCTGGCTTCACTCATTCTTATCATTTGGTGGAGGGTTTAGGGAGGGTGAGCTCAGAAGTGCTTGAATAACCAGATGAGGGGAAATGGGAAAGTCCTGGCTGGAGTGTCTTGATAAAAGAAATTGAAGACTTCAAGAGAAGAGGGGAAAGAGAACTTGAGATACCTCACCAGGAAGCCTTCCAGCCTCTGCTGGCCTGCTCCCTGGCCCAGTCCACCACTGGGGTCTGCTGTGGTTTTGTCACAGGCCCCAGAGATCACAGTGCTGCTTTCTTGACTTGCTCAGTGCTTTATTGAACCAAGGCCCTAACAGATGTCTCATGGGGCCTTCAAGCACAACCCTTCCCCCACCTTGAGATTCAGAATCCAGAGGTTGCTTAGTCCTTGGTTTAGCTGCTTCCACATTTTTTTCTTGAATATTTCCAAACAAGAAGTGTAAAGACTTTTTGTTCACACATACATTCCCGCCACAGGCTATCATATTCACCAAAATGCTTCCACTCAATTCATATGCACATGTGTGTGCAAGGCACCATGCATCCATGGCCATCCACCCGCCCGCTGTCCATCCACCCATTCACCCATCCATCAGTGACAGGACAGCAGCAAGTTCTGACCAGTCAGGCCCCAGGGTTCACAGCAATGGGGCCTCCAGTAGGCTCCGATGCAGGCCTCAGCCCCTTCCTCAGGGACATCCAAGGATAACAACATCCCTTTCTGGGGCAACAAAAGCCAGGACCAGGGGGTAACTGATGTTTGAATCTCTAACCCCAACTGGACAGGGGGAGACTATACAGCCAGTGATTGTGTCCTGAGACAGGTAATAGTCAGACAAACAAATCAAGCACGCAGGTAATACTGCAACAAGAAAGAGTAAGAGCTTATGTTTACGGTGGAGGTACTTAGACAGAGGGACAGGAAAAAGAAAGGGGCAACTGGCAGACACACCCATGATTCCTGCAGAGGCAGGGGCAGCCTGACCCATCCTCCTCCTCAGGGACATGGCTCTCCCAACAGCCTCGGCGGACACATAAACAAAGGGGCTTTTCTGGACCAGGAAGAGAAAGAGTTGGCCCAAACAGGGAGGAAGAAAAGCAAAAAGATTCCTGAACACAAAATACTTCCTCTGAGCTGGTTTTAACCCACCAGGCTGGGGTCTTCCAGGGGTGGTGTTGGCACCAGGGTATGGAAAATGACTGGATGAGACAAGGGGGATCAGGGGCAGGGGCAGATAGACAGGACACCTATGCTGTCTTTCCCCTGGATAGCACCTGGGGCCTCAAGAGGGCCCATGGTACAATAGCACCAGGGCCTCATGAGGCAAGGATGGTGGCAGGACTGGCACTGGTTCCTCACTGATCTTGCAGCCGGCTACAGAGCTCCCGCCGGCTTCGCTCCCCAGCCCAGCTGCGTGTTTTGAGGCGGAAGGTCCTCAGCTGGTCCTTGAAGGCCTCGTGATTCATGGGCCGGTAGTTCTGGGGTTCACAGAAGTTCTAGGGCAGGATGGAAGGGGTCCGTCAATATAAAGGAAAGGGTAACTTTGTGGGGGAGCCAGCCCTTCCTTCTCTTAGGGCTATGAACTGGCCAAGCCCTTTCCCTGCAGTCTGTCACCCAGAGGCTGTAGCCACCCCCACTCATGGTACCGGGTGCTGTGGGAAGAATTCCTTGTAGCCGCCTTTGAGGATATACATCTCGGGGTAGTACAGGCTGGGGTAGTCATTGGCTGCACGGTCTCGTTCCCTGATGAATCGGCACCTGGAATGTTATGGTGGGGGACGGGGTGGGGGGTTCAGAGCTGGCCATGTGGTGTCTACATAAGGGGACCTGTTCCCTGCACCCATTCCTTTGAAGGCCTTGGGAAAGCCACAGAAGGTTTTTGAGCACAGGAATGTCAGCAACTAGAGGATACGTTTGCTGGTCTTTACTGGACAAAGAGGCTGGGGTGATGGCAGGAGGGAGGTGGTGACCTCTATTTCTAGAAGGCAGTTGCACAATATTCAGTAGAGAAATCTGTGGCCTCGACCAGGAAAGAGGAAGCAGGAGAGGTGATGAGTGGAACAATTCAAGAGACACCTTCAGGGCTCCTGGAGCAGACTAGCTAAGGACCAGAGAGGTAAGGGGCAGATGCTATTCATAGTGAGGGAAGGAGATCAGCAGCTCCAGGCCATCAGATGGGGCAAGAGGCCCAGGCTGAAAGGCTTGGCTCACCCCTCTGGCCATTCCAACAGCTCCAGAACCTACAAGCCTGGGCAGGAAAGGCTAAGGGCAGGCACTAGCAGGCTGGGCAGACAAAGCTGCGACTCACATGCGGGGCCCACGCTCAGATGAGAATTCACAGTGGAAAATGAGGATGATTCTCTTGTCCAGGTTACAGGGCATGATGGGGCGCTGCAGCAGAAAGGTCTCAGCATCCCGTTCCAGAGGCAAGTTCACAGCAGTCTGTCAGAGATGCTGGGGGTGAGGCCACAGCCCTGCGCCTGGGAGGCAGACCCCCCCCCCCACCTTGCTGTTCCCAGATAGGTGACCCCATCTTTCCTGGGAAAGTTCTCTACCATGAGAAGGCACACATGGGCCTTCTACTGGTTGAGCCTTGCAGCAGGGGGCCTGAGCCACAGGGCGTCCTCAGGCCTCTGCCCAGTGCCCCACCTCACCTTGATGTGCCCTCCTTCATATTCGTAGGGGTATCTGCAGTCCACAATCACAAATTTCTCCACAATGTTGCTGAATTTCCCAGTCAACAGTGCTACCATCTGTAGGTGGTGCCGCCAGTAGGTCAGGCTGGAGGCCAGGGGCTGGCCCTCACCCTTTTGTTGGTCCATACATGTAGCCCATCCCCAGGGGAGGTCACAGTCAACAGTCCGGTCCCAAAGTCCCTGGAAAATGACTCAACCCTGCTTACCGTTTCGGGTGAGATGTATTTGAGGTCTTGGTGTTTGCCATCCACAGTCTGTAGCAGGAAGGCCTGAAGGGGCGGGATGAAAGAAAAGAGAAAGTGAAATTGGTAAGAGCAGGAGCCTGAAAAGGAAGGAGTTTTGTTCCCAAGTCCAGAGGTCACACCTGCTTTGGCCTTCAAATTCAGCTCTGGTTCCCATAGCAACCAAAAGGCGCCTCCTGGGGCTGATACCCAGGGAACAACCTTCCAAGGGGAAGTGAAGGAGAGAATAGAAAACATGAACTTTCTGTTTCCTGTCCCCTAGGCTCTGCCATGTCCAGGAGTGAGGCAGGAGGAGGGGCCACATTAGCTATCAATTTGGAAATGTTTTCTAAGGTTGAGGTACAATGGATGCCTGGACAGATCTGGGGTAAGGTCAGGAGATCAAGAAGAGCCAGAGGGAGGAGTCTGCACAGGAACATAGGATGCAAAGATAACCAAGGACAAAGAAAAGGGAGTCCCTGGGGAGAGAGGAGGAACAGAAGTGGTTCCAAGGGCAGGGGTCCCCAGTTAGGTAAGCCTCCAGAGGGCCCCCATGCTGTGCTGGTACCTTGGAGTAATCTCCGATTAGTCCACGGTGGTCACTGTCCAGGATGTTTTCGATCTCATGGCACAGGGACTTTGAGCGGAGGACTCGGGCTTTCTGGGAGGCAAAGCAGGAGGATGCAGGGGTCAGGGGTAAGGCTGTCTGTCCTCTCAGTGCCCTGTCTGGCTACCATGCCCAGAATACCACCTGGACCCGACCCTCTGCCATGAACCAGGCCAAGTGGGTGGAACATCAAGGTGATAGTGACAGCCCAGTCCCAGGAGAAAGGCACTCACAGGTTCCTCAGGCTGCTGCTGCTCCTCCTGGGGGGTCACACTCTTCCTCCGCTTATTTTGGACAGGCATGTCCCTGTCTTGGGGCCGCTCTAGCCTCTTGAGGATGGGTCGGATCACACTACAGGGCATGGACGGAGAGCGGAAGAGCCGCTGGCACTTGCTGAACATGATGAGGTCCTGGCAAGGGTGGTAGGTCAGGGGTCAGATCATTCAATCCCCAACCCCAAATTCTACCTGGAGGGCAGGGCCTCATCCCTTTAAGTTCTGAAGGGGGCCACCCCAGAGGCAAACCTGTTCTTCTTCCTTATCCAAGGTCTTGACCAATGGGGCACTAATGAGGCTCTCCATGCCTGGGGGAACTACATCATCATCCTAAGGTCAAATCAGCAAAGACATGGTCACAACCACAGACACAAGTCAAACCCCACAGGCCTGAATCCTCCAGCACAGCCTTCTCTGCCCCCTCAGCAAACACCAGGCTAGCAGCCCTCCCAGACCCTGCTAAGCTTCTCTACCCAGAGCAGCACCCCCACCCCCAACCTCCAAAGCTGCAGGGACCTACTTGCTGTTGGGGCTTGCACTGAGCTATGCGTGTCCCTTCACCCTGCCCAGCTTCCCCTCCATTGTGGCACCAGTCACTTGCCCTTCTCTGATTGGCTAGACATCAGGCTGTTACTCAGTTACCTCAAATACTTCTTCTGACACTGAAATGAGGTCATGTCTTGCTGCAGGGGCTCAGAGCCCTCCCTCTTTTGGGCCATCCCAGGTAGAGAGGTAGGGACCTGACAGGCCAAGACTGTTTACCTTTAAGTCACTCTCCAGGATGTCCACAAATCCATCATCTTCCTCAGAAGCTGCCTCAGCAGGGGTCAGAGAGAGGCAGGATTGAGCCAAGGGGCTGAGTTCCTCTTCTTCTTCCATCTTATGCTCAGGGGTAAGACACTGCCAGAGTGACAAACAGGCACAGCCTACTCAGCGGTGCGGGGGACCAGAGTCAGTCCTCAACGCCTTCCTTCTGAGCACAAACCCTCAGTCCTGGGGCATCCCACACCACCCTTTTCTCTCCCCAAGCTGCATCCTAAGGGCCGTCCAAAGGGTCAGCTCTCCTTACGTACCATCAGGTCAGGAGCTGAGCTTGGCCTCTGGGCAAAGGCCTCTCTGCGGCTGACCCACTCTGCCAGAGCATGGGCAGGGCTGGAATGTGTGGGCTTCCATGGCATCTTGAAGACAAATCCATTCTGTGGGTGAGATGCAAGAGGAGGGGTGTCACTGGATGCCAGAGAACCACCAGGCATGCCCCCTTCTCTCCCTGGAGTTCTCCCATTCGGGCCTTCCAGAAGCTCACATTTTCTTTGTCCTCCTCAGGACTGCTGGCAGCTCTGTCACCTGCCTCACTCTTCCTCCAGCTGTCCAGTGCTTGGGAGTTGGTGATGTTCCGTAACACAGAGCTGTGGCCCAGCAGCCGCACCTAGGGAGCCAGGAAGGGCATTAGGTACTGAAGGCTGCATTTCTTGGCCACCAGCCTAGGCCCTACTCTCTTCTGCTCCTCCTCCAACTCCTGCTCAGCCACCTGTGTAACCCATGTTCCCCAGCCAACTGGGAGGTAGCCCTGGGATGCCTCTGCCCCTACCCAGTCAGTACCCCTATGTTTTCTGTTGGGTCTCAGAGGACACTTACCGGCAAGGACTGAAAACGCCTGATGGAAAACTGCTCGCTGCAGAAGGAAACAGGGACAAGTCAGGGCTGAAAGTCCCTGGGGACAGGGACTAAAGGCAGGCAAGATATCCCTCCCCTAGATCCCTCAACATCCCTGGGGGCCAGCCTGTCATGGGCAGAGAGGGTCAGGGACACTTACTTTCGAATAACCCGGCTGGATGCCTGGATGGCCTGCTCAAACCTAGAAGATAGAAGATGTGGCCCATCTTACTCTACAGCCCATCACCTACCCCCAGGACCAGGCCCCAAATCATAAGGCCCAAGGACCAGGGCTCAGGCCAGGGCAAAGGGAGGGGGAGGAAGAGGTCCACTGTCAGTGGAGCCCAGGTATTGGGGAGGGGGAGATGAAAGGCAGCCTGGAATTTTAAAGGCTTCCCTGAATGGAAGAGGGCCCAGAGACAAGCAGTGATGGAGACAGCTGGGGCAGGTCGCAGGGTCATTGAGACATCACCAAGGCAACAGTCTCGCCAGCCTGCATGCAAGCCTTCCACCTGTATGCAAATCACCTAAGTGGGGCCATATGGCTGCCAGGGAAGGCATCCATCCAGCCCGTGATGACAGCCATGGGCATCCAGCAATGTGAGTTTATTCAGGGGTGGATGCCAGCGAGGCTGGGCTCTCCTCCCCCTGTGAGGAGATGGTCTGGCTCCTTCCAGGACAGGGGCCTGCTTTAATGGCCCCCTGGACCAGCCCCAGTCTGCCACAGCAGACCCCCTAGTGAAAAATGTGCAGGGTCACATCCTTTCCTCCCTCCTATGGAATTTTCCAGGACCCAGCCTCTGTTCCACCCCCTCCTCCTGCCTTAGAAGAGGCCAGCAGGCAAGGAATTCCAACAGATGTTCCTTTTGAGGCTGAGGCATAAGCTTCTGTATATAGGCCCCGCCCCCTGGCTATGTTACTGGCGACCACCTGCCACGAGGAGCTTTTGTGCATCTGTGCGTGCACACGCTCACACACACACCAGCTTCTTTCTGAGAAACTACAACGGTCAAAGCAGGTGCAGAGGTGGGGGGCCCCCCTCTGGGCCAAAGTGTCAAGGGTTGTTCCTATTTCCCCAAGAGAGGGCTGTACCCAGCCAACTTGGCATCAGGATGACCAATTTAATTGGCTTCATTTCCAATCTGCACCTGGTCCTTGGGGTAAGGCAAGGGCAGCTCTGTGTTGCCACCAAAAAACAACCTGCAGTCCCCCTCCACCCCCACTCAATTCTGTTTCCTGTTTGTGAACAAACCCTGCACCCCGCCCAGTCGGATCAAAAGCTAAGGGAGGAAATAGTCACTGCCCTAAACCCAAAGCCACAGTCCCCCAGCTCAGGCTGGGGATACCCAGCTGCCCCTACTAATGGTTGGCAGCTGCTCCACCTGCCTGGGTCTTAACAGCTGGATGGGAACAGCTGTGCTCTGGAACGCACTACTCATGCCCCCTAACAAAGGGAGAGGTATTTTTCCAGAGCAGAGACCACCAGCTCTCTTGACTTCCTCTAGCAAAGGGCCTGGTCCAGGGGTTGCCAGAGAGTAAAGTGTGTCATGAAACTAGAGATTGCTGATGGGCCAAGGGCCAAATCAGTCTGCAACCAACTGTGTTCTATTTGGCCTAAAGCAAATTAAAGTTTTGAATTAGCAGGACCATACTTTTAGGTTGGTATTTCACACACACACACACACACACACACACACACACACACACATGCATGGGCAAAAAAAAAAAGGGGGGGGGACATATGGGCTTGGACTGAAAAACAAGGCTTCGCTAGTGGGAGCCATCCTCTGATCCCAGGGAACGCTGTCCCTACCACTCCTGAACCCATTCTTATCTGGTTTCCATAAGAGCAGACTCTTCCCTGAAACAGGGAGCAAAGTCTGGGAAGGTCAACTAGCCCCAGACAGATGTTGAGGGATCTGACTGCTTTCCCTGGCCTCTCCACTGAGTTTGGTAGAACGAGGATTCCCAAAGTTAAGTGGTGAGTCCTTGGTAATAGGGATCCCCCTCTTCTCTACTCACATCTGTTCTGCCATCTGGGGGTCCATGGGGCTGGGGGAATCCATGCAGAGACCTAAGGGGACAGAGCACCTTGATCTGAAAATAGCATTTTCTGTATACTTTCCCCAGAGCATCCAAGGAAGAGAAAAAGAAACCTGTTTCTATTTTAAATCTGGACACATTTATTTTAAAAAATGAAACAAAAACCTACCCATGGCTCCTGAGGGTGACACACTGTCCATCAAAAGGCACAGGGCTTCACTCCCTGTTTGCTATGGAAACTCCTCTATGTATATTTTCTAAGATCACAGTGCTTTTACTAAGCATTTTTCTAAAATTGGTTTAAAAAATTTGGAAGACACATTGGCTTTTTAGAAAAACATTCCAGACTATAGGAGAATGCTCTAAAAGACCAACTTTCGGCTGTAAGTGCCTTCCAGGTGGGGCTGTGGTTTAGAGATTTTGGCGCCTGGTTTTAAATAGGTAAGATCTCACCTTCCGCAGAGGGCCCCTCCCTCTCACCCTCTCCACAGACTGGGTTGGGTGTGGTGAGCCCCACCAGAGGTGTGTCTTCCAGCTTTGTGGGCAAGGTTAGGGGAGGCTGCCAGACCCACCAGGTTGTGGGAAGGATGTTAATCTGATGGGCAGGGAGGTCAAGAGGCCCAGGCAGTTCCCCCGCTCTCCTGGCACTCGGGATCTCCCAGGGACCCCAGGTCTCACCTGCATCAGAAAATTCAGACGACTCTGATGACAGGGAAGATTCAGATGCCCGCCTCGACAGGGATAGGCGTGTCAGCCGGCTATGGAAGGGCAGACTCTTTGGGGTCTCGCTGGGAAGGGAGGAGGGGCCCAGGGAAGGAAAAAGGTAAATATGTAGGACTCAAGGGCTGGTTGGCCCCTGTTCCCGCATTCCACCACCTCTGAAGGGCCCATCCAGCCTCCACAGTGTCCCAGGGAGCCCCCTGAGGGAAGAACTTGTGGGAGGTGATTCATCAGGTCAACCCCTTCTCTCAGATCAACAAGGCTCAATCTATTGATTATCTTGTCTGGATTGATTGGTTTAAAAAAGATTCTCCCAGGTGCAGGGAGAGATGAGCCCAGGGACAAAAACAAGGAGGCTGGGCTTGGGACCAGCCTGGGGATCGGAAAGGGGACAGCAAAGTAGCTCTGGAGAACCTTCCCCTGCTCTCAGACCCACACCCATTCATGCACCTTCCTACAGGAAGGGCCAAGACCTGGGTCTCAATAGCTGCTGGCAACCCAGCCTGCACCCTCCTGCTCCCTACAGACTTGCTTAGGGAGCAGGATCCTTCTTTAATCACTAACCCTGGGGGCAGAATGGGGGTGGTCATGCAGGAAGCAGAGGGTCAGACCTGTGAGAACCACAGCTATGCCACCCTCAGGTTCCCCCTCTAGGCTCGGGATTCCCTGCCTGGGGCAAAATGCTGGCTGTTGGGGCAGTGATTAGGGAGACAGCGTGGTAGCGACAAAACGAGGGAGGGGGAGGGGAAAGAGGGTCAATTTTCAGGTCACCTGGAAGGTGTGCCACACAGTCTCTGTCTCAGGGTCCTTGCCCCGGACTCCTGAGGCAGAGGCAAGGGTGCCTCTGCTCTGTCCGGAAGCCTCCCAACTCCACCTTTTGGATTCGGCTCCCGTGCCCAGTGTCCCAGGACCCCTAGTCCCGGCCTCCTAAATTTCCACGCCCGGCTTCCTCAGGGCGCCCTACCTGCCGAGCCCGGCGAGATTGTGCATGGTCTGGGTCAGGGTGGTGACCGGAGAGTTAGAGGCCGCGCGCTCCGGGGACCCCAAGAGGCCATGAGTCCCTAGCCAGAGGCCCGGGAGGTGGCCTGGACGCTGGGCGCTCCCGCGTACTCCGGCAGGATTGAGAGGCGAGCTTGGCGCAGGCTCGGGCTGGGGCACCTCCATCGCGGCGGGGCGGGCAAGGGGCTGGCTGCAGGGCCCGGCGCAAGGCGGCCAACAGAAGCCCAGCACAGCTGGCCGGGGCCAGGGAGGGAGCGGGCCGGGGTGGGAGTAAGGGAGGGAGGGAGGAAGAGCAACGGGACCGGGAGCGAGGGAGCCCAGGGGGAAAGGGATGCGGGGAGGGTGGGGAGGGGTGGAGGGACGCGGGACTCAGGCAGCTGCCGGGGAAGCCTCTAGTTGCAGCTGCCACTTCCACCTCCTTATATATTCGAAAAATAACAGCGGCCGCGCCGCCGGACGCCACCAATGGGGGCGCGGGTTAGAGGAGGGCGGGACCGAGGGCGGGGCCCGGCGGGTGAACATCGCCTAGGCTGGACAAGCCCAGCCCGCCCACTTTCCAGGCTTTGGTCGAGGTACAGGAATTGGGGGTTTATGCCACGCCCACTCATCCTCAACCCCGGGCACCAGGATCCTGATCTCCAGAATTCTACCTCTTGGGACTTGGTTTGGAGCAACACGCCCCAGAGGAAGCAAAGACCTCCTAGGGTGGCATCAGAAGGACCCCCCGCGGTGTAACATTGCGCACGATCACCCGGTAGGGACCTTGAGATGCCCCACCTGGCTCCAGGAAGTTTGCCAAACACAGTTGTGCTGTGCGTCTGCGTTCCCTGTCCTATTTTACCGACAGGGGCGTTGAGACATGGAGAATTCATTAATACTTTCAAGGCCACACGGTTGGGCTGGTGGAGCCAGAAAATGCTCCCTCCCAGGAGCCTCTGACTCCAGTAGCCTACCGGTCCACGGACGCTCAGCGCCAAGCAGCGGCAGAGCATAATTCGCAGGCCCAGCCCCCTTTGCCCCTGAATTCAATTCCTGGTACTCCCACAAATGGTTACATGGCACCACAAATTCGAGCGGAACTGACCCGCGCCTAGGGGAGGCCCCGAGGTTGGATGCGACCCAATTTTTTCCTGACAACTCCAGAGAAAGCTCTTACAGTTGGACTTGGCATGGATTTCTTTCTTTCTTTCTTTCTTTCTTTCTTTCTTTCTTTCTTTCTTCTTTCTTCTTCTTTCCTTTTCCTCTCTTTCTTTCTTTTTCTCTTTAATAGTTTTGATACCGGGGATTTAACCCAGGGGCGCTTAATCATTGAACCACAACCCCAGCCCTTTTTATTTTCTATTTTGAGGCAAGATCTCGCGAAGTTGATGAGGCTGGCTTTGAACTCATGATCCCCCTGCCTCAGCCTCCCCAGTAGTTGGTATTACAGGCATGTGACACCGAGCCGGCTTAGGCCTGGATTTCTGCCTCGGGAATTTGGTGGTGGTGGGGTGTGAGGGACCAAAGAAGTATCTCATTCACATTGATGGCTTGGCTAATTTGGTGTCAATGACACCATATTGTTTAATTGGAGTTTCTTTGATGAGGAGGGAGGCTAAATTTGTCATTAGTTTACAATGATCATCTTCTAATTATCTAATCACCTTCCAGCCAAGCCCATTTCCCTGGAAGGAGCTGGGAAGGCTGCACCCAAAAGCTAGCTTTTGCATCCGATCTCCCCAGGGAAGATGCGGCCCCTGGCTGGGAGGGGCCACAGCTCAGGAAACCAAGAGCTGAGTAGTACAGTTTTAAACACTTTCCCTTGCAATCCCAACTATTTGTCCTAGGGCACTGGATGGAGGTGACAAAGGGGGAGGACCTGGTGAGGGGGCGGTGGGCACCAGGTGGCCAGCAAATGTGAGAAGGACAGAGAAAGGAAGATCTTAGCCTGTGAGAAGAGCAACCAATAATGAGAACGGGAAACTTCTCATTATTTTGCCCAGCTCCTAAGCTGTTCCAGGAGCTATACTGCTGAAGCAGACAAGGATACCTTTTTCCTCATTCATTCTCCCTGGGTCTCAAGCAGAAACCTTCAGCTTCTATCTACATTAATGGCCTTAGTTCCCAGAGCTGGAAGGGAATGTGCCACTCACTTGGAGAGCTCCCACCCCAAAGCCTTGCAATGAAACAGGCCCTGAGGGTTCCAATTAGAGGATCCACACAGCAGGTCTCTAGCTCCTCACCCCCTCCCACACACACATCCCTGCAGGGTATTTGAGGGGGAAACCACCTGCTGTATTGATTCTGAAAATCTCAGGAATCCTTTGATATCCCACAGGTGGGATGTCAGCTCTGTGTGTTCAGCTGAATCTCCTTTTGCCAATTAGATCAGGGAGTGTGTGCTCAATTAAAACAAACAAACAAAAAGTCCATAAAAACAAGTTAAAAGAAATATTTGCAACCAGAATAGTAACAGGACCAAATCTAGCCACATTCTGTTCAGGACATTGTGGGCTAGGAAGGCTCCATCTTCCCATGGAAGCAAACACCCTGGGACTAAGCCCATCAAACTCTAGACTCATTCAAGAGCATCTGATGTGACCCCTGGGGCCTGGGCAGAAGAGCAGGGAACACACTTCTTTTATTGTTGTTGTTTTGATTTATAATGAATACTTTAATGCTACTAAATAAAGCATTTTTAAGCTTGTCAGTTACTTTTGAAAGTGATATGCAACTTTAATAAGATAGAGTATGATACCATTTTAAAATATTTTCCCCTATTTTTTCATTGGTGCATATACTTTTTTTTTTTTTTTTCTTTTGGTACCAGGGATTGAACTCAGGGGCACTTGACCACTGGGCCACATCCCCAGCCCTTTTTTTTATTTTATTAGAGACAGGGTCTCACTGAGTTGCTAAGTGCCTTGCCATTGTTGATGGCTGGCTTTGAATTCGTGATCCTCCTGCCTCAGCCTCCCAAGTGCTGGGATTACAGGCATGCGCCATCTGCTTTCCAGAGCTTTTTATTTATTTAATTTTTTGAGACAGGGTTTCACTAAGTTGCTTAAGGCCTTGCTAAATTACGGAGGCTGGCCTCAAACTTGTGACCCTTCTTCCTCAGCCTCCTGAGTCACTTTTATTTTTAAACAGTCTTGCTAGTCTGGCCTCTCACTTGTGATACTTCTTCCTCAGGTTTCTGAGTTGCTGGGATTACAGGCATGGGCAGCCACACCTAGCTATGTTAAAGGGTTTTCAGTGGAGCAGGCCTACAATCCTAGAGCCTCAGGAGGCTGATTCTGAGTTCAAAGCCAGCCTCAGCAATAGTGAGGCACTAAGCAACTCAGTGAGACCCTGTCTCTAAATAAAATACAAAATAGGGCTGGGGATATGGCTCAGTGGCTGAGTGCTCCTGAGTTCAATCCCAGGTACCCCCATCCCTCCCAAATGTTTACCATGGCACCACAAATTCAGACAAAGTTGAATATTTAAATATTACAAAAAAGCAGTGAAGAGTCAGTCTCCCTGCAACCAATGTTCAGGACCCCTCCCCAGAGGCAGCTAGTATTAAAATGTGTTATGTATTCTCTGGAAGATAGTCTATAGCCAGTAGAAATATAATGGCAGGCATGAATGTGAGCCACATATGGAATTTAAAATTTTCTAGTAGTAACCACGTTACTATGCCCATGCCTGTAATCCCAGCAGCTTGGGAGGCAGAGGTAGGAGGAGGGCAAGTTTGAGGCCAGCCTCAGCAACTTAGGCCCTGTCACAAAATAAAAAATAAAAAGGGCTGGGGATGTAGTTTATCGGTTTACTGCCCTGGGTTCAATCCCTGCTACAAAGCAAAAATAAAACAAAACAAAAACGGAAATAGGAGACTGGGAATATTGCTCAGTGGTAAAGTGCTTACCTAGCATGTACAAGGCCTTGGGTTCAATCCTCAACCCATTTTTTTTTTTTTTTTTTTGTGTGTGTGTGTGTGTATGTGTGTGTGGTACTGGGGATTGAACTCAGGGGCACTCGACCACTGGGCCACAGCCCCAGCCCTTTTTTGTATTTTATTAGAGACAGGGTCTTACTGAGTTGCTAAGTGCCTTGCCATTGCTGAGGCTGGCTTTGAACTCGCAATCCTCCTGCCTCAGCCTCCCAAGTGCTGGGATTACAGGCGTGCGCCACTGTGCCTGGCTAATCTTCAACCTTGCAAAAAAATAAAAGCAAAAGTAAAAAGGAACACAGGAGATTACTTTTAACATGGCAACATGTCAATAAAATTATTAATGAGATATTTTACATACTTTTTTGACAGTTTCAAAATCCAATGGATAGCTTTAAAACCTGCATATCTTCAAAATCCAATGTGCATTTTACACTCACAGCATATCTCAACTTGAACTTGCCACATTTCAAGGGCTCCATAGCCACATGGGGTTACTGAACAATGCAAGAATATACATTTACAAGCATATGTATGCCTATATTTTTAAAACTACAAAAACAATATATGAAACATTGTTTCATACCTTTCTTTCTTCACTTTACTTAGAGATGGATCCATATTAGTACCATATGGTCTATGCTTACTCAAGTTCCTAATACTGAACATTTAGGTTATTGGCTTTGACAATGATTAACAGCAAGTACATCTGTTGGTGCCTGTGTGCTGCCTATCTATAGAATAAATTCCTAAGACAGGGCTACTGGGAGGAATAGCATTATGTATTGAAATCTCCTTTTCCTTTTTCCTGAGTCTTACTTATCTCCTTAAACTGAGTGAACTATTGAAGGACAGGGATCAAGTCATTTACCTATTTAGCCTCCAGGCATCTTGCATAGGTCTGAGACCTAGGTTGGTCTCTGACCTTAATAATCCACTTGTAAGGATTTCACTTCAGCAGAGGATAAAAGTATACACAGAGGTATTTGTATTGAGTCATCGTGTTTCAATACAGAAGGTAGATTCTCTGTATCTGCAATATCTGCAGCCTTTAAAGAGAATGGGAGACTGAGGCAGGAGGATTGAAGTTCAAGGCCAGCCTTGGCAATTTAGCAAGACCCTAAAATAACAACAACTGGGGATGTAGCTCAGTGGTAGAGCACCTCGGGGTTCAATCCTCAGTACTAAAAAAAAAAAAAAAAAAAAAAAAAGGCAATTGAGCAGGGATGCCTGATGCTTGACATCTGATGGGCTCAATAAGCAAAATGTCAATTATTGAATGATTACATATTGGGCTCTTGGAAAATGGCACTTAAAAATATCTTGAGATTTTATTTATTTGGTACTAAGGATTAAACCTAGGGATGATCTACCACTTAACCACATCCCCAGTCCCTTTTATTTTTATTTATTTATTTATTTTGGTACTAGGGATTGAACTCTGGGGCACTTAACCACTGAGTCACATTCTCCAGCCCTATTTTGTATTTAATTTAGAGACAGGGTCTCACTGAGTTCCTTAGCATTTTGTAGTTGCTGAGGCTGGCTTTGAACTTGAGATCCTCCTGCTTCAGCCTCTCCCCAAGCCGCTGGGATTACAGGTGTGGGCCACTGCTCCCAGCTTTATTTTTAATTTTAAGATAAGGTGTCACTAAGTTGCTTAGAGCCTCACTAAATTGCTGAGGCTAGCCTCAAATTTGTGATCCTCCTCCCTCAGCCTTCCGAGTCACTGAGACTACACACATGTGCCACAATGCCTAGTTTGGAAAATAGTATTTTAAACAAAATTTCCTAGGGTAAAAGAAGCATGAAATTTACCTATGTTGATATTTGTTAACATGCAAATATGTTCACAATGTGGGCTACAAAGTATTATGCCAAATGTGTCCCATTAAAAACAATATACAGCCAGACTTGGTGGCGCTTGCCTGTAATCCCAGTGGATCATGAGGCTGAGACAGGAGAATCGGGAGTTCAAAGCTAGCCTCAGCAATGATGAGGTGCTAAGCAACTCAGTGAGACCCTGTCTCTTAAAAAATACAAAATAGGGCTGGGGATGTGGCTCAGTGGCTGAGTGCCCCTGAGTTCAGTCCCTAGTATCCCCCCACCAAAAAAAATAAAATAAAATAAACATGGACCAGGTGTGGTGACATAAACCTGTAATCCCAGCAATTTAAGAGGCAGGAGGATCACAAGTTCCAGACCAGACAGACCCTGTCTCAATCTGAAAAATAAAAAGGGCTATAGATGTAGCCCAGCAATAGAACACTGCTGAATTTAATCACCAGTAGGGGAAAACAACAACAAAAATAAACAGAAAATAACTTATGTCAGAACATATGAAGAGCTCCTAAAAGTAAAGAAAAGATGGGCTGGTAGTGTAGCTCAGTGGTAGAATATGAGCTTAGCAATGCACAAGGCTCTGAGTTTGATTCCTAGCACACACATGTACCCACACATATAAAGGAAGAAGAAAAAGAAAAGAAAGTTGACCATAAGAAATATAGGCAAAGGATAGAATTAGAAAATTCACAACTAGGCACAGTGATGCACACCTATAATCCCAACAATTTGGGAAGCTGAGGCAGGAGGATCATCCAGATTAAGACCAGCCTCAGCAATTTAGCAAGGCTCTCTCAAAAAAAAAGTGTGCTTGCCTCGCATGCACAAGGCCCTGGGTTCAATCCCCAGCACCCAAAAAAGAAAAAAAAAAAAAAAAAAAAAAAAAAAAAGCAGGACTTAAATACCAATGAGTTGTACTTTCTTCATTTGGCTTTTAGACTACACTAGCCTGCTGGGCTGGTTTCTCCCTGTGGCTTCAACTGCTCCTTATGCTTCTGTTGATGGTCCTTTCGTGCACCTTTACCCTTGGAGCACCCAGGGCACTGTCTTTGGTTCTCTTTTCTTCTTGTATACACCCACTCACTGGAACCTTCATCCAGTCCCAAGTTCTTAACCTGTCTCCTTGGGTTGCTGTTCTGCCAGATGTTTTAAAACACTGCAATGAACTTGTTTTAAGGACTCATTATTTTTTATGTATTTGGTGCTGAAAGAGGAGGTTTCATGGATTTATGTATATAAATGCTTATGTATATTCAAGACATTATTTCTGCAGGCGCAAAGATACATTTATGGCTATGTGCGTGGAAAAGCTCAGGCAGCGAAACACTGTTTATCTACAGTGTGGGATTACTAAAACTTTTATATTATCATTAGCATCATCAAATAGATTTAAAACTGTGGTGTTGTCTATACAAATAACCTAAGTGTGTAACAATAAGTTACGTGGGTTAGTGTTCATCCACACTTAGAACTATATTAACCATTAGGCCGGGCGCAGTGGCGCACGCCTGTAATCCCAGCACTTGGGAGGCTGAGGCAGGAGGATTGCGAGTTCAAAGCCAGCCTCAGCAATGGCAAGGCACTTAGCAACTCAGTGAGACCCTGTCTCTAATAAAATACAAAAAGAGCTGGGGATGTGGCCCAGTGGTCGAGTGCCCCTGAGTTCAATCCCCAGTACCACACACACATACACACACACACACACACACACAAAAAAAAAAAAAAAAAAAAAGAAAAGAAAAAAAGAAAGAAAAGAAAAAAAAAAAAAAAAACATTAGAAAAGCATGTTCGCAATGACATTTACCGATATGGTAAAATTGTCATCACTTGATTCTAGATAAAACAGTATGAGATGCCAGATACACGGTCTACATAGCCCGAAGCGTTTTATACAATCCATTTTAAAACCAAAAAACTATGCCTAGAGGAAAGACTGGAAAGAAATGTATCCAACTGTTACCTGCGCATCTTTCCAGGTACTGGTGTGAAAAGTGATTTTTAGCTTCGGGTATTTTTCAGTTTCCGAAAAAAAAAAAAATGAGGGTCATTTTTACCCTAAACCTAAGGCAGGCGGCAGGAGGAGTTATTTTGCTTTTAATGCAGCAAATCGCTTTCCACCCAGAGCAGTGGCGCCGCAGCGCGTCCCCGCCCGTACAGTTACCCGCGGGTCACCCGGAGGCCCGAGCACTGGCCGGTCCCGCAGGCCGCAGCGCCCCCGGTGGCAGGTCCGGGGCGGCGGGAAGGGGGTGGGCACGGAGGACCGGGAGGCGGCGCCGGGCGTCCCCGCGCTTCCCGCGAGATCCCGCTCCGCCTGCTCCGCCCCGATCGCCGCGCTCTCAGATCCCCGCGCCGCGGCACTTCCTGCCTTCCGCGCCCGCGCCTCCCACTCTCACCCGCGCCCGTCGCCTGCCGCCAGCCACCCGGCGCCGCCCCAGGAGGTGCCCCCGGCCCGGCCGGGTCGTCGCCTCGCCCGCCGCCCCGCGAGCCGCTTTGTCTCGGGCGGGGCGCGCGGGAGAGGCCGCCAGGTGCCCCCCGCCGCGGGCCCGGGCCCCCCGCCCCGGGGCGGCGGCGGCGGTGCCGGGCCCCGGGGCGGGGGGCGCGCCGGGATGGGCCCCAAGCGGCGGCAGCTGACGTTCCGGGAGAAGTCGCGGATCATCCAGGAGGTGGAGGAGAACCCGGACCTGCGCAAGGGCGAGATCGCGCGGCGCTTCAACATCCCGCCGTCCACGCTGAGCACCATCCTGAAGAACAAGCGCGCCATCCTGGCGTCGGAGCGCAAGTACGGTGTGGCCTCCACCTGCCGCAAGACCAACAAGCTGTCCCCCTACGACAAGCTGGAGGGGTTGCTCATAGCCTGGTTCCAGCAGATCCGCGCCGCTGGCCTGCCCGTCAAGGGCATCATCCTCAAGGAGAAGGCTCTGCGTATAGCCGAGGAGCTGGGCATGGACGACTTCACCGCCTCCAATGGCTGGCTGGACCGCTTCCGCCGGCGCCATGGTGTGGTGTCCTGCAGCGGCGTGGCCCGTGCCCGGGGACGAAACAGTACTCCCCGGACCCCAGCCGCACCTGCCAGCCCGGCTGCTGTGCCCTCGGAGGGCAGTGGTGGGAGTACGCCTGGCTGGCGCGCCAGGGAGGAGCAACCGCCGTCAGTGGCCGAGGGATACGCCTCCCAGGACGTGTTCAGCGCCACCGAGACCAGTCTTTGGTACGACTTTTTGCCCGACCAGGCGGCGGGGCTGTGCGGAGGCGATGGAAGGGCGCGCCAAGCCACCCAGCGCTTAAGCGTCTTGCTGTGCGCCAACGCCGATGGCAGCGAGAAGCTACCCCCTTTGGTGGCCGGCAAATCAGCTAAGCCTCGTGCGGGACAAGGTGGCCTGCCCTGCGACTACACCGCCAACTCTAAGGGTGGTGTCACCACCCAGGCCCTTGCCAAGTACTTGAAAGCCCTGGACACCCGAATGGCTGCAGAGTCTCGCCGGGTCCTGCTGCTGGCGGGCCGCTTGGCTGCCCAGTCCCTGGACACTTCGGGCCTGCGGCACGTGCAGCTGGCCTTCTTCCCTCCGGGCACTGTGCATCCCTTGGAGCGGGGAGTGGTCCAACAGGTGAAAGGCCACTACCGCCAGGCTATGCTGCTCAAGGCCATGGCTGCCCTAGAGGGCCAGGATCGCTCAGGCCTGCAGCTGGGCCTCATGGAGGCCCTGCACTTCGTGGCTGCAGCATGGCAGGCAGTGGAGCCTTCGGACATAGCCACCTGCTTTCGGGAGGCTGGCTTTGGAGGTGGTCCTAATGCCACCATCACCACTTCCCTTAAGAGTGAGGGAGAAGAAGAGGAAGAGGAGGAGGAAGAAGAGGAAGAGGAGGAGGAAGAAGAAGAGGAAGAGGGTGAAGGGGAAGAGGAGGAGGAGGAGGAAGAAGAAGAAGGGGAGGAGGAGGAGGAAGGAGGGGAAGGAGAGGAGCTGGGGGAGGAAGAGGAGGTGGAGGAGGAGGGTGATGTTGATGACAGTGATGAAGAAGAGGAGGAAGAGGAGGAAAGCTCTTCCGAGGGGTTGGAGGCTGAGGACTGGGCCCAGGGAGTAGTGGAGGCTGGAGGCAGCTTCGGGGGTTACAGTGCCCAGGAGGAGGCCCAGTGCCCTACCCTCCATTTCCTGGAAGGTGGGGAGGACTCTGAGTCAGACAGTGAGGAAGAGGAGGACGATGAGGATGAGGATGAGGAGGATGAAGACGATGAAGATGATGATGAGGATAGCGATGAGGTGCCTGTACCCAGCTTTGGGGAGGCCATGGCTTACTTTGCCATGGTCAAGAGGTACCTGACATCTTTCCCCATAGATGACCGCGTGCAGAGCCACATCCTCCACTTGGAACATGATCTAGTCCACGTGACTAGGAAGAACCACGCCAGGCAGGCGGGAGTTCGGGGTCTTGGACATCAAAGCTGAGCCCCTGGGCATAGCCATGCGCCTGACCCAGAAGGGCAACAACAGCCCTAGGGCAGAGAACTCTGTGCAACCACTGTGGATGGAGCCAGAGGGGGGGAGCCCCAGGGCCTTCAGTAATGTTTCCCTGGCCCTCAGATAGGCCCAGGGGCTGAGGTCTGCCTCACTGCCTGCTTATTGCCTCTTTCTCAGAATCCTTTCCTCCCCATTTGCCCCTGGGCTAGGGGACCAGGTGGGGTGAGTGGGGAGCTGTCCGGTGCTACCACACCGTGCCATCAGTGGACTAGACCATAGTGGCAGCCAGGGATGGGCCCTGGAAGCTCCCGGCCGGAGAGTGCCTCTCCCCCTGCCGTCCATACCAGGTTTTCGGTGGGGGGGACCTCAAAGCCATTCTGGGAAGGGCTCCAGAGGAAGGTCCAGCCTGGGTCCCCACAAGGCTGGCAGCCCCACCCCCACCCCTGGGCCGCCTCAAGAAGCACAGTCTAACTCATGGTAGGCTCCTGAGCCTGCCTCTGCCTGCTTTCCACCTCCCTAATCCCTTACTTTGGCCCAGTCCTTGTGACTTTGGCCCTTGGTTTTCTTTTCAGATTGGAGGTTTCCAAGAAGCCCTTCAGGGGAGTGACACTGGGTACCTCCCTTGTGGGCAGCTGCAGGCCCTGTGCCTCTCATCCCTCTCTGGCAGGGCCCCATCCTGGGCAGAGGGGCCTGGGGCTGGGCCCAGAGTCCAGCCATCCAGCTGCTCCTTTCCCAGTTTGAATTCAATAAATCTGTCCACTCCCCTTTTGTGGGGGTGAACGTTTTAACAGCCAAGGGTGCATCCTTCATGGTCTGGGCTTGCGTCTGTCTTGGGGGACACATGCTTTCCCTGTTCCCTTTGGTCCTTGCTCTGGTGGGACATAGAAGCAAGGGTTGAGAGGGTGGGTGGCCCTGATTGGGGTGAGGGGCAGCAGGAGCTGTCAACATCCATGTCTAAGAGTTACAGAGACTTGGAGAAGAAGGGGTCTTCAGTGTACCCATCTAGGGGTAGATTTGAGGAAGTCTAACCCTGCACTGCTTTGGGGTTAAAGAGAGAATCTCTTGGTCACTTACCTGGAGGAAGGAGGGAGCCAATAATCTGTTGGGACAAATCAGATAATATGCACCTGAGGACTAGGCCCACCAAGGCTGGTTAAAGAAGATCCTTGCAAGAGTTGGGCCAGGACAGAAAGTTTGTTGGGACAGCTCTTGTGGGTCAAGTTGGAGTTTGAGGGGCATATGGGAACCCTTCGATTTGCCTTTGGTGCCTTAAAAGAGATTTTTTTTGTTTTTTTGTTTTGTTTTTTGTTTTTGAAGTCTTGCTGTGTTTCCCAGGCTGCTCTCAAACTCTTGGTTCAAATGATCCTCCTGCCACGCTCTCCTGAGTAGTTGGGACTATAGGCATGCTGGTGGCACCTGTTAAGGCCTTTCATTGATGGCCTTCTGCACACCTGGTGGCCACCCTTGCAGACAGTGGCAGGAGGAAGGTGAAATATCTAGAAACAGATTGTACTACCAAGAAGCTGATGCACTGCCCTCTAGGGGCTCCCCTGTCCAAAGGTGAGGACAGGCCCTTTGCTGTCGTACACCTTCTGCTTTCAGGGCCCAGCACTTTTCTCCATAACCCTTCCCCATTGAGGCCCTCAGGCCCCAGAGGTTCCAGCCAGGGGAGGGCCTGAGACTGAGTAGGGCAGGCAGCTCTGGGGCTCAAACCGGTTTTCCAACCCTGCCTAAGACTGGCACATCACCTCTGTGGTTCCCTCCCAACCCCTCACCACCCCTTTGCTACCAAGTTCCTCTTCTCCCCACCCTGGAATGTTGGGTGGGGAATATCCAGGTTGTCTTTTGTCCTTTGCCTGCACTGGGTGTGGTTCCTCCCAGAAAGGCATGGCCACTTTGCATTACTTTAAAACAAGAAGGTGGAGTGACTTCCACTTTTGGCCTTCTGCACTTTTGGCACTCCCCTCCAGGCCGTGAAGGCTTTGAAACAAAGTGACAACAAAAAGAACTTGAGATTTTCCCTTGGCATCACCCCCATTCCTCTGTCTGAGCTCTGGAAGAGGAGACCAGGGAGCCAAAATCAAGTCCAACCTACACCATCCGCCCCTCGTGTGCTCTGGAGTGAGTAGGAGGGAGCAGTGTTCTCCCCAAGTGCCCCTGGCCAACTTGGGTCCCTCACCTCAAATACTAACAAGGCAAATCACTTCCAGCTGTTTTCTGCCAACAAGAGCACCTCTTGCTGGAACTGAGATGATCTCATTAATGATCACATTGCTGATGCTAATAGGGCCCTACAGCGTATGAGGCTCTAAACACTTTGCAAAACACCTAGAAGATAGAGAAAAAAAAAAAAAAAAAAAACATGACAAATAGGCAAAGAGAGTTTGGCGATGTACCCAAAGCCACACTTGTGTTAGAAGGAAGCTTCCTCCCCATGCTGACCCTAGAAGTACCCCTTTACTGCCATTCTGTACCCATTCATTAATGAGGGATCCATCTTCCTAACTCTGTAGGGTTGTGCTGTTCTAAGAGGAGCTGTTTACTAAAATCAATTGCTAATCTGTGGTTGAATAGCTCTTTGGAGAGATGCGGAATGCAGAAGCTCTTGCTTCTGTACCTATAACCAACTCCCATTACCCCCAATTACCCCCAATTACAAATACAGGTCTTTTGCAAATATTAACATATTTCCATTTTAAGTTCTTTCCTATTTATTACCCCATTGGGACAAGTAGGTGAGAACTGTCCCCACTTCACAAAGGAGAAAATAGGGTGATGGAGTTGAATGACATGCTCAAGGTACTAACCTTGAACTCTGGTGCTTTCCCTGGGAGTTTTGTTTACATATTAAATGTCCCACCAGGACACTGGTGGGATGAGGAAGTGGCGATGGCCCTCTGAGTACAGAACTTTGGGAGGGAGCCAGCAAGGAAGCACTGTCACACAGAAGCCAATCGCACAGCTCAGATGGGTAGCAGATTATTAACGAGGTACTCCCAAATGGAGCTGATTATTATTATGGCGATGCTTTCTTTCATTTAGGACTGACAGCTCAAGGGCACAGGAGGAGGATCCCAGCCCTGGGGATATTGGTGCAAGGGTTCTGGGGGCCTACTCGGCTTTGACAAGTCTCAGAGTGGGTCAGCAGGTGGCATGGGTGTAGAGGTGATGCTTTTTTGTTTCGAGAAAATGGGAAGATAAGGCACCTAACTCTTCAATTCTGAAGCCCAGGAAAGGGTTGGGGGGGGGGACTACAACTCCCATAAGCCCTTGCTCCAAGGCCATTCGGCAATGGTTGCCATGGTTTCAGAAAACAATATGGCTGCTCCCAGATGGGACGTGAGTCTTTGGGTTAGGGAGACAGAGGCAGGTCTGGACGCCCGCAGTGGCGAGAGAGGAGGCGTTTGAGGGGTCGTGAGGCTGGGTCTGGACTCTGCACTATTGGAACGGCTTGACTTTGCCGAGGGCCCCAATGGCGAGCAGTGTGGATGAAGAAGCGCTGCACCAGCTGTACCTATGGGTAGACAACATCCCCCTATCCAGGCCCAAGAGAAACCTCTCCCGGGACTTCAGTGATGGAGGTGTGAACTCCTGTGTGTTTCTACATATTCTGACCTGTATGGACGTGTGTAAGGGGTCTGTGTGCATACTATATTTTTGGTATTTGGGTGTGTGTGGTGTGTGTGTATATGGGTGAGATCTACTTCCTGGGACTTCAATTGTGGAAGGGTGGGCTTGTGTGTGTTTTTTTTATTTGTATCTGTGTGTGAACAATGTGTGTCTTTGTGTATGTTTACCTGTTCTATCTGGTGTGCATGTAGGTGTGTGTGTCCCTCCAGGGACTTTGATGACTAAGATATGTATCTATGTATGTATTTGTGCAGTGTCTGTTTTTCCATGTGACTATGTAGTAATAGTCACAGACATTATTAATCCCAGTAATGTCTTCTGGGATTTCAGTGATGGAATATGCATTTTTATACGTGCATATTTGAGGAGACCAGGAACCTATGTGACTCTGTAATTATGTGTGTGTTCTACATGTGCACCTGGTGTCTGGTTTGTGTTTTTTTTTTTTTTTTTTTTTTTTTTCTTGTTTTTGGTTTTGTTTTGTACTGGGGGTTGAACCCAGAGGCACTTAACCAACTGAGCCACATCCCCAGCCCCTTTTAATATTTTATTTAGAGACAGGGTCTTGCTGAGTTGCTGAGGCTGACTTTGAACTCACGATCCTCCTGCCTCGGCCCCCCAAGCCACTGGAATTACAGGCGTGTGCCACTGCAATGGGCTGGCTTGTGTTTTTGTCTTGCATGTCTATACCTTCTGCCCTACATGTATATCTGTAGTGGGATCTTATCACATGTTTCTGTTTGTGTGAGTCTGTGATTCTCTCTGGAACTTTGGTGTTAGAGTATGTGTGTCCATGTGAATTCCTAGGGTAAGGCCCCATTCTCCTGAAGAGCTCTCTTAAGAGACTTATTCTGAGTTTTCTTATGCCCTGAATTAATGGAGAAGGAATGCAGCTGAATCTTAAGTCTGACTGCTGATCTTTGTCTCTTCTTTGTTTTCCTCCCTATCATCCTTCCCCTCTCTGCATCTTCCTCCTGACTGAGTTCCATCACTCTGATGCTTTTCCTATCCAATCCTTCTCTTTTCCTATCCTCTTCTCCCTTATTCATCCCCCATCTTCCATGTCTGCTTTCACGGTTACTTCCACAGTCCTGGTGGCAGAGGTCATCAAATTTTATTTCCCAAAGATGGTGGAGATGCACAATTATGTCCCTGCCAACTCTCTCCAGCAGAAGCTCAGCAACTGGGGTCACCTGAACAGGTAATAGAATATTTGGATGCAGGAGTGGAGCTCTTCAGCCCCCAACCTGCCTGAGTTCCCAGGAAAGCTGCCCCAGCCTCTTCATCTGCTATGGGGTTTGTTGTTATTGTTTATGATCTCTGCACTTTTAATTTCTTTTCTTTAAATATATTTTTAGTTGTTGATGGACCTTTAGTTTATTTATTTATTTATATGTGGTGCTGAGAATTGAACCCAGTGACTCACACATGCTAGCCAAGTGCTCTACCACTGAGCCACAACCCCAACCCCTGCTTTTAATTTCTTAAGAGGCATATTCACTTCCTGCGGTCTTAACTGTCCAGGCTGGGACTGTTTTGATGGTAGGGTGGTGAGGGCCAACACGACAGAATCCATCTGGTAATAAAATTAAGGAAGTTTTCTATTGGGAAGGGAGAGAAAGAACCTCGGGACACCCAATCGGGGGCAAGGGGGGGGGGAGGCTCAGATGGCAAGCCCTTCTATTCCCCGTGAGCGGCACACTCAGGACTAAGACAACTGTGCCCCCTCCCTTCTTCCCCACTACTTTCATTTAATTCCCCGCAGGACCCAGGCCACCATCCCTATGTCTATTCTGTAGGAAGGTGCTAAACAAACTGAACTTTTCGGTACCAGACGACGTAATGCGCAAGATTGCACAGTGTGCCCCGGGTGTGGTGGAGTTGGTCCTCATCCCGCTGAAGCAGCGCCTGGAGGAGCGGCAGAGGCGCAGGAAGCAGGGCACCGGTTCCTTACAGGTGGCACCCAGCCCTAACCTCTTCAGATGCTTTGGGGCGGGGAGGTTCCCAGGCAGGGAAAAGCATTGCCTTTGCCATGAGCGTGGGGGAGGGGTGCCTGGCTAAAAGAACCTGACCTGGGGGACTGCGGAAGGAACTAGGGGACCTATTGGGGGGATGGGTGAGCCGAGACTTACAGTGGACTACCGGGATTCTTTCAGGAGCTGCCTCCCGCTGATGGCAGTGTCTACTTGGATGTGGGTAAGGTGATCTTTCCTCTTTTCCTCTCGGGAGGGCTTTTTTCCTGTCCTTCCTACGGCTTGCAGAGTTGGAGGGGAAACAGCAATGTCACTTCTCCATTTGCCTTGTCTCAGATTTGTCCCAGAAGTCACGAGGGGAAGGTGCACCAGAACCCCAAGGAGGAGAGAAGCTCAGGTAAAGAAGCTGGAAGCAGCGTGATCTCAACAGGCTGGGTAATCTCCCCATATGTTCTGGGGGGGCAGTGATTTGGTGTGGAAAGGTGGGGAGGCGAAGCGGGGAGAAGGGGAATAGTGAAGGCCTGGTCCAGTACACTGGCGGGGGGGGGGGGGGGGGGAGGGTGGAGCCCGAGGCCCAGGCCTCCGCTAAGATGCTTCCTACCTCAGGGCGGGGCGGCTGCCGGCACCCCGGCCTCCTGCGTATAGCCAGGCTCTGCAGGGCGACCCAAACTTCGTCCTCCAGATCGCGGAAAAGGAGCAGGAGCTGTTGGCCTCTCAAGAGACCGTGCAGGTGAGGGCGCACTGGGAAGGCTTGGGGGCTTGGGGCCTGCAGAGTCAGAGGCAGCACAGCCGGCGGCCAGGTTTGACTTCTGCGTGGCGCCGCCCAGGTCCTGCAGATGAAGGTGAGGCGCCTGGAGCACCTGCTTCAGCTCAAGAACGTGCGCATCGAGGACCT
Source organism: Tamias sibiricus (assembly GCA_025594165.1). Lineage (NCBI taxonomy): Eukaryota > Metazoa > Chordata > Mammalia > Rodentia > Sciuridae > Tamias > Tamias sibiricus. Next base: position 181,303,294 of record CM046659.1, on the reverse strand, counting down.
CTCCCGGAGGCTCCAGCAGGCGGAGCGCAAGCAGCGGTGAGCGGCGCCGGGAGCCTGGACGTCCCAGTACTAGTCAGAGCCCAGATGTCGTGACCCACCCACCCAACAGCAGATGCGAGATTAGGAGGGCGGAGCCAGCTGCTCGGCCCTTGTGCCTCTCTCCTTGGGGATGGGAGTGAGCATAGGGGCGTTAGGACTGGAGTCCTCGGAAACGAAGTCCTCGACTGAGCCACCTCCTTACACTCCACCCGGGCCAGGAGAATGGACCGCTTTCCAGAGCCCAGAAGTCATGTGCAGAAACCCAGCGTGCCTACCAAAGCAGTGCCAGTCACCTGGGGTCCCGCCTTGGAGCTCTCGGGGCTGGGCCCTAGGAGGCGGTCCCTTGGCTCCGTCCACACCCCCAGACCCAGGTCACCGCCCAGCTCTGAGGACAGGAAGGTCTTTATCCAGACTAATTCTCCATGCCCTGAGACACACAGGAAGTTGCCCCCGGAAACCGAGTGGCTCCCATGTCCTTCCTGGGTGCTCACCTGGGACCCATCTCGAGGCTGGCGACCGAAGCAGCTGGAGAGGAAGGCGTGAGGAGTGGGAATAGCCAGGAATAGGGGACACATCCGTGGGTGCTTATAACAGTCTCCCTCCCAGCCCACTGGGTTCTGTGGGTGTGCCTGGGTTGGGTCTGTGACAGGGCTGCCCTCATTAAAGGTGGTGTTGTGCTGTCTTTCCTGTGCCTACTTTCTCTTTCTGCCTGGATCCCTGAAGACAGCAAATCTTACCCCCTTGTTCTCCACTCTGCCACTCTCTATCCCCCTTCAGTGAAAGAGCGTCATGAGCCCAGAATGGGTCTCATCTTGTGGGTGGTGGGCCCTGTGTACTCACTGCTTGATATATTGAAGATTTCACCAACGGTCAGGTTTTGTGAACTATGAAAGCCTGACTTCTAATCCTGGCTTAGATGGACCCCAAATGTACCTTCACAGTGTCCTGCAATGTTGTCCAAACCCAACCCTAAACCCAGGCCTCAGATTCTCTCCAACTGTGGCCACATCCTTGTCCTCAATTCTGCCCATGGACTGACCCTTAACTTGGCTTTCTATATGATTTCTGACTGTGCCCACACACTGCTCAAGTTCTATGGACTGAGGCCAACTTTACTCCCAACACTAACCAAAACACCAGGGCCTTGGTTCGACCTTAACTCTGATGATTTGCTAACTACCAGTAATGTGGAACATTTGTAAATCCTGAGATACAGCAATTCCCTTCCTAGGTGCATAGCCAGGGGAAACTTAAACTCTTGTGTTCCGTGTTCTGAGAGACAAGTCACAGTAATGTTCATAGCAATACTCCAACGGCAACAACAAAAATAACCTGTATTATTTATCACCATGTAACCAATTGCCACCAAATTAGAGATTTAAAACAACACATTTATTATCTCACATTTTTCTGTGGGTTAAGAGTCTAGGTACACCTTAGCTGGGTCCTCTGCTTCAGAGTTTCTTACAAGACTGTATTCCAGGTGTCAGCCAGAAGGGTCAACTAGGGAAGGAGCCATGCTCTCTTGATTGTGGACAGAATCCAGTTCCTTGTGGGCTATAGGACTGAGCTTTTCAGTGTTTCACTGGTTGCTGGTGGGTGGCTGCCCCCGTTTCTTTGCCATGTGGCCATCTCTGGCGAACTAGCTTACTTCATCAAAGCCAATAAGGGAGAGAGTAAAGAGTGAGCTAGCAGGATGGAAGTTACAATGTTATCTAATGTAACCAAGGGAGTGACATCTCATCATATTTGCCCCACATCTGTTTATTAGAAGCAAGACACTGGGTCCAGCTCCCATTCAAGGGGAGGGGTACACATATGGGTATGAGCACCAGGCAGGGATCATTGGGAGCCAGGTTTCCTCCTTGTGGTGATGAAGGGACAAAAATCAAGGATAGTGGTTCCCTCTAAGAGGAAGCAGAAGGAAGACATGAAGAAACAGGCATTGGTATAACTAATAATAGTTTAATTCTTAGAGCAGATCGATAGGTATTCACATTTTATGGATAAACAGGAAGAGTTTCATGAATCAGGATTATATTTAGCCAAATTCAGTAATATTAAAAATATTCAGGGTTGGAGTATAACTCAGTGGTAAAGCGCTATGTGCCCCCCCAGCACTGAAAAAAATGATAAATGAAAATCAAAATTGGTGACTACTCCTGACTTTGGTCTGAGCCCCATCCCTATGCTCAGCCTGGTCTTGGGTTCCAACAGATTTTCTACCTAATCAAACCACTAGCTCCTCCCACACACTGACCACAGCTCTAACACTCTTTGTAGTCCACATTAGATATCCAGAGTTCTATTCTTTAAAACTTTCATTCATGTAACCATATGTATAGGCTCCTGTATGTGGTAGTAATGGCTCATATGAAGAAGTCCGAGGAAACATCAGTTGGGGCAGATTATGGTTCTGCCTAGCAGGAGCACAGTGGCCCCAGAATACAAGTTTGGTGACTCTGTTGTGCCCTCAAGAACCTGTTGGGGGCTGGGGTTGTGGCTCAGCGGCAGAGCGCTCGCCTCGCACGTGTGCGGCCCGGGTTCGATCCTCAGCACCACGTAAACATAAATGCATTGCATTGTGTACAACTAAAGCAAATAAATAAAATAAAAAAAAAAAAAAAAAAAGAACCTGTTGGCCTCTCCATGACAGAGGTTGGGCTGGGTCCAGGAGAGTCTTCCTTGAGACCCCTCAACCCCTGTTATCAGATATACCTGAGACTGTACCAACCCACAGTCATATCTCCATGACCCACAAATCAAATCCCAGAAGCAGTTGGAGGATTTTACTGAATGTCTCTTGGGGATATTAAGGTAGATTACATCTTACATTATGGCTCTATAACTCTTCTTTAAGTATATCTCTCATTCCCAAAATTCCCCTTGGACAGCCAATGCAATATTTCTATATGCTCCTCACTCTTCTCTCTCCTTTCTGATCCCCACTAATTCTAATTTCTTCTGGTTAATTCATTAATTAATTCCCCAAATGTTTATTGAGTGCATTTCATGTGTCAAATGCCAGGAACACAAAAGTATAAAATAGTATTCACAATTCTGCGGGAGAGAAAGGCATGTAAAGGGTATCCAGAATTTGTTATTTAAGCTGGGTACAGTGGCACACACCTGTAACCCCAATGACTCAGGACGCTGAGACAGGAGAATTGCAAGTTTGAGGCCAGCATGGGCAACTTAGCAAGACCCTATTTCATGTGTCAAAATGCATTCTACTGTCATGTATAACCAGTTGGAACAAATTAAAAAAATAAAAAGACTATCTCAAAATAAAAATAAATAAATAAAAATGGCTGTGGATGTAGGTCAGTGGTAGAGCACCCCCTGAGTTCGATCCTTAGTACCAAAAAAAAAAAAGTTCTATTGTCTATACCAAATTTACTTCATCAGTCCTCTACTTCAGAAGGCATTTGAGTTATTTCCAGTCTTTTGTTATTAATAATAATGCAACAATGAATAATCTTTTATGTTAATAATTTAATATTGTGTATATGTGTATGATAAATTCTAGAAACAGGATTGGTAGGTTAAAAATATATGCATTTGTAATCTTGATACCATGAAATTGTCCTGCATAAGGACATGACTCATTTTAGAGGCTGACGACTGGTGGCCTGTTGCCTTGCTTTGGCGTGCATGGCATGTTTTTACAAAATTAATTGCTAATTTTGATGTTGATGAGAATGTGAAGCAACTAGAACTCTCATACTCTGCTAATGGGAGTATCAATAATTACATTTCAAACTAGGTTTGGCAGTTTCTAATAAAATTATACAGATGCCTATGCTATCATGTATGGTTTAATCAGAGTAGTAGAAGGGATTTCTTATAGGGATGTGACTTGGTAATTGTGGAAGTTGGTTAAAGAGTCTTCAATCTCTGTAACACTTTGTTTTTGCATCTAATGCTGGAGTTTATTTTATTTTATTTTATTTTATTTTTTTTGTGGTACTGGGGATTGAACTCAGGAGCACTCGACCACTGGATCACATCCCCAGCCCTTTTTTGTATTTTATTTAGAGACAGGGTCTCACTGAGTTGCTAAGTGCCTCGCCATTGCTGAGGCTGGCTTTGAACTCGCGATCCTCCTGCCTCAGCCTCCCAAAGTGCTGGGATTACAGGTGTGCGCCACCGCGCCCGGCTTAACGCTGGAGTTTAAAGTCTACAATCAGGCTGATGGGAAGATGAATATAAGAAGGGGACAGAAAGAACACACTAGAATCCATGAGCATAAGCTGGAAGACTTGAGGACAAACTGGAACTCATGTCAGTTCTCACTGCCTCTAATCTGGATGATGTGAGTGAACTGCAGAAGCAGCTGACCCTCTTATCATCTGGTCCAGGAGTCAGATAAGTGAAAGAGGATCCAGGGAAGGAGTAAGTTGCAGGCTTAGGCCCCATGTCAATGAGGTAAGCTGCAGATCAGCAACAATGTGTGTGGGCTACAAAGCTGCAGCCTGGAGCTTGCAAATGTCAAATCCGGTATGTTGCTGCTTTCATTTCATTCTTCAAATATCATCAAAAATGTCTGTCATGGCCCACCCTAATTGGAAACATACATTAAAGAGAACTTGGGAAACAGTTTACTCTAGCTAAATTGACATATTATAAAATCACCACAGTTATGTCCCAACAATTCCATTTCTAGATAAATACTCAAGAGAAATGCACATACATTCACTAAAAGGCATGTACTAGGCTCTACAATATATATTATTTTTTGTTTAATATTGTGAGAATCATCCATGTTGTTGCATGTATTCAGTATGATGTTGTCACTGATGGATAACATACCATTGTACAAACATAGTGCAATTTATTTATTCATTTTATTATTGATATACATTTGGTTATTTCCAGTCTGGGGCTATTATAAATGCAACTATGAATATGTGTATACATGTCTTCTGGTATATAATTAAGAGAGAAATTACTGCATAAAAGTGGGCATAGGGCTGGGATTGTGGCTCAGCGGTAGAGCGCTCGCCTAGCACGTGCACGACCCGGGTTCGATCCTCAGCACCACGTACAAATAAACGCATTGTGTACAACTAAAAGCAAATAAATAAATATTTTTTTAAAAAGTGGGCATATATCAATTTCATTAGAGTCTGCCAAGTAGCTTTCAAAGGAGGACACAGTTTAATTATTTATTAAAAATAATAAAGGCACTTAGCAACTCAGTGAGACCATGTCTCTAAATAAAATACAAAAAAGGGCTGGGGATGTGGCCCTAGTGGTTGAGTGCCCCTGAGTTCAATCCCTGGTACCACAAAAAAAAAAAAAAATATATATATATATATATATATATAGAGAGAGAGAGAGAGAGAGAGTCAGGCTGGGTATTAGTGATTGTTTTAGTCAGCTTTTTTGTTCTGTGATGAAATGACCTGAAAAGAACAATTTTAGAGGAGGAAAATTTATTTGGTGTTCACAGTGTCAGAGGTCTCAGTCCATAGATGGTTGATTCAATTCCTCAGAGCTTAGGATGAGGCAGAGCATCATGGTAGAAGTGTGTGGCAAAGGAAAGCAGCTGGGAACATGGCACCAGGAAGCAGAGAGAGTGTGCTTACCAAGGATAAAATACATATCACAAAGGCACATCCCCAGGGGCCCACCTCCTCCAGTTATACCCTATCTGCCTACAGTCATCAGACCCAAATTAATCCTATCAGGGATCAAATGAACTGATTAGATTAAACCTAACATGATCCAATCATTTCATCTCTAAATTTTCTTGCATTGTCTTACACACGAGCTTTGGGGGGATACCTAATATCTAACCATAACAGTGAACAGTGATAGAGTACTTGTCTAGCACCTGTGAGGCCCTGGGTTCGATTCCCCCACCCCATCATCCAGAATTACTATGTGCTTGGAGTTGGAGTGGGTGTCTTCCATGTTCTTCATCTGTTCTCCTAACCTGGAGTTGCTCCTAATTCCTTCCCATACTGCCCTCATCTCCAGGGAGCCTGGCAGGGGCCTGTGGCTTTCCTTTTCAGAGTCATTTAGCTCTGGTAACACTCAATGCACAAGAAACCCTCAGACCTGGATACCACTCTGATGTTTGCAGAGCCTCTTCTTGGTACATGGGCCCACTGGGCAGAGATGGTGCAGCCATGTAACTTCTACCATGACTTCCTTCCGGCACCAAAAGTTTTGCTTTCTTCTGAAGACTTCTGGAACTGTGTGGCCTTCCCCAGGAGCATGTAGTACCTCCCAGCATGGGCGGGTCTGTATTGTAGATCCTCCCAGTTAGCCAGACAGCCCAGGGTCTGGAAGTGTGAGGAGTGTTTGGCAGGAAAAGAAGACCACAGTTCTTTTTATGTGGTGTATCTCCCACACTAAGCTGGGGGTGCCTTCCATTTCACAGAACCTGGCACAGTAACTTCCCTATCATACATTCAGTAAATATTTGTTGAAAGGAGTTGACAATTAGGAAATGGCTCCAGGCAGTAGTCAACAGCTAGTCTGTGTTTGGGAGAGTCTACACCAGAGATGACTTTTCAGGTGGGAGGGTACCATAGGAGAGGAAGGATTCATGAAATCAAATGTCTGTCTGCCTGCACAGACCCAGGAGTTAAAATAAACATGAGAAATAGGGATTGATAGGGTTGGTAAATTGATGTGCTCCTAAAGTGGTAGATACCACTCAGCATCAGAATTTGGTGCTAGGCTGTAATGACTCCATGTTATTTCAAAAGAAGCCTGGAAATCAGATTCTTTGTCAAAAAAGGGAAGGAGGAAGGGAGAATTATTTTTAAAGCCTCATGTAGGTTAAAATACATCTGCAGACTACTCTGGGCCCAGTGTCTGCCAAGTTAGGGGGAAAAAAAGAATACATGGCAGTGGGGGGACAGATATCAGGGCCCGTGGAAGGGTGGGAATGGGTAGCGAGTGGGAAGGAATGGATGGGCTGAGATCAGAATGTGGAAAACTCCCAAAGTCTGCGCTGCAAGACTGTGTTCTCAAACGCCAGAGAGCTCACGCACGAATCACCCAAAATGCTTAAGTTTGAAGCTCAGCTGGAGACAGTCCCGAAGCACACAGCATTTTAGAGGAATGGAAGGATTCAATGGAAACAATAGCTCAGATTATTTTTCAAAAGTGTGCGGATCAGCCGGGCGCGGTGGCGCACGCCTGTAATCCCAGCACTTTGGGAGGCTGAGGCAGGAGGATCGCGAGTTCAAAGCCAGCCTCAGCAATGGCGAGGCACTTAGCAACTCAGTGAGACCCTGTCTCCAAATAAAATACACAAAAGGGCTGGGGATGTGACCCAGTGGTCGAGTGCCCCTGAGTTCAATCCCCGGTACCACAAAAAAAGAAAAAAAAAAAAGTGTGCGGATCAGAGACCAGGAAAGTTAGGGGCCACAGGGATCCAGCGGGAAGTGGGCTTCTTTAAGATTCTTCAAAGGCAGCGACCCCAATCCTTCGGAAAGGAAGTTGGCCCTCCGTTGTTGAAGCCCTTTCCCCTAGTTACTTTGGAAGGAAAAGGCTGCGTGCTCTAGACTGTTCCCTCACTGGCACTTTAGGGAACTTATTCCCGTCAGCGTAAATGGGAATGGGGTGTTCAGCTACTGGCGGGCAGAGATGCGGCAAGAATCTCTGAGGACCCAGGGCCACGCCTCTGGTTCCCCAGCTCTGTGGAGGCGCCCACATGCTACCCCGCCGGGCTAAGCGAGGCGCATCCCGCTACCATGGCGACCGCCTCCATGGAGACCGGGAGCAGAGGCTGCGGTCCCCGGGGGCGCCCGCAAAGTCTCTCCCAACCCCCCATGCCGCGTGCCTTTGTTCTGAAGCTTATCTGGGCTGGGCCGGGCTCTCGGGACGCGTCTCCAGTCCGCGCGGGCGCGCTTCCTCCGAGGTAGGGGGATGGGGTAGAAAGGAAAAAGCAGAAGCCCGGGGGTCACAGAGCCGGACAGATGGCTGCTTAGCTACTAGATGGCCCTAGCGTGGGTCGTAACGACTGATGGTGAGGAAACTTGGAGGGAGAAAGGCCACCTTCGGGTGCTCCACCTAGCCGGCAGCCCCGCCTTACGATCGCCGGAGGGGGCAAAGCCCAGGGGAAGCCCCGCCCAAGTTGAGGCCAAAGTGGGAAGTACAAACCCCCACGCAGGGACGTGGGACGAAGGCGGAGACTCCGAGGCGCTCCTCCTACCCTCTATCCCTTGGCTACGAACAGCTGCTTGGCAGCCTGGCAGCCTTCATCGCGAGAACTCGCCGGGTCCCGGGGTAGCCGCTATCACAAGGCGCAGACGCAGCGCCCCCTGGCACATGACGCAGGTGGCTAATCGCTCGTTGGCGGTTCCCTAAAGCTGGTTCATTGGTCTGAAGCAGTCCTCGCCCCACCCCCCAGCCAACCAATGGGCGGAGGCGGGGGCGTGCCGTGAGGCGGGCAGCCGCGGCGCGGGGCTCTCTTCCTCGTGCTCAGCGTAGATCCCCGGCTGCAGCCGCCGCCTGCTGCTGCCGCCACCGCAGCCGCCGCAGCCACCGCAGCCACCACCGCGGTCGTCCCTGCCTGGCCCATTCCAGAGGTGCGCCTGCAAGGTGAGACTGTCCCTCCTCTCACAGCCTCCGGGGTCCGCCCATCTTGCCGAGACTCCGCTCCCAGCAGGGTCCCTGTCCTAGGCAGTTGGTGCCTGGACCCCGCCCGGGGTGATAGGAGGGGTGGGGCAGGGGGACTCCGCTATCCGGGCCGGGCCTGGAGGGCTTCCCAACACCTGAGTGGAGAGATGTTAGGTCTTGGGGACGCGGGTGACCGTTAGCAGGTGGAGCAGAAATGTTTTCCGCGGGGCGCTGTCGCGGGGCACGAGTGACACAGTGAGGGCGGGGGGCGTAATGGGGGCGAGGTTGGCATCGCTTTCTGCCGCGTCCCCGCTGTTGCTACCATCTCGCAGTATGACCTTGGGCGGGTAGCCTCTCTGAGACATCGGTGCCCGGCACCCTCGGGGAAGAGGGCGGTAAAGTCTGGGAGTGCGGGCTTCGGAGACTCCTGCGTCAGTTGAGGTGAGGGCAAGGAGCACAGGCGATTATCTCAGGCAGAGCCGCCGCCTTGATGCTCGGAAAGGATATGATGGGGTACGTCTAGCTGCATTTGTTTCCCAAGAAGATGAGAATGGTGTGAGGCTGAGGGTGCCACACCCACAGGGATGGCGATAAGAAAGGATAGAGTCCCACACTATCCAAAAGGGTGGTAGGTTCAGGAACTCTACTTTGCCATGAATAGACTTGTTGATAAGAAAGGATAGAGTCCCTAGCACCTCTGGAGACTTAGTTTGGCCTCCCTGATATCATGTAGCTGGAGTGATTTGATTTAGATTCTGCACCAGTGTTCCCAGGACCCTGTCAGACTAAAAAGGGCTTCTCAGCTTGCCTTTCCTGTTGAACCTTGGCCAGGGAGCTGAAAAAGGTCAGGAGTATCTGTCATCCCCTGAATGCAAACTGGCCTCTGCTTCTTGGGTCCTTCAGGTCTCCAGGGCCAGGTCAGAGTGGGTCAGGCAGTCTGTAGACTGGGGGAGTCTCAGCACCCTCTAGCTGAGGGCAGGGGGAGTGAGGAGAGAGAAAGCTGGGCAGGGGAGGGGAGCACTTGTCTGGGAAACAGGAGGGAGGGTGAGAGTCCCTTCCCAAATTCAACCCCTGCTTCACTGTGAGAGAAAACAAACAAACAAACAAAAACCCCAGAAAAACCATACTTAACCCTCACATCTTTGGCCTGCTGGAGGGAGGACGAAATGAAGTTAGGTCAAGGCTGAGCTGATGGCTTCCTCACCTGACCTCCAGCCTTGCCTTGCTGTAAGTATGTGGCCCTGCTATGTGCCCAGTCTTGGATCAGGTCTAGGAAGTAGGCATTCATTCATTGTTGCCCAATCTCAAGGCCTTATTGGGTGTTCATTTTACAGACTTGAGCTTTAGTGGGAGGCTGCACAGAGTGCTTCAGCCAGTACTGAGCCCCAGGATGGGTGTAGGGGAGGAAGTGGTAGGAAGAGTGGAAGGTTGCCTGTCTGACCTGGCACAGAGAAAGACCTTGGGCCAGGCTGAGATTAGGGATTGATGAGTTATTGAGAAACAAGGTCCCGAGAGATTGGGGACATACCCCTAGCCACACAGCAAAGGTCTAGTTGGAGCTGATCCTGTGATACCTGGAAGTTTGGGGGCTGCTTCTGGGGCAGAGAGGTTGCATGGATTGGGGACAAAAGGGTGGTAGGTTCAGGAACTCTACTTTGCCATGAATAGACTTGTCTTTGGCCTTTCTCCAGTTTGAAGCTTGGGCCATAGCATGGGACACCCTGGAGTAGCAGCCAGAACTCTGTGGGGCAAAACTGGGTTCCTGAGTAACTGTCCAGCTGTCTGCCTACTTGCTAGTCCCCGGTAGCCTTAAAGTAGCCTTTCTTTCCAAAACCAAGAGGGATCTGGGCTGGCACCTCTCTATCCCCCTAATGGAAGTTTCCCCATTTGCCTGAGAACAACTGAAAGCCAAAGAAGCCCCAGAGGCCCTTGTCCCAGCTTTTCAGCCCTTCCCAGCCTGTGACTATCTAGAGTCTCACCCCTGATTTGCTGACAGCCACCCAAGGCAGAGGAGGGGGTCATTTGTTTTGCCATGGAAGGAGGGCTAAGATACACATTGTTCACATCTTTTTGAGCTCCTGTGGTTGTTGGGGAGGGGCAGATAGGGGGCTCCAGCTGCTTTCTTTCTAGCCCTCCCTGGGGGCCTGACTGCCCTGGGAATGGAAGAAAGCGTGGGGGGGGGGGAGGTCCCCTTAACCCTTGAGCTGTTTTCCAAGAAGCTAAATTCCCTGGGGTCTACTTGAAGGGCCATTCCTGGCTCCTCCAAGATTGACCTGAAGTGCCTCTCCTCCAGTGCTTTTTTTTTTCTAGTGAAATTACTGTTGCTTTAGAAACCAGGCCTTTGGGGGTCACTTTTACAGAGGTCCAGGGTGGGTGTATTTTCACAGATCTTAGGCACAGCTGCACCATACCCTGGGAGGAAGAGGCCACTCCTTATTCCTGCATATTAGAGAAGTGATAGGGATATCTCATGCAGCCAGCAAGGGCAGAATCTGAATTTAAACCTGGACTGCTGCCTCTAGGAGACTGTGTTTCTTAGGCCACAGTGAGGAATTGGCACAGGAAGAGACTGGAGGCAGGGCCACCCTTGGGGTTGCAAGGTGGCCTAGCAGTTCTCTGTGGACATGGCTGCAGCAGGGGAGGCCTGTTGCCCTCATTTCCTGCTTCTAATGAGGAAATGGTGTAGATGAGAGTCTAGCTACAGGGGATAGCTGCTAGCAGATTCTCTGTTATGAAAGGTGGTTTGGCTTTTCCAACCTTCTTTGGGCCCCTGAAGTCACTTGCCTCCCTCTTCCGTATTCTCACAGAGGGTTACAGGCAGTTGCTCAGTGACTGTCATATGAGTTCTGGCACTGAAGATGTGAGTCCTGCCCTGAGCAGTCTTTCCATCTCAAGGTAGGCATGGGCAGGTAACCAGCCAACTATGGCAATGCAAGACGAAGTCTAGGGGGAAGCTACACTGTGTGGGGTAGTGGTTCCCTCAGGGTAGAGGTTTGCTCTCAGTGTTGAGAAGGGAGATCCTGAGAGTTGTTGTTCCTGACCATACCATGTCTGCCTGAAGGGTCCAGCCAAGGCCCATACTTGGGCTCCCCCTAGGGCGGTCACTCCATTCATTCAACAAATATGAACTAAAGGCAGCAGCTTCCTGTCAGGTGTTGTGCTGGGTGCTCAGGACAAAACCATAGTCAAGTCACTGCTCTTTTAAGGTGGAGAAGACAACATACGATCCCAGAAGTGAAAAGGCAGGGCCAGGCAAAGGCAGGCAAGGACCAGGCAGTAGGGTGGGGGAAGACAGGGAGGGGCCCTGCATATACTCGGTCTGTGTGTTTTGTGAAGAGGGCCTGCTGGAGTTTTTGCTCACCAGCCATTGGTTAAGAGTTTTAGCAGGGTACTTGGGGTGGGGGGAGGCTTGTGGACATTGGGCTGTCACTACTCCATGGCTATAGAAGCATGGTTGGAGCAGCCTCTTTGAGGAAGGAAGGAGGCTTGGCATCCTTGCATTTGGCTATTTGTCACATGTTCTGAGTTTATAGCTTCAGGGGTGGCCAGAGTGGGTGGGTTGGGACAGACTGTTTTCCAAGGCCAGGCTCCTTGGAGGAATGCTGTCCCCATAGCAGCCCTGGCCAGAGGTGAGTAGGATATAGTTTGCCTCCTTGCAAGTTAGGCCTGGGAGTTAGCCTCCAAGGAATGGGCTGTTGCTGCTCTGACCTACCTTGCATTCCACAGGCCTGAGCCTTTCCTTTCCTTGCATCTCTAGGCCTCCTACCAGGGGACTCTTGGGATCCAAGCTATGAATACACAGCTTGGACCTGGGTGGACTTGTCTAGCTCAGCCCCTGAGGGATCTCAAAAGTCATGCCCTCGGTAGGCCCAGCCCCTGACTATGAGGCCACCCCATGGTTTTTCTTCTTTCTCTGGACTAGCCAAGGTCATTCGTGGGTCACTCATCTCTAAGCACTTCAGTGTGTTTCTCTGAGAAAATAAAGCCGTACTTCTTTATATAGTACAATTCTGGTATCTCACCCAACAAAGTCACCTAATTTCTTAGTGTCTTCTACTGTCCTGTTCACTTACATTCCCCACTTAGCCCCCAAATGTCTTTTTTATAGGGAGTTAAAAAAAAAAAAAAAAAAAACCCTCCCCCATGTCCTTTTCTTTTTGCAGCTGATTCAGTGAAAAAACCAGGTCAGTTGTCCTGTAGATTTTTCTGTCCCTTAAGTATGTGTTAATCTAGAACAGGGGTTGGCAAAACATTTCTGTGAAGGGCTAGATGGTGAATATTTTAGACTTCACAGCCATATGGTCTCTGTCACAACTGCTTAGAGTAGTTTTGTTTTAGTGTGAAAACTGCCACAAACAATATGTAAATGAATGAGAACAGTTGCATTCCAGTAAAACTTTATTTACAAAAGACAGGTGGTGGCCCAAGAGGCTGTAATTTGCCAATTCTCTATCTAGAACAATCTCTCTGTATCTTTTTTCTTGCACCTTGAAAAAAAACAGGTCAGTTGTCCTGTGGAATACTCAAGCCTTCTGGGTTTGTTTCGTTGTCTGCTCAGAGCATCATTTAATTTGTTCGCTGTCCTCTGGTTTTTAGTAATTGAGGAGTTGGGGCTAGAGGCCCTGTCAGATCCAGGTTAAGCATCTTTGGCAGGGATCTCTTGTCAGTGGTGTTGTGACTTTTGGCTGCCTCACATCAGGAGGCATCAGTGTGTCAAGGCTATCTGTCCTGTGGTTAGTGAGGGGGACAGACCCGTGTGTAGCCTTTTGATGTCATATCCCCTTATTGCAAACTTGGGTTATTCCCCATTAAGAACACCAGGTCATTCATCGTTGGCACTTGGGCATCTGTGTGTATGTATTTCCACCCACTTTCCTTCATGGTTCAGCATCTTCTCACTGTTGTTGCCTCTGGCATTTGTTTCTTTAGGCGCTGCAGAATTACTTGACATTTGGTTGTTCCTTTGTTATTTATCAATAAGGAATCTGCAGTGAACAAGAGCTTTCCGTCAACCACTGGGGCAGTTTGCTTACAAGAAAGGCTGAAGGACAGGTGGAATTATTTCTCTTAAAGGGGCACTGCCATCAGTGAGGGTTTGTGTTTGTTTTGCTTTCCTTGCAATCTCTGTGAATGCTCTGATTTTATGTATTCCATCTGTTTCCATCAGTTGTGCTTCTTATTCTTTTTGATGCTTAGATGGGACCAGCTCAGCCCATCAGAGGCATCCTTAGGGCACCTCACACTGGCTTCTGCACTGAGGCAGCCTTTGGGAAGCTGAGCCAGGGCAGGGTCTAGATGGTGGTTTTTTTTTGTTGTTGTTGTTTTTGGTACTGGGGATTGAACCCAGGGGCACTCGACCACTGGGCCACATCCCCAGCCCTTTTTTGTATTTTATTAGAGACAGGGTCTCACTGAGTTGCTAAGTGCCTTGCCATTGCTGAGGCTGGCTATGAACTCATGATCCTCCTGCCTCAGCCTCCCAAGTGCTGGGATTACAGGCGTGCGCCACCGCGCCCGGCTTTAGATGGTGGGTTCTTGATAGATGGTGGGTTCAGATGGGGTAACATCCTCTCCATGGGCCTCTGTTCTGTATGTGGCTCTGACTGACCACCAGAAGGGAAAGCTCTAAGGATAGATTTATCTCGTGTGGTCTCCTATTCTTTCCCATCTCTAAGCATGCTTTGACTGACCAGTACACAGCTGCACTGGGTTTGTGACCTGAATTATATGACCCCTGGACCTACCTACCCTTTAGAGTCAGCAGTGCCAGAACTGCCCCCTAAAAATTACTAATAAAGTTCCCTTTCTTTCCAGGATTCCTTTCCTGCCAACCTCAAGTAGACTGGGCACTTGTCCTTTGCTGTCACTTTGGCACCCAGAAACTTAGCATGTGCTCTGGGGCCAGTAGGAGGTCAGGAAGGGGTGAGGGCTCCTGATGTATGTGGGCCATGGATGAAGGGGTCAGAGCCCTGTGCTGGGCCCCACTTGGGCTGCTGAGAACAGCAACAGTTTGAGTCCTTCCTAAAGGAAAGCCCTCTGTTCTGTTCCAATCATTGGCTTATGGGTGGTCCTGACCACTGCCCTCTCCATCCCCCATCCTTTAGGTTCTTGCTTGTGTCCCTGGAGCATGGGAGGCTGCTGAGCTGGAGCCGTGGTGTACAGCAGGAGCTGTGTGTTTCACCCGGTGGCAGGGAGGGCGTCCATGGCTGCGGCCAACAAGGGTGAGTGTCCTCCTGGCCTGTGGGTATGCATGAGCTCTTAGGTGGGCCCTGGGGAATGGGGCATTTTTGCTTGGGGGGCCTGCTTCAGCTCTGTGTGTGTTTGTATAGGTGTGTATGAATGTCATTCAGAATATGTCAGTGTGTGTGCCAGGTCTTAGGGATCACCCAAGCCCTAGCAGGGGCCCCTGCTAGTTCCTTGGTTTGCTGTTTTCTGGAGGTGTGTGCTCCTGGGTCTTGTGTGAGCCGCCCTATTGTGCTGATAGTGGTCCAGCGACATGCAGGGCTTGTGTAAGTACTGAAACTGGGGATACGGGCAGGCCCACAGTAGGCCATAAAAGGGAATCTGGATTTCACTGAATCCAGAGGGCTATTGGAGAGTTTTAGGCAAGGGAGGTCTGGTAAAATCTTACAGTCAGGCTAATGGAGTGCAACAGGGACAGTGGATGTGCTGAGCTGACCCCAAGGGCTTTTGCTGAGTGTCTAAGAACCCAGGGCAAGGCTGGCCCAGGCCTTCCCACCAAAAGGACTCCAGACAGGGTTCTTGGGAGGCCTAGGGCTGGAGCGTTAGAGAAGACTAGATTCATGCTCTTGGTGTCCCCCAGCCTGAGTGACCATACAGACAGGCACTTGGCCTGGCTCCCCACCACTCTGCTCCTCTCAACCCCCTGATCTTTCAGGCCTCGGAGAACCAGACAGCTCAGGGACAGCCAAGGGCCTTGATGGCGGCTAAGCAGAGAAGGAAAGGGCATGGGGAAGACAAGGAGGCTCCTCAGCTTCTTTCTTCTTGAACCTGCTGGTGATCAGTGAGCATTAGTGGCCGTTGCAGCCTCTCCTAGGTGGACAGAGTATGGTTTTTAACCCTCTTCTTTTCTCCCACCTTCAAGTAGGGCACCTAGAGACTGCTGCTATCTCTGGCCACCAGGTTGGGGAGTAGACTGGGGCCTCGTGCACTGACGGACTTGGGAGAGAAGGTGCCAGGGTTGGGGAGCTTGGCACTGTGAAGGAGAGTATGGGGCCAGTTGTGCTGAGGCCTGGGCCAAGCCTTACAGTGCTGGGCACTTGGGGAGAGTCTGTCTTCCTGTCTCTGGTGCCAACCTCCTCCCTTCCAAGTAACGGGGAGTCACATCAGCCAATCCTGAGGGGTCCCATGGCCATCCTGTGGGGATGACTTTTGTCAGAGGACTGGGCAGGTAGGAGCTAGGTGGGTGACCTCAAGCTTCATGATTTGCCAGTGGACCTGAAATTGGCCTGGCCAAGTGGGTATTGGGTGATATCAAGGGAAGTTTGGGGATGGGGAGGGAATAAGGGGGACATAGTTTTCTGGGAGTAGGAGAACCTAGCCACCCCTGGATTCTTCTCCCACTCTTCTTAGGCAATAAGCCCAGAGTCCGGAGTATCCGCTTTGCAGCAGGCCATGATGCGGAAGGCTCCCAGAGCCATGTCCATTTTGATGAGAAGCTACATGACTCAGTGGTTATGGTCACCCAGGAGGGTGACAGCAGCTTTCTGGTCAAGGTATGTTCACATTTCCCCCAGAATCAGCTTTACTCTACCTCCTCTGTGGCTCTGCCTGGCTTCCTGGGACTGTCTTTTCCCTTTCCTCAGTGGCATTCACAGGCATGTCCTTGCCCCTCCTTCAGCCTTGGTTTCCCTCTATAAAATGGTGGTGGTGGGAGTCAATGAGATGAATGTATCACCAGGTGAGTAGAGCTGTTATCATTGGCCTTACCCAGACAGTAGCAGTGGAAGGCTGGTGTCGAGGCAGCTGTAGTGCTACAAGCCTGGATTCAGGTGTAGGCCTGCCATTCTGGCTCTGTGACCTTAGGCAGATCATCTCCATTTGTTTTCTCTCCAGTGGAGACAATTCACACCCCATAGAGTTGGTGTGAGAATGAAAGATGTAGGTATGTGATGCAGATGTATGGTGATAACAAAGTGTGACTTTTTACTGTTTGCCAAATCTTTGGCTGATTTGGACTCTTTGTAATGGTATTTATTACCCCATGTTTTCTTTTTTGCTCCTGGGGCTGGATCCTAGGGCCATATGCATGCGAAGCATACACTTTATTACTGAACTACATATCCTGCTTCACCCCACAGTTTCTACTTGGTAGAGCACCCCCTTCTCATGGCCTTACCTCACACATTCATCAGGATGGCTCCTCCAACTACTAGGAGACTGTGGTTCCCCTATTTACTTGCAAAGGCAGGAGGAGTCTCTGGATGGGCCAGATTGAGGCCTTCAGGTTGGTCAGTAAGCTCAGGGTCTAGAGTTGAGCAGGCATGCCATGTGGTGGGGGGCAGAGGTTTGGTTCTCTGGAGACTCCCCTGAGAAGGTGCTTGCTGCCCCTTTCAGAAACGGGCCCAGGTTTGTATCCATTTCTGTCTAACCTTAACATCTTCCTTCTGTCTTCTATAGCTGACAGTTTTCCCCAGGGGAATAAATGGAATAAACCAAAGCTTAAAAAACAACAAAACAAAACAAAACAGCTTCCTTCCCTCATTGCAAAATCCATTTGTATCTATGAGAGAAAAATATAAGGGGCTAGGGATGTAGCTCAGCAGAGCACTTATCTTGTATGCATGAGACACTGGGTTCACTCCCCAGCACTGCAAAATATAAAAAGGAATTTAAAAGTAGCCACAGTCATATTATCCAGAAATAACCATGGTTAATATTTTGATATTTATCAGTCCAGGTTTCATTTTTTAAGCTTTGTTTAAAAACAAACAAACAAAACAAGGTGGTACCACAGTGGACAGGGTATATTTTGCTTGCTTTTGTTGTGAACTGGCTCCTGCCTGTGTCAGGAAGTAATCTTCCATGAGATTTTATATCTGCCTTGTGTTTCATCATGTGTATCATCATTGATTTTGCTGCTTCCCTGTTCCTAGGTGTTACGGTTGTTTCTTTTTCCCTGTTATAAATAGGGTATCAGTGACTATTGTTTTGCATATCTCTGAATATTTCTCCTGCAAAATTCTGCAAGTGGTGCAGCTGGATCACAGGGTCACAGCAAGCAGGTACAGCCAGAAAGCCTTCTTGAGAAGTATGCCTACTACCAGCAGAATGTGAGGGGGTCACCTGGATTGAGCTTTATCATGTGGTGATGTCAGACTGGTCCCATTGAAAGGTTAAAAGCTCCATGCAACCATTCCCAAACTGCCCCGTGTCACTGTGACCAGGATTCTCTGCTCACATGAGCTAGGAGTACTGCATGCATCTGTGTCTACTAGACTGGCACTTCCATTGGCCACTGTGCCCAGCTGCCACTGTGGCTTGTGACCCATCACAGCACTGAGTTTCCAAGGATGGCATCTGTCCTAGAGGGACAGTGTTGGTTGCCAAGCACTGTGTATAAACAATAGATATTCAAGCAGGTGTGATGGCCCATACCTGTCATTCCAGCTATGTAGGATGCTGAGTGAGGCAGGAGGATCTCAAGTTGGAAGCCAGCCTTAGCACCTTATCAAGGTCCTAAGCAACTTGGTGAGACACTGTCTCAAAATAAAAAAATAAAAAGTGCCGGGAATGTATTTCAGTGGTAGAGCATGCCTGGGTTTAATTCCTGGTACTAAACAACAACAGATTCCATGGGTCATGAACAAGGGCCTCTGAGTGAGCAGGTGGGTGTATCTGATTCCAGCGAGACAGGCAGAAGCCAGGTCTGTGGGCCAGCTGTGGACTGACACAGCTGGTCTGGAGTTCATTTTTGGTTTTAATTGGTGCTGGGGATCAAACCCAAAGCCTCACACATGCTAGGCATGAACTAACACTGAACTGTACCCCTACTCCCTGGTGTCCACTTATCTAATTTCATCCTGCCCCTCATCCCACACTGTTTTGTGTTGCTTGTTATCTCCTTATTAGGGACTAGAGGACCAGCATCCCTGAGCCTGGGCTACTGCTTCTGAACAGATGCTGGTAGTAGTGGGGACAGGTGGATGGTCTGTGTTGTAGGACTTTGAGCCTCCATTTGTGGGTAGTGGCTAGTGCCTTATGTGCCACATATGGCAAGAATGGCCAAGAGATCTAGGGAGGACTTTTCCCTGGTCACATAATGTGATCTCCAGCCAGTCATTTTCTGACTTCCATCTTCTTTATACAATAGGCCACTGAGGAATGTGGGGTCCTTGACAGATGATGAAGACTGTGTTGGCCTTCAGGGGAAGGGATTCTGCCAAAGAGCCTGGGGCTACTGGTGTAGGGGTCTAGCTAAAGTAATGGAAGGAGTTAGGCTTCAAGGAAGCAGGTGTTGTGGTCCACAGGGATCATAGGCAGCATGGCCTGGATGGGCTCTGGGGGAAGCAGTAAATGGAGGTGCCTGTCTTCTCATCCCTTCTGCTACAGGTTGGTTTCCTGAAGATCCTGCACAGGTATGAGATTACCTTCACTCTGCCCCCAGTGCGCAGGCTGAGCAAGGACATTCGTGAGGCACCTGTTCCCAGCCTTCACCTCAAGCTCCTGAGCGTCATGCCCATCCCTGAAGGTGTGTCCCCTCCTGGGCTTCTGGAGGCCTGCCCTCCTCCAGTAGGTCCTGATGTGAGTGTGAGAATATGGGGTACTTCAAGTCAGGGATATGGTACCTCTTATGAGCTTGCAGTGATAACTTGGTAGTTCCCATGTCCCAGGCCTCCCTTCTTAGACTGAAGCCAATGAACTCCCACTGCAGGCCTGCATCCACCCATTGCCTGATGGTTTCCTTAGTGGGGAAGTTACCAAGATGGGAGCCACTGGCTTTGGGCCTCCAACCCTCCCTCCTGCCTGCCCTCAAGACAAACCTGCTGGAGCTGCAGAAACTTGGTGTGGCTAATCTCTAGCACCCACCAGTCCCAGGCTTTGGGTTTCACACTGCTTTTCTCAACCCTGCTGGCCTCAGGCCCTGCTCTACTCCCTGCCTTCAGCTTGGAAGAGGCTAGGGTGTCAGTTTTTCTCCACGTGTTGCCCACAGACCCCAGCTTCAGTTTCATGTCTCCCTTTCCCCACCTTTTCATGGCCTTGCCCTCCAGTGGACTTCAAGCAACATGTCTTAGGCACTTGCCTTCTCTTGCCACCAGTCTGCTCACATTCCACCCTGCCTGCCTCCCTTGTTCTCCGTCATCCCCTCACTGCCTGCCTTTGTGTGGAATACACAGCTCCTTCTTTTGGAAGCCTGAGTTTAAGTCTGCCTCAACCTGGAAGCCATGCTGGGGGTGGCCTGCAGGCCAGAGGCACATTGAGCTCATTGAAAAAAGGGAAGCTTCCTAGGCCTGTAGACCCATCTTACCAGTGGGGATGGGTGTCTGGGCTTGGAGGAACCATTCTTGCCCCATTCTCCAGGAGGCTTAGCATGTCTTGTGATGGGTGATGGCCATGAGTGTTGGGGACAGGATTGGGAAGCTGTGGGAGGTGCTGATGGCACACCTGTCCCTGTCTCTGGGCAGGTTACAGCATCAAGTGCGAGTACTCAGCACACAAGGAGGGCGTCCTCAAAGAGGAGATGCTCCTAGCCTGCGAGGGTGGCACAGGTGCCTGTGTGCGGGTGACGGTACAGGCACGTGTCATGGGTGAGTGTGAGGCATAGATCTGGCTGGAAGGGAGCAAGATTGGCCTCGGGGATCCTTATCCAGCCTGGGGTCCCAAATTCTTGGCCCACGTCCTCCTAGCACCCTCCCACACTTGATCCCTGGGGGACAGAGGACCCTTTGGGGTGGGGCCAGGGCACAATGGACACACCAGCTTGCATGCCTGCTTTGCAGACCGACACCATGGCACACCCATGCTACTGGATGGTGTCAAGTGCGTGGGTGCAGAGCTGGAGTACGACTCTGAGCACAGCGACTGGCATGGCTTCGACTGAGGCCCACACCCAGCCGACCTGCCTTGGGGCCCCTCAGCCTTAAACCCCACCTGGTCTCCCAACATGCTGCGTGATGATGTGGCTTCCTCGCCCCTTCCCTGGGTGGGCGAAGGGGTGGTGTTGGGGCCTCGCCCACATCTCTCACCTCTGCCTTCATTCTGCCACTACCTTGCCTCTCCTGTGTTCTCCTCTCCCACTTCCTCCTCTCCGTGTGCCTCAGTCTCCTGCCAGAAGAAATGGGTTGAGCCCCCAAGGAGGCTATCCAAGGAGGGGAAGGGGAGATCCTGGGGTGGGTTCTTCCCACTCTCCACCCCAAGCCATGTGGGCTCCAGTCAGGGTCTGGGAGAGGACTGAGTGGCTCTGTGATGCCAACGCCCCATTACTGCTGCTGCTGCTGCTGCCTGGATGCCTCAGCCACCTCTCCCACCCCTCCCTCTTCCCCACTGCTACCCATGTGAGTAGGAGGGAGGCGCAGTTCCCAGCTCCTACCCCTCAGGTACGTGTTACTTGGTTTTAAAATGACTGGTTGGGATAGAACCCATAAAAAATAAAAACTTCAGTGGATACACAGGCCAACGGGTTTTTTGTTCTGTGGGGTCTCAAGATTGTCTAATGCCTCACAGGTGGGCCAGGGAACGACGTGAGTAACTCATCCTTTCAGGAGGCAAGAACACCCAGTGGTATTGTAGTGCCTTGGCCTGTGCATTTTAGGCCTGGGGCTGTCTGGGGATGGGCATCCTGCCGTGGCCAGGGAGAGGTCTTCAGGAGTGGGGAGAGATCTGTTTGGGATGTTTGATAGGGAGACAGCAGCACCCCCTTATGGAGGGTTCCCTGCCTGTGCACAGCTGAAAACTTTCTCCCTTTTCTCTCTAGCACTCGTGCCTCCTATAGCACCACCACTATTGGAGTACCCACCAGCAGGCTGTTGCTTGCCTTTAAGCATAAATGCTTTATTGTCATTTTAGTGTGAGCTCCCAGGGTGGGGTGTTGCATGTCATGATTGAGAGAGATGCCTGACATTTCACATTTGGGGAAGCAGGCCTGTGGTCCTCAGGGAATGTCCTAATGGCTCATGGAGTCAGTGGCAGAGTTGGGACTATCCCCCAGTGCTCCTTCTGTCCTTCTTACCCTCCCTCAACTGCCCATCCAAGCAGGTGGGGGGAATGAAAGTGGGGTGGGTCATCCACAAGCTGTCTTTGGGCTCCAGAGCATGTCATCGCCACACCCCCTCAAAGCTGCCTTCACTATAATAATGTGCCCTCCTCCCCACTAGTCAGCTACTGCCCTTTCTACGATTAAGAGTGATATTTAGGTGGTCAGCATATACAAGATGGTGTTACTAACACCTGTCCATTTGTCATTTTCCTGTGGTTTGGGGTTGCTCTGCCTGGCTCCCCTATGGCAGCAGCCCATCAATTAGTGAACTCTGGCCCTTCAGGCCCAGGCCCTGCACAACCTCCCTCCTGCAGTGGCACCTGGCACCCTACCTTGCTGCTGCTTCTCCCCCAACCCTTGTTCAGGCCAGGACTTAGTCTTCTGTTGCATTCTCTCTAAGGGATCCCCCCCCGCCCCGCCCCTGCCAGTCTGGGCCCTCCCTCTTGCAAACCTCTCAGAAGTTCTAGGTTCTAGGTGTGGCCCTTCAGCCTTCCAATCAGCAGACCAAAGCCCAATCCCAAAGCGAGTCTCCATATTTCCCCACCCTCCCTCCAGCCTTCATCTCTCCAGGATGGAGGGCGGGAAAGGTGCGCTGACATCAGAACTAGCCAGTTCCTCAGCTCCCACCCCGCTCTCCAAACCCCGGGACTGAAAGATCGCAGGGCCCACTCGCCCTCAGTTGGAAAGAAAGTCAATGGCGGCGCGCACAGAACGATTGGTACTGACGTCCACAGCAGTGACCTTAATCTCGGTGTCGCCAAACTGCATGGCG
Source organism: Tamias sibiricus (assembly GCA_025594165.1). Classification (NCBI taxonomy): domain Eukaryota; kingdom Metazoa; phylum Chordata; class Mammalia; order Rodentia; family Sciuridae; genus Tamias; species Tamias sibiricus. The sequence continues at coordinate 181,280,684 of CM046659.1, read as the reverse complement.
GCACGGATCTCGCGGCGGCCCGGGGGCGCGCCGGCACCGTCCGCGCCGCCGTCGGCCGGCTCGAGCTCGAGGCTGAGCGCACCGCACTTGCGCACGCCGGGGTCCGTGATGAAGTGTGCGTCCTCCGCGGCGCAGCAGTACAGGTTGATGAGCACGCGCCGTTGGCCGGGTCGCGCTGGGCAATAACTACGCCGCACCTCCTCGCCTAGGGCCACCGACTGCTCCGCCGCGACGAAGCGCTCGAAGACATCGGTGCACCAGCGGCGACCATCGCGCACTAGCAACTTGTCAGGCGGGTGGCGCCCATCCACAAAGCGATTGAGCACGCCCACGCCGTAGGTGAGCGGCGAGCGGCGCACCCGCACCACGCCCGGGGCCTGGCCGAAGAGCACAGCGCCCTTGAGGATGGTGAGGCCCACGTCGTGTGGGACCACAACGCGCAGGCCACGGGCGCCCAGCGCCGCCTGCACTGCATGCTGTAGCACCGCAGACTCGGCAAAGCCGCCCACCAGAAACAGCAGTTTCACACCCTGCACCTCTGGCCGCGCCAGCAACGCCTCTGTGGGCAGAACCAAGATGGTGGATGAGGAGGAAGAAAGGGAAGGGGAGAGAAAGAGCCACTGAGACCACAACTTCGTGGCAACTTGGTGCCTCCCCTCTCCTCTCCACCTGTACATTCCAGGCAATAAAAAACTAGCCAGTTTGAACTACGTCCTGATAAAAACACTAAGTATTTTCACTGAGAGCTCCTGGCAGTCCTCATGGGCTTTGCTTCCCCAACACTCTATCATCACCCCCTTCTTTCCCACCACCTCATGGAGGGCAAGGGACCAGGACCTGAATTTGCAGTGTCAAACACCTATAGACTGTGCAAGACAGTGTACCCACTCTTTAGACACTTCAGTTCATTTAATCCCTGTGATAGCATTTGGGGGAACTCTACTATCACCCCATTTTATAAATGGGGAAGCCGAGGCACCAGAGGTTCTTTAACCTGGCAGAGCTACACATCATCCACCTAGTTCTTAATCACTGCCTCACTGCATGCTCCAGGTGTGGAGCATGACGATGATTCTGGGTCTCATCCCAGTGTATGGATGTGTGGTGGTTTCCAGGCACAGGTGAGGGGAATTAATCTCTAATTGGGGTGAATGAAGGACAGAACCCAGGCACTCACCTATGTGCTGGATGATACCATTGACTGTGGGCTGAAAAAGCTCATTCATGGCCTCACACGACATCCGGAGCATCCCCTGTGAGGACCACTTCACGAAGTTCACACTGTAAGTGGTAAAGGGGGCACAGGCCCACGAGTCAGGGTCCGGCTGCTTGCCGCAGTTTGGAATCTGTGGTCTTCATTCCCTACCTCTGCAGCCAGGGAGACGTGCCAGGGCCCTGACTATGGGTCAAGAGTGAACCAGCTAGATGCTATTTTTTAATCCCCACCCCACTCCTCAGTCTTCTCCAGTCCTAGGCAAGAGATTCAAGAAGAGTGTCCCCTTGCCTAGGTGCAGAGAAACCAAGGGACGACACTTTTTTGGCTGGTGGCGAGGTGGGAGGTGGGCGGGAGAAGATACACATCCGACCCTCCACACACACCGCTCACCCTTGATTCTCCCTCTTGCCCAGTTTGGGCTGCGGATTCCTGGGCTGCTCCACCGGGTACTCACGCCCCTCGCCCCGCCGACATTTCTGTAATGCAACAGTCCACGAGGACAGCAACATTCCTGTGGGGCCCACGACCCCGTGGCATTCCATTCCCCAACAGCAAACCCTGCCTGAGCCGGGGCCCTGGACCCACCTGCTTCTGCGCAGGGCCGTCTCCACGTTGTGGCCTCGCTGCTTGCGGTAGAAGTCAATGAAGGAGAAGGGCAGCGAAATGTTGAGCGCCCCCGCACGGTGCGGGCCCGCCGTGCGTTTGCGGGCCTCAAAGGCGATGGTGAGATCCACCCAGGCCGCTGGCCGTTGCCTTTTGAAGGTGGCAATGAAGTCCTCACCAAAGATGCGGCAAAGTAGCTGCTCGAAGGCCAAGTCCACGCCCACAGCGCCATAGGGGCCGCCTACAGTGAGCCCAAGGATGGAAGGGGTGGCAACGCCCACCTGGCCACCAGGTCCTATTGGCGGGCTACAGGTCCTGGGCTACATAGCAAGGGTGCTGCCTGGCTACTCACCAGATGCCTTGTAGAGCTCCTTGAGGGTGCCATGGGGCTGCTCCAGCTGGTGCACCGTCAGGTCCACAGTGCCTCCCCCGCAATCGGCCACCATATAGCGGTCTCCTGTGACAGTCAGCATAGGCAAACACACATGGCCTGCCTTGAAACCTCAGTCCTGCGTCCCCTCCAGCCTGTCCAGTCTCCAACCCTGCCCAAGGTCCCAAGCCCTGCCACCTCAGGGTGTGGGGAGGGATGTGAGGAGCTTCAAGTGCTTGAACCTCAGGCCATCAAATGTGGGCACAGGGTGTGGGAGAGAAATGGTTCCAGAGGTTTTGCAACTCCAGATGACATTTTGGAAGATGATCAATGTTATCCACACAGAACTCTGAAGAAGTGGGAATTAGGGACATAGCTATGAGAGGGAAGGTGCCTGTGACTGAGGGGACTGCCAGGTTAGGTATGTCCTTCCTCCCATCAGTACATGATTCCTGAAGGGGCCAACAAATGTCCCTCCACCCCCCTCCATTGCACCTGCTTGCATTTCTGCCCACAGCTCTCCCACTCCTGACTCCACCAGAAATGTGCGGCTATGGCGTGACCTTCGTAGCTGCTCACGAGCTAGGGGTTGGGGACAGCAGGAGAATGAGATCAGACTGTGCTACCATGTTCACCCCCGTCCTCCCAGCCAGGACCCTCCAGAGCACCAGAAGCAGCCAGTGCTCCTGAAACTCCTACCCACCTCCAGCGGGAGAGGGCAATGCTGATCCCCCAAACCTAGGCGGTGTATCCAAAACCGGGGAGGGAGTGTAATATCTGGACACAGGACCTTTCTTTAACCCAGGAAGGGCCAGGCTAGGCAAAATCAGACTTAGAAGGGTTGGGAGGAGCTGGGGGTGGAGATCTGGGGGTGTCCTAGGGGAACTCAAAACTTGGGGCTTCCTCATGTTGTGGGAGATGACATTTGGGAAGATGATCGATGTTATCCATAGCTGTCCTTGTCCTCAGTGCCTGGTTCTGGCAGCAGAAGCTTGGGGCTGGGGCAGTGGCTGTTTAAGGGAAAGCTCCTGAAGACGAGAGTGGGGGCAGACTTCTTTCTTGGCAGTGCCCACCTGAGCAGCTTGCCCCAGGGCAGGCTGTGCCTCCCCCATCCCCAGTCTCAGGCCTGAATGAGTCCTGCCATCTTCAGACTATGTGCCCCTAGGCAAGGTGAAATCTCAACCCCCCACCTCCCAGACTAGGGGCCTCAAGAGCAGGGCTGCACTTCTCTCCATCAATTGAACTTCACCAGGGATGTTCCTGCTACCTCAAGATTGGAGCTCCTTCCCCTTCCTCTTGAACATGAGGCCTGTGGCCTCAGTGACCTTGGCACTCCGAGGGCAACTGCATCCAACCCAGTGCTGGGCAAGGTCCTGAGGCAGCTCACCATGACGGAAGCTGGAGTCAATGGAGCGGCGCTCGCCCAGGCGCCCACCCCCTGGGGTCCGGCCACTAAGGTCCATGAGCTGGTGTAGGCGCAGCTTTCGGCAGTAGACAGAGGCAGCCTCAGGCTCCAGGGCAATGAGCAGTTGCTCGGCATCCTCTCGAGATACCAGGCCAGCCTGGGGGTGGAAGATGGGCCAGACTAGAGTGCTATGGGCTGTCATATCTAAGATGACACCACCTCCTCCCTGGTCACACCCCACCCATGCTAGGCCTCTCAGGCCCCTTCATGCTGCATAAATGTGGAGCTCACAGCCACTCTATGACCAGGCTGGAGGCCAGGGTCATGGCCAAAGGGACACAGGGGTTGCCCAGCAGGAAGATGACAGACTGTAGCAAGGTTCCCCTTCATGGGTGCAGGGCTGACCAGCTGAGCACTGGCTAGGGTGTTAGCAGACTCTATCTAGCACAGTTTTTGGAGTGTGGTGGAGCAGAGGAAGTGGTGGGGGCCCCCTTGGGCTCACCAGGCTGGTGTCAGACACTGGCCACAGGCTGCCCCACTCCCAGGAGAACTTTGTTCCCAGAGAATCTGATATAGCAGGAAGGAAACAGTGAAATTCCAGGCACCAAGATAGGCCAGTGTGGGGGGAGAAAAACACTTGAAATCTGTTATTTCCTGCATTAGGACAGGGGATTCCTTTGGGAAGTACTTTAGGGGCTTTGGGGTTCCCCAGAATTCTGACCATGAGGGGGAGGGGGACACAGGTGGGGATGGAGACTTCCTGCCCAGAGCCAGCTCTTCCTGAGCTGTCAGCAGGGAACATTGTGGGAGGAAGCAGGGTGAGTAAATGGGCTGGGGGACACTAGGGCAGGGGGTATTCTTGAAGGAGACAGCTTTGCTTCCATCTTGATCTCTGTGGGGAGATATCCACTTGCTCAGGGTTGACTTCTAGTGAGAAGCATAGATACCTATAGACCTGGCCCCTGGGTCATGCCTGGCCTACAGGTGTGGAGGTGTTGGGGGCACTGATATCCCCAGGGAGCGGATAGGCAAGATCCCTTTTGGGTGTCCTAGGGTCTGTCACCCAAGACTTCAGGGGCAAGGCCAAGCAATGAGTTTTGCTTTGTGAGGTTGGGTCCCCTTTCTGTCCCCACTGGAGAGAGTAGAGCCTCTGCACCCTTTTCTTTCTCCAGGCCTTTGGACATCTCTGTGGTAGGAAGCTGGCACACATTGGCCAGAGGCTCCTCCCTTCACAATTTTCCTCTGTTCAAGAACCTACAGTGGCTGGGGCAGAGGCAGGGGTATTCCTGAAAGTACTGATGCCAGCAGAAGTGGTTGTCCGTGGTGTCCTGCCTGCTGCTGTGTCTGCTGCTGTTGGTTCACAACTGCTACTTCTCTGGACAGCTGTCCTCAACTGAATGGGAACAGCTTCTCTTGGACAGGTGTTCCTCCCATTCCCCCAGCAACATGTCACTGACTGACATGGACCCTTTCCTCACTGTGGCCAACTCAGTGCTAATAATTCTCCCTCTGGAGCTCCCTGGGAGACCAGGCTGAGGCCCGATTCCTGCAAGATCACATCCCTGTTCAGCTCTTCCCTGCCCTGCTTCCTCCCTTCACTTTCTCCCTAGAGCCTGTTTTCAGTAGACAACTACATGAGACTCCCCATCTTGGGCTCTGCTTCTATGAAACTCGACTTAAGATGCTGTCTAGTGCTCACTTTGGCAGCACATATACTAAAATTGGAATGATACAGAGAAGATTAGCATGGCCCCTGTGCAAGCATGACATGCAAAATTCATGAAGTGTTCCATATTAAAAAACAAAAAGATGTTGTCCATACTGGCCTGAGCTGTACTTCTCATCATTCTGCTTCCTGTTTCCTCAGGCCCTTCCTTTCCTGGTGGCAATGGCCCTCCAAAATTCCCATTAGGGGAAGGTTGGACGTCTTTACACAATGACTCTGTGATCCCAGGGAGGTGAGGAGATGAGGGTCTGGGGCCAACCCCCAGGGCAGCTTCCCGAGCAGCGTTCTCTGCTCTGCCTGCATCCCTCACCAGATAGGCAGCCTCCCGCATGAACTGCTTGGCCGGCTGTTTCCAGATGGCAGGCACCGTCAACACCCAGCGCACAGTGTCCCTTTCTGGCAGAGACGGGCACTGCTCCCTCAGCTCCTGGAGGAATAGGGAGTGGTGAGGCGAACAGCTGGCTCGGGAGCATCTTCAGCCCCGCTGCGGGAGCTGGGGGAACTGACCACATCTCAGGAAGGAATTCCAAGTTGAGTTGGAAGAATCTCCCCCCTCCACCTGTCTGACAGGATAGAAAGGGGACTGGACAAGCTGGTCTATAATATCTGGCAGTAACTACCCATCTGATGGATGGGGTGGGATGAGGGGAAAGGAAGGAGCAGAAGGGCCTCGGAGTCCCTTCCCCAGTTGTCTGGAATGGGGCGGCAGCACACCTGAAGGGCATGCTCCTTGAAAAAGCGAAGGGCATGGGCGAACACTTCCAGGGCTGGCATCTTCTTTCCATTTACCGCCTCTAGCTGGGTCTTCAAGGTGAGATCCTGGCAGAGACACAGACAGAGGCCAGAGGCCAGAGCTCTGCCACCGTTCCCTGATGACCTCTTTCTCCTTAGCCTCGCTCCTCCTCCAACTCCTCTTGGCCCTGAGTCCCGCTCACCTTAGCCCCACCCGACCCACCTACGAGCTCCGCCCACCTCCTGGACCCGCTCTCTTCAGCCCGGCCCCTTAGCCAGATTCTTCCTCACCTCTTTTAGTTGTGCCCCACCCTCCACTTACCCGGTCTTTTCCCCTCCTGGCCCCGCCTCCCTGGCCCCAGCCCTGCCCAGAGCCAGAATGTGGCTCACAGTGGCGCTGTGGATCTTCATCTTGAACTTCTCGAAGTAGAGCCAGTCCCGCGCCTCCTCAGGGTCTAGGTCGTGGTAGTAATCACGGGCAGTGTAGCCAAAACTGTGAAAGGCTCCCTCTGGGGTCAGCAGCAGGCAGGTAGGAGTCTTCTGGTGGGCCACGCCTGGATCCCCGCCCTCCCATTTCCTGTGGAGGCACAGGTGGTCGTCAGTGGGTTCAGCGGCAACCCACCCTTCATGGGGTTGGGTGCTGGCTCTGGGGCCAGCTGTGTAACCTCAGCAGGACACAACTTTGAGCCTCAGTTTCTGTAAAATGGGAATAATGATGGTACCTACCTCTTAAGGTTCTTGTGAAGAGAAAATGAGGGAAGATTTGTTCTTGGGAAGAACAGATGGCACACACTTAAATCTCCATAAATGCTATGGATAGGTTCTTTCCTATCCATGGGGCCACTGGTCCCTTCTGACCGCTGTTTCTTCCATTAAGTCACACCATTTGACCTCTCCTCTTTATATCCTTTACAAGCAGCAAAAAGCCACCATCTATGGGGGTGGGTCTGATTTCCTGATGTGTTCTTGTTCTCTCTGGGACCCTGGCAGAAGCCATCTCCCAGCCAGCAACCTTGCCCTCCTGAACATCCTCCAAGGCCACGCTCCTTCAAAGTCTTTCGAGACCATTCTATCAGACCCACCTCAGCAGGAGACTGCACCTCTGGCAGGTCCCAAAGACCTGAATGAGATTCTGAAACTCCCTGTGTACAGAGACTTCTGGACCTCCACCCAGAACTGCCCACTTTCTTGCCTGGAAAATCCTTTCCTCCCTCTTCCTCTTCCTTCTCTGACACCCTGACTCCTTCAGCCAATTTTGCCATTGCAGTGCTTCCGGGGAAGGGACTGGGAATCCAGGCAGAGAAGAGAGTGTGCAAAAGGTTAGAGGTGTGAAAGAGCAGGGGAACCAATTCTAGATTGGCTCAATGTGCAGCAGGAAAAAAAACATATAGGAATTCTAGCTAATGAAGAGCTTTAAATGTCATGCCAGAATTCTATCTTGATAGATTTTAAGTAGGGGAGTGAACAGACATGACTACATTTACCTTTGGAAAGGGATGTCTCGGGTCCCCATGCAGAACAGATTGGAGGGAAGAGAGGATGCAGAAGCTACACCAGGAAGGAGGATGTTGCAGAAGTGCAAGTGAGAGAGGATGGGGGCTGAACTTGGCCATGGAGGGAAGTGGATGGGTATACCAGAGATATTAGGGAGACACAGAAATGGTGGGGCTTGGTGGTTGGTGGTGGTGAGAAGAGAAAGCTTGGGAGGTCAAGATGTTCCTCAGTTTCTGTGACCATCACTTGCATGGGACAGTGTCCTTTCATGTGTTCATGGGAACTGGCATGGCCTTAGCTGTGTATGCTGATCAGCATGCCAGCTGGGATGTCCTGGAGCTCTTAGAGGGAGCTTGGTGGCCTCCTGTCATGTGGAGGGAGCAGAGAAAGGGGGAAATCAGTCCAGGTTCACAAAAAGCTCAAGTCTCATGTATCTTTGGGTCAGTGGCCTCTGTCTCTCCATTCACCCTTCCATACAGCTTCCCAGGCCCTTAGAAGCTTCCCTGTATCTCCCATACTAGTCTGGGTATGAGCGTTGTGGAGTCTTCTGTAGCTTCACCTACTGGCTGCGGCCCTAGTAAGATACATTCAAGCTGGGCGCGGTGGTGCACGCCTGTAATCCCAGCACTTTGGGAGGCTGAGGCAGGAGGATCACGAGTTCAAAGTCAGCCTCAGCAATGGCGAGGCACTTAGCAACTCAGTGAGACCCTGTCTCTAATAAAATACAAAAAAGGTCTGGGGATGTGACCCAGTGGTCAAGTGCCCCTGAGTTCAATCCCCAGTACCAAAAAAAAAAAAAAAAAAAAAAAAAGATACATTCAAAGGATCAGGATCTTGAGATTCAGAGGGAAGTTGCTATGGCTTGGATATGGTTTGAGTGTCCCCTAATGTTTCATCTGTTGAAATTTAATCCCCATTGTGAGGTACTAGGAGAGTGGAGATTTAATCCATTTATGGTGTTTAGAAGTGAGGCCTTTGGGAAGAGATCAGGACTAAAATAAGGTTGTTAGGGTGAAGATCCCATGACTGAATCCCAGCAGCTTTATAAGAAAGAGAGAGCTGGCACCATAGCACACAGAGACTCAGGAGGCTGAGGCAGGAGGATTGCAAGTCCAAAGCCAGCCTCAGCAGCTTAGCAAGACCCTGTCTCAAAATAAAAATTAAAAGGTTTGGATATGGCAGAGCACCTCTGGGTTCAATCCCCAGTACCACAAAAATAAATACATAAATAAAATAAAGCAAGTTTTATTATAGATCACTTTTATCTTTAAAACACATATATGCAGATATATGTTTTTGTGTAAACCCAATAAAAAGGTCTGTATGTTTTATTGCAAGTTCGTTATATCTCCACAAAAATTTTTAAATTAAAAATAAATTCCCCTAGCACTGCCCAAAACACACAAATAAACCCCTGAGCTGGGAGGTGTTGCTCAGTGGTAGAGCATCTAGCATGTGCAAGGAAGGCCCTAGGTTCCATCACCAGCAGTGCAAAAGTAAATAAATACATAAAAATAAAAAAATAAAGTCCCACATTTCAGGCAGAGGGTGGGAGTGCTCCACTTGAGGTCTGGAGCCCAGATGTGAAGCCATCCTCCAACTTTTTGTCCCAGTGGTGTGTGTGCCTAGACTAGGGATGGAAGCAGCTCTGAGAAGACCCCATGTCTCAGTGACCATTTCTAGGATCAGGCCCATCCCAGAATTTGGGGATCCCCCTCTCCACAATCTCCCATCCCAGCCACCATCACCTCATCATGTGGATGGCCTCAGGGTCACTGGCAAAGCTGAAGGCATAGCCACTGGATGTGGTGCCGAAGTCAATGGCCACCACCACGGAGAAGGAGGCCTGCTGGGGGGCTCGGGTCTCTGGCTTCTGCAAGTCCAAGATCCAGAATTAGTGAGCAGCCAGCAGGAAAGTGCTGCCCTCTGCTAGCTGTGGTCCAGAGCAGACCTGGCCCAGCTCCACCTGCCCACCTGCCGGCCAGGGCTCCCCTCCCCTCCCTGGCTCCAGGCTGAGGCCTGGGCATACCAACTGCTCAGAAAGTCTGAGGTTTCTCAGGTAGCCCTGTGGTTTGGGCTCCAGCAGCTGCTTTCCCACTTCCAATCCTTCACCCAGCTGCTGCCTGGACTACCTTGGTCCACCCCCATCTTGCACCATTTTCCCTGCCTATACCAGTCTCCGCATAGCTGGGAGCAATTTTGCTCCTCTGGGCAGTTTTACAGCTTTACATGTACCTGTGCATATTTTACCCTTTTTACTCTTTTTGTGACCATAGTGACACAAACCAGATTTTGTGGCAGAGAGGAGAGGCCCCATGCACATGCAGACTTGTCCCTGCCTTCTCCCAGGCCAGGCCTGGGTTCTCTGAGAACAAGAGGGTCCCCAAGCTGGGTCATCAGGACAAGACCCTCAGGAAACTGGGGTTGTGAAGTCTATGTCCTGGAAACTTCAAGCTAGCAGTTTTCAAACTACTTTTTTGGCAACACACACTTCCTCTCCTCCAGATATGTCTTGAAATAAGGTGGGACTGTGGTTGTCAGGAGGTGGAGCAATTCTGAAAGGCCCTAGTGCTAGGAGAACCTATAAAAACCACAGGCTTGCTGCAGCCAGCCGCAGTGGACCCTGGGTGTCATCCTACGGCAGGGAGGGCTGGGAGTTAGTTTGTGGGGCTTACCTACTCGGTAGCCCAAGGCCACTCAAGGCTAATCCTCCTGGGCGTGTGTGACTGGAGTATGCAGGGACAGGAGGCATGATGGTATGCCCCTGCCCCTTCCTCCTTCCCAGCCCAGGGCCTGCCATGGCTCTGCCAGGTCCCATTGCCCTCCATGCCACCCAGGCCTCCCATAGACCCAGTCCCTGATCTGGGCTTACTGGAGACTGTGAGGGTGTGAGGGGGGCAATGCCGCAGCTCTCCTGGGTCCTTGGAGAGCCAGGTGGGCTGGGTACTGGTGATCGTTCTGGGCTGGAACCTGCAGGGAAGAGAGAGCAGGTCATTCTGGCATGATCAGGACAGTGGGATGCCAGGCCTGGCACCAGGAGGTTCTCCATCAGTTTTACTGGGGCAGAGGGACTAGAAGGGAGTAACAGGATGGACAGTCTTGAGGCAGGTGCAGGGGCTAAGGGCCTGTTATCAGAGGCAATCTTTCCCTGGAAGGTGATCTCTGTATCACCTGGGCTCATTGACTCCCCTGGCACCCCTCAGGCACACCCAGCTAGGGAGGAGGGGAGACAGAGGTGCATCATATATGGTAGGGAGACTGAGTCCAGAAGTAGAAGGGTAAGAGAAATGGGGCAGGTGAGCTATTGGGATGGGGTGGAGGGTGGAGAAGTCACAAAAGGAGGGGGGATTGCAGATTTAAGTGGCCGGGAGGTAACACAGCCGGCCCAGAAGTGGGACTGCTCCCCTCTGTGGTAAAGTTGGCCCACCTGGTTCTAATCAGGACTTGAGGAGCTCCCCCTCCCCCATCCTTAGTGCCACAGACGCCCAACTGGCTGCCTAGGGAGGATCAGGAGGGGGAGGCCAGCACCTCCGTCCAGTCCAGCCCTGAGCTTAGGCATGTCCACAGCACTGGGAAGTCAGATCACCCAATCCTGTAAACACCACCCCCATACACAAACATACACCCCCAGCTAGCGTTTAGGGGCAGGAGGTCCCATTGAAACCCTTTTGCAGGCTCACGACTGAGCTGGACCTTAGGTAAGAGATCACAGAGTAGCTCCCAGGAGGCAGCCCAAGGCTTTGCCTGAAGGATCAGGCAGCTCACTGGGCAAGTGGGCCTGCCTGAACACTCACAGGTACGAGTTGGCAGCTGGTCACCACCATACACAGCTTTGCTAAGGGTCATATGGGAGGTACTGGGGCAGTCCTGAGATCCATGGATGGGGACAAGGAGGTTGTCCAGAGAGGAAGAGAGGGATCTGGCATGAAGATTCATGGACAAACAGGCAGGTCTCTCAGGCTGCATGCAGAGCCTCCCTCAACCACAGACTTGCGATGTGACCCAGGAGAGGTCCTAGCCTTCACTGGCTTGGGGTAACCCAGGAACATGTGAGGGGTCGGGAATGAATGGAATTCTGGGAAATGCCTGAACAGGGCTGCAGTCTCTTTGGGTGCCAGAGGGGCAGGGACGTGGTATTCACATTCTGAAGGCTCCCCTTTCTCAGGCATCCAGCACAGGCTTGGCCCTGCCATCAGCTCCAGCTTGAGAGGCCAAGTTGCTGTGGCTCGAGCCTGGGAAGGGAGGCAGGAAGGAAGGGCCCAGCCCGCCAGGTCTTTGTGAATGGACTTCCTGAGGAGTGTCCCTCCTGCCTGCTGGCCTTCCACCCCTGCAGAGAGCCCAGAGCCTGCCTCCAGACCAGGCCAGACACATAGGCATGCACAGACTTCTGTAGTCACACGCCCATCTTAAACTACACTCTGCCCCCCACAGGTCCCAGATAGAGATCTACACACACACACACACACACTCACACAAAGTCCTGTGCACACACTATCTGCACAAAGCACATGCACATGCATACAGTTGTGTGTGCACACACCCTCTCTGCATTCACACCCGTATGTACCCAGAGGGGTTCTGTGACCAGATGGGTCCTGTGTATACATACACACACACACACACACACACACACACACACACAATGTGGACAACCTGCAGGTGGAGGGGTCTCAAGGCAGGGGTGAGTAGGGTGGCGGTCAAGGCAGAGCAGCCAGCAGGGGGTCTTACCAATGTACAGCCCCTGCAGGCCCATCTCCGGGACAGCCAGCATTCTTGTGGGCCTTGTAGCTGTCAACAGGAACAGACAAGCAGAATGGGATTTACATGTTCCTTTGTTCCTTCACTGACTGCTTATTTATTGTATTTATTTACTTTTGGCTGGAGTCCTTTGAAGCAAATCCCAGTCATCATGTTGCTTCACCTATAAACACTTCAACATGTCTCTCCAAAAGATAAAGACATTTTGAAAAACATCATTACAACACCATTATCATGTCTAACCAAATTTACAGCAATTCCTTCATCTCACGTAAAGCTCAGTCTCACAGGCCCCATTTGTCTCAAAAATGGCTTTGTTTTATAGGACTTGGGAGCTTTCTCAGCGTTTCCTGGTGCCCACCTCTATGCCAGGTGCTGGGAGACATCAGTGATCTAGAGAGACCCTGCCCCTAGGGACTCACAGTTTGGTGAGGGAGATAATCATAATCTGATAATCAGCATAAGTAATTCTGAGATTATAAACAATACTGGACTGTGAATGTGGTAGCTGGACATAGCAAATGGGGGAGGGGTGGGCTTGTAGGCAGGCCCCTGTGGACCTTGCTTTAGGTTGAAAGGTTTGAAGTGGCCTGATTTAATTTGCATTTTGAGATGTCCCTCTGGCTGCTTGGGGAGGATTGCAGGGGACCACGGAAGCAGAAAACCAATTGGGCTATTGTAGCCCTCCAGGCTATAGATGATGGCGGTGTCTGTGTGCCTTGAGATAGGCAGAGACATTTAAGAGACAGTGGTTCACAGAGCTGATTACATTGAATATGAGAGGTCAGGGAGAAGATGTCAAGGTGGCAATGCCTGGCTCAAGCTGAGACAGATGATGAGCTAGATAGTGAAGGGGCAGGGTGGCAGGGAGAAGGGGCAGAATTTGGAACTAAGAGAACATACCAACAAGCCAGATGATATGTGATCGGGAGGTCAGGAAGAAATCCAAGTTGGAGACATGTGTTTGGGAGTCATTGTCATGGGAGGCCTGGCAGAAAGTAGAGGGGGAAGGGAAGAGAGGAGAAGCGACTTAAAGTCTGAATAGGGGAATATGGGCTAGCCGAGGGATAGAGAAGCTTCCTGTGGTTTCATGAAGACTATGATGAGAAGAGGGTGAAGCTAGATGCCTTTAAGAGATCCTTAGCCTAACTGGACACAGTGACCCATGTCCGTAATTCCAGCTACTTGGGTGGTTGAGGCAGGAAGATCCAAGTTCCAAGCCAACCTGGATAATTTAGCAAGACTCTTTCTCAAAATAAAATAAAAAGGGCCGGGGATGTAGCTCAGAGGTAGAAGGCTCCTGTGTTCAATCCCCAGTGCCAAAATAAAACAAAATAAAACAGCTCTAGAGGAGACCGTAAACACCTATCTTAATGGTCCAAGGCAGGTAAGTCCACGTATGCCCAAGAGTGGGAGATTATTGGGCTAGTTCACCTTAGAAGGCTGGCTGAAACCAGGAACAGCATAGTAGCTGGAGGGAGGTGAGGAAGAATATTTATTTTATTTTATTTTTTTAAGATGGGAAGAACTTGAGTTTGTGTCTATGAAGTTCTGGGAGTCAGATTACAGGCAAATTCTCAACAGCATTGCTACTCAAAGCATGGCAGCATGGGCATCTTCCTGGCATCTCTAGGAGGCTTGTTAGAAATGTAGAAACTCAGCTGGGCGTGGTGGCGCACGCCCGTAATCCCAGCACTTGGGAGGCTGAGGCAGGAGGATCACGAGTTCAAAGCCAGCCTCAGCAATGACAAGGCACTTAGCAACTCAGTGAGACCCTGTCTCTAATAAAATACAAAAAAGGGCTGGGGATGTGACCCAGTGGTCGAGTGCCCTGAGTTCAATCCCCAGTACCACAAAAAAGAAAAAAGAAATGTAGAAACTCAGGCCCCATCCCTCACCTGCTGAATCAGGACTTGTATGTTAAGGAGAGAGATCCCACGTGAGTTTGAGAAGCACTGCTAAGTGTCCCTGCAGTTCAACAGCCTGCAGATCTTGGATGCTATTGTCCTTATCTGTGGGCCTGGTTCTCCCTCTAAACAAAGGTGGGGGCTGCCCAGGGCCTACTCCCTCTCTGTAGCCATTAGCAGGATCAGGAAGTTTTGCTAACAGAACACAAGCCAACACAGAGCTGGCACTGGCACGCCCTTACACACATGTACACACCCTCACTCATGCAAGGTTTATGCATACCCAGCCTAATGGGGGACAGACACCCAGACTCCTATGCCCTTTTGCATGTGCAGGATACTTCTGCATGGCTAGCACCATGTAGTCTTGCTGTCCTCCGTGTCACTGGAAGCACATAGTTGGATACATAGGAATCTGAATCAGGAGAAGGATCCAGGCTGGCTGTGGACACTTTACAGAGTAGAGGCCAGATAATGCCCAGAAAAGAGAAAGCCAATAGATGGGGTTGATCAGAATCCTGGTCACCAGGGACAGGAACCCAGCTCAGAGTGACAGAGTGACATACTAGAGCTGGGTCCCACAAGCTCTTCAGAGCTGACATTGTGTCTCTTTTCTCAATTCTGCATTCATCGACATCATGTTGGTAGCTTGAAATCAGTTGTGGTGGGAATATTTACACCATGGAAATTGGCAAACACTACAAAATCAGATTTTTCTCCCTCCCAGAGTCTTGACTATAAAACATCCACCAGCATTCCACTGGATCCAGGTGCACTAGAGAAACTGGCAGTCCTATTTGTATGGTCTTTGTTGTCATTGTTTGCAGTAGTAGGGATTAAACCCTGGGGCTCTCTACTACTGAGCTACATTCTCAGCCATTTTTATTTTGAGACAGAGTCTTGCTAAATTGCTGAGGCTAGCCTTGAACTTGCCATCCTTCTGCCTCAATCTGGAGTTGCTGGGATTACAGACATGCACCATCACACCTGGCATGTTTGGTTCTTCAGCAAACACATATTAGGTATTTCTTTGTATCAGTTTCTGTGCTAAGTGTTGGAAACCACTTTCTTGGATGGATGGATGAATGGATGGATGCTACTGGACCTAGAGAAACAACCAGGAACTTGGAAAAAAAAAACAAAACAACAACACTGAGTTGCCGATCACTCTAAGCTGAATTTCATGCCCCAACCCTGTGCCTATAATCTCCTCAGTTCTGAAGCTTGTTATCTCTATTCTTTGAGTGTGTCATACATGGAGTGCTCCTGCACTGGGCACTCAGGGATAGCAGGGGCCTGAGTACCTGAAGTAAGTATATCATGGCACCTGGCATGAGTCTAGCATGTCACCTCTCTGCACCTCAATGTTCTTTCCTGTAAAATGTATGCCACAGGGGACTTCTGAGGATCAATAAATCCAGGTATGGAAGGTGTTGATAAAGGCAGAGAGTCAGGCACGTATGAGCGGTGTTCTTTACTTCATAGTTTCATGTAAATTCTGAATTTTGGCTTTTCAGAAGTTTCTGGTCTTACTGAGAGTTTTATTTAGCCATCCTGAATTTTTTGTCAAGGAGGTAGGAATCAAATCAATTTGTGCTAAAGGAGTTTCCTGCTGATTCCCTGAGAATTGTAGGTAGAAGCAGGTGGCAGCCATAAAACATGCACACATGCCCCATATCTTTGGAAACCTCCACCATGCAAATGCACCCAAAGACATTTAAGTGGAATGCTGACCAGGGGGCTCAGGACAACCTAGTTCCCCAAAGTTAGGTTTGGACAGAATTTACAGCTGAAAACGAGGGAGGGAGACCCCTATCCCAGGGGCCCACTAATTTCAAAGAGTGATATCTATGGTTTAGGGGATATTTAACTGTTTGATTTTACGCAAAAAGTAACTCCATTTCCTGGCTGACAGCATGTGCCAAATTCTGGCCCCAGCATGGTCCCTACCCTATCTGTAGATAGACCCTTAACTCTGCCCATGGATTGACTCCTAACTCTTGGCCTCATATTGACCTCTAATCTTAAGATTCTCCCTCTCCCCTGGTCCTGATTTCTACCTAATAGGCATGCTCTATCAGTTACTTACTGGGAACCAGAACAGGGTGTGGCCAAGAAGGGACTTACACCAGAGACTTCCCAGAGTGCTCCCTAGTTTCATAGTAGCCTAGGCCTTTTTTTTTTTTTTTTTTTTTTTTTTTTTTTTTTTTTTTTTTTTTTTTTTAACCTGATGGAGAGAATTCTCTGAAGATCTCTTCTTGTGTCAGGGGTGTTTGGGCTGGGCACCCATGGCCCTCCGAGCTCTGCAAGTGTGTGGTGCTACTAGATTTCAGGATTCCACACAATGTCCATTAGGGCAACCAGCCCACCACATCCTTACAGTTCCCCTCCTCCCTGGGACCCTGCCTCTCCCATCCACTGCTGCCTGCTCAGCATACTGCAGGCCTTTTAATGGAACAGGACTCTGTCAGCAAGCTAAGTGAGGCCACAGGCATTTCTTCCAAGCCACAGAATGGGCCAACCAACCAGGTTCCAAGGGTCAGATCAGAAATGGCACCCAAAAGGCTGCCCCACCCTGAATCTGGAGAAGAGCCCTTAAGAACGGAACTAGGGGGACGCTTTGGGATGAAGGGGCCGCCCCCTCCGCTGCTGGGGCAAGGGTGACAGAAATGGCCTCCTATGGAGCCTCCCTGTCCTCAACTTTGTTTTCTAGACATCCTGCCCCACGCCCTTGGGTCCTCATCATGGAAGCAGCCAATTCACAAACAACCTCTGTCCCACGGTATCCCAAAGCCCTCCCATATCTGCTCCATCAGTCTCCATCACCTCCTTCACTTTCCATAACTCCTGGGTGGATCTGCTCCTGGGAATCCTGGTTAAGAATTCCTTTCCTCCCATCTGTCCCCAACACAAAGTTTGCTCCACAGACAGTTCCAGGACCCCTTTGGGAGCCTAGATGCCACCTCAGGAGAAAAACCCGAGGCTGGGACACCAGGACCCTGGCCACCCAACCACTCTCTTGCATCCCAGACCACGGGGCCTCTGAGGCAGCTCCCAAAACGCACATATATTCAGCCTCCAATCTCCATCCCAGGCCTGGGTACCGTGTCCTCACAACCACTTCCCCGGAGCAGGCCCCAACTCACACAGGCTCTCCTGCCAGCCCCCAGGCACAGGAGTCTCTCCAGCCCTCCAGGCGGAGCCTCAGCGCAGCGGGTGTGGGGCCCCATAGCCCAAGTAGGAGCCCGCTCACCACGGCCTGGCTAAAGAGGGGGGCTTGCAGAGCTGCCCTCACCGGAGTCAGGAGCGTTCTCGTGGGGTCTCCGCAGACAGCCTGGGACGGCCAACCTCTGCGCCTCTCTCCGCTCCAGGAGGGCAGCAGCCCCCGCCCCAGAGCTCACCTCCGCCCTCCCGACAGCTCGACCCAGGTCCGGCCGCCTGGATCCCGGCCCGCAGCGGGCGGCGGTGCCTGCCGCAGCCCTCGACGTGCGCCCGGCCGGCGGCCTCCGACTCTGCTCTGGCCCGCGCCCCCTCCCCCAGGCCGGATGGCCGCGCTCCCGGCCCAGATGTGCGAGGCTGGGGCGGGGCCTGCCTGCGCGGGCCTCTGCCGAGGGGCCCAGCCCCGCCGCGTCCAGGGCCCCTCCCTGCGCCCCTCCTGCGCTCAGCGGCCGCTGCGGAGGGGCCGCGGCGCCTCCCCTGCTCCGCCCGCAGCCCAGGGGGTGGGAGAAGGCCGAGGCCGGCGGTGCAGGGAGGGGAAGAGGAATTCCAGACCCCTCGTCGGCCTCCTGAGGCTCCCCGGCCCCGCCCCACCAGCCCACCTTGGGGCTCAGCCTTGGCCAGCCCATCTGCATCTGCCAGGGCCTAGCCACCGCGGGAGGGAGCCTTCGGCCCCAGATCCCTCCAGTCCCTGGGCCCAGAACCGGACCCCCTTCCACCTCCCCTTACTCTGCAGTTCCCTAGGGGTCTCCAATGTCAGAAGAGGCAGAATTGAGGGTGAGGGCAGGCCCTCAGGTCCCTGAGGCTGGGACCCAACCCTGTCCTTGCTCAAATTTGGGGCAGCAAAGCAGGGATTCTCACCGACCAGAGCCCACTCCTGGTCAGGGGACCGCTCAGAACTCAACCTGTCTCGGCAACCCTCAACACTCACTCTCTTTCACGCGGGGCTCACAGCGGCCTTCTTGTCTTAACCCAGATTCTCTTAGGGATGCCAGAATGTGGTTTCTGAATAAGGAGACCTGGTTCTGCTAGGCCCCTCACGGAGCTTTATAAGCTCCCTGCCCTACCCTCCTGGACCTGGCAGACCCTAGACCCCTTGCCTCTTCCCGCGTGTGCCTGGCAGCTTCTCCACCCACGTCTCTTTGTGTCTGCTCCTCCTGCCCCATCAGACAAGGTCTCCACACTTCTGGGAACACCACTTGTGCTCTCTCCCACCCCAAACTTTGGCAGGGGCCATTTTCCCTCCTGGACTGCTTTCCCTGGGCCTGCCCTATCTACAGTATCACCTCCCCTAGGCTTCCTGCCCTAATTATCAGGGTTACTGTCCCAGAGGGTCCATCACCCCCTCTTCCCCGGTACTGGGGATCAAACCTAGGGCTTCATGCATGCTAGGTAAGCACTATTCCACTGAGTTTCATCCCCAGCCCTTTTTATTTTTTATTTTGAGACAAGATCTCACTAAGTTACCTAGGTTGGCCTCAAACTTGAGATCCTCCTGCCTCAGCCTCCTGAGTAGCTGGGATTACAGGCATGCACCACTGCCCCCCACCTGAGCACCTTTGTAATGAGGTCAGGCTGGGGTTGCTATGCACCCACAATTCTGGTTGTCAGTCCTTGTCAGTGAGGCCAACAAAGTGTCTAAAGGGCAGTCTCCCCTGGCTGCCTGAGCGTGTTAACTGTGTATTGTGTATGTGTGTCACTGTGTCTTGTGTCCTTGTGTCTGTGTGGGTTTGTTTGTGAGTGTGCAACAGGGGTCCTTGATCGGGGGCTGGCACGACTCCATCTCATTTGAGACTGAGTCCAGTCAGGAAGGACTGAAGTACGAGTGTATGTGAGTGTATGGGCGGGGGTGAAGAGGATGGACTCACATATGTGGGCTCACTGTTTATTATTTCCCCCTTCCCCTTCCATTCATTCCTCTTCCTGCTTCCCAACCCCCACTCCAAAGATTGGCTTGTCTCTCTCCGCCACAGCAGCAAGCTCCAAGCAGGACTTGAGGGTGCCCTCTTATTTGGAAGCTCCCTGCTCCCCCAACTTCAGACTCCCTCAGTATGATTTGGGAGCCACAGGCTCCACCCTTGGGCATCCTCCAGTCTGACACAGAGCACAGCAAATGATCCCAGTGAAACCTTGATCCATGTGAGAGGAAGTTTAATTGCCATAGAAAGTTTGGGCCTCAGAGGGCCCTGTAGAACCCCTGCCATTCACCTCCCTGTATGTGTCCCTCCTGCTCCACTCCAGTGCCATTGTGGGCCCACCCACTGACCTCACCGAGCTTCCTCCCTCTATCCGGGTGTGGACAGCACAAACAAAGATCAGCCTGAGAGTGTCCTCCCTAGCCGCAGCCTTTTGCCAGGCCGAACCTCCCTTCTCTGGGCCTTTGCCTAGGGCCTTCCCCTCCCAGGGGATGCCCTAGCTCCAGCCCTGCCCCTTCAGGCCATCTCTAGTGTGTAACTGGAGGAGGTTTTCAAAGGTGAAATCTGGCCTGTCATTTCACCACTCCAACACTTTCCATGACTGCCCAGGACCTACAAGAGAAGATCCAAAAGATTCAGGGCATGGACTGTCCTTGGCTGACCTCTCAAACTCCCTTTCCCAGACCTAACCATCGGTGTCCCTCCTGCCCTTCTGGCACAGCTTCCCTACTGACCTTCTGAACCTTTATCCACCTTGGCCACTCCCCAGCCCGGACCTGCTGGTCAGCATCCTTCCCTTTCTCAGGCCCTTGGGAGAAACTGGTTCCTTGAACCCCATTGTGGGTGCTATGTCTGCTCAGAAAATCCCCAATCCTAGGAACTGCCAGGTAGGGACCCAAGGAGACCCTGGGTTTGGAAGGCAGGAAGGCGTAGGCTTCCCCCTCCTGGTACCCACCACACAGCAGAGCAGCAGGTGGCTTTAGGGCAGAGGGTGTAGTTTGTAGGATGTGCTGTCCCACCACCTAAGCCTGTTGATGCTGGGGGGCTGGGGAGGGGACTTTGAAGTCTCCCCTCCACCTCCTGCCTAAGGCTGGCAGCTTGCTATGTCCCAGAACTTGAGGCAGACACCACACACACACACACACACACACACACACACACACACACACAACGGAGGGCGGGTGAGGCTTTCTTTACCAGTGGATGGTGTCAACTGAACCTCATGGTGTGCTGGTGCCTAGTTGGGGACCTTCCTCTGCAGCCTCAGTTACCCGCACCACACCCATAGAAAGAAGGCCTCAGTGCTTCTTTCTCTGGATGAGAAAGCTGAGAGATAATGGGAAATTGCCCAACCTTACTCAACAGGTCACCTCACGGCCTGTGCTCTTGCTGTGCCACAGTTGCAGGGGCCTGGTGACGGGGCTTGGCACCTCAGCACCCCAGCTCAGGTGACATACTCCCTAGCTGGTTGCCCAGCCCTGCCTGCTTGGTCCTGGGGATGGGAGGTGGGCAGCTTCTGAGACAGAGACCTCTAGAATGTTCCTCTCCCAGATTCCTGAGGTGTGAGCTTCCTTCCAGGAATTACTCTGCCTGCCCCCACCCAGAGGGACTTCCTCTCCCTGACCCACAGCCTCAGACCTCGGACAGCATCATTTTCCTCACTAGAAATGGGACTGTGGGAGACCCAATTCCCTCCTCCATTGCTTGTGGTAGCCTGGTGGCCAGGAGCTCCAGGCTAACCTTGGTGACTTCCACTGTCACTGCTCTGTTGGCAGATGGTGCCTCCTTCTTCATAAAAAGAAATACTTGGGAGTCCCATCTTCCAGCTGAGCCTCCTAATGTTCTGGGGGGGGGGGGGGGGGGGGGGGGGGGGGGGGGGGGGGGGGGGGGGGGGGGGGGGGGGGGGGGGGGGGGGGGGGGGGGGGGGGGGGGGGGGGGGGGGGGGGGGGGGGGGGGGGGGGGGGGGGGGGGGGGGGGGGGGGGGGGGGGGGGGGGGGGGGGGGGGGGGGGGGGGGGGGGGGGGGGGGGGGGGGGGGGGGGGGGGGGGGGGGGGGGGGGGGGGGGGGGGGGGGGGGGGGGGGGGGGGGGGGGGGGGGGGGGGGGGGGGGGGGGGGGGGGGGGGGGGGGGGGGGGGGGGGGGGGGGGGGGGGGGGGGGGGGGGGGGGGGGGGGGGGGGGGGGGGGGGGGGGGGGGGGGGGGGGGGGGGGGGGGGGGGGGGGGGGGGGGGGGGGGGGGGGGGGGGGGGGGGGGGGGGGGGGGGGGGGGGGGGGGGGGGGGGGGGGGGGGGGGGGGGGGGGGGGGGGGGGGGGGGGGGGGGGGGGGGGGGGGGGGGGGGGGGGGGGGGGGGGGGGGGGGGGGGGGGGGGGGGGGGGGGGGGGGGGGGGGGGGGGGGGGGGGGGGGGGGGGGGGGGGGGGGGGGGGGGGGGGGGGGGGGGGGGGGGGGGGGGGGGGGGGGGGGGGGGGGGGGGGGGGGGGGGGGGGGGGGGGGGGGGGGGGGGGGGGGGGGGGGGGGGGGGGGGGGGGGGGGGGGGGGGGGGGGGGGGGGGGGGGGGGGGGGGGGGGGGGGGGGGGGGGGGGGGGGGGGGGGGGGGGGGGGGGGGGGGGGGGGGGGGGGGGGGGGGGGGGGGGGGGGGGGGGGGGGGGGGGGGGGGGGGGGGGGGGGGGGGGGGGGGGGGGGGGGGGGGGGGGGGGGGGGGGGGGGGGGGGGGGGGGGGGGGGGGGGGGGGGGGGGGGGGGGGGGGGGGGGGGGGGGGGGGGGGGGGGGGGGGGGGGGGGGGGGGGGGGAGACATTGAAAAGGCTTCTTGGAGGATGTGGCCCTATCTGAGCCCCAATGGGTGACTAAGAGTGAACCACTTGGAGAAACAGAAAGGAGAACCATTCCAGGTGGAAGAAAGAAGCAGTGCAGAGGCATGGCGGAGAGGCATGACGGGTGGCGCCAGCGCCAGTCGGAGGCAGAATGGAATCAAGGTAGTTGGCAGCCAGCCCAGTGAAGGGCTGGGCGCTTTGTCCCTGCTGCTTTTGATTACAGACCTACCCTCGTTTCCTACCCCACAGGCAGCATTCTGGTCCTTTGCACTGAACCCCCAACCTACTTGCTCCACTTGGTGTTTTCTGTTTGGGGTCGTCAGTCTCCATTTGTGACCCTCAGAGTTTGTCTTCATTGCCCCATCCTTCAACTTAGTTTGGGTGAGACTTTCCCCTTCCAGCCCCTGCCCACAGAATTGCCCTTCTGTGAGGCTGGTGGTGGGGGAAGTACAAAAAGGAGCAAGATTAAGAGTAAAGGAAATACTGGAGAAGACGAGATTTCCCTGGAGGAGATTGCAGGGCTGCGGGGTGGACAGTGTTGGTTGCTTTCTACCCCAATATCAACTCTCATTTTTTTTATTTTCTCTTTTTTCTTTTATAGCTGTGCTGGGATCAAACCCAGGGCTTTGCACATGGTAGGCAAGAGCTCTACTGTTGAGCTGCATCCCCAGCCCTACTCCCATTTTCCTTTTTTTGTCATGGTCACTCAGCATAAAGAGTATGTCTCCCAGCCTCCCTTGCTGCAAACTGTGGCCACATGACTAGGTCTGCTAGTGAGATGTAAGCAGAACTGTTTTGTGGCATCTTCCATAATCCTTCCTTGAAAAAAATAGGTGGGTGCCCATCGTTCCTTGTTCCTGCTCTGCTCCAACCTTTGGCCTGGAATGTCAGTGGATCCACTGGAGCTTTAACCCCCACTTTGGACCATGAGGTTTAAGGACAAACTCAAGCAATAGCAAAGCAGTGACCTTCAAGGAAACTGATCCCTGGAGCAGTCTCCCCATGCTAGCCTCAGGCTGGGTATTTCCAGACTTTTAAATGTAAGAGAAACTCTTTTTGTTTAGGACACTGCATTTTGGTCTCTATTACTCACAGCAGAATGTAATTCTATCTAATTCAACACCACAGGGAAATGTTGACTAGGCAGTTGGTACATGGAGCTGGAGCTTAAAGTGGAGTTTTGGGTTGTGGGTAGAAATTTGGCAGCCATTCTCAAGAAGGTGGAAATTGAAGACATAAGGACAGATGAGCTCACTCAGGCAGAGTGTGTAGTGTGAAAGAGAAAGGATGAGGGCTGTCCAGGAGGCCAGCCTGCTCCCCTCTGCCCACTGCGCCACCTCTTCTTACCCATGAAAGAGCATTCTGGCTTTGTCCACTCCATGTCACCCACCACCTTCCAGTATTGCACAAGGAGGCTTTTGCCAGACGGCATAGTGGTGCACATCTACAATTCCAGCTACTGGGGAGGCTGAGGCTGGAGGATTGCAAGTTCAATGCCAGCCTGGATAACTTAGTGAGACCTGGGGATGTAGCTTAGTGGTAGAGTACCCCTGAGGGTTTAATCTCTAGTTAAAAAAAAAAAAAAGAAGAAGAAGAAAAAGAGGTTTCTGTCGTCTCAGAACACTTTTTGGTTTTACGATGTGGAATCAGATGGAGGGGATGATGTCAGAAGGACAAGAAGTATATGGACTATGTTGTATAAGTTTGGGTTTTGGGCTGGTTTTTTTTTTTTTTTTTTTTTTTTTTGGTATGGGAAATGAACCCAGAGGCACTTTACCACTGAGCCACATCCCCAATCCTTCTCACTTTTTATTTGGGGACGGGATCTCACAAAGTTGCTTAGGGCCTTGCTAAGTTGTTGAGGCTGGCCTCAAACTCAAGATCCTCCTGCCTCCACCTGCTGAGCTGCTGGGATTACAGGTGTGAGCCACCACAACAGGCTGCTAGACTTTATTTTTAAAAACTGTTTTAGATTTACAAAATTATTGAGTGCTACATACAGTTCCCATAAATATCTTCCCTCACAATTTCCCCTATTATTACCATCTTAGATTAATATAATACATGTTACAATTAGTAAATCAATATTGGTACATTATCAATTGAAGTCTATAGCTTTCATTAATGAAGTTCTCTCTCCTCTCTCTCCCTCTTTCTCTCTCTCTTTTTAATACCTTTATTTTATTTGTTTATTTTTATGTGATGCTGGGGATTGAACCCAGTGCCTCATGCATACTAGGCTCTACCACTGAGCCCCAACCCTAACCCCTGAATATCTTTAAAAAAATTTTTTTAGATGTTAATGGTGCTTTATTTTATTCATGTATTTATATGTGGTGTAGAGAATCAAACTCAGTGCCTCACATATGCTAGGTAAGTGCTCTACCACTGAGCCACAAATCCAGTCCCTGAACATCTTTTTAAATGCTTATCTGCCGCTTGCATACCTTTGTTGGTAAGGTGTTGGTTGGTTCACATATTTTGCCTAGTTTTAAAATTATTATTATTATTAGGTATTGGGATTGAACTCAGGGGTGTTTACCACTGAGTTACATGCCCAGCTCTTTTTTAAATTTTTATTTTGAAGCAGAGTCTCACTAAGTTGCCCAGGCTGACCTTGAACTTGAGTTCCTCCTGCCTTGGCCTCCTGAGTTGCTGGAAATACAGGCACATGCCACCAAGCCTGGGTTTTGCCCAGTTTTAATAGAGGTTGTTTGATTTGTTTTTGTTGTTTTAAGAGTTATTTCTCTATTTTGGATAACGGTTCTTTGTCAGAGTTGTGTTTTGCAAATATGCCCTCCCCAACTGTGACTCATCCTTCTATTTTTCTTAACAGATTTCATTTTTTAATTAATTTTTTCTTCTCTTTGAATAGAATCACTCCACAATCTCCTGAGTCAATTTGCCTGATTCCAGTTACTCACAGATGTCAAATACTGTCCCAAATACTGTCTATTTGTCTCCAAAACTTCTGGGAGACTATTATTTGACTAGTTTGGTGAAGTGGGAAATTAGTTATGGCTGGATGGTGTGATGGCATTAGGCAGCTGGAAGAGAGTCTGGGAAATGGAAATCTAGTATTCCAGCCTGTGCAGTACAGGAAGACAAACTAGAAGGAGTGGAAATAGGTCCTAAGTGTCTTTTTAATTTTATTTATTTTTATTTTTTGGTGCCAGGGATTGAACCCAGGGGCACTTAACCACTGAGCTATGTTCTCAGCCCTTTTTTACTTTTTATTTGGAGACAGGGTCTTACTAAGTTGCCAAGGCTGACCTCAATCATTGCAGTCCTACGTTGGTGCTATGTACAGTTCTAAACAATCTATAAAATTTAAAATTTGGTTCCTTGTCCATCAACTTCAGGTGGGAGTTATTTATTTATTTGTTTTTTGCGGTTTTGGGGATTGAACTCAGGGCCTTGCACATGCTAGGCAGGTGCTCTTCCCCAGCCCTTCAGACAGAATTTCTTGAACTCGATTGCTGTGTAAGAAAAATGAACTCCCCATGTGCCACCTGACACCCCTTTCCCCACCTCCTTGTAATTTCAGTTGGGTTTCTCTTTACATTGCCATGGTCAACATTTATAACATTTACATTCCATTCTGGAATTATAATGAAATTCTCCATGCTTCATCTTCAGGTTGATTTGGAAAATTGAAAACCTAACCAATGCTGTGATTATATAACCATTATTTACTGCAGAACCAAGTAATGAGAGAGCTCCTTTGAGAAGGAAATCTAATTCCATTTCCTCCACCCTGTGCTGCTTGGAGGAGAATATTTGCTCTTCCAAAGTCAAGGTCAATCAGATTCTCTTTTCTTATACTCCACTAATTGCTCAAAATCATGCCTCACATGTGTTGCTTCTTATTTGGTTCCTGGAATAGATTTTGTTGTTTCTGGTTTTCTAATTGCCTTTCTTTTTTTTTTTTTTTTTTTTCCCCTAAGAGAAGAAACAGATGTCATCTCCATTGTGTCACCAGAAAGCCTACTTGCCATGTGCACCTTCTCATGCCTGGGTCCTTTGTAAGTGAAGTGAGATGATGGAGGAGCTGTTGTTGGGTTTACCCAGCATTCCTACCCACCCCCCTCTGCTTTTTTTTTTTTTTTTTTTGGTGCTGGGGATAGAACCCAGGGTGCGGCTGTGCTAAGCACACACTGTACCACTGAGCTACACCCCCAGTCTTCTCTTCTCCTTTCGTTTGATGAAGTGCTGCTCTCCTAGTCTAATAGTGTGATTTAGGTATTTTTCCCCAGTTGCAAATTTCCCCTTAGTGGGGATTTTATAACCAAGGTCTGGCAGTTTATCTTGATGGTGGTTCATCTTGGTTCATCTGAGGGCTGGACAAACAACTGAGGCAAGGATAATTTGAGTGCTTCTATGGGATTTAATCTGTGGATATTAAGAGAAGCACTCACTCTTGTATCTTCAGGTAAGGCTTGATCCAGGGACTCTATGATATTATTAAGAATCCAGGGTCCCTATGTTACTTTCCTCTGCCCTGTGTTGTCTTTGTCCCTGGGCTCCTTCTGTGTAGTAAATGGGGCAGGGGTCAGTCTCACCCATCTAGGGGTTTGAGAATACAGAAGAGAAATCAGGTTTTTAAAAAAAATTTTTTTTTTTTGTTTTTCTAACCAGAAGAAGAGTGAATTAATTTTGGAAACCCAAACCATGGGTGTTCACACCCTTTTCTATTAAATTTATTTTCATGTTAGCAATTTTATTTTAAATTTCCAAGAAGTTTTTTCTTTTTTTTTTTTTTCATAACTGCCTCTTTTTGTTTTATGAATGTAATAGCATTTCCATATAGTTCTCTTATTTCCTCTAGGACCAGTTTGCTCACTTTTCTTTTAGTTTATTAAGAAGATAGTAGGGTTGAACATGAGAGGCCCTGGGTTCAATCCCTAGTACTACACAAACAAACAAGAAGGGGCAGCATAGTTGATTGATTCAGAGCGCATCTCAGGAAACAGGCTTCCGGCATTCAAATTCCATCTCTTTGACCCTTATTAGTTGTGTAAACCTTGCTCAAGTTACTTTACCTACCTGTGACTCATTTTACTATAAATGGAGACAGCCCTTGGTATGTGCTCCATAGCTGCTTGCTATTCATTCTTAATCAGTCTGTTGTTTTATTTTCTTTTTGCAGCACTGGGAATGAACCCAGGAGAGTTCTACTATTGAGCTACATCCCCAGCCATTTTTATTTTTTTATTTTGAGACAGGGTCTTGCTAAACTGTGTAGGGCCTTGCTAAATTGCTGAGGTTGACCTTGAACTTGTGATCCTCCTGCTTCAGCCTCCTGAGTTGCTGCAATTACAAATGTGTGCCACGCCCAGCTAGGACTGAGGCTCTTAACCATCAAGCTGTATGATTCCCTCTATCCCCAGGCTGACTGCAGCGTAGTCCTGAAGGTCTCCCTAGGGTCACCACCGACTGAGCTTCACACATAGTTACAGTGTGTGTGTGTGTGTGTGTGTGTGTGTGTGTGTGTGTGTGAAGGCAGAAGACGCAGAGGACTCTGGCTCCCTCTGGAGGAGAGAGGAGGTTCTGCAGAGATAATGGCAATGTTGGTGAGCAGAAACCTGGAACTGAAATCCAGGTAGGTTGAAGGAATGAATGACTTAATTAGGATCTTTGTTGCTCCATATGAGGGCAGGCCTTCATTTCCCCCCACTTTTCAATAATGGATCCACAGTACTTACCAGTGCACATTCTTTATTAGAACAAAACCATAAGACCTTGTGATGTAACTTCTGGTTAGTAGGATATAAATAAAAATGAAGTGGGCAATTAATTTAAGGAGTTATCTTAAAGCAGGAAGCATGACCTCCTTTTCCCCTCTCTCCATCCTGCTGGAATACAGATATAATGGCTGGAGCTCAAGCATCCATCTTGGATGAGTAGAAGCAGTCTATTGAAGATGGCTGGCAAAAAGAAGGGGTCTAGCTTCATGATGATCACGGAGTTGCCATATCAATATTTGATTCCAACATTAACTGGAGGGGAAGGGAGGTATACTACTCTTTTATTTACACCACTGTTATTGTGGGGTTTTGGTATGTTGTCAAACTTATTTATTTATTTATTTTGCACTGCTGTGGATTGAACCCAGGGCCTTATGCATGCAAGGCAAGCACTCTACCAACTGAGCTAACTCCCCAGCCCAAACTTATTTATTTTTTTTGCATCCAAAAAGTTTTGCCTTGGGCAAATTCCTTGACCTCCCTATACCTTGGTCCTCATATCTAACAAGAGCTTAATAGTACCCACCTCACAGAGTGTGCTCATGAGGATTAAATGTATGTGTAGCAGTTACTTATGGAGAAATAACGTTGTACTTTTTTTTTTTTTTTAATTTAGTGAGGTTGCTGTAGACTGAAAATAATTAGGAAAAGCAGTGTTCCCTGACTGGGCAAGGAGACAAGTCTCTTCACTCTACAGAAAGATAAGCAGGCTCTGTGCGTGTTGTTCTGGGACAATAAATTTGCTGATGCAGCTAAACGAGTGACCACAGAATTCCCAGGGGCACCCAACGCTAAGCCCACACACATCTATAGGGTGGTTCAGGTCTGCTGATGTAGGCTGGGCCCAGTGGGGCTTCCTTCCAGGCCAGAGGTTTGGTTCTGGTCCTCTTCGTGTATCTGTCATCGTCTTGGGATCAGCCGGCTAGCTGGAGTCTGCCACGTGGAGAGACACACATGGGAAGGCCAAGCACATAAGTACATTTCACGACCTTGCCGATGTCCTGTCCACGTACATTCTGTGTCCAGAGGAAAGCCACATGGGTAAGACTAAAATCTAGGGCCAGGGGAATATACTTTCTCCACCATGAAGCAGTGGGGTGGTTGTACCTGTAGCCTCTGGAGGACTGAAGGGTTAGTACCAATAGGTCTCCATCCCATAGGCCTAGAGCTGGGGTCCCTGGACCAGTTGTTGAGGAAGGAAGCAATGGGGTGAACCCCTTGGGTTTTGGTCAAAAGAGGAAATGACCCAAGTTTAGGAGAAGATGGAGGAACTGCAATGAAGGAAACAGTGGCAGAGAGTGAATCTCTAAGGCTTTCAGCACAGAACATCACCAGACCTCGGCTTTGGACTACCGTGGCCTGGAATCCCGGATCCACTCTGATTTAGGGTTTTACCTCCTTTTCTGCATATGCAAGTTTGTGCCCTAGGACAGGGGGCCCATTTGCTATAGCTGGGCTTCCCACCAAGACAGGCAGGTAGGGGCTGAATTGAAAAATGAAAAAAAAAAAAAAAAATGTGTATATACTGTCACATGTATCTGAGATTGCTTGAAGCATTTAACATTGATCCCATATCTCAGGTGTGCATAGTAGGCCCTCCCCAAAAATGGACTCCTGTATTGGAACCAGCCGTGGTGAGGTCTTTCCTTTTTTGCCTTCAGGGAGAGAGGGTAAAGACCAGTGAGGGGGAGAGAGGAATCAGCCTGTGCAGTGTCCTGGATGTTGGAGCCCGTGACTGCCATAACCAGGGCCTGCTTCTTGGGAAACTCTGAGAGGATCCAGGTGGCAGTGGGGTACAGAGATTCTCCCAAGGGGCTTGGAGAATAAATGCTCTGGTCTGGGTACCCTGTGATGCTCCCCAAACCCAGGCCAGACTCGCTTCCTTCCCAGTCATCAGGGAAGAGCACTGTGCAGGGCACTCCCCTCGGCCTCTCTCCAAAGGCTGAATGACCCAGAGGGAGGGGTGTGGGTATGCTGGTGAACAGGAAATTCTACCCCCATTTTTCACTTTGCCTGGGAGGAGTCACCAGTGTGGCCCAAGGTCCCCACTTCTGCTTGCTTAAGTCCCTAGGTCCTGGGCCTAGGTCTTTCCTGTCCTGGTATTGTGCAAGGCCTGCAGCTGCCTCCCTGGCCAAACTCTGGGCTGGGGAGAAGAGCTGAGGCTTTGGGAAAGAGGAAGCAGCCCCAGAGACTGGATCTTCCTCTCTTGGGGCAGCAGAACCCAGGGGAACCAGCTGCACCAAGAGCTCCTGGCTTTTCTTCCGTTTCTTCTTGGCAGGTCTGCCAGCCCCGCAGCCACTTCCTTCTGTGGAGCAGGTACTCCCCAACCCTGGGCCTGGAGGGTGGGGCAAGGGGAAGAGCGGAGTGTGGGGAGTAGGGACAGGCTGAGACTTGCTGGGGGTCATGTGGGTATGAGGGCTAGACCCCAAAACAACCCAAACCCAAGACACCAACCAGAGCCGTAATCAGAACCCAAATTCCTCCACCACCCTAAATCTTCCCCAGGGCGGAGCACAGTCCCAATCCTAACCCTACCCTGCGTGGGCCCCGGTTCCTTTTCCAGCCTCATCTCACCCCAGCCCCAAACCTGTCACCCTCATCCTAACCCAGATTCTGCCTTACCCTAACCCCACCTGCACCTCACCTGTCACCCTCGCCCAGACACCTTTCTCACTTCCATGGCAACTCCATCCCAGCCCAGATTCCATTCCAAATCCCAACCATCATCCCCCATCCCAGTCCAAGCTCAGCCCAGCCTTAATCTCCTCTTTGTTCTCCCACTCCATCCATCCATCACTTTATCTGCCTGCAAGAGGGACCCTCAGCACTGTCTGTCACAGCTCAGGGAGGGGTGGCTGCAGTTGGGGGCATTTAGAGCCAGCTTAAGGAATGAAATGTGAAATTTCTAATGTTGCATCAAAGCCCATGTATATTATAAATGAATTCTGTGGCTTGCAGAATTCACGTTGGACCTGTGTTTGGGGCTTTCCTCTGTTTTGAAAATAAGCTACTCCTGGAATTGCCCGCCTGTACCCTGACTTCCTATCTTAAGCCAGAGCCCCCCAGCTGGCCTTATCACCCCATGTCCCTCCTTGAACAGTTCAAGAGGGAAGTTGGGGAGAAGCCCTGCTGTCAGGAAAGAGAAACTGAATCTTGCCTATAGCAAAACTGCCTGGCCCTTTCTTCCTGGCCAGACTTAGCCTTTGGGATCAGAGGTCAGGGCTTTGTGGCCCCGGTCTGCACTCCCAAGAGGTCCCAGGGCATTTGGTCTTATATGCAGCAAACATGGGTGCCATCCAAGTGCCACATGCCAGTTTTGGGGATTTAAAACCCTGCCTTTGGAGTACTCAAGACTTGGAGACACAAGGATGAGGGCAGTGCTGTCCAAATGAGTCATCGTCCAAGAGAAGGTTTTCTTCAGAGCGGCAGACCTCTTTGTCCTCCAGTATATCCGTGGCCCCCTTCCCACAACTGAAATGGTTCCTCTACCACCAGGGGCGCTAGATGCTCAGTAGGCCAACCAGCCCCAACCCACGCTCAGGGGGCTCCTTCTCCTCCATACCAGCCTTTCAAACAGGGATGAGGGTCTCTCTCTCTGGGGTTGTCCCTGCTGTTCCCCCCTTGTGCAGGATAGTTTTCTGGGCTAAGACTGGTTTGGGGAATGGACCCCCTGAGCTGGACTTCAGTGGGAATGACCTCATTAGGGTTGAGCTAAGCACTGGTGACATCTGCAGAATGTGCTCTAGGTGGGTCTAGAAAGGTTCTCCCACGTGCTCCATATGTCCAAGTCCCACCATTCCTCTGTGAGGTTCAGTGTTATCCATTCTAGGACCCCAGATGGAAAGAACCAGGGAGCTGGGGACGTTACCTGTAGCAAGCCAAGGAACCTGCCCCGATCCCAGCTGACTAGACTCAGCCATCCACCTACATAAGAATAAGCTGCTTCTCCCCAGTTTGATAAAACACTATTAAATTAATTTTTCCTTTTTACATCATGTGCTGCTTTCCTATGTGGGCAGATGGCCAAGTCCAACCAGCTGGGATCCAGGTAGTTTCCTTGGCTTGGCTGCCAGTAACAGGGACAACATGGACATAGCTTGCTAATGTTCCCTGCTGCAGAGAAATGACCCTGACACTCTGCATAGGTCTGGGCCCCAGAGCCACACCTACCCCAAAGTGCCCAGCATGTTGCTTTTTCAACTTTGGGCCTCAGGATCCCAGTGGGGCCTGTCTCGGATACAGGCTGCAGGTATATCTTCCCAGAAGGGGAGCAGGCCTAGGAGTGCCAAAAAATGAGGACAAGCTGCTAGGCCATTGAAAATGACCGGATCTGCTGGAGCAACCCCAGGAAAGGCCTGGGTCCCTTGGGGAGCCAAGTTCCTGACCTGCCTATGCCCTTTGCTGTGCTACCTTCCAGGACATCCCTTGTGCCTTCTGCACTGAGCTGAGTACTACTTGGGCCTCCTGATAGCAGCTCAGGCCTGGTCCAGGCCTGGGTGTCTGCTCAGCCCTCCCCAGGTGTGCCCCTGGAGATAGCAGAGTCAGCAGCACACAACCCATGAGGCAGATGGGCTGGGGGCTGGGAGAGGTCATGAGTTTCCTGTCCCCATGTCCAGCCTCCTCAGGCTCTTCTGTCACTTTGCAGAATCAGCAGGAACCGGGGAGGATCGCAAAGTTGACAGCAGTGTATGTGATAAAATATACATGATATAAAGTTCAGTCATTGAGTGTACAATTCAGTGGCATTAAGTACAATGTTGTAGAACTATCACAACCATCTCTTTCTAGAACTTTCTCATCATGCACAACAGAGACTCAGTTTCCATTTAATACTAACTACCCATCCCCTCCACCCCCTAGTCCCTGGTAGACTCTATTTCATTTTCTGCCTCTAGGAATGTGTGTTTTCCAGAAGTTTCATGTAAGCAGAACTATATAATATTTGCCCTTTAGTGTCTGGTTGATTTCACTCAACATAATGATTTCAAGTTTCACATGTGTTATATAACAAGTGTCAGAATTTCATTCCTTCTTACTATAGATTAATATTTCATTTATGCACACACCACATTTTGTTTATCTATTCTTCTGTTGATGGGCACTTGGGAAGTTTCCACCTTTCTGCTATTGTAAATAATGCTCTGTGAACTTTGGTGTACAAGTACCGATTTGAATACCTGTTTTTAATACTTCTTGGATATATGCCTAGGAATGGAGTTGCTGGTCCACATAGTAACTCCCTGTTGACTTTTTGAAGAAACTCCAAACTGTTTTCCATACCATTAAATTTCCGCCAAACAATAATGCACAAGGGGCCTGGTACTTTGGTGTGCCTCTATAATCCCAGCAGCTCGGGAGGCTGAGGCAGGAGGATCACAAGTTAAAAGCCAGCCCCAGCAAATTAGTGAGACACTTAGCAATTCAGCGAGACCCTGTCTTTAAATAAAATATTTTTAAAAAGGGCCGGGGATGTGGCTCAGTGGTTAAGCACCCCTGGGTTCAATCCCTGGTACCAAGATAAATAAATAAATAAATAAATAAAAACACAAGGGTACCAACTTCTTCACATACTCATCAATATTTTTCATTTTCTACTTTCTTTATTTGTTCATTGATAGCCATTCTAAATGGATGTGAAGTGGTAGCTCATTGTGGTTTTGGTTTATATTTCTTTAATGGCTAATGATGAGCATTTTTTCCTGTGTTTATTGTCCATGTGCTGGTTTTCATTGGAGAAATGTCTATTCAAGTCCTTTGTCTATTTTCTATGAGTTAGTTTTAAGAATTCCTTATGTAGTCTGCATATTAATCCCTGATAAGAAATGATTTGCAAGCCGGGTGCAGTGGTGCATGCCTGTAATCCCAGCACTTGGGAGGCTGAGGCAGGAGGATTGCGAGTTCAAAGCCAGCCTCAGCAATGGCGAGGCATTTAGAAATTCAGTGAGACCCTGTCTCTAATAAAATACAAAAAAAGGGCTGTGGATGTGGCTCAGTGGTCGAGTGTCCCTGAGTTCAATCCCTGGTACCAAAGAGAGAGAGAGAGAGAGAGAGAGAGAGAGAGAAATGATTTGCAAATATTTTCCCCATTCTTTTTTTTTTCCCCCCTCTATGGATAGTGCCCTTTGATGCACAGAAGTTTTTCTTCTTGTCTTTTTTTTTTTTTTTTTTTTTTTTTTTTTGTGGTACTGGGGATTGAACTCAGGGGCACTCGACCACTGGGCCACATCCCCAGCCCTTTTTTTGTGTTTTTATCCCCCCCCCACTTCCTCACTCCATTTCTTCCTTTCTCTCTTTTTCTTTTGAGATGGAGGTCTTGCAATGTTTCCCTGGCTGGCCTTGAACTCATGATCCTCCTGCCTCTGCCTCCAGAGTAACTTGGGATTACAGACACATACCATTATGCCCAGTTTCTGACTTTTCTTTTTCCCCCTTTCCTGTGTTTTTGATGACATACTCAAGGAAGCATTGCCTGATATAAAGTCGTGAAGATTTTCACCCATGTTATCTTCTAGGAGTTTTAGAGTTTCAGTAGTTTCTGCCACCTCTCCCCTTTGCACTTACATCTGTTGTACTCCACGGAGTTCCTTCTCCATGGTATGGGGCTTGCCTTCTTGTGTACAGTATACAGCAGGCACTTAACTTATACTTATGAAATATGTGTAGGCCCTTGTGCAACCTGTCACGCCTAGACTTGCTCTGTCACCTCCATGCCTCTACTCTGAACCCCTAAGGACCTGCAGCCCTCTCTTTCCAACTGAGGGGGACCCTTGTGTGCCTGGTGGGCTCCGCACTGCTGGGGGTCACGTATCCTCAGTCCTCGGTTTTCCAAAATGGAGGCTGCTAAGAACAAGGCAAGCACAGAGAGAGCACTGGGGTGACTACAAGGACTCCAAACGAGAAGTTCCAGTGGAAAGTCCCACGTGTGCTGCACCTTGAGGGCAGAATAAGGTCTCAGCAGGCAAAGACCATTTATGGTAGAGACAGAGCTGGGTAGCTAGGGAGCTGCTGAGCAGAAGGACTGGCCCAGGGGAGCAAGAAAGGGGTCCTTTCACATCTCACTGACAGTTGGGAGTCATAGAAGTGTTTTGAACAGAGGAGTGATTCTTAAAGGCAGCACTTAGGTTAAATTTAATCAAATCCCATTATGGCCTGTAGCTGGTAAGACTGGTGACAGGGAGACAACTCTCAAGTGAAAAAAAAAAAAAAAAAAAAAAACTGTCATCTCACTGGACCTCTCTGGGCTCCAGTTCCTGTTAACTTGGGTGGCATGGATGGGGCAGGGAAGTAGGAGAGGAGGGAGAAACAGCTGCTCATCTGCAGCGACTGCCTTGGTCCTTGAGGGGCGGGGAAAAGCAGAACTTGAGTTTGGGCCAAGGGGAGCAGAAAGCTTTCTTGGACACGCCACCAAGTGAGGGCATTTCTGTGCATGGCCTGGACCAGAAACGTGGGCTCCTGGCTCCCTGCTGGTGGGCTGCCCTAGACATCCTTAGAAACACTGCCCTCTCCCTAGGTTGGCCAGTACAGCAGGTGGTGACCCAGGGCTGGACCCTCAGTGCCCTGAGGTGTCCCTAGGAGGCCCCTGCGTGCTCAGCCAGCCTGTGTACCACCTCTTAGGCACTGGAACCCACCTGAGGACCTGCTATGGGCTTCCTGCTCTGGCTGCTCCTTCTGGTCTCATTCTTCCCTCCAGGTAAGCTTATGTCACAGGGCCCAGCCTCAGAAGATCCAGCCCTCTGCAGACTGGACATGCCTCGGTCAGGTTTGGTTGCTGAGGTCAAGGGGGGTACCACAGACAGCCTGTGCGGGATGCTGAGCAGGAAGCCAAGTTTCCTCTTGAAGCTACCCTGCCAGGCCTCTGAGCAGTCCCCAAGGGACACCTGCACCCCAAAAACACTGAGCTGGCCTGAGCTAGGGGTGCACTGTGAGCGTAGGCAGGGCAGGGTTTTGGGGATTTACCTGAGGATCTTCTCTGGGGCGCATGGCAGGGCATGTGGTGTCCCAGGCCTGTATCACCCTCTTGTATGTCTCTCTCCCACCCTCTCCCCAGGCCACACCTCATGGGGTGTCTCTAGTCCCAAGACTGTGCAGGGAGTGAAGGGGTCTTGCCTGCTCATCCCCTGCATCTTCAGCTTCCCTGCCGATGTGAAAGTGCCCGATGGCATCACAGCCATCTGGTACTATGAATACTCGGGCAAGCGGCAGGTGGTGACCCACTCTGCGGAGCCCACGCTGGTGGAGGCACGTTTCCGCGGCCGGGCCCAGCTGCTGGGGAACGTGGAACACAAAGTCTGCAACCTGTTGCTGAAGGACCTGCAGCCTGGGGACTCGGGCACCTACAACTTCCGCTTCGAGATCGATGAGACCAGCCGCTGGGTGGATGTCAGAGGCACCTCGGTCTCTGTGACAGGTGAGGAGTGGGGTAGTCTCACTACTGCCTGGAAAGAACTTCCAAGCTGCTTCTGGACCCACTAGCTCATAGGTTCAGACTTGGTCTTAAACCTTGCTCTGGCCCTTTCTCAGCCTCGGTTCCAGCCCTACCCCCAACCCCAGTCTGAGCCCCAGCAAACCTTTGCATTCACCAAAGTGGGGCTGGGGGTTGAAAGTAGCCTTGCTTTGCTATTAAGTCCCCTGATCAGGTCTCCTCTCTCAGCTGGGGTTTCCAGGGCAAGAGGTCTCGGGTGTGGCAAAGGGGAGTCCTGAGCACACCCACATCTGTCTTTGTCCTCAGAGAAGCCCAGTGAGCCCATCATTGCGGCCCCCATGGAGCTGCGAGAGGGCATGGAAGCGAACTTCAACTGCTCCACACCCTACTCGTGCCTGCAGGAGCCAGTCAGCCTGACGTGGCAGGGCCAGGACCCCACTCGCTCTGTCACCTCCAGCTTCCAGAAGCTTGAGCCCACTGGCGTCGGCCACCTGGAGACCCTTCACATGGTCCTGTCACGGCAGGACCATGACCGGACGCTGCGCTGCAAGGTCTCAGTGGCCAGCTTCAGGAGTGAGCGCGAGATTCGCCTCCAAGTGCAGTGTGAGTGTGCAAGGGGTCATACGCTCGTTACTGAGCCCCACGTCCGCGGCTCCCCAGTGAAGTGCAGGGGAACAGAGACTGTCCCTGAGGCAAAACCAGACATACAGTCAGGGCAGCGCCGATGGAGAGGGAGTGTTATGCTCTGAGAGCCAAGTTGAATGGCTCCCTTCCACCTCGGTTGGCTTCAAAGGGTCTATCCTCAAGGCCAGATGGGGCAGAGAAGGGGAGTCACAAGTGGTCAAGGAACAGGAGCTTCCGTGTAGCTTTGGGGGTTGGTGACAAGTGCCCCAGGATTCAGTTCAGCTCTGGAGGAGCTGGTGAGATGGAGTCTACCCCTTTTCTGCTTTAAGCTGCGCATGGTCATAACGAACAGGGTGTCACGGGGCCTGGCCGAGTCAATGGGGAGAAAGCCCGGGTTTCCATTGGTTATGCATCATCCCATCTCAATAAAATGGGGCAGCTCTTCTAGAACAATTACTACTCACGGGCACCAGCTGCTGGCCCCATCCATTGGATGAGTAGACCCCGGGCCAGCTGCTGGTTTCCCATCTGTTTTCTCATCTGCTTGGTGGAGCGAATAACACCTCATTCCCATCTCAGAATCGACCAAAAATGAAAAGAGTTGACACAGGTGAGGTAGTTAGAAGAGTGCTGGGCACTTGGAAATATTAGATTTTATTATCATGTTTACATAGAAAGAAGCCTTGGAACAAGATTTAAAGAAACGTTGTTTCTTAGTATTGCTAGTTCCTTCCTTACAAACCCTTTGGCCCCTGCCTTTAAGTGGCTGGTCCCTCACCAACATCCACCACAGGCCACTAAAGCAAGCAAAGTGGTGACCTTGACCTTGTTCATGCAACTCACCCCCAAACAGAACAGGGGCAGCAGGCAGTGTCGTCCTGAAGCAGAAAACCATAGGAGGCAGCATAAGCTGGACGCCAGGCCAAGCATCACATTATCAGAGTCTGGGTGGAAAAGGGAGCAGGAACGTGTCTGGGGTAGGGGAGGACAGGATGGGGGAACTCTAGGGACTGATGTTTGCTCTGGGTGCAAAGAGCAGTTTTGAAAGGGAACAAGAGGTATGCTATCCCCTCTCTCACCCCACATCTGCATCATGACTTGCAGATGCCCCTAAAGGCGTGGAGGTCCTCCTCAGCCCCGCCGGGCGGAACATCCTTCCAGGTGATCTGGTCACACTCACCTGCCAAGTGAACAGCAGCTACCCTGGGGTCACTTCCGTGCAGTGGCTCAAGGACGGAGAGCTCCTGAAAGCTGATGGTCGCGTGCTACAGTTGTCCCAGGCGGCCTGGAGCGACGCCGGTGTCTATACCTGCAAAGCTGGGAATAGCGTCGGCTCTTCAGTCTCACCCCCAGTCAGCCTCCATGTGTTCAGTGAGTCCTGGGTGAGGCTGGATCTAGCCAGAGGGTGAGGTGGAGTCCAGGCCATGGGACCGAGGAGAGTGGGGCCAGGGCAGAGCCAGAGGCTGGCATAGCCCAGTGCCTCTGGGATGCAGGTGTGGATCCCAGCTCTGCCTCACTGTGAGACAGAGTGGGATGTCAGGAGGACCCCCGCTGATTGGACAGAGATGCAAGGCAATTCCAGGAGGCTTCCCTGCATGGGGAGGGGTGCAGTAGAATCCACAGAGATTGAAGCTGATTGGCTGCGATCTGGAACCCTGAGGGGTTGGGGCTCAAGTTGGCTGGGTGTTCCTCTAGCGTGCCCTAAATGCTTCCCTCACAGTGGCTGAGGTCAAGGTGAGTCCAGCAGGCCCCATCCTGGAGAATGAGACTGTGACGCTGTCCTGCGGCACTCCCAAAGAGGCGCCCAGTGAGCTCCACTACAGCTGGTACAAGAACAATGTCCTGCTGGAGGAAGCGCACGCCCCCACCCTCCAGCTGCCCTCAGCCACCAGGGCCGACACTGGCTTCTACTTCTGCGAGGTGCAGAACACCCAGGGCAGCGAGCGCTCTGGCCCTGTCAGTGTGGTGGTCAAACGTAAGTGGCCAGGGTGGGGTGGCACTGGATACTGCCAGAGCAGAGCCTGAGGGTGGAGTCCCTGTGGGAGGCCACAGCTCACATCCCAGTTCTGCACACCTTGACTTTGGCAAGGCTTTGACCTCTCTGGGCCTCAGTTTCCTCCTCCTACTTTTAAAAAGTCTTATTTGGAAATAAGTTCAAATTTATGAAAAGTTGCAAGAATGATAGAAAGAATTATATATCTTTAACCTAGAGTCCTCACTTATTAACATTTGGAATGTTACTTTATCCTTTTCTCTCTCTCTATGCACACGCACACACACACACGTGCAAAATATGTATGCGCTGATATATTCACGTGTGTAGCACACACATTTACTCTCTATGTAAACACACATGCACTTCCCACGTACATTCACAATGCACGTATATATTATTTATCCACCTTCATACAGATGCTCCTCAATTTATGATGGGGATACATCTCAAACCTTTTGTAAATTGAAAATATCAAAGTCAAGAACTTACTGAACAGTGTAGCTTAGCTTCACCTGCCTTCAACCTACATGCTCAAAACAAATTAGCCTACAGTTGGGCAAATACGTCTAATGTGAAGCCTACTTTATTATAAAAGTGTTGACTAGTTGTTGGGATTTATGGAACGCCGTATCCCCAAAATGCTGGCCACATGGCATATGGTAGGGTATCAGTAGCTTCCCCTCATGGTCTCGGGACTGACTGGGGGCTGCACTGCCCAGCAACATGCATGAGAAAGAATCATACCACAAAATTGCTAGCCTGAGAAAATATCAAAATTCAAAGTGTGGGGGCTGGGGCTATGGCTCAGCGGTACAGCACTCGTCTCGCATGTGTGAGGCCCTGGGTTCAATCCTCAGCACCACCTAAACAAATAAGGGTATTGTATCTACCTAAAACTAAAAAAGAATTAAAAACATTCAAAGTGTATTTTCTAATGAATGTATATCACTTTCACACCATTATAAAGTCAGACTAATTGTAAATCGAGGACCATCTTGATTTATATTGTTACAGTTGCAGACATGATGTCTTTTTACCCCTAACTTCCTTAAGTGAGTATTTCCTAAGATCAGTCCTTTACATAGCCCCAGTACAAAGGTCACACTCAGGATGTGCGACATTGACCCAAGATGATTATTTAGCCTACAGTCCATATCCAAATTTTAGCAATCGACTCTACAATGTCTTTTACAACAACAACAAAAAAATTTTTTGGGGGGGAGGGCATTCCAGGGATTGAACTCAGGGGCACTTGGCCAGAGAGCCACATCCCCAGCCCTATTTTGTATTTTATTTAGAGACAGGTCTCACTGAGTTGCTTAGCACCTTGCTTTAGCTGAGGCTGGCTTTGTTTTGTTTCTTAATTTTTTTTATTTGTTCTTTTTAGTTGCACATGACAGCAGAATGTATTTTGACATATCATACATACATGGCGTATAACTTCCCATCCTTTTTTTTTTTTTTTTTTTAAATCTACTTATTTATTTATTTATTTAGACATATTATGCACAAATGGAGCACAACGTCTCATTCCTCTGGCGGTACATGGTGCAGTCACTCCAGTAGTGTGATCATACATGTATATAGGGTAATAATGTCTGTCTCATTCTACTGTCCTTCCCATCCCTATGACCCCACCCCTCCCCTCACTCCCTTCTACGCAAACCAAAGTTCCTTCATTCTTCTCTCTATTCCCCTGCCTCGCTATGGATCAGCATCTGCTTATCAGAGGAAACATTTGACGTTTGTTTTATTGGGATTGGCTTATTTCACTTTGCATGATATTCTCTAGTTTCATCCATTTACCCGCAAATGCCATCATTTCATTCCTGTTTGAGGCTGAGTGATATTCTATTGTGTATAGGTACCGTATTTTCTTTATCCATTCATCTACTGAAGGGCATCCAGTTTGGTTCCATAGTTTAGTTATTGTGAATGGAGCTGCTATAAACAATGATGTGGCTGTGTCACTGTAGTATGCTGATTTTAAGTCCTTTGGGTATAACTCAAGGAGTGGGATAGCTGGGTCAAATGTTGGTTCCATTTCAATTTTCTGAGGTATCGCCATAGTGCTTTCCATAGTGGTTGCACCACTTTGCTGTCCCACCAACAATGTATGAGTGTACCTTTTCCCCCACATCCCTGCCAACACTTACTATTATTGCTTGTATTCTTGATAACTGCCATTCTGACAGGTGTGAGATGAAATCTTAGAGTAGTTTTGATTTGTATTTCTCTAATTGCTAGAGATGATGAACATTTTTTCATATATTTGTTGATTGACTGTATTTCTTCTTCTGTGAAGTGTCTGTTCAGTTCCTTTGCCCATTTATTGATTGGGTTATTTTTTTTTTTGG
The DNA here is from genome assembly GCA_025594165.1 of Tamias sibiricus. NCBI lineage: Eukaryota > Metazoa > Chordata > Mammalia > Rodentia > Sciuridae > Tamias > Tamias sibiricus. Next base: position 181,239,389 of record CM046659.1, on the reverse strand, counting down.
CGTTAAGTTTTTTGAGTTCTTTATATATCCTGGAGATTAGCACTCTATCTGATATGTGTGTGGTAAAGATTTTTTTTCCCATTCTATAGGCTCTCTCATCATGTTAGTGATTGTTTCCTTTGCTGAGAAGAAGCTTTTTAGTTTGAATCCATCCCATTTATTGATTCTTGATTTTACTTCTTGTGCTTTAGAAGTCTTATTCAGGAAGTCAGGTCCTAAGCCAACATGATGAAGATTTGGGCCTACTTTTTCTTCTATTAGGTGCAGGGTCTCTATTCTAGTGTCTAAATCTTTGACCCACTTTGAGTTGATTTTTGTGCAGAATGAGATATAGAGGTTTAATTTTTTTTCCCGCTACATATGGATTTCCAGTTTCCCCAGCACCATTTGTTGAGTCGCTATCTTTTCCCCAATTTATGTTTTTGGCACCTTTGCCTAGTATGAGATAACCATATTTACATGGGTTTGTCTCTGTATCTTCTATTTTGTACCATTGTTCTACATGTCTATTTTGGTACCAATGCCATGCTGTTTTTGTTACTATTGCTCTGTAGTGTAGTTTAAGTTCTGGTATTGTGATGCTTCCTGCTTCACTCTTCTTGCTAAGGACTGCTGAGGCTGACTTTGAACTTGTGATCCTCCTGCCTCAGCCTCCTGAGCTGGTGGGATTACAAACGTGCACTACTGCACCCAGCAGCACATTTTTTTCTGGTCCAAGATCTGGGCACACACATTGCGTTTGGTTGTCATGCATATCTCTTTATTCTTCTGTTGTGTCTCTTTGGGACAGTTCCTCAGTCTTTCCTAATCTTTCATGAGATTGAAGCTTAAAGAGCATAAGTCAGTTGTTCTGTGCTGTCCCTCAATTTGCATTTATCTGACTCAAATAGCCTGAGACTCTGAGCTTGGACAGGAAGGTTGCAGGTGTGATGCTGCGTAAACCCTGGTGCATCCTATTGGGAGGCATCTGGTGGCAGTTTGTCCCATGCTGGTAATGTCCCTGTTGATGGCTTAGTTAAGGTGCTGTCCACCATCTCGTCTTTACCATTTTTTTCATCTTTAATGTGGGGCCCCGATCCCTGCTTGCAATTTTGCCATGAGGACTGTCTGGGAGAACAGAGTGATTTGCCTGGCCCAGGAGCAAAAGTGCATTTGACAGGTGCTCAGGAGCTTGTGGGATTGCCCCTTGTCCCTGGGCATTATGGGTCAAAGGGTACAGGGTCATAGGTTACAATAGGGGATCTCCATATGAGGGTGACAGGCCCACCTCTGGTCTCCACACAGATCCACCCCTTGCTCCAGACCTGACGGCCTTCCTGGAGATGCAGGCTGGGCTCATGGGCATCCTTCACTGCTCTGTGGTCAGTGAGCCCGTGGCCACACTGGTGCTGTCACACGGTGGCCTCATCTTGGCCTCCAGCTCTGGGGAGAGGGATTACAGCACACGCTTCAGCATCTCCTCTGCTCCTAACTCCCTGCGCCTGGAGATCCGAGACCTGCAACAAGCTGACAGTGGAGAGTACGAGTGCTCAGCCAGCAACTCTCTTGGAAATTCGACCTCCACCTTGGACTTCAATGCTAATGGTAACAAGGGCACAGATTGCAGAGGTACCAATGAGAGATAGAGGTACCAATGAGAGATAGAGATAGGGGAAGTCCCCCAAAGGAGGCATGCTCTGACCTCTTCCCTTTTAAAGTCCAGATGACTCAACTGAGAGGCTGAACTAATTGGTTAGGTCATATCAAAGATCTGAGCTATCTATCTGGTCATTCCAACCTCAGAGGTTCCTAGAAGCCAAGGCAAAAAGGGAAATGTGGCAATGTACATCATTACTTTTGCAGATTACACTCTGACTCTGAACTTGGAGGGTCCTTTATAGATAGTCATTTATTTTTTATTTGTTAAACCTTTGGGCCAGGCTCTGTGCTAGGAGTCAGATGCAGGAAGCGAAATAGAGAAGTAAGGTCTTCCAACTGCTGTCCTTCCCTTCTGAGGCTATGGAAGATGTAGACAGTCCATCAAGCGAAGCTTTTGACGGAACCTGGGCTCTGGCTCAGAGACCTTCTCAACTGTGCTGCAGTGGATCTGAATTAGATTCAAGGCCAAATCCTCCCGATCCTCCCCAAAACTCATACCTGCCCATAGTCATGTAGGGAGAGGAGAAACCTGTAGCCGGTGGCATGGAGGGTGGGGACCTCACAGCCTCTTCAAGCCTCCTCTCCTCCCGTCCTGCCAGTGGCCCGCCTCATCGTCAGTCCAGCAGCCAAGGTGGTGGAGGGGCAGGCGGTGACTCTGAGCTGCAGGAGCGGCCTGAGCCCGACTCTGGACACCCGCGTCTCCTGGTACCTGAACGGAGTCCTGCTTCTCGAGGGGCCCAGCAGCAACCTCCTGCTTCCTGCTGCCTCCAGCAGCGATGCCGGCTCATACCACTGTTGGGCCCAGGACAGCCACAGCGCCAGCGGCCCCTCCTTGCCAGTCGTCCTCACCGTGCTATGTGAGCAGCCTTGCCACCAGCCACTGCCCACTGCGGGAGGGTCAGCCCACCGGGACTGCCAGCTGCCCCCACTTCCTCCTAGCCCAGTCCTGCTACATCAGGAGGGTGGTCACAGGCCAGGCCACAGTGGCCCTGTCCACCCAGGGCTGGGGAAATGAGCCAGGGCCACCTCTACGGCCTGAGTCCTGCCCTCCAATCCCAGTCCCTCTGCCCCTAGTCTCAAAGCCACCATGGCCCCATATCCAGACTGCCTTCGGGTGGCTCAGGGATGCTGACTCCTGTACTTGTGCACATACCCCATAGGCTGAGCCCTCCAGGCTCCCGTAGGCGCTAAGTCAGAACCCCTCAGTGCCTCTGCACCAGCCCCTCTGCACCCTGCCAACAGAGGATGCTCCATATTATCCCGAGGGGCTGAGTAATGTTTAGAGCATGCTTAAGTTCCAGAAAGTCTCCCCTGACAGGGTGTGTACAGGGACGTTGTCTCAGGATTTGTCGTGAGGGGGCTGCCTCGTCGGGGGTTTTCTGAGTGAGACCGTGTGGTAGACTTGACTGCTAGCTGTCTTTGACTATCTGTCTGGGGAAATCTTTAGAAAGAGGCTTTTAAAGGCATTTTCCAGTATCACGGGAGCTGGCTTGGAGATCAGAGAGAAGAGGCAGGTAGGGCCCTGGGACAAGGCCCAATGGAACCGAGAGTGAGACTCACAGGGACCGCTGTGAGGGTGTCGGGCTCAGGAGCAGATGGGATTTATGTAGAGTGGCCTCTAGCTCATGTGGCATCTTTGCCGCAGCTAGCAAATGGCTCTCCTCTGGGAAGATTCATACAGTACCCGGGCACAGGTTAGAGCCAGGAGCATGGGCTGAATCCCACCCACCCTGGCCTGGTTGCCCTCTTGTGGTGCACAGCCTGCACAGCTGTTAGTGGTCACTCTGGGGACATGCCTTTTGTTCAGTGTGTCCTGGGAGCCTAGCCAGTCTGGAGTGGACCTGCGGCCCTGGGATGAGTGGCCATGCTCTTCCTCTCCACAGACCCCCCACGCCAGCCCCTGTTCACCGCCCAGCTGGACCTCAATGCTGCCGGAGCTGGGGCTGGGCGGCATGGTGTCCTCCTGTGCCGCGTGGAAAGCGATCCTCCTGCCCAGCTAAGGCTGCTCCACAAGGACCACGTTGTGGCCACTTCTCTGTCATCAGCCAGTGGCTGCAGCACCTGTGGGGGCTGCTCCCAGCGCACAAAAGTCACCAAAGCCCCCAACTTGCTACGTGTGGAGATTCACCATCCAGTGTTGGAGGACGAGGGCGTGTACCTGTGTGAGGCCAGCAACGCCCTGGGCAACGCCTCAGCCTCGGCCACCTTCGATGCCCAGGGTGAGTGGGTGCAGGGGATGGGTGGTCTGGGGGCTGGAGCTCCCGCCCCTGCCTCCCCGGTCTGGGGAGGGGCCGATCAGGTGAAAACTCCCCCGTTCAGCAGTGGGAAGCAAAGCTGCTCCCAGTGACAGAAGAGGGGACCCTGGGAACATCCTTGCCCCCTCCTCACTGAGGGAAGCCAAAGCTTCAGATCCTTCCCATGCACAGTTTTAGTCAGGGGAACAGGCCCGGAACTGTGAGGTCGATCTCTGAGCAAAGGACAGTAGGGCCAGCTTGTCTTCTTTCCTCTTTACTATGCCCCTCTCTGGCCCAGGTCCCCATGTCCTCTAGTACCCACTTGCCACGGGCTCTCCTGTGAGCTTGTCTGCTGTATTCCCCGCACTGTGGGTACCCCAGGGAGATCTCCTTCCCTCCCTGCTCCAGGCCCCTGGGTGGGGCAGGGAGTGGTCAAAGTGGGGTCTGTCTCCAATGAGTCCATGCTGCCTGCTGTCCAGCCACGGTCCTGGTCATCACACCATCCAACACGCTTCGGGAGGGCTCAGAGGCCAACCTGACTTGCAATGTGAGCCGGGAAGCCACAGGTAGCCCTGCCAACTTCTCCTGGTTCCGGAATGGGGCACTGTGGGCCCAGGGCCCCCTGGAAACTGTGAGACTGCTGCCCGTGGCCAGAACCGATGCGGCCCTCTATGCCTGTCGCCTCCTCACGGAGGATGGTGCCCAGCTCTCTGCTCCTGTGATCCTGAGTGTGCTCTGTGAGTGCTGGCCAATGGCAACTGGTGGCTTGGAGGGTGGAGGGGCTCAGGGGCACAGAGGGCTGGGGCTGAGGTTGGGGGAGGTAAGAGTGACCTGGTCTGGCCATGGGCCACACTGGGCCTGGGCTGTGTGTGTGCAGAGAGAAGGGGCCATGGTGTGGCACTTGGAATGTGGTGAGCTGGGCTGTAGTATCCTGAGTTCTCCCTGTTCCTGCAGATCCCCCAGACCCACCAAAGCTGTCGGCCCTCCTGGACATGGGCCAGGGCCACATGGCTCTGTTTGTTTGCACTGTGGACAGTCGTCCCCTGGCTCAGTTAGCCCTGTTCCATGGGGAGCGTCTCCTGGCCAGCAATCTGGGACCCCAGCTCCCATCCCATGGCCGGCTGCAGGCCAAGGCCACGGCCAACTCCCTACAGCTAGAGATTCGAGAACTGGGTCTTGGAGATTCTGGACGCTACCGCTGTGAGGCCAGAAATGTTCTTGGATCAGCCAATACCTCACTCTTCTTCCAGGTCCGAGGTGAGTGTCAATGTTCTCACAGTGTGATAGACACTGAAGCCCAGGGAGGCTACTTAGGTCAGACTTGGGGCTGGGGTGCCATCAATTTTGGGCAGAAATGTGAATCTTTTAGCATTGGTTAGGGGACAGTTTCCAACCCGAATGCCTCCCACTAGATTTTTGTTGTTGTTTGTACTAAGGATTGAACTCAGGGCTACACCAGTTCTTTTTAATTTGAGACAGAATATTGCTAAATTACTGAGGCTGGCCTCAAACTGCAATCTTCCTGCCTCAGTCTCCCTAATAGCTAGGATTGCTAGTGTGTGCCACCATGCCTGGCTTCCACTAAATATTTTCACCTGTAATAACTGTAGCACCACTAGGAGACAGCGACAATTGCACAAGATGGTTTGGTTTTGTTGGAGCACTTTCTGACATAACTTATTTTGTAAAACTATAGTTCTGTTATGTAAGCTGCCTGTCATGGCCAGCCATTGCGCCGCGGGAGGAAAACTCGGAGGCAGAGTAAAGCTATTACTACTTTTACTTCTACTTTCTTAGAGAGAGCTTAGAGAGAGAAAGAAAGATTTTTCTACTTTCTTCTTTTCTTCTTAGCTTAGAGAGAAAGAAAGAGCTTAGCTTAGAGAAAGATTATTTTTTAGAGCTTCTTTCTTCTTTCTTCTTTCTTCTGTCTTCCTCGGGAGCCTCAGCCTAACTCTGACCAGCCCTCGGGAGCCTCGGCCTAACTCTGACCAGCAATTACTTCTTCTATCTGGTTTCTCTTCTGTAACCGCTCTGCCTACGTTCTGGCCGCTCTGATTCTTTTCTTCTCTGACCCGAACTCTTCTTCTGACCTACCGAGCAACTGCACGACTGACTGAATGAATTCGTTCTCCTAACTCGGACCACTTTCACCTGGTTATATACCTTTAGCTTTGCAGGTGCCTACAGGTGCGTCACATACATATCAGGTGGAACTTATGGCTTCCAGCTAGCTGCAATAACCCTTCCTAATTGGGGCTCCTTCACTGTTACATAGTAGGTATTCTCATACAAAACTGACCACATATGTATATTATGCATATGTGCACATATACACATGTGTATATTCTTATTCATATTCTTCATTCATTTGCATGTATACATATTTGTAAAATATGTATGTATATATGTGTACGTATTCTCCATAAAAATTCTCCCTAAGCAATCAAAACAGAAAAAAGGAAAGATAATACCTGCAAAGCAAAGAAAAATAAATGTTTTTTTTCTCCCATAATGACAAGCAGCAGCAATTTGGGGGCATTTACTTTGGACCTTGTTTCCCTGTATATTTTCTGTGTATACTTTCTTGTTTCTGTGTATATTTGCCCATTTCACAGGCAGAGAAATTGAGGGTCCGAGTATTAGAAGCTTGCTCATGGGCACATGACTCTGCTATCTCTGGACCAACTTGGTTCTGGTCCTGGTATAGCCTGTAGTCTCAGTTACCATCCCAGCTGTCCCTGCTCCCCACCCCTCAACCTGGTCTCCTGCTCCAGAGCCAGGGGCTGCCAAAAGCTGACCTTTGCTCACTGCCCAATACCTGGACTCTTGTTGCCTGGAGCCGGGTGTAGGACTGGGCTGGAGAGGACTGGAAAGAGCTCAAGGTCACACAGCTGCCAACAATCTCCCATTCACAGTCAACCAGTGGCCTTCGCCATGACCTAAACCCCTCCTGTTTCAGTGCTTCAGGGATCAACCCAACATTTGTCAAGAGCTAACACATGCAGGTGCTGTGCCTGGCAATGGGGTTACAGGTCACACAAGCCTGGTTCCCATGAGGCCTACCCTCTGGTAGGCAAGATTGATTGGGCTGGGGTTGTGGCTCAGTGGTAGAGCGCTCGCCTAGCATGTGCGCGGCCTGGGTTCGATCCTCAGCACCACGTACAAATAGACGCATTGTGTACAACTAAAGCAAATAAATAAATATTTAAAAAAAAAGATTGATTGACAGAGCAAAACCATAACTTCAGGTGGTGGGTGGTAAATGCCAGGGTGGAGCCTGTGGAAGCAAGTTGGGCAGGAAAGGCAGAGGCATGGAACTAAATAAAGGTGGACCCCAGGAAGTGGTCTGGAGGAAAGCTGTGGCTCCTAGAGTTAGGGGTGGGGTTTTTGTTTTGTTTTGTTTTTGTTTTAATATTTTTAGTTGTAGGTGGACACAATGCCTTTATTTTATTTATTTTTATGTGGTGCTGAGGATTGAACCCAGAACCTCACACTTGCTAGGCAAGCGCTCTACCACTGAGCCACAACCCCAGCCCAGGGGTGGGGTTTTGCAGTTCTGGGCAGAGACACGTACGGTTCCAGACTATGGAAGGGGTGTTGGCAAGCCCCCATCTTCCCTTGGTTTCTCCTTGCAGGAGCCTGGATCCAGGTCTCACCATCTCCTGAGCTCCAAGAGGGCCAGGCTGTGGTCCTGAGCTGCCAGGTGCCCACGGGGGTCCCTGAAGGGACCTTATTCCACTGGTATCGAGATGGCCAGCTCCTCCAGGAGTCGAACTCTGCCACACTCCGTTTTGCAGCCATCACTCTGAAGCAAGCTGGGGCCTACCATTGCCAAGCTCAGGCCCCAGGCTCAGCAACCACCAGCCTGGCCGCTCCAGTCAGCCTCCGCGTGTCCTGTAAGGGTGTTTTCCCATTCGCATGTGGGGGAGAGGATGCATTCCCTGGTCCTGGACTCTGCCACCATGACAGAGCCCTGGATGAGGGACCCAGGGCCACACCCTGACCGTTCCCCACCTGGTGTAGACACTCCACGCCAGGTCACATTCACCACCCTGATGGACACAGGCCCAGGGCGACTGGGTCTCCTCCTGTGCCGTGTGGACAGTGACCCTCCAGCACAGCTACGGCTGCTCCATGGGGACCGCCTCGTGGCCTCCACCCTACAAGGTGTGACAGAACCTGCAAGCAGCTCTCCTCGACTACAGGTAGCTGTGGCCCCCAATACACTGCGCCTGGAGATTCACAACGCAACGCTGGAAGATGAGGGTGTCTACACCTGTGAGGCCACCAACACTCTAGGCCGGGCCTCTGCCTCAGCCAACTTCGACGCCCAGGGTCAGTGTGCATGTGTGTGTGCACATGTATGTGTGTGCGTCTGTGCACTTGTGTCTCCTCGAAGAGGGGAGAGAAGGTGGGAGAGGACTCTAAAAGCCTGGGAGCATAAGGACAGTCTCCATTCCCCTCCCACCTAACCCCAGAGGTCTTAGGCCTAGGTTTCACAGAAGAGCCTTCTTAAACAGAATTTTTCATGGATGCCACAACAGATAAAACTAATCAGAAAAGGCATCTCAAGGGGAAACCGCCATAGTGTAGGATTCACGGTGTTCACCCCATTTGCCTTCCACCAGGGACAGGGAGGGGCTTGGGGCCTTCTAAGACCCTGCAGAGCTCCACTAGGGACCACCCAGGAGACAGTGAGCCATTTCCTAAGCTCAGCCTCAAGACCTACACAGCCTCAAGACCCTTACTGGTGTCTCTATGCCCTTCCTCTCTCCCCAGCTGTGAGCGTGCAGGTGTGGCCAAAGGCTGTGGTGCAGGAGGGGCAGCAGGTGAACCTGACCTGCCTTGTATGGGCCACCAGCCTGGCCCAGCTCACCTACACATGGTATCAGGATGGGCAGCAGCGCTGGGGTGCCCGCTCCATCTCTTTGCCCAGCGTCACAGTCACAGATGCTACCTCCTATCGCTGTGGTGTAGGGCTCCCTGGCCAGCCACCCCGCCTCTCCAGACCTGCCACCCTGGACGTCCTCTGTGAGTCTGGTTGGATGCAGGGTGGGGTTGAAAGGAATGACAGCAGCTCACAGGGATCAGGGGATGGCCAGAGTCTCACAGGCATTTAGGACTCAGTACCCAGCCAGCTGATGGAGCATCGGACAAGGGGCGTTAGAGCTGTGGGCAATAGGGACAGATCTTTTCTGGGCAGAGGAGTAGTGCTGCAGATTGGATAATTAGAGGGCCCCGCGGGCGGGGAGCCAGGGCCCTCCTCAGTTTCTATGAACGTACAAACTGGCTTCTTCGAGACTGTCATCTAAACTTGTGTGCCCTCGGGGTCTCTACAGATGCGCCCCGCAGCCTGCGTATGACCTACCTCCTAGAGAGCCGTGGGGGGCAGCTGGCTCTGATACTGTGCACTGTGGACAGCCGCCCCCCTGCCCAAATGGTCCTCAGCCATGCCGGTCGCCTCCTGGCCTCTTCAACTGCGAACTCTGTCCCAAACACCTTGCGCCTGGAACTACAGGAGCCACAGCTGAGTGATGAGGGGCTCTACAGCTGCTCTGCCCACAGCCCCCTAGGCCAGGCCAACACATCCCTGGAGCTGCGGCTAGAGGGTGGGTGGGGGCCAGGCGGGGGCCACAGGGGTGGGAATCGACTGTGGTGTCTGGCTGGCCCCAACAGACCCTGACCTTCTTGTTTCAGGTGTACGGGTGACACTCACTCCCTCGGCCACTGTACCTGAGGGGAACCCTATCACAGTGACCTGTGAGGACACCGCAGCCCGTCCACCCAGCCTCTATACCTGGTACCACAATGGCCGTTGGCTGCAGGAGGGGCCAGGCACCTCACTTGAGTTCCCGGTGGCCACAAGGGCTCACGCAGGTGCCTACTCCTGCCAGGTGCAGGATGCCCAGGGCACACGCAGCTCCCGGCCTGCAGCCCTGCGAGTCCTCTGTGAGTGAGGGAGGCTGGGGGGCTTCCTAGGATGAGGGTGGTGGGAGGTGCTTCTGGGCTCAGTGAGGGAGGGCATGGGACTGCAGTGGGCTCAGGAATGGGCACTTGGAGAAACAAGGACACAGGTAATGAGGAAAGAGACCCCACGGCCCTACAAACCCTGCCTGCAGGACTCTGCCTGCAGGACTCCTGAGGTGTTTCTTCTAGGAAGTGACCATTTGTCCAGAGGCTTCAGCCTCAACAGCATCAGGCAGGTGGCCAATGGGCAGTGCATAGGCAACACCCCCATTTGTGCCCTGCCCCACCCCTAGATGCTCCTCGAGATGCTGTCCTGTCTTCCTTCCGCGACTCGAGGGCCAGGCCCATGACTGTGATACAGTGCACTGTGGATAGCGAACCTCCTGCTGAGCTGGCCCTGTCCCACAATGGCAAGGTGTTAGCCACCAGCAATGGGCTCCATGACTCAGTATCAGGGAAGGGCCACGTGCAGGTGGTCCACAATGCGCTACGGCTGCAGGTGCAAGATGTGCATGCAGGTGATGACGACACCTATGTTTGCACAGCCCGCAACTTGCTGGGCTCGGTCAGCACTACTGGGCAGCTGCAGGCAGAAGGTGAGTAAGAAAGGAGAGGCAAGAAGGGAGCTTGGGCTTGGGGTTCAGGCACTCTGAGGCCAGAGTCCATGTGAGGGTCTGGGATTTCCACTAGAGGGGGCTGTCTCTCTTGAAAGTGTATGAGAGAGCCCTCCCCTGAGAAGTCTAGTCTGATGGAGAGGGTTGCCCAGTCTGGCGGTGAAGATACAGCAAGGGGGAGGTGTTGCAATGCTCAAGGGAAGTGGCGGTGGGGAGGAGATAACCCCACCTGGGGTAGGGGTGGGGGTCACAGACCTGCCCTGGGAAAGTCTGGAGCAGGGAGAGAGATAGCCCTTCCCTCAGATTGGGGTAGAGATCCTCATCTGTCAGACAGCCTGTCTGTAAAGCAGGCACGGTCCTGTCCTGGGAGGCCCAGAGTATGGATGTAGGACAGCCTTCTTCTTGCCCTCAGTGTGAAGGGAGAGACAGTCGCATCTTGCAAGGTGCAGATCCCAAGACAGATTGAGACCTCCCTGCAATGCATAGAGGCAGGATACTGACCCTGCCCACCTTCCCATCCTTGGCCTGCAGGCGTGCATGTGGTAGCTGAACCAGGCTTGGATGTGCCTGAGGGTGCAGCACTGAACTTGAGTTGCCAGCTCCCTGGCGGCCCTGAGCTCGTGAGCAACTCCACCTTCACTTGGTTCTGGAATGGCCGACCACTACACGCAGAGCCTGTGTCCACTCTCACTTTTACCCACGTGTCCCGTGCCCAGGCGGGGCTGTACCACTGCTGGGCTGACCTCCCCTCTGGGGCCACCACCTCTGCTCCAGTGATGCTCCGTGTGCTCTGTAAGTGTGAACCCCCTTCCACCAGCCTTGGTCTCCCCACATCCTCCACGACCCTCAGGTCTTCCTCCTCTTCTGTCTGCCAAGAACAAAGAAAGGCTTTCTAGGAATGGAATCCTGGGTTCTCCTATCAACTGGTTGTATGCTTTTGTGCATCTGTGCCATGGTTTCCTCATTTGTAAAATAGGGAATACATCTTCTTGGGAGAAATACAGGGGATAAAGCATTCTGAGTACCTGGCATACAGGAGGTCTTTGTCAGCCTTGGTCTCCCACTCCAGTCTTCCCCAGCACCCGTGCTGCATCAGTCAGCTATTGCTATGTAACAAGTTATCTCTGCATCAGTCAGCTATTACCATGTAACAAGCTACCCCCAAACTCACAATTCTATGGGTCAAAAATTTGGGCTGGGCTCAGTTGGGAAGTTCTTCTGCTGATCTCACCTCATGTGGCTGCAGTTGTTCAGTGGCTCCACTGAGGCTGGATTGTCTAAGATGGTCTTACTCTTACAGCTGTGATTGGTCTACATATGCCCAGCAGGCTGGCCTGGGCTTCCCACATGCTTGCAGTTCAGGAAGCAGAGTGGAAGTTTCAAGACTTCTTGAGATCTATCTCTGAAGTCCCACAATGTCACTTTTTGCCTTCAGTTGGTTGAAGTGAGTTACAGAGTCAAAAAGTGAGGAAATAGGCTCTATCCCTTCATGGAAGGTGCAAAAGAAAAGCTGCAAGGGTGCAGGAAGAGTGGAATTTGTGGTCATTTCCTACAATCACCATACTCTTTTCCTCCTCACAGACCCTCCCAAGATGCCCACCATGACAGTCTTTGTGGAACCTGAGGGTGGCCTCCACGGTATCCTGGACTGCCAAGTGGACAGTGAGCCCTTTGCCAGCCTGACCCTTCACCTTGGCAGCCGACTGGTGGCCTCCAGCAAGCCTCAGGGAGCTCCCACTGAGCCACACATCCATGTCTCGGCCTCTCCCAATGCCCTGAGGGTGGACATCAAGGAGCTGCGGCCCAGTGACCAGGGGGAATACGTGTGCTCTGCCTCCAATGCCTTGGGCTCTGCCTCTGCCTCCACCTACTTTGGGGTCAGAGGTGAGGGGAGGGGGCTCAATCTCCCAGGCACAGTTCTCAGGTCCAAAGGTTGTCTTCCCTGAATCTGTTTGGCTGCCACAAGACTATTTTTGTAGTCTAAACAGATTGCTTAGAGAGCCCTTGCATGGGGGGAAGCCTTTGGAAATGAAGTGAAAGTTAGAATAGAAGGTTTCATCTTGGGTGAGCCAAGGTATTGGGAGGGAGTGCTGGGGGCCATGAGCCACAGCTGTCCCCTGAGAACGTCCTCCATGTTCCAGCCCTGCACCGACTACATCTGTTCCAGTGCCTCCTATGGGTCCTGGGACTGCTGGTGGTCTGCCTGTGCCTGCTGTTGGGCTGGGGGCCTACTACAACTGGAGGTGGGTCTAGAGCGAGAGGGTGGACCACTTTTCCAACATTGCCCCATATCCTTTAGGGGAAACTTTCTCTTCCCAAGTTCACAGGCCACATACTTCCTAGCCCACCTCCTCCAAATTCGGGGCTGTCTTCCAGAGTTGCCTCTACCTCCATTTTTCTGTAGCTTTTTTTCTTTTCTTCTCCCTATCCTGTTTGGGCTAAAGAAAGGGCCAGGGAGGAAGAAAGATGAGGTGTCCTGTGATGCACAGGGCTTCCCCTGCTCTGTATAATGGGCAGTCTTGAGCCAGCATGTGGGCAGGGGAGGGAGGTTGAGGGCAGGTGATGGGGAGCAGGGAGCCTCTCTGACTCCATTCCTGCATGTAGGTGGAGGCGTTCTCATAAACTGAATGTGGGCGAGAATTCTGTGGAGATGGCTCCTCAGAAAGACACCACACAGGTAATCACTCAATCAACACACAGGCACACGAAGACATGAGGCCTGGCTACCCACAGTGCCTGGCTGGCATCTAGAGGCTGTACTCACTGATAAGATGGTGCCTGGGACCAGGGGGGAGTTGGGAAGGGAGTACAGGAAACCAGCATCACTTGGGAGATGAGGAGAGCAAGATTCTAATTGAGGCTGAAGAGTGGCCACTGGGTGTTTGTTGGGTGACTGGCTCCCTGATTCTGGTGGAGTTTTTGGTCCTAGGCAGCATCACCCACACTTCTAAGATGTTTTGACTTTTGTTTTAAGGTCTGTCTTCCCCACTCCTGAGCCTGATTAAGGGTGAAAGTCTGTTCCCTCCCCTGGGATGTGCCTCTTCTTCTGATGACCCATCTGGTGTCAGTTTCAATCATTCAAAACTCCTACCAATTCCCTTGGGACTCTTACCCAGGGCTGGGGGCTGGGGGCTGGAGGCTGGAGGTAGGGGGTGGCCCTCCTGTGCACCCAGAGTCCTGTGACCAGGATTTTCTTTGTGCGAAGCTCATTGATCCTGATGCAGCCTCATGTGGAACTTCATCCTGTGCTCTGCCCCTGAGCTGACCAGTGGCATTACCTGCCCTCAGGAAGAGGAAGTTGCTGGCATCTGTGACAACTCCAGAACTGTGAAGGAGGCAGCATTGGATCTTACCTACCTCTGTGCAAATAGCGCAGTGACATCTGACTTTCTATGACTGGCTCCAAGCCTCTCACCCCCAAGAAAAATGGGTGGTAAGAGGTGATGGTAAAACCCAGTCTACCCCAGGAGGGTGTGGCTCTGCGGGATCCTGAAGAGAATCGAGTTGGTCCTGTTGAGCACTTCTCTCTCTGTCTCTATCTTTTTTCTGGGTCTCTTCTTGTCTCTCCATTTCTCTTCCAAAGGAGGCACTGCTCCTTCATATCTTTCTTCTCAAAACCCACCCTGGACTTTTTAGATGGATTAGAATAGAAGAATATCTGAGACCTCATAGACTTGCCAAGAAAATTTGTACCAGACAGAATACAACTCAGGCTTATTTTATAAGAGATTAAATACAATGACATCAACCTGATAGAATTTTATTTTTCTCTTGCCTACTAGTCTGGGTATGCTATGGTGGTATAAGGTGTTGGGGCTCAAGATCCTTCTATCTTACTTTTCTCCATCCCTAAAAGGTTGTCTTTGATTGTGAGGCTCACTATGGCCCCACCACGTCTACAGCCCTCCAGTGAGAAGAGGAAAGCACTTTGTCTATGGAACCCAGAAGTGGCACCTGTCAATTGCACTCCCTTCCCATTGGCTGGAGTTTAGTCATATAGTCACTCCAAGCTGCAAGGGAGCTTGGGTAATGGAGTTTTTATTCTGATTCCAAAGTACATTTGGAACTTCTATTTCCAAAGGACTCCCAACTAATGACCCATTCCTGGGACCTTTTTTTTTTTTTTTAATACTTTTATTTATTTGCTTTAGTTGTACACAATGCGTTTTATTTGTATGTGGTGCTGAGGATCGAACCCGGGTCGCCCACGTGCTAGGTGAGCGCTCCACCGCTGAGCCACAATCCCAGCCCCTGGGACTTTTGACATTGAAGGGAATGCTGGCAGCAGGCTAGTTCTGTCTCAGTGACCCCAACAATTCTGGCCATGGGCTTCCTGGAGGAGGTTGTCCCTCTCAGGACTCAGGACTGAGGAAATCAAGGTTTGGTGGTCCTTATGGTGAGGGCAGGACAGGCTGTGAGGGTGCCTGAGCAGACATCTTTGTATCAGATCTAGCCCCTGGAAAAGAAGTGTCTTCATTCCCATGTTTCCCCACCCAACCCCAGGGGTCAGGCCCTGCTTAACTGGCTCTCTCAAGCACGAGGAGCAGACAGATGTCATCAGCATCTTTGTGGCTGACAGGTGCATCCCTCTCCTTGACTGAGTGAGCTCCTATTCTTTTCCTGTGGGAATGAGGGTTGCCAAGAAGGAATAAAGTGTTCCTGGGAAATCAGGAACTGAGGGGAGCCAGTTCCCAGGTGGGCTAGTGACCCCCCCTTGTAGCCTGGTAGCCGAGAGTAGGAGAAGTAAAGGGACTGATCTGGGCCTATGATTTGGGATAGGAAGCACGGTAATTAGGGGAGCATTGGCATAGGGGTTAACAGGTTGAGAAGAAATTGGATGCCAGGCAAGCTTTGTGCAGCTGATGTTGCACCCACCCTTATTCCAGATCCCATTTCTTTGTGCCCGATTGCCACACTCTTCCTGGGAGCCTGTCCAACACGTCCTTCCAATAAACTTCCATCCTATGATGCAAGTGGAGTGAGGTTTTTGTAATTCAAACTTCTGGGCTAGAACACAGAGGATTCAAACGTTGGTGGGTTTTATTCTTGGAGAATATTTGCAGAGGTGGCCAGGGAGTGCACATCACATGACACTAACTGCCTTCTGCTGAAGCAATTTGTCTCCCTCCCTGCTCCTTGAGGCTCTGGTGACGTGTTGTTTACCCCCAGTGACAAGCACAGTGCTTGGCATCATTTCTTCTGAATTGTTGTCAAGCAGGAGGGTGGAAGGAATGGGCTAAATCCTGAGGTGGGTAAGGAAGAGATAAAACCAAATGCAGCCAGATGTTTGGAGACTGTCTTAGGGAAGGGCAGGGGAGAACCACAGATGGCTGCAGCAGGAGGGCCTGCTGGAGGGCTTGGGGACATGTAATATGGGAGTCTTCATTTGCTTCTGTGTCCCTCCAAGGGATATATGTCCACCTTGGACTGGAGAGTGCTCAGAGGGTTCAGTTGGTTCCATCCCCAGTGATCTGAAGCCCCCCTTAGTCTTTTGAAATAAACTTGTAATTGAAGTATAACATATACACAGAAAAATGCACACGGTATAAGTGCATACAGCTCAATGACTTTTCCAAAAGTGAACACACCCATGCCACCAGTGTTAGATCAAGAAAGAGAACATCGCCCGCACCACAGAGTCCTTCCACAGCCCCTCCAAATTGTACTCCCCAAGGGCAGCTACTATCTTGATTTCTACCACCATAAATTTGATTTGCCTATTTTTTAACTTTATATGAATGATATCATATGTGTATGACAACTTTGGAAAAGAGTTTGAAAATATCTATTTAAGCTAAAATATCCCTCCCAGGACCTTAGCATTTCTCCCCTGGGTGTTTTCTAAAGAAAATGAGGGCTTATGTCACCATGAGAATTGTACTAGAATGTTCACACAGAAACACTACTCCCGGCCAGAAATTAGAAACAGTGAATGTACAACAGCAATGGAGTGGCTAAAAAAAAATTATGCTGTGTTCTCACAATGGAATATTATAACAGTGAGCAGGAGCTACAGCTGCAGAAAACAAATGGGCGATACTCTCAAACAGTGAAAGGAGCCAGATGCTAAGAGCACAGACTGTATGTGTTAATCAGTTTTGTCTCTGTGACCAAAATACCTGAGAAAAACAATTTAGATCCCAATGGCTCAGGAGGCTGAGGCAGGAGGACTGCAAGTTCAAAGCCAGCCTCAGTAATTTGGCAAGGCCCTAAGCAACTTAGGGAGACCCTGTCTCAAAATAAAAAATAAAAAAGGGCTGGGGATGTGGCTCAGTGGTTAAATGCCCCTGGGTTAAATTCCCAGTACAACAAAACAAAACAAAACAACAACAGAACAAAACAAAACTTACAGGAGGAAAGATTTATTTTGGCTCATGGTTTCAGTATTTCAGTCCATGGTTGGTATTATGGTGTCCCTCTAAAGTTCAGGTGTGACACAATGCAAGAATTTTCAGAGGTGAAATGATCAGATTATGAAAGGTATAACTGGATTAACTGGGCAGTAACTGTAGGTAAGTGAGGGCAGCAGGAGGAAGTAGGTCACTGAGGGTGTGCCTTTGGGGTTTATATTTTGTCCTTAGTGAGCAGAGCTCTCTCTACTTCCTGGTTGCCACATCCTGAGCTGCTTCCCTCTGCCATGCCCTTTCATCAAGATGTTCTGCCTCACCTCTGGCCCAGAGCTACATAGAGTCAGCCAACCATGGACTGAACCTCTGAAACCATGAGCCAAAATAAACTTTTCCTCCTTGAAGGTTGTTCTTGTAGGTCTTTTTGTTAGAACGATGCAAAATCACTAGATGTTCTGAGCACAAGAAAGGGCTGGCTAGCTCCACGGCTTTGGCCCTGAGGCAAAGTGGACATCCTGGCAGAAGGGCATGGCAGAGAAAAGCTGCTCAGCCCCTGGCAGCGAGGAAACAGAGAAAGGAGAAGGAGCTAGGGACAAGATAGAGTCTCCAAGGACACACCCTCAAGGACTCACTCCTTCAACTATGTCCCACCTCCTGATAATGTCATCCAATTATAAATCCTTGGATGAGGTTAGAGCTCTTGTGATCCAATCACTTCCCAAAAGCCCCACCTCTGAGCAGTGCTACACTGGGGACCAAGCCTTCAACACATGAATCTCTGGAGCAGACATTGAAGATCCAAACCCGAACACCATGTAATTCCATTTTTTGTGAAATTAAAGGACAGGCAAAGCTAATTAATGGTGATATAAGTCAAAATAGTGGTTACCAATGGGGGAAAATGATTGAAATGGGCCATGAAGGAGCTTCAGGGGGGCTGGGAATGTGCTCTGTCTTGGTCTGGGTGCAGGTTATATGGGGGTGTTCATTTGTGAACATTCATTGAGTTGCTTACTTTTCTGAATATGTATTTCAGAAAGAAAGTATTTTAAAAAATCTTCCACTTAGCTGGGCATGGTGGTGTGTACCTGTATTCCCGGCTACTTGGGAAGCTAATGGGGGAGGACTACTTGGACCCAGGAGTTCGAGGCTGGGCAACACAGGGAGACCCCATTTCTTTCTTTTTCTTTTTCTTTTTTTGGTACTGGGGGTTGAACCCAGGGGCACTTAAACACTGAGCCACATTCCCAGCCCTTTTAAATATTTTATTTAGAGACAATCTCTCACTGAATTACTTAGGGCCTTGCTAAACTGCTGAGACTGGCTTTGAACTTTCAATCCTCCTGCCTCATCTTCCCTAGCTGCTAGGATTACAGGCTTGTAACACCATGCCCAGCAAGACCCCATTTCTTTCTTTCTTTTTTTTTAAAATATATTTTTAGTTGTTGATGGACCTTTATTTTATTCATTTATTTATATGCGGTGCTGAGAATTGGACCCACTGCCTCATACATGTGAGGCAAGTGCTCTATCACTGAGCCCAAACCCCAGCCCCAAGACCCCATTTCTTAAAACATCAACAATAACAACAAAAACCCCACCACCACTACCACCTTTTATGCTTGATAATCAGAACCGTTTACCCAAATCAAATCCTGGCTGATGAATCAGTTTTCTAAGCAAGCCCTTCACCTTATCAGGGGGCAACATGTTCTCCTTTGGATGTACCAAGCTATCAGGGATGGAGCCTTGACTGTGACTTTGAGATCCTCCATTTCCACACATTACTTTTTCTGATTCACTCAACCACTGGCCTGGTGCCACCCTGGACATGTGGGTAAGCTGGAGTTGGCACCCTCTTCTGGATCACTCCTCAGGCTGAGTCCTGTTTAGTTGGTGAACACTGCCCACTCTGAGCACTTGGTCTGTCTTATTTCCAGGACACTTCCCCATGTCCCTCAGAGAGAAACACCAACAAACCATTTGATAAATCATCTTTCCCATAATATTATCCGACATGAATACTGGGCTGATTGGTGACTTTCTAGGATCTATTACCCTCAACTTTGATCCAAGGCTCCATTCCCTCCTCTGCAAACTCAAAAGTAAGTTAACAGTTGCTCAGAGATTTTGGCAGAAAAGTCCTCTGACGCACTTGGACATAGCTCCTCTCAGAGCTCTGACATCAAGGGTGTATTAACAAAACAAAGCAAAACCAAGGTGCAGAAAAATATTAAGAAAAAAATGTCTTTACTGTCTTAGGTATGTATAAAAATAATCTAAAACCTGTGTAAGAAACTAACAGTAGCAGCTTCCCATTGGGTGATGAGGGTTGAAAGAATGGAGACTAAAGAGGTTCTAGAAAGACTTTTTCCTAAGCATTTTATCATTTCTTAATTTTTATATTTATTTATTAGTTTTATGAAACGGGTCTTGCAGTGTTGCCCAGGCAGGCCCCCAGCTCTTGGACTCAAGCAATTGTTCTACTTCACCCTCCTGAGTAGCTGAGACTACAGGTGGGAGTCACTGTGCCAGGATCCATCATAATTTTTGACGCTGGAATCATGTAAATGTAGGTTTTCTCTCGGCGGCTGGAATTTTTACTAACCACATTCCTAATTCCAAATTCTCGGAAACAGATTCTTGCTTAAAAGTTAACATCCTTCGCTATCTGAATATATACCTAGTACCCAAACCAACAAACTTTCTATTAGAGCTACTGACACCAAAAGGACCCCGCCCCCACAACATGATACCGACACCGAAAGGTGGCCCCCCAACACCCCTCCCCGCCGTCTGGGAGGTTATGGCTTTGTACAGTTCTGCCCTCTGGCTATGGCCTGGGACAAAGCGCCTGTCCGGAAACGTGGCCTTTGCTCCGCACCGCGGAACTCAAGACCACAGCCTCTACACTTCTCACCACTACTACCACCACCCCCCGAGCGCGCCTCCGCGACAGAGGCTGGCGGCCACTGCAGTTCAGAGGCAGCTACACCTGACGGTCCCTCTCCTCCAGGAGGCACCCGGCGCGGATAGATGAACCCTCCTGCGGGTTCTCGGCAGGACCCTTATCAAGTCAGGGTGGGGCTGGAGGTCTGTCCCAGAAGACCACCGAGAGGGGGACTCCCCGGACCACCTCAGCGTCTGCTGGCAGCCCGCAGCCACGGCCTCCGTTTACCGCTCCACCCCGCTACTGTCCTGGAAGAACCGTCCCCGCGTTCCCGCCCCATCCCCATCCTCCGCCCCCACGAGTAGGGACGCGAGGGACCTCGCGGGCTGGATTCCTGCCTCCGCCCCGCGCTGCCGGGCTCTTGTCCCTCGACGGCCGCTGCTGCTTCCGCGGGCTGGTCGTCCCGGCTCCCGGGCACGCACGAGGTCGAGTCCTCCGGGCCTGGGTCTGGACGGATGCGCTGCGGTCCGAGCGGGGTCGCGCGGGAGGGTCGGGAGGCGGGGGGCCGGGCTGCGCGGGGCGTGGGTCGGCCTCTATCCAGCCGGGGCGGAGCCCGCAGCGGGCTGCCAGAGCTTAGAGGCCCGGGCGTTCTCAGCAATGGGCTGGGGGTCCCCGAGAGCGCAGGGGTCGCTGGTGCTGCTGTCGCTGCTGCTGTCGCCTTGGCCAGTGCCCGGTGCCTTGGTACTTCCAGGTAAGGACGTGGGCTCGGGTATGCCCCAAGGGCAGATGAGGTGATTGGTGGTTGAAGGGTCCGTTCCCAGCCCTGGTCAGCAGATGGAAGGTCTGAAACACTGAGACCACCTGGCCAAGAGGACAGTGCTGGGTTTAGGCAGGCGTCTGTGAGACCTGTCTAGGGGGTCTGACTGCTTGGCCTCAGGGCCTGAACTGCCCACCCTTGGCGCCTTGCAAAGCAGAGGGGCAAGGCACATTCCTCCCTCTGCAGCTGCCCAACCCCCCAACTCCTGTCGCCTGAATCCTCTTCTCTCAAAACCTCCCAGTCCCCAGCTGCTAAGGTGAGCTGAGTGGCTTCTGTACCTCAGGATCATCATGTCTCACTCCTCCAAGAAGCCTCCAGGCCCACGGATCCCTAAAGTCTCAGGACTAGATGTCTCATTGCACTCCATCCTTCCCTCCCTCCTCCAGACTGGGGAGTGCGTGTATTGTTGGTAGAGTTGCCTTGTTTGGTTAGACAGACAGGGACTTCTCCAAACAGAAGATGTCCGACAGTGCCTAAGGAAGATTTCAGCTTTCTCTTCCCAGTGACCTCTGCACGCTCCCTGTATGGCTGGGCTGTTAACAACAGCCCCTCCAAGAAGATGGATTTTTCAGAGCCTGTACAAGTGCCCGGCAAGAGACTGAAAGGGCAACTGGAGCCCGTGGGGCACCAGGGACTGGGCTGGGAAACCTAGGAGCTTCAAGTTCTACAGCTCTGTACTGAGGGACCCCAGAAGTATTGGCTCCTGTCCTGTTCTGGCCAGAAAGGAAGGGAACAACAGCTGTCATACATTTGGGAACAAGCCCTAGGTATTTCACTATTGTCTATCCCCAGAGCTGTAGCCTGGGGTCAAGGGATGGTGATGGGACTCCTGAGAGAGTGGGGCTCTATTCCTCAGCCCAGATATGATCTATGCACCTGGGTACCCAGCTCCATCTTTGCTTCCTTTGCCAGTGTGCCAGTGACCAGCAAGTGTATGCAGGCCATACAGATAACACTCGCACCCATTTCTATACATTGCACCTTCTGAGACCTGGTACCAGAAGGCTTGGTTCTCCATAACCAGTTAAGCTTTCTCTGGGCTGAAAGATGCTCCCTCCCACTCAATGCCTCCCTACAGTTAGCTCCTTCAGCCTCAGTTCTGAAATGGTCCTTCCTCAAACCTGCCATCTGCCTGATGGCAACTTGGTCATCAATTAAAGAAGTATTCTTGAGGAAAGGTGACTCCTGGAGCTGCTGTCATTCCAGGTCTTTGATGCCTGCTATCTAGGAGAAGAGATGGAGGAGGAAGAAGTTGGGGTGGCCTGGGAGTAGCTGAGCCATCTCCACAAACAACCATCAGCCTGAGCAGCAGGACTAGGGCCAGGGCTGGGTGGTGAACAGGGGGTTGCTTTTCTGGGAGATGGGCTTGCCCTAGGGACTGAGGATCAGAGGGCTGGCTGCAGGCTCTGGGTGGCTGCAGGCTGAGTGGCTGGAGCCTGGCTCCTGCATGGTAGGGTGGGTGAGATTTGCTGAGGCCAGTTAGGGGGAGGGAGGGAACATTCCAGGGGAGAATTCCAGGCACCCTTTGAGTAATGTTTGGCTCTGGGATTCCTCGTAGAGCCCCCTTAAAAAAAGCACGCTGGCACAGGAGCACTGAGGTTCTGTGCCCTGGCTTTCCACTTGAAGACAAAAAGGGGGGCTTCTGGGCCAAGGTCCTTGAGCCTGCCACCAGCACCAAGCCCCCAAGAGAACACTGGGCACGGTGAACCTTGCAAGACAACATCTGGTTGTTGTTTTTCTCGGATGGTGGGAAACACAGGCAGCCTCTTCTCATCCATCTCTCATCCTAAAGGCATCTGCTGCCCAGTCTAAAAATACAGAGGCTGCCTCCTCCTTCCCTTTTTGTCCCCTTCCCCTCTGTACTTCAGGCCTGGGCCTCTTCCTTGTGACCTCTGACCCACCCCCACCCCCAGGTCAGTCAGCTCCCAAATCTCCAGCTGAGCTGTTCCTTCCCAGGCTCCTCTGTCTCTCTCCTGACATCTCCCTGGTGGCTCCTCAGTTCTAGGGTTGCCCATGAGTGCCCACCCATCCTTCTCCAGGCTGAGTCCAGGAGTGTTGAAGATGGAGCCTGCCCCCTAGGACCTCCCCTCCCTCCTTCCCAGCCCCGCAAGGTCCCCCTCACTCTGTGCTCTGTCTTCATCCCAGGAAACACCCTTGGAGAGCCTGTTACCCCCAAATGGGTCTTGGATGGACGACCCTGGCGCAGAGTTACCCTGGAAGAGCCGGTCAGTGCTACAATACCCCATGCTCAGCAGGGGCCCCTGTCTTCCAGCCCTTTGCTCTTCCCCCAGTTGCAGCTTGGCAGTTTTTCTGGGGTCCTCAGAAGCACCAACTCACTGCTTTCTTAGGCCCCTCCCCATCAGGCAGGCAGGGTGGGAGACATCTAGATGGCTGAGCCTGCACACATGGAAGTCATTTTCAGCTTCCTCCCCCCATCTTCCTCCTTCCCTCCCTCCCTGTAGTATCCAGGCTCCCCCACCCCCACCAGGCAGAGATGGGTCCAGAGTTTGTGGGGCCTGAAGCTTTTCAGAAACCCCTTTAAGAAGAAACCAAAATATCTTCTTTTGGCCAAATTTACCAGAACATATGACTCTGTAGACACATTATTTGTTGTTTCCCCCAAGACCCTGCCATTGAGGTTCCTAAAACTATGGCCAAGGGGCAATAGTCACTCTCCTGGTATCCCCAGATGCAAGCCCATCCCATTTTGCTTCTCCAGAATACTGTGCCCAGCCTCTTCCCAACTCCTGTCCATCATACTCTTCCAGAATAACCATCTCCCATCTGTTGCCACAATACAGATATCACAAACAGGCTAGTAGCCTCAATATGCCCATTTTTCAGAAGGGTAAACTTCAGTCCAGAGAAGGTAGAAAATTACCCATGGTCAGACAGACCTCAGAGCCTGAGACCAGCTAAGTTCTGAAAGACCTCACCCCCACCCAAGACTAGAAAGCACTGAGGTCTGAATTTCCAGGTAAGAAAGGGCAGCTCCACTGTTCAAGGAGAGTACTACCATGAGGGTTTGGGTTACCTGGAGGCCCAGTGACTCCCAAATTAGGGCCTTCACTTGGGTCCCACAGACCTCCAGGGCCCCCATTCAACTGGTCAAGCACAGAGCTGGCCTGCACCTTGAGACTGTTTTTGACATACCTGGTGGAGGTGAAGGCTGGCACATGCTGGGTCATGCCAACTGTGGGCTTCCTTCTCTGTCTGGCCTGGGCTGTGACTAAGAGGAGGATCCCATGGGGGCCCTGCTTTAGCCACTTCTGGCCTCTGCTCCCAGGAGAGCCCAGGACCAGAGACTAAGCTTTGGCAGGATGTCCTCTTCAATATTCAGGGTTTACTCACATTTCAGGGAGTAGGTGGGGTGCATGGTGGGTGGGCAGTTTCACCAGGAGGGCAACAAGCAAAGGCATCGGGGGCTGTAGAGGGGCAGGGACCTCCAGTGTGTTCTTCCATGTGGGCCATGGCCTTTTCCCAGTGCAAACCTTTCCCTATAAAGCAAGTAGCATTCCAACCACATGAGCTCATGCCTGGGGCTTCGTGGAGCCTGTGGCTGGGGAAGAGAGGGCTGTCTGCTCCCCACCTGCAGGGGAAGAGCCCCCCTCCAAGACTCTGAGCTCCTTGGCCAGGGCCCCAGCCCAGTGCATTTTAGGATAAAGGGGAGGGCCAGCAAGGGTGGGGGGGGAACATTCTGAAGATACAACCCCCCAGGAATCTCCTGGGCTGGTTCTAACTCTGGGCCCCCAGCCAGGATGAGCAGACAAGGGAGGGAAAATGGGGTATTCCCACGGGGTTCAAGAGGCAAAGAGGGTGAGGGGAAGGGGAGGAGGGCTGGCTGGCTGAGGCCAGCCCCCCTGACATCTAGCTGAGAAAGTCAGAGTTCTCTCTGCCTGGATGGAGTCCATGTTTACTTTGTGAGCTCAGGTGTGGGGCAGGCCTGCTGGAAGCCATGGAAAACTTTGGAAGGTAGGGCAGTTTGCCAGAATTGGGGCTGGAGGAATAAAGTCTGAATTCTACAGGGAATGAGGGGCAGCAAGACACAAAAACAAGGGACTGGGGATGTAGCTCCTAGAATGCATAGAGTCCTATGTTCAATATCCAGCACCCCCCAAAATTATATATATATGTATATATGTGCATATATATATATACACACATATATATACACACATACATACACACATGTATATACATATATGTATATACACACATACATGCATACTTTTTTTTTTAAGAGACAGAAACAAATCTCCAGATAACACAGGGGTTATGAGAAGGCCCAAAACTTGGGTACCCAATGCCTCCCATGTTCTTCCCCACTCTCTTTCTTTGCTTTTTACATTTCCTGGGAATGAAAGAAGAGGGAGGACTAAGGGGAAGGCCCAGTGACTGTGGGACCCCCCATCTCTAGGGATAATATGGTATGCCCTGGAAGGTTTATGCACCTTTGAGCGGCTGTTGTCACATCCAAAAACATCTGAGTTTGGGAATATCTTTGCATGTTCTTACTTTCATACCTTTCACACTGTCCATGACCCATGTGAGTCTACTGTTCCCATGAACTTGCTCACCAGCCAGCTCTACATCCTACCTGCTCCCTGGCAGGCAGGTGACCCAGAGGCCTCCATCACAGCCTGAACTCCTTTTTGCCCAGATCTTGAAACTCAACTCGGGGCTGGTGGTCTTGGCGGCTGAAGGCCAGGAGCTTCTGCTTGAGCTGGAGAAGAACCAGTGAGTACCTGGCAGGGGTATGTGGGAGCCAAGAACAGACCCTGTCTCTGGAGGGGATCAGTCCTGGGGATAGGAACTAACTTGGAAGCTAGTTAGGGAGAGGGCCTCAGAAAAGGTGCAGGTGATAGGGAGAGACTGAAGTGGACTGTTGAAGCTGAGTCAGCCCTGCTGTGGGCATACTATGTGTCTCAACCTCAGGAGGGGGCTTTGCAGCTCCCTGCTGGTGATGAATGAGCACCACCTAGTGGGCATTCCCAGGACAGGCTGAATTCCACATATGGACAGCGTTCTAGGTGGAAGGGATGGCAGGAACAAAGGCACAATGGCTACAGGAGTCAAAGCACATCCAGGGGTGGCAATTTGTCTGGACTCTGTGGAAGGTCTCCCTTTGTAGGGAAGAAAGCAGGGGGAAATGAATTTGGGGAGTCTCAAGAGGACCAATCACCAAAGGCAATTTCCTGCTATGTTCTGGATATGTAGAGCCAAAAAATTGGAGCTGGTGAATGAGAAGGCAGAGAGGGGCTCAGGATGGTGCCCTTGGCTGAGTGGGTTGGGTGTCCAAGATGGAGTACAGGGTCTTGGACCCCTCCAGTCTACATTATCAATAGGTATCACTTAGTGTGTAGTAGTTCCATTGCATGGACTTTTCTGAGTGCTGTACACATATTTTATTTTCCCTGATGGAGTCAGATGGACTGGGAACAAACTCTAGTTCCACCATACCAAACCAAAGTTACCCTGGGGTTCAATGTGCCTACCCACTAAATGGTGTGTGTGCACATGTATGTGCACATATTATGGGGGAGCAAAGCTGGAGAAAGTGGAGGAATGATTGGGAGTAGGAAAAGCAGGAATGACAGGTGTCTGGAGGTAGTCTGGAGGTAAAGAGACTAGGGTGAAGTTGGAGTCAAGGATTTTCTTTAAAGAAGAATGATTGACTTATGGTTGATCTGTCCTCATGGAGTAGGGTCTGGAGAAGGTGGGGATAGGGCTCCCTATTCAAGTGGTCAGGGCAGAAGCAGGTATAGGCAAGTGGAATTTTGTGTTCTCTGGAAGCAGGGAGTGAACATCACTGAGGGACAGATGGGAGATATGTTGGGTCTGGAGGCCTTTTGAGGAGAAGATTTGAAGGATTTAGGGTGGAAGGAGGCAAGAGGGTTGACTAGCTTCCCAACAAGGTAGGCAGAAGCAGGGGCACTTGGGGGAGTTTACCATCCTTCTTTGGCTTCCAGTCCTACCTCTCAGCAGTGTCTCCAAAATCCTCCCCTTCTGACCTGCAGATCCAGTTGCCAGCTGCAGGCCCCACAGGACCACGAACCCTTCCCCTTTGCCTGCCCCTCCCTGCTGCTTTCTATACTCCTACCTCCCACTTCTAAGCACCTTGAATCCTCTTTCCTCACCTTCACCTTTCTCCCTCTAGCTCAAGGTTTTTCTGAGCTAAACAATGCACAACCTCTCTGGTCCCTTCCCTAAGACACACACTGGGTGTCCCCTGTAAAGCTTCTTAATTAGCATTCGGGGAAGATGGTAAGGGCAACCTAGAAGAGGTGGGCTGATTTCCAAGATTCCTAACCCCCTCCTACGCCCCCAGCAGGCTGTTGGCCCCGGGATACACAGAAACCCACTACAGCCCAGATGGGCAGCCAGTGGTGCTGGTCCCCAGCCACACGGTGAGATGAGATGCTTCCAGGGGCTCTGAAGACAGGGTGCTGGGTGCTGGGGATGTACCCCAAAGGTAGCCCTCCATTCCTACCTCATTCCCCAATTCCCATTCCTAAGTAAAGTTGGAGCCAGGTTTTCTCTCTTCCCTCCCTTTTGCTCCTCTTGCTTCAGCCCTGGCTGAGGTTTGGGGCTGGGTTCCTTCCTCTCCAGGATCATTGTCACTACCATGGGCATGTGAGAGGCTTCCCTCATTCCTGGGTAGTTCTCAGCACCTGCTCTGGGATGAGGTGAGCAGTACTGGGGGAGGGTCTGGGATGGGGCTGAAGCAAGAGTTCCCTCTCATCCCCCTCTGCACCCCTCTGTACCCTAGTGGCCTAATCAGGCTTAGCAGCAATGCCAGCTATTATCTGCATCCTTGGCCATCTGGGAATTCTGAGGACCTCTCAACCCACAAGATCTTCCGCTTGGATCAACTGCTCACCTGGAAAGGGGCCTGTGGCTACAGGGACCTCAAGGACAAACCAGAAATGGCCAGCCTTCTTCCTGCCCTCCAGAGCAGGGTCAGGGACACAGACCGAGTTGGGAGTGGGAATGCAATATCTGTAGTGCTCCTATTCAGAGGAGACAGGAATGCAGGCCCAGACCAGGGCCACCTGTCCTGATATTTTAACTCAGAGGCTGAAGAAACAAATTCTAGTGAATTTTTAAAACTCTTCTTTCTGGAAATTGGGGTTGGTGGTCACAACTCAAGCCCAGCATCCTTCCTGTCAGTTAGCTTTATTATTTGTTCTTCTATAGGAGAGGCGAGAATCCCACAGGAGTCGGAGGTACCTGGAGCTGTACATAGTGGCTGACCACACCCTGGTGAGGGGACACCCAAGGGTTTGGCAGGATCTGGGATGAGGCCAGCTCAGTCCCTCACTCCGGGGCAATTCTGCTCCCCCAGTTCTTGATCCAGCACCGGAACTTGAACCAAACCAAACAGCGTCTTCTGGAGGTCGCCAGTTATGTGGACCAGGTTGGAGACTGCGAGGAGAGGGCAGGTTATAGAATGGTGTAGAGGGGGAGGACGGTCGCGGCCACCAAGCAACACTGGCACCGGTTCTGTGGGGCGCCTGGTTCCCGGCCTCAGTCCCACCGCGTTCCGCTCTCAGATTCTCAGGACTCTGGACATTCAGGTGGTGCTGACTGGCCTGGAGGTGTGGACTGAACAGGACCACAGCCGAGTCACGCCGGACGCGAATGCCACGCTCTGGGCCTTCCTGCGGTGGCGCCGGGGGGTGTGGACTCGGCGGCCACACGACTCAGCGCAGTTGCTCACGTGGGTACCTTTGACTCTAAAGCAGATCGCGGTCAGGGAGGTCCCAACTCACGGTCCCGCAGGGTCAACGCTGCGCTTCACCCTCAGGGGCCGCACCTTCCAGGGCACCACTGTGGGCCTGGCGCCCGTCAAGGGCATGTGCCGCGTCGACAGCTCTGGAGGCGTGACCATGGTGAGCTCTGCCAGAGACGCGGGAGCACAGCGGCTGGGGGAGGGGCTTGCGGCCCACAGTGACATCCCCATTCCCCTCTCCCAGGACCACTCGGAGCTCCCCATTGGCCCTGCGGCCACCATGGCCCATGAGATAGGCCACAGCCTTGGCCTCAGTCACGATCCGGACGGCTGCTGCGTGGAGGCCACGGCAGACGAGGGCGGCTGCGTGATGGCGGAGGCCATTGGGTACGCGCGCAGGAAAGGGCCCTAGGCACGTTTCTCTCTGCTTTGCTCTGTTTATCCCTCAGTTTCCTCTGCTGTATAATGGGAGATGATGATAACCACCTGCCCTTAGGGGTTATGAGGCCTCAGTGGAAAGCGGTTTCTCAAGAGTATATAAAGATTAGTTTCGGAACAACGTAGCAAGGTTACTCCAGCTTTGCAGTAGCAACGCTGGGTCGCTATTCCACTGTGGGTCCTTGGCTTACCCACTGTTGGCGTCACACCCTCCGGAATCGGGCTCCCAGATGGCTCAAGTGGCTTCCCTTCTCTGAGCTCGGCCTCTGGAGGATTCAGGCATCCCACTGATCAGGAGGTGTTCGCGCATCTGGTGGCGGTGTGGCTAACTTCAGGGGTGAGAATCCAACACCAGCTGGGGCTTGGGGGTGATCCTCGCTTGTCGGACGTCCTCCTCCGGTCCGTAGGCACCCGTTCCCGCGCGTGTTCAGTGCCTGCAGCCGCCGCCAGCTGCGCGCCTTCTTCCGAAAGGGAGGTGGCGCGTGCCTCTCAAATGTCCCGGACCCTAGGCTCCTGGTGCCATTGGCGCGCTGTGGGAATGGCTTCGTGGAGGCCGGCGAAGAGTGCGACTGTGGCTCCAGCCAGGTCAGGTTGTCTTGCCCGGCCTCTGGGGACCAAGGCTGGCCCCGCTCGTCCCCTCCCCCAAGGTTTGGGGCGCTGCACCCTCACTGTTCCATTCTCACCTCTCTGATGCCAGAAGCTCCCGGACCCCTGTTGCATCGCCCATAACTGTTCGCTGCGTGCGGGGGCCCAGTGTGTCCACGGGGACTGCTGCGCGGGCTGCCTGGTGAGAGAACGGGAAGCCCAGGAATGACCACCTGGGGAGCTTGGGAGCCGGCCCGTAGGTCTTGGCTAATTGGTGCCTTCTGCTTCCTCTATTGGGTGGGTGGGCTCTCTGTGTGGGTGGGCTTCGATCTCCTGCCGGGTCCTCCACTCTAAGCTGAGCTCTTGGCGCGGATCTCTCACTGTCTGGTCTCTCTGCCCTTCCCTAACCGGATTACCTATGCAGCTGAAGCCAGCAGGCACGCCATGCCGCCGGGCTGCGGGCGACTGTGACCTCCCTGAATTCTGCACGGGCACCTCCCCCCACTGTCCCCCCGACATTTACCTACTGGATGGCTCGCCCTGCGCCAACGGCCAAGGCTACTGCCAGGACGGTGCGTGTCCCACGCTGGAACAGCAGTGCCAGCAGCTCTGGGGGCCTGGTGAGACCACAGTGCGCCATTCACCCTGACCGCCTCCTTGGCTTTGCCCAGTTTTCTACTGTGGGGGAAGATACAGGGCGGGGTTACTGGGGCCGCCTGATTGCCGGTCTTGTCCTGGCTGTCCCAGTCCCGCCCATTCTTCTTCAGGGTCCCGCCCAGCCCCAGAAGCCTGTTTCCAGGTGGTGAACTCTGCGGGAGATGCCCATGGGAACTGTGGCCAGGACAGCGAAAGCCGCTTCTTGCCTTGTGCACAGAAGTGAGGAGTGGAGTGGAGGAACCAAAGCCGCGGAGTAAATTGAGGGAATGGGGACACTCCACGCTGCTGACCCCCCTCCACTTCCTCCTCAGGGATGCTCAATGTGGGAAGCTGCAGTGCCAAGGTGGGGAGCCAAGTCCACGGGTGCCATACACGGTGCCCGTGGACTCCATGGTTCCCTTAGAGGGTGGTGAAGTGGCCTGTCGTGGAGCCTTTGTGCTTCCAGAAGCCCAGATGGACCTACTTGACTTTGGCCTTGTAGAGGCAGGGACCCAGTGTGGACCTAAAATGGTGAGCCCATTCCATTCCACCCCTTTGGACACTTGAGTCCTGTAGCCCAAAGCCTCCCCTCCCCCCACACTGCCCAGCTGGTACACTGCCCATAGGTGTGCCAAGACAGGCGCTGCCAGAACGCTACCTTCCAGGAGCTGGAGGGCTGCCTGACTGTCTGCCACAACCGGGGGGTGAGTAGCCTGAGGGGTGTGGGTGACCTTGGGGTCCCTGATCCCTGGTGACTCTCCTTCATTCCTCTTCTCCTTTACAGGTTTGCAATAGCAACCATAATTGCCACTGTGCTCCGGGCTGGGCCCCACCCTTCTGCGACAAGCCTGGCTTTGGCGGTAGCGTGGACAGTGGCCCTGTGCAGCCTGAAAGTGCGCCAGTGGAGTTGGGTGGGGCAGCTGCACAGGGCCAGGAGTGGTGCACCTGCCCAGGACTCAGTGTCCTTGTCCTCTACAGAGAAGGACACCTTCCTGCTAGCCATGCTCCTCAGCTTTCTACTACCTCTGCTCCCTGGGGCAGGCCTGGCCTGGTGCTGCTACCGGCTCCCAGGATTCCATCTCCAGCAATGCTCTTGGGGCTCTAGGAGGGATCTCCCGTGCAGCCGGTAGGCTCTTGAGTACCCAGCTTCTAAGGGTTCTGGTTCTTCCTCCTGAGCTTACTTCAGTGGTTCTTGCTCCTCAGAGTTCTGCTGGAGCTATGGGGGTCTAGGGGCTGTGGGGAATTGGGCAGGGGCCTCAGCCTTGCCCACAGGTGCAGAGACACCTGAGGTAGTTGGAAAGAAATCGTGGCCTCCCAGGCAAGACGAGGGTGTGAATCTTTGCTCTCACCAGCACTCAGGGCATGACCCTCCTCCATAGCAGCCTCTCTTGGCTACATCCTCAGCTTCTCCTACCAGGTAGTCACCTTACCTTTGACTTTGTCCTGTTTCGTTACCAGCTCCCATGGTTCATGCTCCCTTGTGCCCCTGGAGGCCTCTCCAGCCTCTCTTTCCCCTGAGTTTTCAGCCCTCTACTACTTCTTCTGCCCATATCACTCTGTCACTCTCTTCAAGTTCCCCAGTGCTGGGCTGAGCACATGTTGCACTCCATACCACTGGTCAGCTATGGTGCTGACTGCTCTTATGCCAGGGGACTGCCCCAAACCCATTTCTCTGTGATGTGGGAGGAGGGTCACATAACACTAAGCATGGTCCACCTAGGGCTGCCCCTTTACTGGGACCCAGTGTCAGCTTGGCCTCGAAGTGCTTTGGACGAGCAGAAGGAAAGAGCAGGGTTTGGGCTGGAGATTGGGGCAGAGGGCATCTCCAGCAGGGGCAGGGTACCAACTAGGCCCCGGGTGCCAGTTGCAAGGGCCTTGGCATAAGAAGCAGTGATAGGGAGTCTGTGGAAGAGGAGAAAGGTGGGCCAAGCTTGGCATGTCAGGGGCACTGCATAGGGTGGCAGCTGCATCTTATCACCAGGGTGGGGTCATGAGAGCAGTGACTAACTATTTCGATGAGACATCAAAGGAAGTGGCAAGGGCTGGTGGCATGGCTCATCAGTAGAACACTTGCCTAGCATGAGCACCACAAACAGACAAGGTGGCAAGACCCTGGGAGATGGCTTGGAGTCCTAAAGGGCAGCAAGGCCCTCAACAGCAAGGAGTGCAGGCACAGCTTCCACTGAGCAGGGGCAGGGGACATCCCCCTCAATGGAATATGAATGATGCCAACATATAGAAGGTGCCAGGGGGCTGGGATGGCACCAGAGCTTGGAAGAAATATCAGGACTGGAAGGAAGGGGCCCTGGAGGGCATGGGTTTCAAGTGAATCCTGGGACCCAGGGGCTCCTCTCAGGATGAGGCAAGAGGGAGCCAGAGAGAATGACTTGGAGAAGAAGAGTGAACACCGTCAATGCAGAACTACAGCTAGGCGCCATGTTGTGGGGAAGCAGTCCCTGGGCCCCTTGCTTGGGGGTCTCACTCTTCAACCTCCTGGCCTCTGATTCTGATGCTCAGGCCCAAAGATGGCTCATGCAAGGACAACCCCCTGGGCAGTGCTTACTCCATGGAGTTGGGCCCCACAGCCACTGGAGAGTCTCAGGCCCTGGGTGAGTGAGGCAGCAGGAGACATGGGGAGGGAAGTGAAGGAGCGGGCTCCTGCTCTCTGCTTCTCTCTAGATGGGCCACCTCCTCTCCATTTAATCCCCAGCCTCCTTGAGTCCCTGCCCCAGCCACAGGGACTCCTGCCAACTGTGCTGACAGCACTTATCCTCCACCATTGCTCCCAGACCCTGTGAACTCTGCCAGAGCCCAACAGCCACCCTGAGAAGCCTGTGCCCTATAGCACTGCCTGATCCCCAAGGTAGGTGGGGTCCCTGATGCCGAGCCCTCCCTTGCCTATTGCTCAGCCACCTACCTTTTTCTTCCCTTAGCTTCATGCTCCCTACTCAGGTTTCCAGGCTTGGGTTAATATGCTAAAGGGACAGACCTCTCAGAGAAGCTGTTGGCATGGATACCAGGATGCTGAAAGCCCC
Source organism: Tamias sibiricus (assembly GCA_025594165.1). Lineage (NCBI taxonomy): Eukaryota > Metazoa > Chordata > Mammalia > Rodentia > Sciuridae > Tamias > Tamias sibiricus. The sequence continues at coordinate 181,206,456 of CM046659.1, read as the reverse complement.
TGGGGTGGGGGCAGGAGAAGTTGTGGTTCTTCCTGGGCCATGGGTCCTCACTGAGAGAGGACAGGGGGGTCTCTGCCTCGTGCTTTGCAGACTGGGGCCCCTTCAGGGAATAACCCCTGGTTCCTCCATTCCATTCTCAGCAGGTTAAGTCCAGAAACCAAGATCCTGTCTCTGGGGAGAGGTGGCTCCTAAGATGAGAATTAAAGACAAGTGACCATTGATAGTCACTCCAGAAACTTGGACTCCACGGGCAGAGCCAGTACCTTCTGGCTGGCTCAGAGTGACTTCCTTTACCTTCTGCAGTATTTTAGTTTCTTTCCCAAGTTGAGCTCTGCCCACTCACTCCAGGACCCTAAAGCTTTATCAGAAATTACTTTGGCCATGTTGTCCCCAACCCCGAGGGCTAGGGTATCCTGGATACATCCTCCACCCCAAGAATCCATCAACGAAGGAGTAAAGGTCCTGCAGTCCCCAGCCTCTCCCACCAGGGGAGGCCAAATCACATTGGATACGCAGAGACCTTTGTCCTGGGAGCCTGGCTGTGTCTCCTGTTTTTCCCAGATGTAGCTCTGTGAAGGGCAGAGATTCCTGGAGCCCTGGCTTTCAGATTTTAGTACATACTTTCCTGGAGCCTGGCCCCTGAAAGCAAAGCAAGCAGACAAATAAGCACAATTGTTGTGACCTTCTTTCCTATCTCCTCTGCCCTGTCTTATGCCCTGGACATTTCCTCAGTCCCCAACACCATTTCTAGATCTCCACTGGAGGTTGCAGTGGGGTGGGGGTCAGAAGTAAGACATGCTGTCCTGGGGCAAAAGGTGGCAAATGGTGGGTGGAACATCTGGTGGCAGCCAGTACCGTAGGCACATATCTGAGCCTAGGAGTGTGTTGCCTGGCTTGAATAATCCCGTTGGCCTGCCATTTTCTGCTCCCTCCAATGTTCTCATTCTCTTGTTGCTTCATGTAAGAATTGACTGAGTGAACTTCTATATCAGGCAGCTGTTGCTGCATAACAAAACTACCCCCAAACTGAGGGTCTTAAAACAATAAGCAGCAAAAACAGATTTCAGAGAAAAATAAATTGGGAAAATTTTGCAACCTACTATTCCTTCAATTAGAAGCTAAAAAAGTGACAGCCCCAGCTTGTCTATAGATCTGTAATCATTCCAATAAACAACACAGTTGTTTCTATTTTTGAAGAGTTTCACACAGGGTTATATGCAACTCTTCCCCACTTTGGGGTTCCTGCCATGCTACACGTGAAGGCAAGAACCACTTTGCCTTAATGAAGTCTGTGTTGTTACCAGTGGCTTCTCGGATAATAAGAGTTGGTGACAATGGCTTCAGCAGCAACCTGAGATGGGGACCTCTGTGTAGGCATCAGAGGCCTTCATCACAACCCCAGCAGTGGTCTGTGTCGGGGCCTTGGGCTAACACTAGAAACAGGGCTTCTGGTGGTGTCAGGACAATGGGCTTTGATGGGAATCATCTTGGAGAAGGGAGGGATTTTCAGTGAGCTAAAGCAGAAAAGAGAGTGAACATTGCCCATGGGGTTGCCATATTGTCTCAGTGGTACTCTCTCCTGCTGGGGTTTTAAGATATGGGTAGGGGCACTTCCAAACTCTTGGTGCCTGTATTAATTTTCTTGAACCATGAGACATCAAAATTGAGTGGTTTACAACAACAACTTTAGTTTATTATCCCCACAGTTTCTGTGGGTCAGGAATTCATGGGTGGCTTGACTAGGTGATTCTGGCTTAGGGTCTCTCCTGAGGTTGCTGTCAAGATGTCGGCCTGGGCTGCGCTCATCTGAAGGCTTGACTGGGGCTGGAGCATCCACTTCCAAGTTAGTTCACACACGTGCCTGGCAAGTTGGTTCTGATTCTTGGTTGGGGGGACTAGTTTCTCCCCACCCAAGCCTCTCCACAGGCTGTGTTGAGTGTTCTCACATCATGGTGGCCCATTTCCTCCAAAGAAAGTGATGGGGGAAGAAAAAGAGAAGTAGAAGTTATCCTTTGTAGGACCACCACATTGTATTTGTTAGACTGAGTTGCGAATTCTGGCCTATATTATAGGGAGGGAGGAATTAAACTTCAGCTTCTAAGGGGAATGTCAAAGAATTTGAGAACTTAAAAAAAAACACACTGCTGTCATGTGCATTATGAAGTCTTTTCCAGCTTCATTTCTAAACAACTTGCTCAATTTTCTTCTTCTTTTTGAATAGTTTTTGGAATTTATTGGCTCTCTTTGGTTGTATATGACAGCAGAATCCATTTGATATAATTATACAAGCACAGAATATATCTGATTCTAGCGAGGATCCCATTCTTACAGATGTACATGATGGTTCAATTCACTGTGATGCATTCATATATGTACATGGGAAAATTACATCGGATTCATACCACTGTCTTTCCTTTTCCTTATTTCTTATATAATCAAATAAACAACTGGGCTAGGAGAGTACTTTCCTAGTATGTGTGAGGCCCTAGGTTTGATTCCCCAGCACTAAATAAATAAATAGAAATAAGATAGAAATTATCAATTGGGGATATAAATAATCAACTGGCATATATATACCATCACACACAATGGTGGTCCATGAAATTATATCACCTTGTGATGTAGCCATTTTAGTTCCTGCAGGTGTACACTGATGTTTGCATGATGACAAGGTAACCTAACAATGCATTTCTCAGAAGATATCCTCGTGGTTTACCAACACATGTCTGTAGTATGGTCAACTCCTATTTCTTTAATTAACAATTAGGACACTAACCTGTGTTTTTTGTGTTTTTTGTTTTTTTTGGTACGGGGGATTGAACTCAGGGGCACTTGACCACTGGGCCACATCCCCAGCCCTTTTTTGTATTTTATTAGAGACAGGGTCTCACTGAGTTACTAAGTGCCTCGCCATTGCTGAGGCTGGCTTTGAACTCACGATCCTCCTGCCTCAGCCTCCCAAAGTGCTGGGATTACAGGCGTGCGCCACCGCGCCCGGCTTAACCTGTGCTTCTTATGAAGAAATCCAGGGTCTTCCTGAGCCTCTCTCTTCTCTACTGAATAACCCAAGAAACCTGGGACTTTCTCCATCTCAAGGGGCCAGCACAGCTTGAAAACAAGTCAGCCACGCCAGTGTGGTGCATCTAACTTGTGAAAAGCAGAGGCTAGAGAGGACACTGTTTGCGTGGAGAGGGTGACATTGCCAGGTGTGGCAATGTGAAATTTATTGCTCAGACCTCCTGCTGTGGGGAGCTTAATTGGCAGCACCAGCTACAGCTCCTCTGGTTCTGCCATTGCTTTTGTACTAATGCACGCTAATTCCTGAGAGATTCAAGACCGGCCAAACTGGCAACTTGACTCCAGGACTACCCATCAGCCTGGGAGAGACTTTCTTGGACCTGCACTGATGTCTGAGGCTTTCTGTGTGTGCATGTATATCATGAGGAGGCCAGCGCCTTGCTGGGGTAATTCTTCCTGCACAGGAGGGGATAAGCCACCTCAGAAAATAGAGTCTGAAATAATTAGTGAATAAATAAATGGCAGAGTCAAAGAATAGGTTTTAAAAGCAGAGTGCCTGGTAGGAGCTGGAATAGAACAACTAAAAAATGGCTCTGGGGCTGGGGTGTGGCTCAGTGGTAGAGGGCTTGCCTCGCGAGCTGAGGCACCACATACAAAAATAAATAAAATAAAGTTATAAAAAATTGAAAATTTAAAAAATGGCTCTGGTGGTTTATTTAAAGGGTACCTCAAAGGCAGGGATAAGGTTTCAGGGGTGGAGTCTTGGTTCATGATGTCTTGTTGATTGGCATCTTGGCGGGCTACACCCATCTCTGAGAGGCTCTGTGGCTACAGCAGGTCACCCCATCTTCTGTGCTGTGTGGGACCTGGCAGAGCTGAATAGCACTCACATGTATCTGGGCAATCTTACCAGCAGGATTGCCTCTGTAAGTTCCCAAATACCAGATTTTCCTATTCAATGGCCTTCCAATCAGGTTTGGTCCACACATGGTCCTTGGATAGCTCTCAACACGTGTGCTACTGGGTTTTGAACCCAGGGTCTTGCACAGCCTAGGCAAGTGCTCTACTACCAAGTTACATCCTCAGCCTTTTTAAAAATTTTATTTTGAAACAAGGTCTCACTAAGTTGCCCGGTCTGGCCTTGAACTTGCAAACCTCCTGCCTCAGCCTTCTGAGCAGCTGGGATTGCAGGTGTGTGCCACTGCCTTCCTTCTCCCTTTCCTTCACAGCTGTCAGATTTGTATTCCAGTCTGAGTCCTCCCCTTTATCCTTCACAAACACTTCCCCTAATGAATCTCTTGCATGTCTGATTCTGTTCTGGCATCTGTTTCTCAGTGGACCTCCCAGATACACTCAGTGCTGGCACCAGTTCCCGTGGTTTGGGAGAGAAGTCTTTGTCTCTCTTCTCAATTCTGCTCTCAGTGACATGTTGGTAGCTTGACATAGGTCATGGTGGGAATATTTACACCATAGAAATCAACTAATGCCTGCATGAGGGCTTTTCTGTCCCCAGTGAGCTAGCTGTTAAACATCTATCAGCATACCTCTGGGCTTTACTGTGCACCAAGAGACCTGTATTTAATTCCTAGGCTGTTCATAGCATTATTAGTCACAGTATCCCCATACTGGAAACTGCCCAAATGTCCACCAGCAGTAGATTAGAACAATAATTTGTCACATCATAGTTTATATGTTTTTAAATGATAGAATACTACAATGAAAGTAAATACCTACCTATTACGTACAACAGTATGGAGGAATCTCACAAATATAATGCTGAGTGAATAAAGCCAGACACAAAGGAATTGTACTGCAGGATTCCATATATACAAAGTAAAAAAATGGTAAAGTCAATCTATTGTACAAGAAGTCAAGCGAGTGATGTCAGGTGCAGTAGCGCATGCCTGTAATCCCAGTAGCTTGGGAGCCTGAGGCAGGAGGATCACAAGTTCAAAGTCAGCTTCAGCAACTTAGCGAGGCCCTGTCTCTAAATAAAATATAAGAAAGGGTTAGGGATGTGGCTCAGTGGTTGAGTACCCCTGGGTTCAATCCCTAGTAACACACACACACACACACACACACACACACACACACACAAAGTAAGAGAGTGATTCCCTTGTGGAGTAGTGACAGGTAGTGGAGCAGAGGGGTCCTGATAATGTCCTATTTCTTGATCTGACTGCTGCTCATGTGGGTATGTTTACTTTGTGAATATTCATCGGGCCATATATGTATGATTCTCCTCACCTTCCTGTATTTGTGTTGTACTTTAGCAAAGAGGGCTTTTTTTCTAAGTATACTGTATATTTATCTGCAATTATGAGAAATTCTAGGTGGAGGTTATCCAAAAAGATGACTTCAGTTTGGGGACTTCTAATTTGAAGTCCTTCTTCATGGCCATATTTAGCAAGGCCATTTCCCTTCTAAGAATCTGTTTTCAAGATGTCTTGTCTATATACAGGAAAACCTTTTGTTGTGCCCAGAGAACGGATCCCCCAAAACCACAAAGGAATCCGGAGTGCATGCAAGAACAAAGAGCCTTTATTCAAGCTTAAGCTCGGACTCTCAGACTTCACCAACACAGTGGATCTGTATTGAGAGCCTGGAACTGAGGAAAGACTGAGTTTTTATAGGGGTAGAAGCAAGGAGGGGGAAGAGGTTCGCCTGATTGGCCAGGGGAGCCCATGCGTGTCTAGGTAAGTTTTCCTTGGTGGGTGCCATCTCCAGAGCTATGGAATGTGCTGACTGTTCACTGCAGGGCCCTGTAGGGCCCAGGGCCCTGCCATTACCCTAGTTTATTGTGCCCGGGCTGGCTCATCATAGACGGGCTTATTCCTGCCTTGTGACAGGAGACTTGCAACAGTTTGGGGCAGTTGATAACAAAATGGGGTCACAGCAGTTTGGCTTCTATTGTCTTTAAGCCAAGCATTTTACAGAAGCAAAAAGAAGCAGTTAAACTGAAAAGAGGCTTGGAGCTGAAAAAGGAGGGTTCCACACTTTTTACTCTATTGTAAAAATTTGGAGGAGGGGGCATGAGTTCAGTTCATCCAACAGAATTTTCAAGTCCTCCTACTTTAAACTGATGAGCTTGGTTCTGAGTTGTGTTCCTTGAGCTGATTTAAAGGCCACTCCCTGTACTTGTGGGCTTATCTGCAGAGACCATGGGGACCTATGCCAACAGCTCAGGGGGCTAACCCTGCACTCTCAGATTAATGTCTCCTAAATACATCCCCTTGGAGCCTGCCAAGGACTAGATGGGAACTTATGTTTGTAAGTTGACCTGCCACTTGCACTGGATAACTGATGAGGTTTCCAACAGAGCTTCATGCCTACCTGGAACCCTCCCAGTTGTATTTGTTCCAAACTTTCAGGTCTAACTTCTTTCATGAGCAATATAATAAGTATTTTGCCTGAGATCCTGACATCTATAATCAGAATGGTTTCATATAGACTAAAGTATAAAGAGACCATTGGCATACCAAAACACTATCTGCTGATGTTTTAGATAGTGCAAAAACAGCACTGGTGATGCCTGGAGAAAGTCAGATGACCAATCAGATAGATCTTGCCAGGGCAACATTCTATCCTTGGTATAGAGTAGGTGTTATATGTAGTAGACACACAAAAATATACTATTGGTGCTTCTCCTGAGTTTTCTTCACTGGATCCTTCTTTGTGCTGTGAGTGTTGACTGCTTTCAACTCTTTGGTACAATTGATGCTCCTGTGTTGCTGCCTGAAGCGGAAACCGCTTGGAGCAACGAACGCCGCAGGAAAATTCGGAGGCAGGATGAAAATGAAAAAAGGTCTTTTATTCTTCTTCTCTCTCTGGCTCCAGCAATCACTCCAAACGCTCTAACTCCAACCACCACCTTCTTCTTCTTCCCACACACACTAACTAAACTCACCCAGTTATATACATATCGCTTTAACAAGGACACGTGCTTACAGCTCGAGCTTACAGGTGCGTCACACAGTGTTCACGGGCATACAAAGATTCTTTGGATAATGTATTACTATCAGGTGGAAACTAGAACATCTTTTATGGCTCTCAGCTAACCGCAATCTTTAGCTATCTCCTTGATTATAGGCTCCTTCACTCCTGGACTCTCCATGGTGCTCTGAAGTTCACCTCCAGACAAGACCACATCCTTTTTTTTTTTTTTTTTTTTTTTTTTTTTGGTACCAGGGATTGAACTCAGGGTACTTGACCACTGGCCACATCCCCAGTCCTTTTTTGTATTTTATTAGAAACAGGGTCTCACTGAGTTGCTAAGTGCCTTGCCATTGCTGAGGCTGGCTTTGAACTCTTGATCCTCCTGCCTCAGCCTCCCAAGTGCTAGGATTACAGGCGTGCGCCACCACGCCCGGCTAACAAAGGGTTATTATACAAGAGAATTTCTCAAAAGAATTACAAAAAAAAAGTTACAGAATGATATAGAAAGAACTAATCACATTTATTATTATACAATTGATTGTTGTATTGGGAGTAATGACTTATAGTTAGATATTGCACAATGCCGTGTATGGGAGGTCTTGTTCAACCATTGACAGGGTTCTCGCCAAAAAAACTTCAGTCACATATCAAAATAACCTTCCTGTGTTAGATATGTTGAACATGAATGTCAAAAGATGTTATCCAAATTTGAAGAAAAGAATTTATATGGATCATATAAGAGAAGGATATTGTAAGATTTATGTTTTCTCTCTATCAGAGTTAAACTCGTAATGCAACATAGGCATATTTATGGTAACTTAAGTTTCAGGGGTAATAAAAGAGCCATCTTAAGTTAGGGAACCATGTGGTCAGAATGGAGCCATCTTAAATGAGGGAATCATGTGATCAGAATGGAGCCATCTTAAATGAGGGAATCATATGACCAGAATGGAGCCATTTTTAAAATTTTCTAACAGGTATCCAATCACACTGTAGCCCTTTTCAGTGCCACCCCATTTTTAAAATTAGCTAATCGAGTAATTGTACACTCCCACCCTAATTCTTCCTATCAGAAGCCAGGGGCAGCGCCTCTTTAGGGATAAGTATTGGCGGGCTGCCCGCCCAGGTGTTGGGTTGCTGCTTGGATTCCCTTTGGAGCGCGCCCTTGTGCAGAACTACAATTGCGCCTTTCGGACCCACTTCCCACCATTGATTTCTTCTGCTACTTTGGTATTTCTAACATTATCAAGGGAGACCGGGCTGTGTGTTTTCAGTCTGTTAGGTATTTATTGATATGCCAGGGTCTTAACCCACGCGTTATTTTGTCCCAATTTTAGAGACTCATATGCAGTACTCTCTTCTACAGGACCGCACCTAGCACCACACCACGAAGCAGCCTTCTGGGTCATTCTCGCCCGCAACGCAGTGGGTGCGGAGCGCTGATGGGCGCGGAGTGTCCAGAAGGACAAAACTCAAAAGAGGCTGGCGTAGCTTCGGAGCAGACATGCGAAAGGGGACACTTTGGGCCCGCTTCCCCGCCGCCGCCTGGTGCGATACGCAGAGTCCAGAGGCAGGGAGCCTCAACAGCGAAGGGAGGGTCTCAACTATTTCCAGACTCTGGGTAGAGACAGCCTCGCAAACCGCGCCTCTCCGGTCCCGCCCCCCAGATGGATAGCGAGAGCCACAGTCCGCACAGCCCCGCCCGCACCCCACCTCCCCCGCCCCGGCTGTGGCTGTGTAAGCGTTCTCGGGGTGCGGTCTCCAGCCCGGGAAGATGTTGGCGGCGGCCGCAGCAGCTGAGACGATGGCAGCGCCTGCGGGCAGGAAGGGCTGGAAGCCCCGGAACCGGGACGTAACCCGGACCGGGAGGCTGAGGTCTGGGCTCCGTCTCCCGAGGCTATTGGTGGTGCTCCCGCCACTGCTGCTGCTCCTGCTGCTCCCGCTGTTGCTGCTATTGCTGCTGCCCGGGGAGGCTGGGGCGGCGGCGGCGATAGGATCGGGCTCACTTGCATCCGAGACCAGGGAATGTGATCAGCCCTGTGTCAACGGCGGCCGCTGCGACCCTGGCACCGGCCAGTGCATCTGCCCCGCCGGCTGGGTGGGAGAGCAATGCCAGCACTGTGGGGGCCGCTTCAAGTGAGTGGGGGTGGTGTTGGAGGGTCGGGTGTGGTGGGGAGGCTGAGGTGAGGGGCGCTTAAGACTGCTCCAGCCCGGAGGTGAATGCGGGACAGAAAGTGGGGAGGGAGGGTGGCCCGCTTTATTTGATGGCCATTGGGAGATCACCATCTCTGGCTTGGTTTTTTTCCTGTGGTGGAAGGTGAAAAGGTGCGAGGCAGTAGTGGGGGTGTCCCAAAAGTATTTGGGTGCTGCGGGTTAAATTGGAAGAATGTTTTGGATTCCAGAGACTATCAGAGCTAGTTTTGGAAACAGCCTATTTTTGATAAATGAGATATCAAGAAAAAGGTGAATTCCCTTTTGCTCTAGGTCCTAATGAGTTCCCCAACTGTGGAGGTTTGGGATGCTCTGAAGAAGCGGGGCCCTGGAAGTGATGTACTGGTGGAGATATAAAGGAAAGGGTAGGCATGAGATTTTAGGGATAGAAGACTAAGTGGTTGTTGACTAAAGGAAAGTGAAGAAGCTAGCCTTTAGAAGCTCACTGGCCAGTAGCATACTAGAACAGGGTCTGTCCGAGAGGGGTGGAAAGCGACTCGTGTTCGCTCTGGATTCTGAACATAAGGAGTTTCAGAGTTTTGCATTGGCCTGGTTTGAGGCAATGCCCCTTAAAAAGATCACCTACTAATTAATCAGCAGTTGCCTATTATTTGTTTCAGTTGTACAAGGATTTCTGGATACGGCACGCAAATAGATTACTCAGACTTTGGCGTAGTCCACAAGGAGTTTGGAAATAGAGGAAGATCCATACACAAAAACCCTAGTTGTGAGAACTATAGTCATTCAAGATTTTGATAGATATTTACTGAATACTTTCCCCATCTGACCTGAATGAGTAGCGAAATGTGGTGAACAAGACAGGTAGGGTTCTGCTCTCAAGGACCTTCCATTTTCATATGGGTGACAAGCAGTTAACAAGTAAATAAACAAGTGAAAGAAATGACAAGGTAATTTCAGTTCATGGTGAATGTTATCACCAAACAAAAACAAAAACAAAAAATACTTAACCAACCAACCAACCAACCAAACAAACAAACAAAAAAAAAAGATTGGTCTGATAAGAGAATTGTAACCGTCTAGTGAGTTTAGAGGCTGCTCATTTGATATGCCATTTGATTTGAGACCTGAATGAGGCACTGGAGAACCTGTGAAAATTCAGGAGTGGAGGGTTTGTGACTAGCTGGGGCCTGCAAGGAAGTCTCAGAGACTTGGAGGAGGAGGAGGAGGTAGCATTGGATTTGAGCATTTGAGGCTAAGTAGGATTTGGAAATGTGGAGCTGGGTGAAAAAAATTCCTAGTGGAAGGAAGGATGAAGACAGAGTTGTGGAGGCAAGATTTGCTGGTACCTCTGTAGAATAGAAATGTGAGGGAGAACTTTGAAATGATAAAATAATGGAATAAGATATTCTAGGGAAATCAGAGGACATAAAGCAGACAAGATCTTTAGTTTAATGGATAGAGAAACCAAGTGACTTCGGGACCAGTGTGCAGTGGGCTGATTTTATAACTTACTTAGGATGTTCTGATTTATGAATTCTGTTAATCTACACATATTTGTTGAGGGTTCCTCTGTTTTCTTTGTTTCTCTCTCTCTCTCTCTCTCTCTTTTGTTTTGTTTTGTTGTTGTTGTTGTACTAGGGATTGAACCCTGGGGGTAATTTACCACTGAACTATATCCCCAGCCCTTTCCATTTTATTCTTTAATTTTGAGACAGTGTCTTGCTGAGTTGCTTAGGTTGGCCCCTTAAATTTGGGATTGTCCTGCCCCAGCTTCCCAAGTAGCTGGCATTACAGGCATGTACCACTACACCTGGTGGCTCCTCTGTTTTAGGTTGTGAGAGTGGCAAACAAGTTAGATGCAGTTCTGCTCTTGTGGAGCTTACCTTCCAGTTTGGGAATAAAAAAAATCCAACAGTCAATCTATAGTAATTTTGTTTAAGGCTTTGGAGGTGAAAAGCAGGGAACAGAGGACTTGAATTAGTTTGGAAAGGGGTGAGGTTAGTCACTGGGTAATTGAGTTGAGATCTGAAGGGTGAGATGGCCCTATTACCTGAAGGGTGGGGTGCTGAGAGGCCATCGTGTCCAGAGGCTTGGGGGTGAGTGGGATCATGGCAAGGTGGAAAGATGACTGCAGCAGAGAGAGCAAAGGGGAGAATGACAAGACTGAACAGACTGGCAGAGCCAGGCATAGGAGACCTGTTGTTCAGGTTGAGAATTTTGACCTTTAGCCCAAGAACTGTGTGATGGCATAGTTCACTCTTGTTTTTGTGATGATATGGGCTATTAGTTATGGGCTATTAGATTATAGTTAGAGCAGGAATCGCTCTGAAGGTGAGGCCAGGGCATTTTGAATTTGAGGTACTTCCAAGATCAAGTAAATGGTTAATTGAGTCCAATGAGGTTCCTTAATGTTCTGAAAATCTGGGATACTGTGGTGGGCAGTGGGACCCCCAGAGTAGAAAAGAGCATTTGTAGCAAAGTCAATCTGTCTGTAATATTCAGAGTAGGTGGACTCACTGGGCATGAGAGTCCAAGTGGGTTTCTAAGTGGGGTCTGTTAGCATGAGTCAGGACATCAGTGATGAGTGTCTAAGGTAGGCAGTCTGAATAGAGGCAGGGCTAGATGCTGTGTGGTGTTGCAGAGGTAAAATGGACAGGTCTTTCTTTGAAACTGGTTTGCTCTTGGGAAGAGGGAGGATTATGGTGAGGGAAAGAAAACTAGATCCTACCTTGAGTGATTCTGTGATATTATTATCAGACCTGGGGACCCAGGAGAGGCTGGTCTTGAGACAAGTTGAATTTTGTACATACTGAGTTCGAGGTGCTCTCACTTATGTATGCACATGGCACACATAAGTGTTGGAGTCATCCACCTATGAGGAGTATTCCAGGGAGAGAGACTGGTCTACACATAGACAATCCAGAGGATTAGAAAAGAACTGCTTGTAATGGGGAACAGACACTCTTGACACTTGTCTCAAATAGTATCACATGTAAGTGAATGGGCTCCCCTAGCTCCCTAGCTCCCCTTCAAGCTGGTTCTAGCTGATGTGAATGCTTTTTCATGGGCAAATAATTATAACTGGTCCTGAGGATACCATCATATTAAATGCCTTCTGGAATTTACATTTTTAAAAATGAAAGCAGGAGGAAGTTAAGTCTAAGTCTTAAAAAATCTTTCACTTGAAGATATTTTGGGGTAGAGAGTTAAATGTTTGTTTTGATTTAGCTTATAAACATTTTTGTTATTAACTAAAGGATGTTAAATTAATACATTTCTGGTTTACAATAGCATCAAGTCATTTTTTTTCAAAAAAAATTTTTAGTTGTAGATGGACCAGTACCTTTTTCTGTTTGTCTGTTTAGTTTTATGTGATGCTGAGGATAGAACTCAGTGCCTCACACTTGCTAGACAAGTGCACTACCACTGAGCCACAACCCCAGCCCAAGTCATTTGTCTTTTAAACTTTTGAGTTGTATAAATCCTGTGTTATAATTTCAGTTATAAGTCTGTTCTCTCTCTCTCTCTCTCTCTCTCTCTCTCTCTGCACTGCAGATTGACCTGGGGGGGTGCTCTGGTGCTCTACTTCTGAATTACATTCCTACCTTCCCATTTTAGTTTTGAACTTTAAGACTGGCCTTGAACTTGTGATCCTTGGACCTCAGGCCCTGAGTAACTGGGATTATAGGCATGTGCCAGATTTGGCGAGACGTGAACCTATGGATTCAATAGTGTAGGTGAACTCCAAATAGTATAAAAGCAAAGAAACAGATGCCAAGACATACCAGAGTCCTACTTCTGAAAACTAATGACAAAAAATTTTTGAAGTCAGTAAGGCAATACTGACACATTACTTATATGGACAAAATAATTCAAATGACAACAGATTTCTCACCCCAAACTATGGTTGCTAGAAGGAATTGGCACAGCTTCCTTCAAATGCTGAAAGAAAAGAACAATGTTTAAGTCACCCTAGGATTCTGTATCCAATGAAAATATCTTTTAAGAAGATATTGGTGGCTCAAGCTTGCAATCCCAGCTTCTAGAGAGACTAAGGCAGGAGGATCTTAAGTTCAAGACCAGTCTGGGAAATTTAGTGAGACCTTGTCTCAAAATAAAATGAAAAAGCACTGTATGTACTCAGTGGAAGTGCTTGCCTAGCACACAAGAGGCCCCGAGTGCAATCCCTTGTCCTGAAAAAACGAAGAAAAGAAAAAAAAAAAAAAAAGGAGAAAAGGAGCAAACATTCATGTAATTAGAATTTCAGAGGGAAAGGAGAATGAGATTGGGGCTAAAAGAGCATTTGAAAGAAACAATGAAAAAGAAACCAACTTGAAGACACAAGGAGCTGTGAAAGCCCCATAAAGGATAAAGTTCAGTTAAATCCATGCTAAGATATCTCACCAGCTGCCCGCACTGACAAGATGAACTGGGTTCAAAGGAGCTGACTGCAACATTAAACTAAGAAACTTCAAAGAAATCACCCAACGCATGGACATGAGTTTCTCAGGTCAAGGGTAGGACTGCTCTGCGACCTCAAGGGTCCTCTTCCATATTGGAAGGCAAGAGAGCATGCACCCAGAATCTCTTTATTTTATAGTGGGGACACACAAACAAGCTTCAATGGAATGTTCTTCACCAAATAAGGCAGGGGATAGTGTTTCAAAGGTGGAGTCTTGCTTTGTGATGTCTTGTGGTCGGCAAATTGATTGACATCTTGGCAAGTCACACCCATCTCAGGTGCTGTGTGGGATCAAAGGCAGTGCAAGAGGAAAGGCACACTTGCATCGCATGGCCCAATCAGCATGCAATGCCAGACCTGACCCCTCATATAGCTCCAATGTACATAGCTCACACACACTGCCCATGGATGGCTCTTGACAAAGATGCATCATAATTAAACTATTAAATTCTAATGGCAAAGAAACTATCTTAAAAGCAGTCAGAGCCGGGCGCGGTGGCACATGCCTGTAATCCCAGCACTTTGGGAGGCTGAGGCAGGAGGATCACGAGTTCAAAGCCAGCCTCAGCAATGGCGAGGCACTTAGCAACTCAGTGAGACCCTGTCTCTAATAAAAACACAAAAAAGGGCTGGGGATGTGGCCCAGTGGTCGAGTGCCCCTGAGTTCAATCCCCGGTACCACAAAAAAAAAAAAAAAAAAAAAAAAAAAAGCAGTTAGAAAGAAATGATGCATTGCCTGTAGGGAACACCAATTCAAATGATAGTAAGTTTCTCATCTGAAACAGTGGGAGCCAGAAGGAAATGGCATAAAATTGTCAATCTTGAATTCTGTTTCTGTTGAAACTGTCACTTAGGAGGTAAAGGGAAATAAAAACATTCTTAGATGATGGAAAGCTAAAAGATTTGTTGCTAGCATACTTAACCATTAAAGATTGACTAAAGGAAGTTTATTAATCAGAAAGGAAATGATAAAGGAAGGAACAATGGAACTATTGAAAGGAAGATAGAACAATGGGTGAACAGAAATAAGGGTATATTTAATAATAATAATAGGTTCTCTTTTTCTTCTAAGTCTTAGCAATCATTTTTATAAGTGAATAAAAATATAAGATTGTCTGGTACTAAAGATGATATTTATATGAAGACAAATCACCTTAATGGAAGCAAAGTTTCCATACTTCACTCAAAGTGGTGAAATGTTACTAGTAAATAGATTATTATAAAGCACGTGTTTATATTATAGTAACTACTTAAATAATTATGCAAAAAAGATAAAAACAATAAAAATAAATCAAGATGGAATCTGTGATGGTTCGTTGTAGTCAACCCAGAGCTTGACTGGGTTAAGTGATACCTAGAAGATATGGTGATATAGCTCAGTGGTAGAGCTAGACTAAATAAGGAAAATCTGACCTCACCTAGTGCAAGGTGAATTTTATTGCTTTCCTGGAGCTGGAAATCCATCTTCTTCTTCTGCTCTTGAACATCAGCACTTCAGATTCTCTGATCTTCAGACTCTAGGACATGACAAGATCCCCTCTAGGTTTTCAGGTCTTTGGCCTTTGAGAGTTATTCCATCAGCTTCCCTGCTTTCCAGTTCTTTGGAGTTGAACTGAGCCATGCCACTGGCTTCCCTGATTATCTAGCTTGAAGATAACCTATCATGGTACTTCTCAGTTTCCATAGTTGCATAATTTCCCTAAAAAACTTGTAGTGGCACCCCCTTCTCCACAAAAAATCTTAACTAAGCTCCTCCAGAAATTTTCATCTTAATTGATTTTAGGACTGTCAGCAAAAGAGTCTCTACAAGAGTTCAATTCAGTTAAACTTCCTATTTCCTGTTTCTCTGTCTTATTTGGCTACCAGCCTGGAAGAGTTCAGCACTCCAGGTGCTGAATGCCCTTTTACTAGTTTTTCACAAATATTTATCCAGTATAGTAGTTTGTAGAAGGGTGTTTGCAAATGCAAAGTGTAATTTAAAAAATTAAAAAGACAGATCCTTTAGCAAGGCCTCTGGCCTTGAGATGGAGCTTCACAGAGATGTCTACATTTCTTTTTTTCTTTTTCTTTCTTTTTTTTTTTTTTTTTTTGGTACCAGGAATTGAACTCAGGGGCACTCAGCCACTGGGCCACATCCCCAGCCCTTTTTTTTTGGATTTTATTAGAGACAGGGTCTCACTGAGTTGCTAAGTGCCTCGCCATTGCTGAGGCTGGCTTTGAACTCGCGATCCTCCTGCCTCAGCCTCCCAAAGTGCTGGGATTACAGGCGTGCACCACCGCGCCCGGCTTCTAAATTTCTAAGATAAGAGAAGTTACCAATTGGGCTCCATGGTAACAGCTGGCAGGGGGAGGAAAGAAAGGGGAGAAGAAGCTCTCCCCTTCTCAGGTGCTGTCCTTGAAGGGTTAACTTGACCAGAACAGTGAAAAGAAAAGCTGCTTTTGTGTGAACTTCTGCAGACTATGAACTTCTGAGCCCCTCCCCTTACACACTGGGTATAAAGTTCTGAAACTGCCAGAATTTGGGGTTCAAGGGGATTGTTTGATTACAGCGAAAGCTTTGCCCTCTGAACCTGGCTATAGCTATATAAACCTGCTTTCTCTTCCTATTTGGTGTCTTGCCTCGTCTCTCCCCTGCAACAAACCCACTCCATATATCCTATTGCTTCTATTTCTCTGGAGAACCCCAGTACAGAATCCTAAAAAATGTTCACATGACCTGCACAAAGGCAAAGAGAAACAGGAGGAGAACTTAAATCTTGACATTTTAAGTAACTACCTAAATGTAAATGAGCAAAGTATACTAATCAAAAGACAGAGATTGACTGGGCCCCATGATACACACCTATAATACCAGCTACTTGGGTGGCTAAGCTAGGAAGACTGCAAATTTGAGACCAGCCTCAGTAAGTAAGTGAGACCCTTTCTCAAAGAAAGTTTGGGGAATAAGACATGTGGATCTCTATATCAGACAAGCATAGCAGAGGGAGTGAAGGGCAAGAAAGTTGAGAGATTTGGAGGATATGATTCTTGTGATGGACCATGGAATCTTAACAAGGTAAGTGAAATATGTTCATGGTGAGTGATTAACAGTGAAGAAGTGGTAGTTCCATGTATTGGCAGTTCCTATGGGCTGAAGACTCATTGAAAAGGGGAACTAGAATAAATGAACTTGAGAGATAAGAGACAGTGCTTAAAATGCATATATAGTATGTATTAATGTACCCAGTCTGCTTAATTTGCATTGTATTGAGAATTAAGAAAGATATTAATGTCTGAAATCCTGACAGATTGACTTTTTAAAATTTAAATTACAGGCTAACTGGATCTTCTGGGTTTATAACAGATGGACCTGGTTATTATAAATATAAAATGAAGTGTATGTGGCTCATTGAAGGACAGTAAGTAGTAATGGCTGACTTCATTCTTTGTATTTATTTTTTAAGATAGAACTCAGTGTGGCATTACTTTTCCAACAAATGAAATTAACAAATTGTCACATAAATTTTTTGTGTGTGTTGTTGGGGATTGAACCCAGGGCCTTGTGCATGTGAGGCAACTGAGCTATATCCCCAGCCCCAGTAGTATAAATATTTAAAATATGTTTTATTTAATAATTTTAATTTAGTGAATGATTCTACGATTCTGATTTTTAAATTTTTCTTCTTCTTCCTCCTTTTTTTTTTTTTTTCTTCTTTGTGTGTGTGTGTGTGTGTGTGCTAGGATTCAACCCAGGCCCTTGTGTTTGCCAGGCAAGCACTCTCCTAGCATCTTAATTTTCATTGTTAATTTTTCAAAAATTTCAGGTTGATTTAAATTGCTGCAAATAAATTGTATGCACCAGAAAATTGTATATTTTAATTGTAATAGTTAAAATCCTGATAAAGTATTTTGAACAGTTTGCTTGAGATTTTATAAATTATAATATTTTATAATTTTTCTAAGTACCTATTTTTATCATGGAAGAAAAATCAGAATAACCACTCTTGCTTTAATGTGTCTTCTCTGGACCTCTTGGGTCCCTCCAGCTTTTCCTTCCTTTTTCTCCTTTCCTTCATACAAAGGAGTATTTCTCATGGGAAGCAGTATTTCTCAAACTTTTAGTCTCCGGATCTCCTGACACTCTTCAACTTTGAGGACTCCAAATAACTTTTCTTTATTTATACTTTCCATTTTAGAAATTAAAACCAAGAAATGCTATTTAAGAATTTATTTAAAAGGACAAGTATAAACCCAGTATATGTTAGCATAACTGTCACTTTTTTTAAAAAAAATATTTATTTACTTGCTTTAGTTGTACACAAATGCATGTATTTTTACGTGGTGCTGAGGATCGAACCCGGGTCGCACACACGCTAGGCGAGCGCCCTACCACTGAGCCACATCCCAGCCCCATAACTGTCACTTTTATGGGGAAAAAATTCCTTATATTTAAAGAAACTTTTGTGAAAAGAGTGGCATTGTTTCCTATTTTACAGATCTCTTCAATGGGTACATCAGAACTTTTATGGTTTGCTTTGTTAAATAGGGATACTAGGCAGATTCAAATGTGGATGGGAAAGTCCCACATGAGAGGGAAATATTAAATATTTGAGAGATGGAAGAAGAAATAGGTTTATCTATTTTGGGAAATGGGAATTTCATGGATTTTTGTCTATGTGCAAAGCATAAACAGGAAGGTGAAATTGGATGGTTTGCAATAATCCCTGAAAATTAGTGATTGTGAAGAGGGAGGGTGAGTTAGTGGTAGGACTGCTGGCAGACTCCAAGTGTCACATGAAGTTTTCTCTGGATTCAGTCTAAGTCAAAGCTGATAAATATTTTCCTCTAGATGAGGGCTTTTGCCAGGCAGTGCTGTGAAGAGGCAGAGGGCAGGCAAGTTTAGAAAACTGACAGGTGTGTTTGTGAAATGAAGAGTGTGAACTCTGAAGTTGAATAAGAAATTAAGTGCAGAAGTGGAAGGGCTAATGCGTTGGTCAGAGGCTGTTAAACACTGGCTGTTCCAGACTGCTAAATGGATTGTAAAGCCCCAGGCATCATGGACCACATCTGTTTTGTTTCCCATTGCATGTTTAACACCCTCTTGCACATAATAAGTACTAAGTGAGTCTTTGACAAATGAGGGAATGCTATTTATATTCTCTCTCTCTCTCTCTCTTCCTCTCTTCTCTCTCTCTCTCTCTCTCTCTCTCTCTCTCTCTCTCTTTTCCCGGTGGTGCTGGGGATTGAACCCAGGGCCCTGTGCATGCAAAGCAAGCACTCTACCAACTGAGTTACATCCCCAGCCCCATGCTATTTATATACTATTAATTTCTTTTCTCCTTGTAAATTCTTTAAAAGTTTCTATTTTCCTCCAATGCTTAATGGTTATGATGATTATTATAAATTGCTGTTTTTGTTCTTTTCAGGCCAAATAGAAAAATAAGACTTCGTTTCAATCATTTTGCTACAGAGTGTAATTGGGACTATTTATATGTTTATGATGGGGACTCAATTTATGCACCACTAATTGCTGCCTTTAGGTAAGCTCAGTCTTATAAATGGTCAGTCATCATTATTTTATTTCTAAATTTAAACCTATCTCCTGTATTGCATTCTTGTTGGATTCACCTTTACTATCACATAACACATTCACTTCATGGAATGAGTGGTTCTGCAGTCCAGTTGCTTATGAGCTGGTCTTGGCTCCTATGGCTACTGGGTCAGTTTCTGGGCTTGATCTCTCTTCCATTTTGCTGATCTGTAAAGTTGTAACAGTATTACCAAGTTTACCTGCTCTTCATGGTGGGGGTGAAGTTTCCCTTTAAAAACAAAAGTTTGAGTAATATATTGAATATAGTATTTTTACAAAAATTTAAATTGGAAACCATACCCATCTTATTCTTATGTGTTATTACGTAGGACTTCAGGAATGACTTGCTGAATTCAAATATGGTTGGGGTGTGTGTGTGTCTGTCTGCATTTGCATTTATGCATATGTATATGTTTTACATATGTGATATTATGGGTGAGGGAAACTTTGGAATGAAATAAATAAAATGAAAATAGTTACCTGCTAAGAATGAGGAACAGACCAATTATTTATTGCTATTTTTCCCCAACAAGTACATTCTACATTAGTAGTTAAGTGAAGCAATTTCACCAACTATATGGGATGTTCTGAATTGCTTTGGTATTTTAGTTTTAATTAATAGTAAGCAGTAGCATTGTTTGTTACATTTTTTAAAAATATTTATTTATTTACTTTAGTTGTACACAATGCAATGCATTTATGTTTACGTGGTGCTGAGGATCGAACCCGGGCCGCGCACATGCGAGGCGAGCGCTCTGCCGCTGAGCCACAACCCCAGCCCCACATTTTTGACATAAGTACTTTAGTATAAATTTTCAAAGAATAGAGATGTTAGTAAGGGACATAAGTTTTTTTTTTTGTTTGTTTGTTTGTTTTAAGAAATGGGGTCTTACTATTTTGGCCAGGCTGACTCCAAACTCCTGGGCCCAAGAAGTTCTCCTGTTTCAGACCCCAAGTAGCTGGGAATACAGAAACTTACCACTGTGCCTGGTAAAGACTTAAGTCTTTTTTCTTAAGACATCATATTTTTTAGTTGTAGATGGATACAACACCTTTATTTTATTTATTTTTTATGTGGTGCTGAGGATCAAACCCAGTGACTCACATATGCTAGGCAAGTGCTCCACCACTGAGCCACAACCTCAGCCCAGGACTTAAGTCTTAAGGCACAGTTTTCATCTTTAATAAATTTAACATTATATAACAGTTCAATCTACTGCTGGTACTCCATTTTGTCAACAGATCATAAATGTACTTTATATAAAGTTTCCCTCCAGTACAATATCTAGTCTAGGTATTACATGTAATTGTCACATCTCTTTTACCCGCTTTAATCTGAAACAGAGATCGGTAAATCTTTTTCTATAAAAGGGCCAGTTTGTAAACATTTAAAGCTTTGTCTCTACAGTGGGGAGGTTTAATTTGACTCCAAACTGGTGTATCATGTTTATATTTTAAATATTAGAGTTATAAATACAATCAGAATTCCATTACTATACACAAGTGAGAACAACCAGGGTGGTTTACTGTTAAGACTCTTGCAGCTCTGTAGTACTATGATTTTGTTGGCTATTCCACAGGTACACTTGTGGAGCAGCTTGTGGCACAGGTACAAGGGTCTGTGGGAAGGGGATGCAGAGGTGGTTGTGGTGATGGAGCAGGAGAGTGGTTCCTTTAAAGTTTAAAGTTTTGGGTTTTGGGTTTTTAAAAAAAATATTTATTTATTTATTTATTTTTTAGTACCGGGGATTGAACTCGGGGGCTTTCAACCACTGAGCCACATCCCCAGCCCTATTTTGTATTTTATTTAGGGACAGGGTCTCACTGAGTTGCTTACACCTCGCTGTTGCTGAGGCTGGCTTTGAACTCGTGATCCTCCTGCCTCAACTATCAAGGTGACCAGCACCCCAACAGAGCAGGTTCTTGCCCAGGAGGTGTGAGCTGCCTGGGAAAATAAAAAGTCTGAAATAATCAGTAAGAAATAAAGTCAGAGCCAAAGATTAGATTTAAAATGGAGTGCCTGATAGGCCTTCCAGTCCTGATAGGAGCTGGAACTGAACAACTGATAAAAGGCCCCATTCCTTATTTAAGGCAGTGTGTGTACTCCACTGGGATAAGGTTTCAATGGGAGGAGTCTTATATCGGTGCTTGCTTTTGGGTGTGTCAGGGGTCTTGCAGTAAATGGGTTGATTGACATATGGCAAGTTACACCCATTGCCGAGAGGCTATCTGACTCCATTGGGTCACTCCCATCTCCAGATCTGAACTAGAACTTGAGCTGTGAGCTAGGCAGGGCACCATGTCTGTCAGGCTTTCTCCAAACAGTGGATCCCTTCTGGGAGTTCCTCTTACCAGGCTTTCCTGCCTAATGGCTCCAACATTGCTCAGTTTACTTACAGCTCACAGATGGCTCCTGGCACTTAGCCTTCCAAGCCACTGGGATTACAGACAGGCCTGTGCCAGGGTTAGAGTTATTATTATTATTATTATTTTTAAAGCAAGTGAAATAGTGATGAGGCAGTTGTTAGGCTGTGACTAGAGGACTCCTTCTGAAAGCAGGATTCAGTCTGTCTACTTCTGTGATTTTCACAATTGGTTCTAAACAATGATGGTCTGTGTTTAAAATATAAAATCATGAGCAACCTGAGGGCAGGCTGCATTTGATTTCCTCAAGTTTAACAAATAGCTGCAGCCCAGGCTGCACCTGCACTTACCTACTTCCTTAGGGGCAGGGGTGGGGAGGTGGGAGGCTGCTCAGGGTAACAGCTGGGGCATGCCTGCAGCCTCCCTTCTTCACCCACAGGCCTTCCTTTGTCTCATGTGCTGAGGGAGGCTGTGTTTGTTCATTTACTCTGTAAAAGTTAATTTTTGTCTTAAACCAGTTGTTTTGCTTTCACACTGGGAGAAATCCACACACTCCAAAGCTGTCACAATTTCAAGAAGCAAATATTAGCAAACACTTAAGCCTCCCTGATAGTGGGAAAGGTGAGCCACTTTCTCCAGTCAGTAAAGTCATTCGTCCTGCGTATTTAAATGTCCCCATCATATGAAGAAGGCCACCAGCTATCACTTACTGAGCACCTCTGTTGCCGCCTGCAGCTATCGCCGCCTGCAGCAACGATACTGTGGGAAAGAATTCGGAAGCAGACTGGAAAATGAATAGGCTCTTTATTCTTGCTTCTTCTAACTTCTCTCTCTGGCTCCAACAACCTCTCCAACTCCAACCACCACCTCTAGCCAACCTCACCCAGTTAAATACTTTTTGCCTTAACAAGTATACATGTGTCAACAGCTCAGACTTACAGGTGTGTCACATAGTTTTCACGGGCATAGAAAGATTCTTAGCTAAATGCATGAATATCAGGTGAAAATACTGAAACACCTCTTATGGCTCTCAGCTAGCCGCCATCTTAGCTATCTCCTTATTAGGGCTCTTACACACCTCCTAGTGGGAGCCGTAAGCCTTACATATGCTCTACAAATATGATCCTCATGATGTCACTGTGAGCTGGGCAGGATTCCTCCCATGTGCATTTGAGGAAATCGGAGCTTAGAGATGTTAGTAACATGCAGCAAGGATTTAAGCTTAAGTCTCTTTGATCCTGAAATTCGTGCTGGACTAACAGAGAGTGCAGGACCTCCCACTTGTGACTGCAGTCCCAGATCCTTTCTGGAATGTGCCTGTATTTCTTATGGGAAGATTGCTTTTGACATACCTGTTTGTGAGAGGCCCTGCTCTCACAAGTACTTATCTCTTCAACATTCTGGTACAGATGGAGCATCCCCAATCCAGAAATCTGAAATGCTCCAAAACGTAGAAGTTTTTGAATGCTGACATGATGCCGTGAGTGGGAAGTTCCACACCATGGAACTTTGTTTCATGCACAAAATTATTAAAGATGTTGTATAAAATTACCTTCAGGTTATGTGTCTGGGGGGTGTACATGCAATGTAAGTCAATTTTCTGTTTCTGTTAGTCCCTTCTCCAAGGTATCTCATTATGGATATGCAAATATTGCCAAATCTGACAAAATCTGAGATTTGAAACCCACGTGGTCCCAAGCCTTTGGATAAAGGCCGCTCAACCTCTGTGTAAAGTGAACGAAAACGTGGTGATGGCAAAGCTTTCACGTAGGAATCTGACCACATGTCACGTCTTCTAAGAGCCTTTCCAACTGCCTTTCTAATCCAGCACCTCCTGCTCTCTTCCTCTGCCCTGTTTCCCTTCATGGCATCATCTCTGCCCAGCCTATTTGAATACACACTTGTGTGTGAGGCTGTGTCATGGCTTATTTGTTTCTCTAACTGAACTCCTTGAGGGTAGGGACATTGTTGTCTTCACTGTCGTATTCCTGGTACCTGGAACAGAGCCTCCCATGTAGTAAGAGCTTAGTACATCTTTGTTAGTTGAATACCTGGTAGAAAATATGTCAGTGTTTTCTGGATACCCTGGGGTGCCTTCTGAGTATTGGCTTTCCTAGAGTTCTGTCTTCATATTAAAAATTAAATGGAAGCCGGGCGCGGTGGCGCACACCTGTAATCCCAGCACTTGGGAGGCTGAGGCAGGAGGATCATGAGTTCAAAGCCAGCCTCAGTAATGGTGAGGTACTTAGCAACTCAGTGAGACCCTGTCTCTAATAAAGTACAAAAAAGGGCTGGGGATGTGGCCCAGAGGTCGAGTGCCCCTGAGTTCAATCCCTGGTACCAAAAAAAAAAAAAAAAAAAAAAAAAAAAAATTAAATGGAAATCCCATCCCCTCGTGTCTTGGTTCCACATTTATGTAGTGTTCCAGTCATTTTTACATGCACTTCAGGTAAATGTACACATATTCTAGGCCTGTTGTTTTGCACCTTCCTGTCCCATCAGAGTGCCCAGGTGAGCTCCTGATGCCCAATGTCTGGTTCAGCAGCTCCCTATGGATGAGCACTTTGATGCTTTCAGCCTGTTACCATCTGAGTGGTGCTACAGTTAGGATTATTGTATATTTTCTTTTGTGAACAAGAGCAGGTATTTCCTCTACAAAGAGAATCACTAGGTCAGGGTGAATGAGCATTTAAGACGGTCATGTCCCTGAGGTTTGAGTTTACTTCGTGTGTGCTCTAGGAAGGGAATGGTCTTGAGGATGAGTGAGTGAAGGGGAGAGTGCTAGTTGGTGTTCGTTCATTGAGTGGGAGTGTGTGAGTAGCAGATTCCATGGAATTTGGTAAGGATCTAGGCATTGGCTGAATGTGATGGTGGGGGAGGTGAATCGATAATGGGGAAGTCAGAGCACATGAAGAAATGCAAATGGCAAGTAGGCATAGGAAAGTTGTTAACCTCAGGAGTAGGAAAGAATGCAAAACCACAATAAAAATCATTTATTAAATTAGCAAAACTAACTTAGAACTAGTAATTCTTGTTGGTGGGGTGAGGTAGGAAAGACTTTCAATCTGGAGTGATACAGACAGGATTTGAAATGATCATCTTTCTTCTGGAAAACAAGACCCTTTGACTCAGTCATTAGTTTTCCTCACTTGGATTTATTGGCCCCAAAGCAGTACTTATTTGGAATATTACGTGCTGGCCTCTGAGTGAGGTCCTTGGGAGAGCCTAGGGAGCTTTTATGACAGGGAATGCCTGTGGTACGTTATGTGTAAAATAGAACATAAAATGTTAATGGTATCAATTAGGGAAAGAAAATGTATCAGAATGCCAATAGTGTCAGAGTTGTGGGTTTATTTAGTTTCTTTATATTGTTATGTAAATAAATATTTTATTTAACAATATTTAATGTCTTCCAATACTATAGATTTATCATTTATCAACTCATAAAGTTTACTACCTTACATGATTGCAGAGATTTAGAGAAATCTAAAATGGTGTATAAAAAGTAGGACCATTAATTTCAAATTTTATTAGAAATGCAACCCAGAATAAAGGAAACCTAGCAAAAGAAGGACAACTAATAGCGTAGTTGTGTGCTTGCATCACAGGAATCCATCCCTCCGTCTGCATGTGGTTTCTAAAGTTGTAAAGATGAACTCCAGTTTTGAATTGTCTCTGCTACAGTTTAACATGGCTGACATTGTGTTATAAGAAATGTGCTTCCATTTCAGTGGCCTCATTGTTCCTGAGAGAAATGACAAGGAGATGGTCCCTGAGGTGGTTGCCACATCAGGTTATGCCCTTCTGTGTTTTTTTAGTGATGCTGCTTATAACTTGACTGGATTTAATATCACTTACAAGTAAGATATTTAAATCTAATTTTGTGAGTTTGTTTAAAAGATGACATGTTTTAATAATAATAATCAAAATATTGAGGGCTTACACTGCGCCAGGCATTTCAGTAAACACTCTGTATGGGTTTTCTCATTTAAAGTCCTTTTAAAAACTCAGTGAGGTTCTGCTGTTATTCTCCTACTTATTTTACAGCTGAAGAAACTGATGTGAAAAGGTTAAACAAATTCTGAATATAAGCAGTGAGACCACCATTTCAACCTAGGTGTTGCTGCTATTGAAAACAAGACCCTTTGACTCAGTCATTTGTTTTCCTCACTTGGATTTATTGGCCCCAAAGCAGTAAGGATCTAGGCACTGGCTGAATGGAGGGGGAGGTGAATCGATATGGGGAAGTCAGAGCATGTGAAGAAATGCAAATGGCAAGTAGACAAAGGAAAGTTGTTAACCTCAGGAGTAGGAAAGAATGCAAAACCACAATAAAAGTCATTTATTAAATTAGCAAAACTAACTTAGAACTAGTAGTCCTTGTTGGTAGGGTGAGGAAGAGAGGGGCATTTTTGGATAATAACATTGGGAGTTTTACTAAGTACAATTTAACAAATGTTAGCAGTTGCTAAGTACTCAGTGTATATAGTACTCAACTATCTTGACAGTACATGTTTTAGTCAGTTTTTTGTTGTTGATGTGACCAAAGACCTGACAAGAACAACATAGATGAGGAAAAAGTTTATTTTGGCTCACGGTTTCAGAGGTCTCAGTCCATAGATGGCTGACTCCATTGCTCTGGGCCTGGGGTGAAGCAGAACATCATGGCAGAATGGTGTGGTAGAAGGGCATGTTGTAGGAAAGCAGCTCAGGACATGGCACCAGGAACCAGAGAGAGAGAGAGCTCTGTTCACCAGGGACAAAATATATACCCCAAATGCATGCATCCAGGGACCTCCTTCCTCCAACCATCCACACCCTATCTGCCTATAGTTACCACCCAGTTAATCTGTATCAGCGGATCAAGCCACCGATTAGATTTATAACTCTCATAACTTAATCATTTTACCTCTGAATGTTCTTGCATCTTCTCACACCTGAGCTTTTGGGGGACACCTCATATCTAAACCATAACAGTACATTTATCTCGCCCTTTCTTTAAAATCGGATTTGTGTTATTTCTTAGTGCTATCTATATAGTTATCTTAAGCCATGTTACTATGAGACACATTATAATTAAACTTATACATTAAGTTAAAATGGCTGCTTCTTCCATCTGGAATGGATCAAGTTACTAAGGAATTTAAAATATAACATTCTGGGCAATAATCTTAAGTTCTACAAATTTTCAGAGAGGGTCCAGAGGGCTACTGGTACTGTGAGCATGGTTAGAAGTTTGTTTTCTTCCTTCCCATACCTGCAAACATGAATTTGGCAGTTGTATATCGCCTGTCACTAATGGGCTACTGAGAAGAATAGGATGGTTGTCCCAAGCTTGAGGAGCTAAATCTGGACAAGTGTGCTCAAATCTCTTCTCTCCTTGTGATTTCTTTAGCTTTATGAGTTACTTGTTCTGCCCTGTTTTCATAAGCCTCCACCAGGGTGGATTTGAGCTCACATGCCCGAGCTGTGCAGTGGGGAGTGACCCTTTTTGGGGTGGGTGGTAAGCACTGCATTTATCCTTGTGAATGAACTGAAGAGACAGTGAGATCCTTAAGCCTTGTGTAGGAGGAAATTCTGCCAAGTTCATTAATGTGTTGAATAGTATTGACTTGGTTTTCTCCCTATCTTTATAGCCTTGACACGTGTCCAAATAATTGCTCAGGCCGAGGAGAATGTAAGACCAGCAACAGTGGTGGCAGTGTGGAGTGTAAATGTTCTGAAAACTGGAAAGGTGACTCGTGTGACATTCCTTACTGTACAAACAACTGTGGTTTTCCTCATCGCGGCGTCTGCAATTCAAGTGATGTCAGAGGATGCTCCTGCTTCTCTGAGTGGCAGGGTAGGAGCTTCTTCTTTTTCTTTCTTTCTTTTATTTATTTATTTATTTATTTTTTGGTACCAGGGTTGAACTCAGGGGTACTTAGCCACTGAGCCACATCCCAAACCCTTTTTTTATTTTATTTAGAGACAGGGTCTTGCTGAGTTGTGTAGGGCCTCAATAAGTTGCTGAGGCTAGCTTTGAACTCGTGATCTTCCTGCCGCAGCCTCCTGAGCTGCTGTGATTACAGGCGTGTGCCACTGCACCCAGAGGAGCTTCTTTCTCTTATTTTTCTTTGAATACACAGATTGCTCCCAGTTTAATACATTGTTAGTTGACTTTATTCTTAGCATCTGTACAGTTTATGTTCATTAAATATCAGGAGGCATGTAAATGTTCTTTTCCCTTTATGCAGTTTCTTACAAATCTTTCAATGTTACACATATGTGGTTGCGGTCTCCTTAGAATTGTGGAGAGGTTTCATGTCCTGTGCAGCTCATTCATGAAAGTTGGAGAACTTGGTCTCAGCTATGAGAAGACACAGCAGAGAACCAAGCTGGGCGAAGGAGCAAGAGATGATGATAATGCTATTTCCCCTAAAACCTTTTCTGAGTTCTGAGAAAATTGGTGTCAGTTATGCATTAGAATCTTAAAGCAGTCACCTAAAGGCATTATCTAGAGAAATAGCTTATTAAAGGAGCTTCAGGGAATTCCTTAAGGGCTAAGCAAGGGAAGATGACTTTGTTTATATACTTATTCCTTCCTCAGAACCTTTTTTGAAAAGAAATGTGTTTGTTTAAATGCTTTCATCTCTTGGGTTTGGATGATACTGAGGAGTTAACAGTTGGAATGTTCTAGCACCTTTCACCTTGCAAAGGGTGCAAGAGAAACCAAATCTTCCAAGAACAGATTCTTTCTTTTACATCTGTTGAGTCTTACTTTACCAGAAGATGGGTAGTTTTTCTATTATCACTCCTTTGCCTATTTGTTACATTTTAGGTTTTTCAATTTGAATTAATAATTCCTTTGTATAGTCTTACCCTGACAGCTGTTTAAGTAGGGTTTTGTTTTTTTTCTTTTCTTTTTTTTTTTTTTTTTTTTTTTTTTTGTACCAGGGATTGAACCCAGGGGCACTTAACCACTGAACCACATCCCCAGCCTTATTTATATTTTTTTATTTTGAGACAGGGTCTTGCTAAGTTGCTTAGGGCCTGAGTTGCTGAGCCTGACTTTGAACTTGTGATCCTCCTGCCTCAGTTTCCCATGCTGCTAGAATTCTAGGCGTGTGCCACCACTTCTGGCTTAAGCAGGGTTTTCATTACTAAAAAAGCCTAACCTGGTTATGGTCAAGTCATCATTAGAAAATATGTGATTTTGAATTTTATTAGGGATTACCCTTGGCTAATACCTTGAGTAAATTAAAAGCACAGAGATCTATCATACATGCAGATGCTAAAGGAAAAACTAAGTATTCTTTCTAAAAAATTGTTACATTTAGATGATTGAAACTTGAAGTAAGCTTTCAAGATGCATTTAGTGAAGCTAATTTATTATGTTTTGTTAGGAATTCCTGGGATGAATACTGTGAGTAAATTAAAAACACAAAAGAAATTTGTCTGATGCTAAATTAGGGACTAAATATTCTTTAAAAATTTTTCATTTATATGATTAAAACTTGAAGTGCAGTAAACTTTCCAGATGCATTTAGTGAAGCTAATTATTTATGTTTTATTAGGCCCTGGATGTTCAGTTCCTGTGCCAGCTAACCAGTCATTTTGGACTCGAGAGGAATATTCAAACGTAAAGCTGCCCAGAGCATCTCATAAAGCTGTGGTCAATGGAAACATAATGTGGATTGTTGGAGGATATATGTTCAACCACTCAGATTACAGCATGGTTCTAGCGTAAGTTGTTTTAAACATTTTTGCAAAAAGCTTATTTTTCCATTCCCCCCAAATTTATAAAAGTACAAACAAGCAAAAAGAAAAGATATTATTAGGGGCTGGGGTTGTGGCTCAGCAGCAGAGCGCTCGCCTCACACGTGTGCGGCCCGGGTTCGATCCTCAGCACTGCGTAAAAACATAAATGTATTGCATTGTGTACAACTAAAGTAAATAAATAAATTAAAAGAAAAGAAAAGATATTATTAATAATTCCACTACCTAAGGAAAATCTTTTTTCCCCATGTTTTAAATTGGGGCATTATAGTTGTATGTAATAATGGGATTTATTATTACATATTCATACATGCACAAATAGCAATATAATTAGGCCAGTATTACTCTTTAGCACTCCCCCCTCCCTCTTTGCCCAGAAAATCGCTGTTAATTTTTTTTTTTTTTTTTTCTGGTACCGGGTATTGAACTCAGAGACACTCCACCATTGCGCCACATCCCCAGCCCTTTTTTGTATTTTATTAGAGACAGGGTCTCACTGAGTTGCTAAGTGCCTTGCCATTGCTGAGGCTGACTTTGAACTCGCGATCCTCCTGCCTCAGCCTTCTAAGTGCTGGGATTACAGGCATGCACCACCACGCCAGGCGAAAATCTCTGTTAATAAAGAATATTTCTTTTAAAAATATTCTAACATTTTTCAAATATGCTGAGTTTTTAAAACTGAGATCCACAAAGAATTCATTGCCATGACATGTAATAATTTATCTTTTTGAGATAATTTTTTTTGTTATTTTGCTTTAGGTACATACAGAGGTTCTATTAATAGGGGATTACTTTATTTTTCAGTTGAATGAATAATTTCATGGAGACTGACTTTTAGAAGAAATTTATGAACAATTATGCATGATAATTTTGTGACCATGGAATTTTTTCTAGGTCTTTGCTATTAACGAAAATTGTAAAACATCAGCATCTGTTCCTTAAGGGATTCTGGAAATGTGCCACTGGTGGTATAATTTCTGAATCCTCCCAAATAGTCATTAAAACACATAGAACAACTAAATAGCAAAATCAAAAATATGTGATTGCCAGGAATGCTGGCTCCTACCTGTAATCACAGCTAGGCAAGAGGCTGAGGTAAGAGGATCTCAAGTTTAAGGCTAGCCTGTGCAACTTGGTGAGAACTTGTCTCAAAAACAAACAAACAAACAAAAAAAAAAAAAACAAAAAAACCAAAAAATGGTGGGGATGTAGCTCAATGGTAGAACACCCCTGGGTCCAATCACCAGTACTGCAAAATCAAACCAACAGAAAACAAAAAACAAAACCCCACAAACTCGTGGGCAACATCTGTAAGAAAACTTGGTCTGGAGGTCTCTTCTCAACTCTGTGGGGCTGAACCGTTGATAGCTACAAGACCCGCATGGTGTCAGTTTCTGTGTAGGAGTGAGCAGCACAGAAGAGCAGCAGTGGGAGACCCAGAATGGCTGGAAGGTACTCACTCATGGGCTCAGCCAACCATGTTGAGAGCCACAGCTGGGACTGGAGGATGTTACTCGTTCTAGTAACCAAGTTAAGTTCAAGGGATCTATAGTAGGATTTGAAGGGGCTGAAGCAGTTTGTGCTGGATTTACTCTCAAAACGAAGCAGCCAAAGTTTTCTTCTCTTTCTCCCTTCCCTCTCTTCTCTTTCTTTCCCACTCCCTTTCCCTTCCTTCCTTTTTTTCTTTTCCTTCCTTCTTTCTTAACTGCCCAGCCACAGTTTCTTTGCAGGAGAAATGCTAGGAACAGAATTCAAATTGAACAGGCAGGGAGAGTGGAGACTGAGTGAGCAAACCTTCAGATAGCAGTGAGAAGGGAACAGAGCCAGGTGTTCTCAACAAGTGACCTGCCATCTGTGGGAACATTCCATTGCCACTGCAAAGATGAGCTCAAGAGCCGAGAAGGAAGAACTGTCCTGCAGCTGACCTCCCCTATGAAAACACAGGGAAAAGCAATGTTACTTTAAGATATCCAAGGTTAGGGGCTGGGGTTGTGGCTTCAGCAGTAGGGAGCTCGCCTAGCACATGTGCGGCCCAGGTTCGATCCCCAGCACCACGTAGAAATGAAGGCATTGTGTACAACTAAAAGTAGATAAATAAACATTAAAAAAAAAAAAAAGATATCCAAGGTTAAATCTCATGGAAAGTCTTATCAGAAAAAAAGAGAGTGAGGACTAGAATAAGCCCCTTCATACAGGAAAGCATTAAAAATAGAAAAGAAAAAAAAATCCATGAAAATTATAACACAATATTGCAAAACAAGCTTTTCTTGTTTACAATATAAAAATGCTACACAATAGGAAAGAACAATCTAATCAAGAAGTATAAAAATTCAGAAATGAAATAATGGAAGTTGAGAATTTTTTAAAAATTTAAAAATAATTACAGAATTGAAGACAAATCTGAAAGAATGGAGAGTGAATAAATGCGATAGGTAATGTTTTAGAAATAGAAATATGAAAAGAGGGATTTAAAAAAATCTTAAAGAAATAAAGTTCACTTTCCCCAATTTTTTGTGGTAAGTTCAGTTAAAAACTGTGGACACTGTAGACAAGCATGAGGAAACTCTGAAATCAAGACATTCTCAGATGAAAGAAAACTAAGATAATCTGTTGTCCATAGATCTTTTCTAAAACAATGGTAAAGGAAGGTCTCTAACCAGAAAGGAAATGAAGAAAGAGGGAATCTCAGAACCTAAGGAAGAGGACAGAAAATTAAAAGAACAAAAATGTTGGGAAAATGCCATAAATTTTCTTTCCTTCTCTTGATTTTTTAAAAATTAGATGTAATGGTTGAAACAAATATTATAACAAAACAACCTTTTGCAACTTAGAATAAGTCACCAAATTATTTGTGCAGGGTATGTGAGAAATGTGCTGAATTGTTGCTCTTGTTTTTAATGAGAATTTTATTCCAATCAGTTGGGCAGGTATTGGTCTCAGATTGTTTCCCATCTATAAAATGAGGGTTGGTGAGATAAGGAGTGGGATTCTTTTTTTTTTTTTTAAATATGTATTTATTTTAGTTGTACACAATGCCTTTATTTAAGTTTACGTGGTGCTGAGGATCGAACCCAGGCAGTGCACGTGCTAGGCGAGCACTCTACCACTGAACCACAGCCCCAACCCCAGGAGTGGGATTCTTAATATGTAAATTTCCTTTTCTGGGTTAGTTTTAAGAATCTTATACCAAAAAGATGATCCCCCACCCCAAAGTTTGAAAATTAAATATAACTTGTATCGCACTTACTTAATATTCTCCCATTAAAACTTGATTTGAAAGCATATTTCCTGTTTCCTGTAAGTGCTCTCCTTGGTTTAAAAAAATGTACACATTTTAGTGGAAAACAAGCTCTTTCTGAAAGACCATTACTTTCAGATATTTTCTTGCTCTTAATCCTGATATTAATGACATCACCTTTCCCCCAGCTGCTCAGTCAAGCTAAGATCCTTAAGTTTTCCATCAATTCCCTTCTCCTTTATTTCTTCTTTGGCTAGTAGGTGAAGACCAACAGGTATACTTTCAAATTGTCTCTCCAGTAAAACTGGCCCAATCTCTATTCCCATGATTGCTGTGTTAATTTAAGCCCTTTAATTTCTGATCATATCCCTGCCATGGTCAGGTGAGGTTATTGTCCCACCAGCTTCTCTTCTTTCTCCATATCATAATTCAAGCTACTTTTTTTTGCCTACAGCACATTTCCCTTAATATGAATTTAAAATATCCTCTTATTTAAGGTTTTTGATTTTTTTTTGTACACAGATTTAAAGCAGTTTCATGTTTTTTCTTCAGTAGAGTTGTCTGCACTGGGAATAGTGCAAATAGCACCTGGAGATCTTTCAGGAGATTGATCCATACAGAGTTCCTGCTTCCCCACTAGGGGAAAGACAGTGATCAGTCTCTGATCCCCTTGCCGGATAACCCAGAGAAAGCTCCAAATAGTTATTCAGGGGTGATCCTGTCTCTCCAATTCACTCTTCCTCAAGCGAATCATTAGTGTGGACACCTCCAAAACAGTGTCATTATCAATAACTGCAGCCCCTCCACATGATTGCAATTCTAAATATTCTACATTCCAGCCGCTCTCTTCTGTGATAGACAGGACACTGTTGGTGTCCTCACTGGTGCACCCAGTTACCAGCAGCTATGAAAGTTAGTTGTTGTTAGCTCACAGCTGTCTCCTTCTCTGAAGAACTCTCTTAGCAGATTGGAGCCATCTTACCCAGAAATACCTGGAAGGCTATTCCCTGTAGCTGGGACAGACACTAGGAGCGTGACCAGATCACCTCTCCCAGACTGTCCCAGGCACAGCATTGAAAAACCTTGCATCCCAGGAAACTCCTCAATCCTGAACAAACTGGGGTCGTGGTCACCATGGCCCCAGCCAGTGACTGACTGACATGGATGTTCAAGAGCTAGACCTGCTTTTATGTGGGAAAACTGTGGTGCCATTCTTTCTCCAGTGGTTCCCCTTTTCTTCCACTGTATCTTGGTTATCTCACTCCTGACATGTTATCCAGAGAGCATTCCCTTGATTAGTCATTTTCCCAAGAATACTATTTCAGGCTCTGCTTGCAGGGAACTGGACCTGAGACACTTTCCAGTCTTTCCAGATTTTTCTTTCAGTACCCCACCTCCAACCATCTTTGACCCTCTGAAAGGTCCAAAATCCATTGACTCTGTCTCTCTCTCTCTCTCCCATTCTCCTCTTCTACTGTCATACCTCCTTTTCATATTTCAAATCTCCATAGCCTTTTTTTCCCTATTTTCTGAACTAATGGCTTGGCTTTGTTTTTCTGTTTTGAAAGATAAAGATCTTCAGAAAAGGATTTGCCCAGACTCCTACCACCACATTTACCCTTCGACTACATCTGTACTGATTTATTCTTTCTTTTGTTTCTGTAGATCAGTGGTGGTCAGTAGAAGTTTTAGGCATGATGGAAAAGTTCTGTTTACTGTTATGTCACCCATCATGTGTGGTTATTAAGCACTTGGAATGTGACTGGTGTGACCAAGTAGCTTTCTTAGTCCTCATCTTGTTGGATCTTGAACCAATATTTTGTCACATTTCTTTTGATATTTTTTTCTAATTATTTACTCCTGCTCAGACTCCTGAGCTGGTTCCTCTTCATCTGAATGTTTTCTGAATGCTAGTGCACTCCAGTGCTCAGCCCTCGTTCTGCCTCTGGCTGTGTATTCACTCTCTTGGTGACCTCATGTGATATCTTGGCCTTCATGCTGGTGGCTCCCAAATTTATAGCTGCAGCTTAAATGTTTCACCTGAATCCATATCTCCAGCTCTTTACTTAACATCTCAATCTTTTGTGTCAATATGAATCAAAAACTCAGCATGTCCAAAACTGATCATTTTCTCCAGCCTTCTTTCCCTCCAGATATCCCCATCTTAGTTAATGAGCATGCCATCTTTCTGTTCGCTTCATCCATAAATCTTGACCCCATCCTTGACTTCTTGTTTTTTTCCCACCCCATATTGGTATGAGTATTAGTTGCCTCTTACTGCATAACAAATTACCGTAAACTTAGCAGCTTGAAACTGCTCACTTTTCTTATCTGACAATTTACGTTGTTCAAGAGTCTGGTTCTGTGCACTCAAGGTGTCGGCTGGCCTGCATTCTCCTCTACGCAAGGAAGATCAACTCCCAAGCTTACTCAGGTTGACGCCAGAATCAGTTTCCTATGGTTGTAAGGCTGAGGATTCCACCTTCCTGCTGACTGTCAGCTAAAAGCTGCCCTCAACTCACAGAGGCTGCCTTTAGCTCCTAGAGGCTACACTACATTCCTTGTTGCTTGGGCCTTGTTAGCCGCCGGAAAGGGATTGCAGCCTGGAACGGCAGCGCCGCGGGAAGGAGTCCGGAGACAGGATGGAGACGAAAAAATTCTTTAATCTTTCTGTCTCTGTCTCTTGTAATTTCTAACACTACATACACACTCTCACAAGAAACCAAGCCACATACTCTTACAAGAAACTACAATGTATCTATACAATAGCGATAACCCTGTCCTTTCTCTCTCTGGTCTCATCCCATGCGCCCGAGCAGGAATGGTGCTTGCTCGATCTGCTGAGTCACTGCTCAAATCTCTCGAGATCCTGGGCCAAGTCCCGTGAGACTACGGAAGGCGACAATGCCCAAAAATGTCTATGGCCCATAGTCAACCGCAATCTTAGCTATCTCCCCAAACAGGGCTCCTGCAGGGCCTCACTGTTATGGCTGCTTATTCCTTCATTAGGCCATAACAAGGGTCTTGTCTGAGTCTGCTAGCAGGCTCTGATTCATTTATGAATCACAATAATGACATCCCATTATCTTTGCTATATTGTTTATTTAGAAGCAAATCAGTGATTCTGTTTACTGTGAAAGGGAGTGATTATATAAAGGGAGTGGGTATAAACACCAGGAGACAGGTCTCATAGGGGACAACAGTAATGTCAACAAATCTTGTTAGTGCTGCCTTTAAAATCTACCTCAAGTCTAACAACTTCTCACTACTTCTAGTGCTGCCACCATAAAAATAAAAAGATAAAATTAAACTCGTGAAAGTGATCGTGCCTTCCACTGTCATGTTAGATATTATAAGAGCCATGGATGTTACCATTTATGTCATTTTATTACCCTTGCACCTGACATCATTCACTTCTCTTGCAGCAAGAAATCTGGGAGTTGCTTTGATGCTCCCATCCTTCACCTCTTTGTGCCATAACCTCATCTCAAGTTTCATCAACTCTCATCTAATAGTGTCATATTTGTTCTTTTTCATGCCTAGGCTGACATTATCATCTACCTAGTCCTCAGCAGTAGATTCCTGTCAAATTTGTATGTTTCCATTTCTTCCTGTTAACCTGCTTTCTACAGATGAATTGGGGTGATATTTTAAAAGTATAAAAGGTATCATTAATCCCTTCTTACATCCCACCGATGCCTTTCCTTTACTCTCAATGATCCCATATGGTCTGACCACAGTTGACCTTCCTAGGCTCAGTTTGTTCCTCTTCTGCCTTCATTCTCTGTACTGCCCCACCAACCTTTTTACCTAAAGCTTATCTTAAGTATCCTTACTTCATGGGACTTTGCATTTGCTATTTCCTGATATTATACCTCAGGGCTAGTTTCTCCTCGCCCATTAGAGCTCAGTTTAATTGTCCCACAGAAAGATCTTCTCTGATCATCCAGTGCAGGCAAGTTACTCCCTGGTGTTCTTTTTTCACAGTTCTCATTTCCTTTATAGCAATATTGATTATTTTCTATTATATTTGTGCACATTATTTTGTGCTCTCATTTTCTGCTTTTTCCAGTTGAGTTCTCCAAGGACCTTGTTTCCTCACTCAACTCAGGGCTTAGCTCCTAGAAGGCACTCAAATAAATATTTACCAAATACATTCGGGAGCAAGTAAATCATTTTTCCCTTACAAATATTTGTTCCTGGACATATTAATGTCACATAATGCTTTTATTTGCCTGGTGTACCTCATGAGTCATTTTCTCTTTAGTCTGTAAATTCTTTTCTTCTTATACTTGATCAAAACATGACTTAAACAGGTTTAGATATTTTATATAAATATTAATATGGTTTCAAATAATATTTTACTGATTTCCATGGAAAGGGAATACAGTGACACATTTTAAAAGTAGTATTTCTAGCCGGATGCCGTGGCGCACACCTGTAACCCCCCACTTGGGAGGCTGAGGCAGGAGGATCGCGAGTTCAAAGCCTGCCTCAGCAATGGTGAGGCACTTAGCAACTCAGTGAGACCCTGTCTCTAAATAAAATACAAAAAAGGGCTGGGGATGTGGCCCAGTGGTCAAGTGCCCTGAGTTCAATCCCCGGTACCAAAAAAAAAAAAAAAAAAAGTAGTATTTCTAAAACTCCAATTATAAATTATTTAGTCATTTATACTCTCAAATAAACAAATAAGCATATTCCAGGAATTGCTCTTACTTTCTGTTTTTCCTACAACCCTTTTATCCCAAATCTTTTAAGTAGTATTGAAAAAGCAGTGTCTGTTTTATGTCACCCCATGTTCTGCTTGCGAAATAAATGGTCTTGGCCTCCTGGGTTAAGATTGCCAGTTGAAATTGCATTACTTATTTCCTTTCCTTGAGCAAAAAACAATTTCAAAAAAATTTTTTTAAGTTAAAATTGAGGGGCTGGAGTTGTAGCTTGGAAGTAGAGCACTACGTTTGATTCCCAGCAACACAACACATATAAATAACCAAATAAAATAAAGGTCCATCAACAACTAAAAAAATTTAAAAATTTAAAAGTTAAATGTTAAAATTGAGCAACAGGCCTAATTGAGCAACTAAAAAAATTTAAAAATTAAATAATGTTAAAATTGAGCAACAGGCCAGGCATGGTGGTGCACATCTGAAATCCCAGTGACTTGGGAAGCTGAGGAGGATTATAAGTTTGAGGCCGGCCTCAGCAACTTAATGAGGCCCTCAGCAACTTAGTGAGACTCTGTCATAAAATAAAAAGGATTAAAAAGTCTAGGGGTCTAACATGGTACAGCATGCCCAGGTTTAACTCCAATACCAAATAAATAAATAAATATTGAGCAATAGGTACCCAAGTAAGAAAAGGAGTATCACCTTATCAGTGAACTTTAATTAATTTTTTCCATTGACCCAGATGTGGAAAACCTATTAAAATATATAAAATATAATTATCTAATAATAATATAATTATATAATATACTGATTAAAATGTAATACTATGGGCTGGGATTGTGGCTTAGCGGT
This sequence comes from Tamias sibiricus, assembly GCA_025594165.1. Classification (NCBI taxonomy): domain Eukaryota; kingdom Metazoa; phylum Chordata; class Mammalia; order Rodentia; family Sciuridae; genus Tamias; species Tamias sibiricus. The sequence goes on along the minus strand of CM046659.1, from coordinate 181,168,420 downwards.
AGAGTGCTCACCTCGCACATGTGCGGCCCGGGTTCGATCCTCAGCACCACATACAAATAAATGCATTGTGTACAACTAAAGCAAATAAATAAATATTTCTTTAAATAAAATGTAATACTATTAATATTAATAAACATAATAACATATAAACTTTAAATTATGATTCCCAACCTATTTTAACACATATGTGTTAATTTCACTGAAATATTCGCAGAATTGAAAACTTGGGACTTAATGGCTTAAAACAGATTCAGGGAAACTTCAAGGGTGACCACTTGTGCGCCCCACAGAAGTCACACTGGGAAGATTCTGAGATTTGTCCCCAGTAGCCCAGAAGTCAGTGCTTCCATTTCAATAGTGATACAATCCGCACACAGTGATAGGGCATTTGAACAAGCTCTCAGGAGAGAGTCTGAGTATTTTATTCTAACACAGTGTACACCCCTTCATTCAAGTCCCAACCTTTCCTTGACTTTAGAAAAGTTATATTTATCTATCAGAAAGTGAATAGAGGGCTGGGATTGTGGCTCAGCGGTAGAGTGCTTGCCTAGCATGTGTGAGGCACTGAGTTCAATTCTCAGCACCACATACAAATAAATAAAATAAAAGTCCATCTATATATATATGTGTGTGTGTGTATATATATATATATATATGTACATATATATACACACACACACACACATATATATATATATATATATATATATATATATATATAAAGAGAAATGTGAATGGAACATAAAGTGCCAGCTAAAGTAGGATGGCAATGCAATAAACTTGTTTAGGAAACAGAACCAAGAAGGCACCCACACTTTGCATATAAAATGTCTGGAGAGCTATGTCTAAGGACAAAGAAGATGAAAGAAGTGACACTGTACTAATGCAAATATTCTATGATGAAAGAAAGTGAAGAGGAGCATAGAATGTAGCATGTAAACTTTGACAAGAACCCATGTAAGAAACTTCAAGGAGACTACTTTGATATGCTTTGTGCTACAGATCAACTTAATTTAGAATTTAATTCAGAAAAACAAGCTGAAAGAGAGGAAGATAATAACGGTGGGATGAAATGGGATCCACATCATGTACAACCACAAGAATGGGAAGTTATACTCCATGTATATAGAATATGTCAAAATGCATTCTGTCATGTGTAACTAAAAAGAACAAATTTTTAAAAAATTCTAAAAGATGAAATGGGAGATTATAGATAAGAGCAAGAATAAGTCTATTAGATTCAGCAAAACCTAGAATGAAATCAAATGACTGACAAATTGAGATAATTCCAGTGAATACAATTGAAAAAGTTGAAAAATTATTGAAAAATAAAAGCATGCGAGAGGCAAGAAGTCACTGAAGAAAAGTTGAATGAACAGAATAAATGAATTGAAGCTGTTTCAGGAAAATTTTATAGTTTCTTAATGAGAAGACCTGATTGAATCAATTTATTGAACTTTTAGGAAGAAAAGACAAGTTATTGTTTGGGGAGGTTCAGGTAGTTCTGTGCTTCCTGCTGGCTGCGGTCATGTCCTATCTCTGTAGAACCTTTGCTATGGAGTAGAGATTGGAAGGCTAAGGTTTTCAACTTTCAAAGCTGGAAGTTAGCAGATCCTGTCCAAAAGTAAATTATGTATAATTTTGAAACTTAAGTGAATAACTCTAGTTCATATAACAGAATAATTTATTTAATAAAACTAAAATAGCAATTAGTTACTTAGTAACTAATTATTAAATAACCCTAAAGTCTAAATTTTCATGGGTTTGTAAAAGTGTGGGATGTTCTAAAAATATACAAAATAATAGCCAACACAAATTTATGTGCTATTCACATTTAGTAGATGTCGCCATTTTGTTACATTTGCTTCAGCTCATGTATAAACTACGTAAAGCAAAAGAAAAGGTGTAAAGAAAAATTAAGGAATACAGTGCATTCAAGAGTCAGGTTAAAAAATAAAACATTACTAATACATTTAAGACTTTTGCATGCTTCTCCAAAATACCAGAGAAAAATCAGTATCCTAATTTTAGTTTCAGTTGTTCACATACATTTCTTTATACTTTTAAAATACAGAAAAGTAGAATGAAACAGACATTATTACCTTATGTACAAATATGATCGAATGACCAATGTGATTCTACAACATGTACAATCAGAAAAATGAGAAATCATACCCCATCTATGTATGATATATCAAAGTGAGAAATGCATTCTATTGCCATGTATTACATGGTTAAAAAATACATAAAGTATGTTGAGTTAATAAATTTTCCATTTTTAGTCTTTCTAAAAACAATTTCTTCATTTTGCTTTGTTAGCTTAATATCATTTTGAGATTTATGTTGATTTATATTGTTTGAGTATATTTCTTATTCTGTTTATATGGATATTCTGTAGTTTGTTAATCCATTTGTAATTAATGGACTTTTTTGTTGTTGTTGCTATTATGTTGTGATAAAGATTTCTTACATTTTTTTGTTGCATTATGATAATTTTTTTCAAAACATGATTATCCATGTAAACTCTTGTAGAAAAGACACATTTACTCAAGGTATAACTAAAGTACTGGTTTCCTTTGGTTACTCTCTTTCTATTCTATAAAAGTTAAAATTAATACTCTTAAAATATCATCTAAGGTATTACCCCTTTGTATAAATTTATTTTGTAAATCTATTGTGCAGCATCTTCTTTTTGATGGCGAGCAAAGGCATCTCCATCATGGGCAGCAGAATCTGTCCATCTGGAGGGAGTGCAAGGCAGCTCCCCTAAGAGAAGATGTAGCATAAATATGGCTAATTCTGATCCTGTATACTCTTACTGTCTTGTTTTCTGCTCATATGGCCAACAGGTGTAATACATTAATTATTAAGAATTAAACTGGTTCTGGAAATTATAGCCTTATGGAATTTGAGTTAGTAGCATAAAAACATTTTCTAAAGTTGTACTAATATAGCAGGTTGCTAGTTAGGAAACAGCTTTTGTAAATGCCTGCTGTTTGACCTCTTCTCATTATAATCATGTGCACCAAGAAAAAGCTTTAAAGGTCTTCTTGTGATTGATAAGGATTCCTTTTACTTTTGAAGTAGTTTAAGATAGAAGTTCCTTAGGGTAGAAGTCCTTCAGACCTAACATTTGGCTATGAGATAATACCTGTTAACTCGACTTCTGAAAAACAGCTATGCCTCCCTTCCCTGTCCCTAGGTTCAAAACAAAACTATTATAGAAACACAACAGTGCTTTGAAATCAGGCAGAAGAAATTAACTTCAATCAGGCAGATAAACAGGTGTGTGGAGGAATGGCTTCAGAGAATCCATGAGAAATGAATTGAACCCAGACTAGTTAGAGATAAAGTGTGGCAGAAATGTAGGGTGCCAAGATAGTGTATATGTGATTCCCATCTACACAGGACCTTGAAACATGTTGGGTAAAAGATTAAAATGTCTGGAATATAATCAGCAGATGTTGCTGCTTCCCTGGATCTTATGACTGTGATGTAACCACAAAAGTTAATGTATGCTGACAGAAAAAATACTATATTAGATGCAAAAAAGAAAGTAAAGTGTGTGTGAAGCCTCCAAGAGAGTGTGTGTGTGCTTTTCTCCATCGCTGACTTGTCACCCCCGTGCCGCGTTACATGTGTCACGTTGCACCCCGTGCTTTTTTGCATCCCCACCGTGCCAGTGCAGCACCCCCCTGCTGAGGCCGGACCTCGGCACTGTTGATCTGTGTATATGCATAGAAAGTGTCTGGGACTATGGCTGTTAACAATATTTATTTCTAGGGGGTCATGTTTTAACCTTTTAGTTCTTTTTTTTATTGCATTGGTGATATTCTTCATAATAAACATATATGATTTTTATAATAGCAATAAATATTTTTCTCAAAAACAAAGAATGTGAATATTTCAAGATAATGAGTGCGATGATTCAGTAACACATGAATCAGTGTAACTTCCATGGCAAGAGTATAAATTATTTTCTTTTTGTCATTTCAAAGATCTTAATGTAGATTTATAGTATAATTGAAATGCTATTATGGTATCTTGGCTTTTGTGAAAGTATGATTATAAAATCTAATTGATTTTTTAAAAAATATTTTATTAGTTGTAGGTGGACACAGTGCCTTTATTTTATTTACGTGGTGCTGAGGATCGAAGCAAGGGCCTCACACATGCGAGACAAGCGCTCTACCACTAAGCCATAACCCCAACCCCAATTTTTTAGGTTTTAAAAACTTTAAATTTTAAATTTTTTCTCGTAATTTTCTTTTGCTTAATGAATTTTCAATTGTTGGTTTCTTATGATAAAATGATGAAAAAGTTATAATAAATAAAGCTTAAGTCCCTTTAGTATGATGCAAACTTCAAGTGATTTAGACTATAGAAGAGATTTTCAGAAGAGGCATTAGAAGCTTCCAGCAGACTATTATTTCCTTGTTGTCCCAGTGTTGCATAGTTCACCATCCCTTCCTGAATTCTCAGATACCTAGTGGGCCCAGGTGTCAGTAGTGTTTGCCAGGGTAACAGGTGCCTTCCTGTGTTCTTGGTAGATTTAATAAGCATCTCAGACTGGATTGTTATAAATAAAAGAGTACAAGATGTTTTGTCATTTGGATAAAAATATGATCTGTTGGGCTGGGGTTGTGGCTCAGCAGTAGAGCGCTCGCCTAGCACGTGCACGGCCCGGGTTCGATCCTCAGCACCATGTAAACATAAATGCATTGCATTGTGTACAACTAAAGTAAATAAATAAATATTTTAAAAAATATGATCTGTTTGTTTTTTAGGTATGACCTTGCTTCTAGGGAATGGCTTCCACTACACCATTCTGTGAACAATGTGGTTGTTAGATATGGTCATTCTTTGGCTTTATATAAGGTAAAAATACCTCCACTCTGTGCTAAGCAAGAAACTGGACCCTTCTTCAGTTAATTTATGTATTATGCAGTTGAAAAGCTATTGAATGTTGGTTTTTTAGTTGGGGAAGACTTTCTCTTGGGGGTGGGGGTTATATGATTGGCTAAGTTGTAAGTGGAAATTGAAGCTACAACTTCGTGAACCCAAAAGGTTTTAATGGATAAAGTCGTACTGAGGTATTATTGATTATGGTACCATGTGGTTAAAACTGTAGATTAAAAAGTGTCAATTAGCATTTATTTATGCCCATTCCAGATTTATCCAAGAATTATCAAGCAACTAAATAATAATTTTCATATCCTTGTTTTGGGAGGTATGTGGTTGGATGAGGCAACATCATTTTTCCAAGTCATTTTATTCTGTAAAAGATCTCATATGAGGAAGTCCAAGATAATGACAAAGTTTTAGAGCCATTCAAAATGATTTAGTTATTTTGTTCTTTTCTGTATCCTCTTCCTAATTATTCATGGAATGAAGCCACATCCCCAGACCTATTTTGTATTTTATTAGAGACAGAGTCTCAATGAGTTGCTTAGTACGTCACTGTTGCTGAGGCTGCTTTGAACTTGCAATCCTCTTGCCTTAGCCTCCTGAGCTCCTGGAAAATCAGGCATGTGCCACTGCGCCTGGTTCCATTAATACTTTTTACACTGAGAATAATATTGAGGTTTTGAACTGGTCATCTTCTGTTCTCAGATTTGAATTTTTAATGTTTTTAAAATCCTGTTTACATTTTTTCCTCTAGGATAAAATTTACATGTATGGAGGAAAAATTGATTCAACAGGCAATGTGACCAATGAGTTGAGAGTGTTTCATATTCATAATGAATCCTGGGTATTGTTGACCCCAAAGGCAAAGGAGCAGTATGCAGTGGTTGGGCACTCGGCACACATTGTAACATTGAAAACTGGCCGGGTGGTCATGCTGGTCATCTTTGGTCACTGCCCACTCTATGGATATATAAGCAATGTGCAGGAATATGACTTGGGTAGGTATATTTTTTTCTGGTGGACATGTTTTTTAAACATCAACTTTAAACTTCTTTCTTAATTGTTAGGATGTTAAACAAGATTCAAGCTAACCTAGATCCAGTTCTTCATCTTGAAATGCAGATAAGATGGGTATAACCGGTAAAATTCAGGTTATTGATGCCCCTTTGTAATGTATATTTGCTACTGTCAATTCGCAAGGAGCCAAAGAAGGCACTGAATACTTTGGGTGTTAAAAATAAATAAAAGTAGTTCAAAACTACAAGTACTATGGAAAAATTTGGATGGCCCTTTAGTGGTTGGTTTAATGGAATGTGAATTTCCTTTAATACACAATCTTTCCTTTGGTTAACTTTTGTTTTGTTTTTTAAATATTTATTTATTGGCTTTAGTAGTACACAATGCCTTTATTTTTACATGGTGCTGAGGATTGAACCCAGGCTGCACATGTGCTAGGCAAGCACTCCACCACTGAGCCACAACCCCAGCCCCTAAATTTTGTCTTATCTGTTGTTGTACAGTAGGTGTATCATCTATAATTTATATTTTGAGAAAGTAAGCCTATAAAGTATATCTGTATACTGATTACTAAAGGTCATAGGGCATTAAATTCTCACTTGAGGGCAATCTGAGTCTTTTATTTAAAAAAAATTTTTTTAAACCCCTGTATTTATAGCCAATTTATTCTTTTTTGTCTCTTTTCAAACTTTTTGTTTATTCCTATTTTTTATTGGTTACTTTTAGTTATACATGACAGTAGAATTCATTTTGATGTAATTATACAAACATAGAATATATCTCATTTTAATTAGGACCCCATTCTCTTTGGGGGGAGGGTACTGGGGAAAAAACTCTGGGGCACTCAACCACTGAAACACATCCCCAGCTCTTTTTTGTATTTTATTTAGAGACAGGGTGTCACTGAGTTTCTTAGTGGTTCACTTTTGCTAAGGCTGGCTTTGAACTTGTGATCCTCCTGCTTCAGCCTCCTGTGCCACTGGGATTACAGGCATGTGCCACTGTACCTGGCTAGGACCCCATTCTTATGGATGTACATGATGGTGGGATTTACTGTGGTATATTAATAAATGTACCTATGAAAATTATTTCAGATTCATTCCACTGTCTTTCTTTTTCCTATCCCTCTCTCTTCTCTTCATTCCCCTTTGTCTAATTTACTGAATATCTATTCTTCCCCTCTCCCACATTATTGTGGGTTAGCTTCCACATATCAACAAAAACATTTGACCCTTGACTTTTGGGGACTGGCTTATTTCACTTAGCATGATAGTTTCCAGATACATCCATTTATGGCTGAGTAATACTTCATTGTGTATATATACCTCATTTTCTTTATCTATTCATCTGTTGAAGGGCACCTAGGTTGGCTCGATAGCTTAGTTATTCTGAATTGAGCTGCTGTAAACATTGATGTGGGTGGAATCTGAGTCTTTTAAGTTTAATGAAATTCCTTTTCTGTATGGCATGTTAGAATATCAGAACATTTAACAGATTGGAGTTTGGCCATATGAGTTTGTTACAAGTTTTACGTGGATTTTTTTTTAAGATAAAAGGATGAAATTATATATACGTCAGCTCTCCTGAAATCCCTTCTCCATCCTTGAGTTGTTTTGGTGTTGAGTATTAGAGAAGGGGAACTTGCATGCCTTTCACTGTTTTTTTTTCCCTTTCCAGATAGGAACACCTGGAGTATTTTGCACACCCAGGGTGCCCTTGTGCAAGGGGGTTATGGCCACAGCAGTGTTTATGATCACAGAACCAAAGCCCTGTATGTCCATGGCGGTTACAAGGCTTTCAGTGCTGTTAAATACCGGCTCACAGATGACCTCTACAGATACGATGTGGACACCCAGATCTGGTGGGTGCTTTTTTCTTGAGCTTTTGTTTTAAAATGAGAATTCTATAGAGGCAATTGTTGGGAAAACATTTTGCTGTATTTTTTTGTTGTTGTTTTCAGGCCTGGAGTATAACTCTGTTCAGCATTGTATACAAAGAAATTAGGAAAAAGCATAGGGTAATAAATTAGGTGGTATTTATTTTGTTGCATTATACCACAATTCTGTAATACAATGGTTAGAAACTACTTGGCACTTTGGGGATGGTTTTCAGTTTTCTTTTTTAAATTTTTAAAAAATTTTTTATTCTAAGTTGTTACATATGACAACAGAATGCATTACAATTCATATTACACTTATAGAGCACATTTTTACATATCTCTGGTTGTACATAAAGTATATTCACACCATTCATGTCTTCATACATGCACTTAGGTTATGATATCATCTCATTCTACCATCTTTATTTTTTTTAACCCTTTTGCCCCCTCCCTTCCCCTCCCTCCCAGTTGGACTTTCTAGTGTTCCTCTAATCCTCCTATGCTCCCCATCCCAACCCCACTGTGAATCAGCCTCCTTATATCAGAGAAAATATTCGGCATTTGGGTTTTTGGGATTGGCTAACTTCACTTACCATTATATTCTCCAACTTCATTTACCTGCAAATGCCATTATTTTATTCTCTTTTATTGCTGAGTAATATTCCATTGTTTATATATACCACATTTTCTTTATCCATTCATCTACTGAAGGGTATCTAGGCTGGTTCCACACTTTAGCTATTGTGTATTGTGCTGCTATAAACATTGAAGTGGCTGTGTCCCTGTAGTATGCTGTTTTTAATTCCTTTGGGTATAGACCGAGGAGTGGGATAGCTGGGTCATAAAGCGGTTCCATTCCCAGTTTTCCAAGGAATCTCCATACTGCTTTCCAGATTGGCTGCACCATTTTTCAGTTCCACCAGCAATGTATGAGTGTGTCTTTTCCCCCACATCCTCTCCAACATTTATTGTTGATTGTGTTCTTACTAGCTGCCATTCTGACTGGAGTGAAATGAGATCTTAGAGTAGTTTTGATTTGCATTTCTCTAATTGCCAGAGATGTTGAACATTTTTTTTCATGTATTTGTTGATTGATTGCATATCTTCTGAGAAGTGTCTGTTCAGTTTCTTGGCCCATTTATTGATTGGGTTATTGTTTTGTTGGTGTTAAGATTTTTGAGTTCTTTATATATTCTAGAGATTAGTGCTCTATCTGATGTGTATGTGGTAAAAATTTGTTCCCAATTAGTAGGCTCTCTATTCACCTCACTGGTTGTTTCTTTTGCTGAGAAGAAGCTTTTTATTTGAATCTATCCCATTTATTGATTCTTGATATTAATTCTTGCACAACAGGAGTCTTATTAAGGAACTTGGGGCCTAATCCGACACTTTGGAGATTAGGGCTTACTTTTTCTTCTAATAGGCATAGTGTCTCTGGTCTAATATCTAGGTCCTTGATCCACTTTGAGTTGAGTTTTGTGCATGGTGAGAGATAGGGGTTTAATTTCATTTTGTTGCACATGGATTTCTAGTTTTCCCAGCACCATTTGTTGAAGAGGCTATCTTTTCTCCAATGTACATTTTTGGCACCTTTGTCTAATATACAATAATTGTAATTATATGCATGTGGATTTCCAGTTTTCCCAGCACAATTTGTTGAAGAGGCTATCTTTTCTCCAATGTACATTTTTGGCACCTTTGTCTAATATACAATAATTATAATTATATGCATTAGTCTCTGTGTCCTCTATTCTGTACCATTGGTCTACAAGTCTATTTTGGTGTCAACGGCATGCTGTTTTTCTTACTATTGTTCTGTAGTATAATTTAAGGTCTGGCATAGTGATGCAACCTGCTTTTACTCTTCTTGCTAAGGATTGCTTTAGCTATTCTGGGTCTCTTATTTTTCCAGATGAATTTCATGACTGCTTTTTCTGTTTCTATGAGGAATGTCATTGGGATTTTGATTGGAATTGCATTTAATCTGTATAGTGCTTTTGGTAGTATGGTCATTTTGACAATATTAATTTTGCCTATCCATGAACAAGGTAGATCTTTCCATCTTCTAAGGTCTTCTTTCATTTCTTTCTTTAGTGTTCCGTAGTTTTCATTGTAGAGGTCTTTCACATCTTTTGTTAAGTTGATTCCCAAGTTTTTTAATTTATTTATTTTTTGGATGCTATTGTAAATGGGGTAGTTTTCCTTTCAGAGGATTTGTCACTAATATATAGAAATGCCTTTGATTTATGGGTGTTGATGTTGTATCCTGCTACTTTGCTGAATTCATTTATGAGTTCTAGAAGTTTTCTGGTGGAATTTTTTTGGTCTTCTAGGTATAGAATCATATCATCAGCGAATAGTGATAATTTGAGTTCTACTTTACCTGTCTGTATGTCTTTAATTTCTTTTGTCTGTCTTTTTGCTCTGGCCAGTGTTTCAAACACCATGTTAAATAGAAGTGGTGAAAGAGGGCATCCTTGTCTTGTTCCAGTTTTTAGAGGGCACACTTTTCATTTTTCTCCATTTAGAATGATGTTGGCCTGGGGCTTAGCATAGATAGATATTTTTAAATATTTGCTAAAAGTTGTTTTGTGGCATAATATATGGTCTATTTTAGAGAAGGATCCATGTGCTGCTGAGAAGAAAGTGTATTCACTCATTGAAGGATGAAATATTCTATATAAATCAGTTAAGGATAAGTTATTTATTGTATTTTTGAATTCTATAGTTTCTTTGTTCAGCTTTTGTTTGGTAGATCTATCCAGTGGTGAAAGAGGTGTGTTAAAGTCACCCAAAATTATTGTGTTGTGGTCTATTTGACTCTTAAACTTGCGAAGAGTTTGTTTGATGAACGTGGATGCTCCATTGTTTGGGGCATATATATTTATGATTGTTAAGTCTTTTTGGTGTATGGTTCCCTTGAGCAGTATATAAGTGTCCTTCTTTATCCCTTTCAATTAACTTTAGCTTGAAGTCTATATCTTTTGATTGGTGAGTTTAGGCCATTAACATTCAGAGTTATTATTGAGGCATGATTTGTATTCCCAGCCATTTTTTAATATATATATATATATTTTTTAAATTTTTAATTTATATATATAAATTTTTAAATATATATATATATATATATATATATATATATATATATATATATATAAAACCTGTAGATGGACACAATATCTTTATTTGTATGTGGTGCTGAGGATCGAACCCAGTGCCTCATGCATGCGAGGCAAGTGCTGCACCACTGAGCTACAACTCAAGCCCCCCAGCCATTTTTGTTTATTTTTAGTATTTAACTTGATATGGTTTCTCCTCTGGTTAGTTTTTCCTTTAGTGTAATACCTCCCTCTGCTGCTTTTCATCATTGTTTTTCATTTCCTCTTTGTGGAATATTTTGCAGAGGATGTTCTGTAGTGCTGGCTTTCTAGTTGTAAATTCTTTTAACTCTTGTTTATCATGGAAGGTCTTTATTTTGTCCTCAAATCTAAAGCTTAATTTTGCTGGATAGAAGATTCTTGATTGGCATCCATTTTCTTTCAGAGCTTGATATATGTTGTTCCATGATCTCCTGACTCTGAGTGTCTGGGTTGAAAAATCTGCTGTGATACAAATTGGTCTCCCCCTATATGTGATCTGATTCCTCTCTTTTGCAACCTTTAATATTTTATCCTCATTCTGTATGCTAGGCATTTTCATTATAATGTGTCTTGATGTAGATCTGTTGTAATTGTGTACATTTGATGTCCTGTAAACCTCTTATATTTGGTTTTCCAATTCCTTCTTTATGCTTGGGAAATTTTATGATATTATTTCATTGAAGAGATTGTGCATTCCTTTGGTTTGAAACTCTGTGTCTTCCTCTATCCCAATTACTCTTAGATTTGGTCTTTTGCTGCTGTCCCATAATTCTGGATGTTTTGTTCATGGTTTCTTACTATCTTCACTGTGTGTTCAGCTTTATTTTAAAGATTATATACTTTGTCTTCATTACCTGATATTCTTTCTTCCAGTTGATCTAGTCTGTTGGTGATGCTTTCTATTGTGTTTTTTATTTGGTTTATTGTTTCCTTCATTTCAAGGATTTCTGACTTTTTTCCCCCAGAGTTTCTATTTCTTTTTTGAAGCAATCTTTTGCTATCTGTATTTGCTCTTGTATATTTTTGTTTTAGTGATCAATTTTTGCCTGTATTTGCTCATTTAGGTCATTCTTTAATTCACAGATCACTTTAATAATGAACCTTCTGAACTCCTTCTCTAGCATTTCATCAACTTTGCTGAGCATGGGTTCTGTTATTGTAGTATCCTTGTTTGTTTGGGGGTACTTTCCTCCCTTGTTTTTTCATGTTGTCTGTTTATCTTCCTTTCTTGCAGTGTGGATCTGAGATATTACAGTTTTCTACCCTATATTCTTGTAGTTTCCATGCAGATTGTCTGTGCCTCACCTTAACGTTAGGCTTTCAGACCCTGCAGGTGTCCCTCGATATATGCTACTGCAATTAAAGGTGGTGTTGGCAATAGTGGAGGTAACTCGAGATAACAGTGAAGGTGCCCCAAGATGGATGCAACGTCTTCCAGAGATGGGGCTGAAAGGGTGGGCCTTACAATGTCTTTGGGATGCCTGCTCTGAGATGTGGCTACTTTTAGGCCCTGTCTGTTGTCAAAAGGTAGGGGCTACTGTGTGGGGAAGGATATGGCTATGTCTGCAGTGTCTCAAGATGGAAGTGGGTTAGGCTTGTGTTCCCAGGTGGGGGTGGGGTAGCGGACTCTGGACCTACCCTGGGCCTGTGTCCCATGCAGGTTAGTGTGCGCAGAATTGGTTGAATCTGAGCTTCCATGGTGGTCTGCTGGTCAGAAGAGGTGGTCCTATGGCAGACCCTGAGCTTGGAGGGTGTATGCTGGTGGCAGGATGAACCCAGGCCCACTCTGAGGTTAGGTCCTCAGGGCTATCCCAGCACTACCTGCACTCCACAGGGCAGACCTGGGTCTGCCTGCACTGGGCAGGTGTCATCTGTTCTGGGCCTGCCTTTGTTCGGCGGAGGTCAGCATGTCTGATTTTCAGTTTTCATACTCTAAACACTACTGTAATTTTTTTCCCTTCGGAATCCTAAGGAATAAAATACATAGTTGAGTTGTACACACATTTATAATTAAGTAAACTATATCCTTTTTTTTTTTATGGTGTTTGAGATGGAACCCAGGGCTTCACACATGCTAGGCAAGTGCTCTGCCACTGAGCTGTACCTCCAGGAAGATATATCCAATTTTCAACCTTGTCTTGATATTCAAAGTGTCACCCTTGAAGTTGGTAACTGGCGTAGTCCAATATAATCATCAAACAAAATGCTCTTATACTTAATTGATAGAGCTCTCCTCACGCTGAGCTACAGATCAGCCTGTAAAATATATGCTAATTTTAACAAATATAATGCTTATTAGAGTTATGAAGTAATGTAATTTTAAAGCAATGTTTTCCCTTGTTTTTGTATTTCATCACATATTTGAGACCATTCCCATAAATATGGTTTTTACATTCACTCTGTCATAAAAAATCATCATTTTTGTTAGCTTTTGTAAAACTCCATCTTGTGAGTGTACTGAGCCTGGGTGGTTGGAAGTTTTAATTTCTAGCTTTTGTCTTACTAGTAAAGTATTGTACATAGGTGTCTCTCTGTGTTTCATATGATTTCTTCCCAGGAAGTGGAATTATAGCATCATATGTCATGAACATTTTAAGGGTGTTAATATCTTTTGCCAAAATTCTCATAGGATTTTACATGTTTGTTGAGAGAGTTACTTATGTGTAAGGAAAAGTCTGAGGTGTTTGCACATTTCGTTTTGAAGCTAATAAAATAGTTATGTTTGCATTAGCAGATACATAACTATTCTTAAAAAAAACTAACCTTATATTTATTATTTTTAAAATAAACTCAAAGGACCATTCTTAAGGACAGCGGATTTGTCCGTTACTTGCACACAGCTGTGATAGTGAGTGGAACCATGCTGGTGTTTGGAGGAAATACACACAATGACACATCCATGAGCCATGGTGCCAAATGCTTCTCTTCAGACTTCCTGGCTTATGACATTGGTAAGTTTCCCAGAGCCATTTTTCTCTTCAGAAATGTTTTTGTATACCAGCAACATTTTAAAAGAAACTGAAAATATCACTAGTTCAAATGGTCAGGCCACTTGAAAGAGGTCCAGATGATAGTTTTGTATTTATTTGACTAAGGTTATACATTTGTTAAAAAGCATTACTTCTACATTCAGTTCTTTTGTAAGTCACTCTTGTTAATTGCTTAAATGTTAATTTTTGAGGATGAGTTGAGATATCTGGTCTCTCCTTTGTGTGCCTTGAGCATATTTAAATGCTGTGGTGAAGGTCAAAGATGGACATGGAGTCCTGAAGGAGAGAGGGTACACACTGTTGAATCAAGGAAGGGACCTTCGAGATGAGAGAAGAGGAAGGGATCCACCACACTGGTTTTGGGGAAGGAAGCAATGTGGGTAGGCAGGAAGCTGGGGCAGTTGTGGCCTCTGTTCTCCATGCTGAAGAAGATGGGGTGGAGGCTGGGTAGGAGAAGACCGTGCAGGTTTGGGTCAAGGTTGAAGAAGCTCTGCTTGGGCAGTGTCCCAGAGAGTGAGGCAGTTAGCTTGTGGGTGGTGTGGTGCAGGAGCACCCTTGGTGATCAGTCGGAGGGAAGTTGCTAGCATAGGTCAGGGCAAAGGAAGCTCAGGAGACCCAGGAGATCTAGAAAAGGGCTTTAAAAAATTAAAATAAAGTTTAATTTTTGAAATTTTAATTTCCACTTGCATTTTTCTATTGTAGCTACTGAGTTTGGGCAGATCAATATGGGGAGGAGTAGAAAATAATTGTGGAACTCACAGAGCATACTCACTTAAGCTTTGTAGAATATAAAATTTGCTTAAGTTAAAAAACATTCTGGTGGGCCAGGGATGTAGTCCAGTGGTAGAGTGCTTGCCTATCACGGGCAAGGCCATGGGTTGGATCCCCAGCACGGCAAAAATCAAAACCAAAACCAAACCATTCCGGTGTGTGAAATCGATAGACCATAGGGTAAGTGATGTCATGGGTATCAGATACTAATTGGAATTGCCATGTGACCCTCTTTCTTTTGTACCCTACTGCTCCACTGCTGCTAGATTTTACCCAGCAATCATAGCATGACTAATAGAGTTGAGAGGTATGTTTTACAAGGCTGTGTGTGTTACAGTCTTCTTCTCGAAGACTGTCAGTTCCTGTTAGTTATAAACTGCAGTCCTCTATGAAACGTGTTTTTCTTGCTTCTAGCTTGTGACCGCTGGTCAGTGCTTCCCAGACCTAGTCTCCACCATGATGTCAACAGATTTGGCCATTCTGCAGTCTTACATAACAGGTAATTGGAGAAGTGCTTGCTTCTTTTGTGCTTGAGATGGAAGTGAAATAAAATATGTAGTAGTGAAAATGGACTAAAATTATTTGCAGGATTCTCTCATCCCATTAGTTTTTTCACAGAGTATGAATTTTCTGATTGATGGTTAAAATATTCAGTGTGACTGTGAATTGCTTCGAATGCCATGTTTGTTGATCTGGTGGTGTTAGCACACAGGCGCATGCTATGTTTGGTGGTATCTGAATGAATAGGATAACAAAAATTACATGCATGTTACTGTGTTAGGTCTATGATCCTTTTTGGTACTTAGGTTGTTGATTTTCAAGTAGCTGTATCTGAACAGTAAAGAAAGTTTTGGAAAAAAGCAGAGAGGGCCCTTAGGTGAGAGATAAGTTAAGGAACAGAGATGGAGAAGTTGTGGAGCTTGATGTAGGGCCAGTCTTTAGTCCTTGGATGATCTGAAGTCTACACTGCATTTCACTGCATTGCTGAAAAACACCTAAGTCAGCTATACCTCATGAATAGTTAAATATATAATGTATATATATACATATATTCAGAAGTATTTTGATGACCTTGTTATTTGGAAGTATTACATTCCATTTTTAAGCTTTCCAGCAAATACCTCTTGAAGTTTTCCCCTGGAGAGCAGTGGGAATCCTGGGCATCACCTTGCATGTGGCTGTGTGGCCCCATCTATCCTCATCTTGGCATTCCTGGTGTTCTCCTGATGCAGGGTTTGGCACATAATAAGCATTGTCTAAATGTCAGCTGTTAGTACAGTAATGACAACTATCAAACAGATGAATCTTCTATTAAAACCTTGCGTTTTATGCAAACTCAGCAAAGTTGACCATTTACCATAAAATGTAGTTTAACCATGAATCCAAATTTGGAATAGCTTACCTGAGTTATAATGTTATTTTTATTCTTGTATAGTTCCAGTAGAATGTTTGAATCTCATGTGTAAGTGTCTGTGAGTGTGGAACAGTCTTGACTGGGGCAAGAGATAATGAGGGAGGCTGTATACTAAAAGGCTATGGTTTCAGTTTAATTTTATGGACTGATGTGCCAAAAAAGAAACTCTCACCTTTCTTTGTGTTGTGTGTTGCTCAGTAGCACTGAGTTGGCTTTGCCTGAGTTAGTTGTTCTGAGTGTGGTTTTGATTAATCATTATTAATCTTTTTTTTTTGTTGTTGTTGTTGTTTTGGTTAGTGCTGTGTATGGAACCCAATGGCTTTGTGTATGCTGGATAATTGCTTTACCACAGAGTTCCCAGACCTCTTGATCTATTTTTAAGTTTGCTGTTCTTTCCTCTGCCAATTCAAATCTGTTGCAGAGTACCTCTAGTGAATTTTTCATTTTTCTTATTGCATTTCCAAATCCAAATTTTTCATTTATTTTTTATAATGAATGTATCTTTATTGCTATTTTCTATTAAATCATTGATGTCATGCTTTCATTTAGTTCTTTGGACAGGTTTTTTTTTTTTTTTTAGTTTCTTAAATATATAATAGCTGTTTTGAAGCCTTGATCTCCTGAATTCAACATGTGGACCTTCTCAGAAATGGTTTTTATTGACTTTTGTTTCCTCTGTTTGCATATTTTGTTGAAAATGTAACATCTTAAATAACACATTGTGATAAGTCTGGATTCTGATTCCTCTACCATCACCACTGGGAGTTGTTGTTGTTTATTTAGAGCTTTTGTATACTTTAATTCCATGGATTCTCTTCCTTCCACAGTGTGCCATTGCTGATTTTTCTGCTCAGTTGTTTTTTCTTGTTTTTAATTTTAAGCCTGACTTGCTGTCTGGATTGCTGCTAGACTGGTGTAGTTTAGTGCTCAGCCTATGATTATTCAATGGTTATGTTTAAACACTTGCAGCCATTAAGTATCTGCTATTTGATGTAGATTTATTTGTGATTGTGAGAATATATTCAAAGTTTAGGAAGTTTATGAATCTGGTCTAGCTTTTACTTTTTTGCATTTTCAAGGCCTGACATTCAGTCAGGTTGTGTGTCCTCTAGAGTTTCTTTTTTTTTTTCTTCCTTCCTTTCTTTCTTCTTTTTTTTCTTTTCCTTTTTTCTTTCTTTCTTTTTCTTTTTTTTTTTTTTGGTACTAGGGATTGAACTCAGGGACACAACCACTGAGCCACATCCCCAGCCTTATTTTGTTTTATTTAGAGACAGGGTCTCACTGAGTTGCTAAGTGCCTTGCTATTGCTGAGACTGGCTTTGAACTCGAGATCCTCCTGCATCAGCCTCCCGAGCTGCTGGGATTACAGGCATGCACCACTATGCACAGCCCTATAGAGTTTCTTATAGTTGACATTTTGATGGTTGAATCTCCATGCTTTCAAATACATATCGGTATTGTAGTAGTGCCCCTCCTCCACAAATGCATCTTAATGAAGCCTCTCCAGAGACCCTCACCATAATTGCTCTTATTAACAGAATATCAGCAAAGATTTCTGCAAAAGAGCTCAGTGTGGTTAGAATTTCCTATTTCCTATTACTCTGTCTTGCAAAAGCTAAGTTTAACCATGGACTTGATGATATTACTCCTGCTTTTGTGGCAAAATGTGTAAGCCTCTGACTGTTCTAAAAAATACAAGACAAAAAGCATTTTCTGAGAACTCAAAGAAAAAAATTACTTTTATGTAGACTCCAACAAAAATGTAAACTTCCAACCACCCCACCACCACCACCACTGGGTGTAAAGTTCAAAGAATGTCTAGGCTCCTGGTCCAGAGAGTTTTAGGCAATAGCACCTCTGGACCCTGTAGCCAATAAACCTGCTTCCTGCTAATTCCTCAAGTATCCAGTCTCATCTGACCTACATCAGTATCTCTCCTGAACTTCCTGCAAATTAGCACAGATTCACTTCAGGAATATGGAAAGATCACTTCATAAGTTTGATTGTTTCTCTTTATTTGCCAATTTTGAAAACAATGAACTGATTTCTTTGCATTTTCCACACATGACAAATGCAATTTTATCTTTGGTGTCAGGAGGTATGTATTATTATGAACTCAAGGATTTAAAAATAATCATGTACTTCAGTCCATTGTAGTTCCTCTTTTAAAAATAAATTTTTTATTTCACTTGTGTGTGTGTGTGTGTGTGTGTGTGTGTGTTACCGGGTATTGAACTCAGGGGCACTCGACCACTGGGCCACATCCCCAGCCCTTTTTTTGTATTTTATTAGAGACGGGGTCTCATTGAGTTGCTAAGTGCCTTGCCATTGCTGAGGCTGGCTTTGAACTTGCGATCCTCCTGCCTCAGCCTCCCAAGTGCTGGGATTACAGGCGTGCACCACTGCACCCAGCTTGTTTCATGTTTTTAACAGGGCATTATAGTTCATTTTGACATTCATGTATGCTCCACTTCAATCCTCAATATGTCTCCTTTCCCTCTTCCTCCCTCCCTGATCCCCTTCCTCTACTCTACTGGTCTTCCTTCCAGTTATCTATTTTTTAATTGGTGCATTATAGTTATACATAAAAGTGGAATTCCTTGTGATATATTCATGTATGCACATAGTGTAATTTGGTCAGTTTCATTCTGAAGTTCCTCCCCTTTTCCATCCTTCCTCTCTGCCCATGGATCCCCTTCCTTTACTCCACTGTTCACCCTTCTATTTTCGTATGGTCCCCCTTTTATATTCCTTATTTCTCTCTAGCTTCCACAAATAAGAGAAAACATTCAACCTTTGACTTTCTGAGTCTGGTTTATTTCACTTAGAGTGATGTTTTCCAGTTCTGTCCATTTACTAGTAAATAATATAATTTCATTCTTCTTTATGGCTGAGTAAAATTCAATTGTGTGTAGATATACCACATTTTCTTTAAATATTTGTCTGTTAATAGGCTTCTAGGCTGGCTCCATGACTTGGCTCTTGTGAACTGTAGTTCTTATTCTTATTAAGTTTCAAACATTTTCTCTCTGCAGCCAGTGAGTATCTGTTCATGGTAGCTCTTGAGTCTTCCTGACACTACCTTAGTCTTTCTTTCCAGTATAAGAAGATCTTACAGATTTCACTGTGAGCACTTTTTTATCCAGACATGACATTAGATTTTTTTTTTCTAAAAGGTTTCAATTAAGGGTGGGGCAAGGAGAATGGTTTTTGAAATACCACAATCTAAGTCATGGTCATATTCCTTGCTACCGGGTTGGTCTTTTAAGAAGACTGCTTGAAGAGAAATTGTGTGGTTCTTATATTTCTTTAAAAAAAAAAAAGATTTCTATGTGCTTGTGTGTTTGATCCACTTCTTCCCTCAATAGATTAATGACCACATACTCTGTATGCTTTTCTCTGTATTGTTCCCCCTCCCCATATTATACATATTGAAGATCACTTCAGAAGTAATGTATAGAAATTTCCTCATTCCTTTTTACAGCTGCCTAGTATTTCATCATGTGGATGTACCATAGCTTATTCATCACATCACCAATTGATGGACATTTCAGTTTGTTAGAATCTTTTCCTATTATTATTAACAATCAATTAATGAATTGCTTTGTGTGTGGTTCTTTTTGGTTTTTTTTTTTCTTTTTCTTTTTTTTGCTATAATATCTTTGTGATAGACTTCTAGAAAAGTGATTTCAAGTTCAGAAGGTAAATAGTAATTTTGATGGGAATTGCCAAATTCCTCCCTGTAGGTTTGTACTATTTTATAAGCCCAGCAGCAGAGTATGCATATGCCTGTTGCTGCACAGTCTTACCTATCTTTGTGGCCTTTTTCTTTGAAAATCTGATAGATGAGACATGCTATGTAATTGTAGTTTTAGTTTGAATTTCTCTTGTGACTAAATTTGAGCATTTCTTCTCTTCGTGTGCTTAATGTCATTTTTCTGTTTTCCCCTATAAAATTACTCAAGTACTCTCTATATTAATTCTCTCCTACCTTCTGGACTTTAAGTCATATGGAGGTTTTTCCTACTCTCAGTTTATAGAAAAGTTTGCCCATTCTAACTTCTAGAATTTATGTTATTTCTTTTTTCGGGTGATTCTCTGATCCATTTGGAATTTATCCTGGTGTATAGAATGAGAAAGGGCTTTAGTTTTATCTTTCTCATATGTTTAGTTTATCTTGAAACCATTTACTGAAAAATCCATCTTTTCTCTACTAATTTAAGATGTAATGTCCACTGTGTACTAAATTTCCATGTGCAGTTTTTTAGGTGGTTTATTGAAACTATTCTGGTGATCACAGGTCAGGATGAAAGGGTGAAATTTGAGAGGTAAGAGAATTATGCTGATTTCTAAACCTTGAAAAATAGTTTCTTAGAGGACTTTTGATATGTAAGATTTATCTGAAATTTATCTGTAAAGGTGTATCGTGCATTTGTAACATGTTTACAGTAAATTAATTCTCCCTTTTTCCCCCCTAGCACCATGTATGTGTTTGGTGGTTTCAACAGTCTCCTCCTCAGTGACATCCTGGTATTCACCTCGGAACAGTGTGAAGCACACCAGAGTGAAGCTGCTTGTGTGGCAGCAGGACCTGGTGTCCGGTGTGTGTGGGACACGGGGTCGTCTCAGTGCATCTCCTGGGAGTTGGCAACTGAAGAACAAACAGAAAAGTTAAAATCAGAATGTTTTCCCCAAAACAAGTACGTTTTTCTCTACTGAGAATTTAATAGGAAATCTCATTTGATCATAATTATGAAGATGCTTAGCATATGTACACTTCTTATGTTCACCTTAGTATCCATACTAGTTTAGTAATAACTTGTGCAAACCCTTTCTGGGTGTTTGAAAATTGGTTTGTAAGCATCTTTACACATGTCATGTAGCTCCTAGAAGCTTTCTGTGAATAATAGAGACAAAACCTTCTTGGTGTGCCATAGGTTTTGTCCACCAGCTGCGGGACCTGGCTGCAGTCGGTCCAAGGCAGTGCTATCCAATGGAACTTGTTTTGATAATGGAAATATTGTGTACATGCCTTGTTCTAGTCTGGTAGCCACTAGCCACATAGGGATATCAGACACTGGAAAGGTGGCTAGTGTGCCTGAGGTACTGAAATTTTAATTTAGCTCCTGGCTACCATAATGGACTCTGTAGGTCTGACATTAAGGATGAGATTGAGTAGGCCAACCCAGGTGAGCCTGTTGTAGATAGAGGTAGAGTCACTGTCCTTACCAACTGTTTTCTAGCTCTTCTAGTTGGATACAGCAGTGAGAACAAGACAGACAGTTGCTGAGGATGAACATGATCCCCACTTCTAGAAGCTCCCCTCATGTTTTCTAAGCTGTTTTCTTCACCCTGCCTGCTTAGCTTCTTGCTCCTTTGCTCTGATGTAGAGCACAGAACAGCTGGGTGTGGTGGCGCACACCTGTAATCCCAGCAGCTCAGGAGGCTGAGGCAGGAGGATCGCAAGTTCAAAGTCAGCCTCAGCAACTTAGCAAGGCCCTTGGTAACTCAGTGAGACCATGTTTCTAAATAAAATATTAAAAAAAAAAAAGCTGGGGATGTTGGTCAGTGGTTAAACCCCTGGGTTTAATCCTGAGCACCTAAAAATAAATAAATAAATAAAGGCACAGAACAACACAGTGAAGAAATGTGTGAGAAAGTCCTTACAAAGTAAGAAGGATGTCTCTACAAAGTATTTGTTTACATCAGTTAAGTGTGTTGACTGAATTCCATAGCTAGCAGGATGGGTGTTGCAGTTACTATGACCATTATGGTAGAGAGGCAGCTTTTATTTTCCTGGATGCTCCAAATTAATCTGTGCAGGAACATAAATCCTAAGTAAGAACATCCAGACAACCAAGTTCATTGATGGAGAACAAAGATTACCAGAATACTGTAGGATTAGTCATTGTCTCCTGAAAGGGATAAAATCTGCGCAGCAGTTATTTTTAATTAAATTTTTTAAAGTTCAAATTAAAAATGCAAGCATACATGGGAAATAATGTTGAATTATCTTAAGTGATTCAGTATGAACCCATTTTCTGTCATCTCATGTTCAGTATCAATTCCCTATTTCACTCCACTCTCTGCAGGGGTAGTCCTAAACCTTTGATAATGATAAGAAAAGGAAGAGCACCCTAAGGGGCATACTGCTGGGGCCTTTAAGAGGGTGGGTCATGGACACCCCCCCCATTTACTCTTTGTTTTTAAGTTGTAGATGGACACAATACCTTTATTTATTTATTTATTTATTTATTTATTTATTTATTTATTTTTATTTTTTTTATGTTGTGCTGAGGATTGAACCCAGTGCCTCACACATGCTGGGCAAGTGCTCTACCACTGAGCCACAACCCCAGCCCCACTCCCATTTACTCTTTCTGGGTTCCACCATGTGTGGTGTCCATGAGATAGTCAGCAGATGAGGCAGCATGGTGGTGCAGCTTCTCTTTTCTGGGGTCAGCGGGAAGCGTACCAGGTCTGCAGTCGCCCCAGGGTTCTGCAGCTTGCATTGTGGAATTCATGTATATGTGTACAAAATGCAGCACGGCTCAGCTCACACTTCCCTTGGGATCTGGGCACTGCCTGCTGCCTGTGCTCAAAATGAGCCTTGGTGTTTGTAACTGGGAGAAATGGCTTGGTCTCCTTCATTACTCTCTTTGGCTCCTGTACAGTTTCTGGTGTTTATTGTATTGCTAGTTGGTTCTTTCTTGGGAAAAAAATATTCAAAGACTCACTTAAATTAACTTACATTTGCTCTTCATTTCCTTTTTCTTTTAAATGAAAACAATGTTTCTTCAGAATGTCTCTTTCTAAGTCCTATTCAACCTGAACATCCCAATATATTTTACTTTCAGTTTTACTGTTCATTTTACTTCCCAGCCATTGTTAAAATTTTTTTAACCCATTTCAGAATGTACTTACTAGAAGCTGTCATAATTGATGTTTCTTCTCTTCCTAGCCCTTGACCATAATGGATGTCACGAGCACACGGATTGTTACAGCTGCACAGCCAACACTAATGACTGCCACTGGTGCAATGACCATTGTGTCCCTATTCATGTCAGCTGCATGGAAGGCCAGGTCAGGGGTCATCTCTCAAGGATTTCAGAGGATAAAAATATCCTAATTTTGTTTAGGTGTAGGTTGAGTGTATGGCATATATAATGGCCCATATTGGTGGGTTTTTTTTCAATATTTTTTCTTTTATTAGTACATTATAATTATACATAATAGTTGGGCTGGATTTTTTTTATTTATTTCTTAATGGGATGTAAATTTGGATATTGGTATAGATCAGGTTTTCTTTTAGGAAAGAGGATGCTGAATACATCCTGATTCAAGGGTCTCTATAGCCCCAGGAATTTGTGTGTGGTGATTTAAAAGAAGGTAGGACTATGGTCTGAGGACTAGTGTCCCTGGGTGTGGCTGTGGTTAAGTACTGAATCCTTTGTCTGAGGCTTGTAACAATGAGTTCACTCCACCTGTGTGAGGTCTTGGGAGAAGGTTTGGGCTTCAAGCAGGTATGTAGTGGTCCACATTGAATTGGGGAATTGGTAGACTTTGCAAATTCTCCTTGTCTTATGTTATATCTTGGCTTGGCATAATTTCAGTGCTCACCATAAACGGTTTTAAAAATTTAGGTTATACTAAGACTAAAGAAGATAAGATGACCCAGCCTTTATATTTTGTCAGTTTATGGCTGTTTATAAGCAAACTTTAGACTGTGAGGGGCATTTGAAAGGCAGTGTGTTCCACAGCCCCATTTTACCAATGAGCAGTTTGAGGGATGCTGTTTAAAAGAGTAGGCTGCTTCCTTGCCAGTTAAAGGCATTTTCTTGAGCAGAACATTCTACTACAGTGTTTCCACCACAGAGCTGCTTCATCTGCATTTTATTTATCTCTTTATTTGCAGTTTGCTTCCTCAATTAGATTTTGTTGTCTTTAGTATCCTGTTGGTCACCACCATGAGTTATCTCTATGAATATGTTCTGCTTTCTAGATCTCCATTTCTACTTATGAGAATTGCCCCAAGGATAACCCTATGTACTACTGTGACAAGAAGACCAGCTGTAGGAGTTGTGCCCTGGACCAGAAGTGCCAGTGGGATCCCCGGAATCAAGAGTGCATCGCCCTCCCTGGTAAGCCTTGCTAGGCACCTGGAATATGGGTCCAGAACTTTGTCTGCTCCCCAAATCTTATGCAGACTGTGTTGTACCCTATCAGAGAGGAGGAGCCTATTCTATCAATTCATCCCTATCATCAATGTTTTGTTTTTGTTTTCTAAACTAAAATGCAAGTCTTAAGGATACACTCGTGACTGTTCTTTGACATAAAGTCTAGCATTATCTGCTCCTCTGGGCTCATGTCAGTGAACCTGCTCCTTCCCTTGACACCCACCTGGCTGTGATAACCTGGGACTGAATTCTGTAGTCTCAGCTGCCAGTCTTCTGGGCACTGTATGGAAGAGTGTTACTAAACACGGGGATTTGGTTGTTGGCACCTCTTCAGGGGCTTTTCTGAGAGGAGGGTTTGTGTGTTAGCAGCAACTTTGAGGTGACCTCCAGTCCTGAGTACCTGTTTATGGCATCCTGAGGTTTAAGGTGATGGCTTTGGGGTGGCCAGCCATGACTGAACCCCTGTGATATATTTGCTCCAAGTGGATGTCCAGGAAGGGGGAGTTCTGTGGCCCTTGTGCAACATCTGAGGCCTGAGCAGGCCACTTGAGCTGGACCAGGGCCCTTTTGAGTGTCCTTTGGAGGAATGCAATTCAGCTTGCAGAATGGGTTTCTTGTTTGTTCACTCTTGTTCTGAGTCTCAGACATTCATGTATTGCAAAACCCCTGGGGATCTTGCCAAAAGACATGTTCTGGTACAGGCCTGGGGTGGGGCCCTAGAGTCTTCATTTTAACTTACACCCGATGATATGAAAACAGTGCAGCATTTGGAGACTATAGATTTATTCATTCCCAACTCATTTCCATGTTTGCTGTTCTGTACTCCACCTTTCCAATGTGCATGTTCATCTGTCTGCCCTCCACTCAGGATTTAGTCATATTTCTAATTGTTCTTCTGAAGGATCTGGCACCAATCTAGCATTGACACTAAATGGGTTTTCCTCCAAGTGACAGAAGAGTCGACCTCAGAATATACTTTGTGAGATCCAATAAATAGGACTGACAAACTTATTTTTTTATCTCTTGTATTCTGTGTCTGGAAGTGAATAATGTATCTCTTGCCCTTGCCACATTCTTAATGAAGCATGTGGAATTCAAATTGCAAGGATCAGTTAGGTGTTCAGGAACTTAAACTAGTAATACAGTAGTTTTGTGTAATTTCTAAAGCTTTTTTTTCTCTCCTCCTTTGTTAAAGAAAATATCTGTGGCATTGGCTGGCATTTGGTTGGAAACTCGTGTTTGAAAATTACTACTGCCAAGGAGAATTATGACAATGCTAAATTGTACTGTAGGAACCACAATGCCTTCTTGGCTTCCCTTACAACCCAGAAGAAAGTGGAATTTGTCCTTAAGCAGCTGCAAATAATGCAGCCATCACAGAGCATGGTGAGTGAATCCTCAGAACCTAAGTTCCTCGTACCCACCTTTCTGCCGAGAGCATGACAGTTGGTGCATGGAAGGCTGTGTGACGTGCTGGAAAGAGGAGGGATGCCAGAGTGAGTGGCATAGTAGATGTGGAACTAAAAGAAGGTCAGTCTCTTCCTTTAATTGTTTTTACTTGACCTTGAAACTTTTAATACTTCATACATTTTCTTAAGTCACATTTATTGTAACATGAAGAATAATATGTGAGATGAACAGTAATGTATGTGTGTTTGTGCACATACTCTGGTGACATCACTAGATGATTTCATACCTGTTTTATCTCTAGATTCTGCTGGGGTGAGGAGCAAGGAGTCAGAGCTAATTAGGAGTCCTATTTTGACACTTATGTCCTTTAGATTTAAGGTATTATTCCAGTACATATTGTCACCACCACTAAGAAACGTACACCTGTTTGGGTTTTTCTAGACCTGGCCAGCCCAACAAAAGAGGTCTTCTTATGAAGGGTTTCTGAGCTTAGAGAGGCTCACATTTTCTTCACCGGTAGAGTCAGCTCTGCCCATCATGCTGGGATTTCTACTAGTGACTCTCAAGTCCACCCCTTGGGAGACTTCTGGGTAAAAATTTTCTACCATCCCAGCTGGTCACAGTTCTACTTCTATTCCCTCTCACCTCCTCTTCAGGTGTTTTAGCCCTAACAGGTTCTGGGTGGCACTTTTCAAAAACAGAAACCCACACTGCTGTGAAAAGACTAGCATGTGAGACAACTAAAGTATAATGTGCTCCCACATCTTTAACTCCCGATATGGCCCAGTCTGTAGAGCCCAGGTGTGTATGAAAAAGCAAGATAGGGTAGAAGATATCTGGTAGAGCTGGGAAGAGGTAACCCTGAAGGTGGGAAGGAGTGAAGTGGAAAGAGAAGAAGGATGGGCTCCCTGTACATTGGGACCCTCCTGTTGAGGGAATGGCTCACTGAGTGAGCTGCAGGTTAGTTTGTGTGGCTGGGGCAGGTTGGATGGGAGGAAGATGCTATAGCTGGGCTTCAAGAAGGGACCACAGCCAAATCCAGAGATACCTTGTCCACGATGCTAATGGCTCTGCATTTTATCAGGGAAGGAAGAAGACATTATTAAAAGACTTGTAAAGTGTATCAATTAAAATTATGCTTCTTTTTAAAAAACATACATACATAAAGGAAATTTAGAAAATAACTAATAAAAGAGTATAAGAAAACAAATAATGTTTGTTAATAACACTAAAAACTCTTTTGGAATGTATTTATTTCTTTCAGGTCTTTTAATAAGCATGTGTATTTTTTTTCCTCTCAAATATGAAAATACATTGTACATTTTGTTTTTCGACTGCAAAAATTAAGAATACATTTCATCTCTGGGTTAGACATTATACTCAATTTAAAAAAAAATTTAAGTGCAAGGGCAAAGAAATTTTAGGAGAGCAGGAGACAAAAACCACTCTAGGTGTTCACTGATCTTTTATTCTTTATAAAATCCAGTGCCAAGTAAAGCAATAGGTTAAAAAATGCAGTAAACAGTGTCTGATCTGAGGATAGACAGAGGATTCAGCTTTAAAAAAGAAGGAAATACTGTCACAGATGGATCTGGAGTATCTTATACTGAGCAAAATAAGCTGGTCACAGAAAGACAAATGCAACATCACCCCACTTATGTGTAGAATCTAAAAAAGTCTAACTCATAGAAGCAAAGAGCACAATGGTGGTTTCCAGGCCTTGAGAGATGGGGTGAGAAATGGGAACATGGTGATCAAAATGTTAAAAAATAAATCATGGCATTCGCAGGTAAATGGATGAAGTTGGAGAATATAATACTAAGTGAAGTTAGCCAATCCCCAAAAGCCAAATGCTGAATGTTTTCTCTGATATAGGAGGCCAGTTCACAGTGGGGTTGGGACAAGGAGCATAAGAAGATTAGAGGAACACTGGAATGGCCAATGGGGAGGGAGGGGAAGGGAGGGGTAAAAAGGGTGAAGAAAAAAAAAAGACAGTAGAATGAGATGGATATCATTACCCTAAGTGCATGTATGAAGACACAAATGGTGTGAATATACTTTGTATACAAGCAAAGATATGTAAAAATGTGTTCTATAAGTATAATATGAAATGTAATGCATTCTGCTTTCATTTATAACAACTTAGAATATAAATAAATAAATAAATAAATAAATAAAAGACTTTTTTACATAAGATGAATAAGTTCTGGAGATCTAATGTATGCTATGGTGATAATAGTTAATAATGGTAATTGTATACTTAATATTTGTTAAGGACATAGATGTTAAATGTTCTCACCACATACACATAAGCGTGGTTATACAATGGTAAATATGAAAGGTGATGGATGTCAATTAGTTGATGGTGGCAATCATCACACAATGTATATAATTATGAAAGCATCATACAGGTTTTAAATCCTGATTTGAGGATAGACATATAACCAATATTTTATAAATTTTGGTGAAATGACTTCATGTGTGAATGGGCATTTAAACCCAGTGTGGGGTGACCATCTCTTCATAGCATTTGTCACAGAGTATAGAGATTGTGGATCTTGATTATCACTTTGCTATGGATCTCTGTGAAAATGTTGATACCTCTCTTCTCTAAGCTTGGTATTTGTCCTTTGTAAATTGGCCATATGGAAGTGCTGATCTATCCCAGTGGCCAAATTTAGGGTATAAGGAGGCTTTTCTGTACCTGTGGGTATACCTACTTAGTGGGTTTTTATCAAGTAGCCTGTTTGGTCAAGACATTGGTTGTTTTCATAATTGTCTCTGTTTTGCCCATAGTCCAAGCCCATCTTAACCCCGTGGGTTGGCCTTCGGAAGATCAATATGACCCACTGGTTCTGGGAAGATATGTCTCCATTTACAAATAGTTCACTGCAGTGGATGCCATCTGAGCCCAGTGATGCTATGTTCTGTGGAATCTTGTCAGAACCCACTATTCAGGGATTAAAGGCTGCAACCTGCATCAACCCCCTCAATGGCAGCATCTGTGAACGGCCTGGTAAGGACACTGGTGATAGGTGCTCCAGGAAGTTTCAGAAAGGAGGCAGGTTAAGTACTGACATGCATAACATGGTCTTGAAAACTGATGGAGAACTAACTTCAGGCATATTTCAAGCAATACCTCGAATTTTAAAAGCAGAAGGAAATAGTCTGTGGCTCTAATTTGAGCCATAAGCAAAACCAAAAATAAAATGTTACACAAAGAACCTAATATTCAAATTAGCATTGAGATTGATTGGTTTGTTGAGCACAAAACACGTTTAGAATTGCTCTGAAGGGCAAATTCCTTGGTGGCAGCAGAAAAATGCTGTGGAAGATAAAACCAAAGATGAGAAGCAATCAAGTCACCACAGGACAGTGTCAGTGGGGAGGAAAATGAGGAGAGATCTGTGACAAGAGACAGAAGCCAGTTAGAACCATGTGAGAGCTGTGGCTGAGTACTGAACCATCAAATGTTTTGAGTAGTTTCTCAGTTTGCATGTTTCTGGGGGCTAAGTTTAGGTTCCATGATGGCAGGTGCAGGGGCAGCCTCTGTAGCACACAGATGGGGCTTACCAGTGATAGGTAGAATTGTTGGTGATTTGGCTAAATCCTGTTCAGTTTTAGGAAGGTTCTGTAATTTGAGGAATACAGAAGTGTAGAAGATAATTCGTAGCACTGTAGGAGTTCTCTTAAAACAAGATTTCTAAATTGTAGGGGAGCTTTTCAGCCTTTTTGAATGCTGAATGCTTTGATGAATTTAATGAATGTTGTGGTCCTACTTACTCTCAAATTCATAAACATAGAGTTTTACATATTCAGATGGATTGTAAAACTCCTACAGCTCATTCAGGGTCCCCTACATAAGGGTTTTCAGACCCTACTTTTGTTGAAAGATTCTCTTTTTCCTTCACCTTTGTCCTCAGTGCTCTTTGAATAGAAGGTCCATTTCCTCCCTGGGTGTGTAAATACCTTGACTAAACAGTACATGATGAATCCAGTGTTTTCTGTTTTCTCCATGTCATGTAGTGCCTGAATTGAATTCGTGGCACACTATTGGGCCACAAACCTACACTTGAAATGTCTCTGACCTTAGATCACATATGGGAGCTCTTAAATGTTCCTCTTGGGTTTAATTCCCAGCAAACCACAGGGCCAAGCAATGCCGGACACCATGTGCCCTGCGGACTGCGTGTGGGGAGTGCACCAGCAGCAGCTCTGAGTGCATGTGGTGCAGCAACATGAAGCAGTGTGTGGACTCGAACGCCTACGTGGCCTCCTTCCCTTTTGGCCAGTGTATGGAGTGGTATACCATGAGCAGCTGCCCCCGTAAGTGCAAAAGGGAGTTGAGTACCTGCCATGTGGTGACAACTGTGGCATGGGGCAGTGTTCTCAATCTCTGAACATTTCACAAGCTTGCTGGATTTGACCTTCTACTTAAGTCATCTAGTCCTGCATGATGAGAACCTGCCTACAGAATCAGGCACAGTGATACACGTGAATAAGTCAAGTAAATCTAGGATAGATCACAGAATACAGAACCTCCTACTTTCCTAATTTATAAAGTAATTGCTCTCCAGTAGAGGCCCTCTGAGGTCCCTTTTGCCTCCAGCATCCTGGGATTCAGAGAGGAGGGAGTGATACCTGTTATGTGTTGGGCAAAATATTAAGCTCTTTAAATTCATTATCTCACTTAAATGGTCCCTATAGAGTAGTAATTTGGACTTAAGTTAGACTGTTAAAGAAAAGGTCATTTAAAGATAATGAATTTAGATCTACCTGATAGTGAATTGCTTACTGTTTGTTCTTTCAATAGCTGAAAATTGTTCAGGTTATTATACCTGCAGTCATTGCTTGGAGCAGCCAGGCTGTGGCTGGTGTGCTGATCCCAGCAACACTGGGAAAGGGAAATGCATAGAAGGATCCCACAAAGGACCAGTGAAGATGCCTCCACAGGCCTCTGCTGGAACTGCCTATCCACAGCCCCTTCTGAATTCCAGCATGTGTCTGGAGGACAGTAGATACAACTGGTCTTTCATTCACTGTCCAGGTAAGATGCCTGCGTATCCAAATTCAAGTCATTCGCTACCTGTTTACAAAGTACACACATTTGAAAGCTATACCATTCATATGAATTTCCTTTAAGAGAAAAAATATTGGTAACACCATTTTAGGAGAAAAGAATTTCCTTTAAACAATATTTTTAATGTTAACAAAAATATTGAGAACTTCACGTGAGTTATTTTACTAACTTTTCTCATAAAATATTTTTTATAAGAATGTTACAGATATATATGAAATAAAAACTAGAGTTCCTCCTTTTCTCTTCAATTCTTTATAAACAATTCAATATATATACTTCCAAACATATTAATTTATATATTTTAAAATAAAGAATACTGTGCTATAAGTAGGTATATCATATATATTGTTCGGCAGTTTGTGTCTTACTTAAAAACACATCATGGCAATTGTTGGAAAAAATTTAAAATGAAATCACCTTCCAATCCAGAAATTTACCTTCACAAATGTAGAAAAGAAAGAAAACAGTTTTCTTTTTAAATAAGCATTAAACCATACTGTTACACATCACAGGCACTCTACTAGTGAGATTGAAAAGATGGAGGGAAATTTTAAAATGACCAATCATATGTAAGCAATTATATACATGACCTCAAAACAAACAATAACTTGTTGTCATGAACTTTAATTCTTCCTGTAGAGATGGTTCCTTTTAAAAGACTGTTTTGTTTTTACCATTGAATTTTCTTGGCACCTTTGTGGAAAATTAGTTTACTGTGAACAAAACAATTTGATAAAATTCAATGTATCTTTATGATAAAAACTCTAAATAAACTAAATATAGAAGGATTATACTTCAACATAATAAAGGCTTTATAAGACAAAGCCATTGCCAACATCAAACTGAGTGGGGAAAAACTTCCCTAAAATCAGAAATGAGACAAGGTTGTTTACTCTCACCACTTTTATTCAGTATGGTACTGGAAACTAGCCAGAAAAATCAGACAAGAGAAAGAAAATGAATACAAATAAGAAAGAAGGAAGTCAAATTATCCCTGTTTGCAGATGATGTGATTCTATACCTAGAAACCCTAAGGAATCCATCAGAAGTCTCTTAGAACTGATAAATTCAGCAAAGTAACAGGATACAAAATCAAGGTACATAAATTGGTAGCTTTCCTATACACCAACAAGGAACTTGCTGAGAAAGAAATCAGGAAAAAATGTCATTCACATAGCCTCAAACAAACAAACCAAAAATACCTAGGAATAAACCTAACTGAGGAGGTGAAAGATCTCTACCATGAAAATTACAAAACATTGAAGAAAGAAATTGAAGAAAATCCTAGAAGATGGAAAGTCATCCCATGTTCATGGATTGGGAGAATTAATATTGTTAAAATGGCCATGCTGGGCTGGGGTTGTGGCTCAGTGGTAGAGCGCTCACCTAGCATGTGCACGGCCCAGGTTCGAGCCTTAGCTCCATGTAAAAATAAAGGCATTGTGGGGCTGGGGTTGTGGCTCAGTGGCAGAGCGCTCGCCTTGCATGTGCGCGGCCCGGGTTCGATCCTCAGCACCACATAAACATAAATGCATTGCATTGTGTACAACTAAAGTAAATAAATAAATATTAAAAAAATAAAGGCATTGTGTACAACTAAAGCAAATAAATAAATATTTTTAAAAATGGCCATGCTATGGGAGATAATCTACAGATTCAATGCAATCCCCATCACAATGACATTCTTTAGAAAATTTGACAAAACAATCATAAAATTCAGATGGAAACATAAGACTTAGAACTGCCAGGAGCAAAAGCAACAGTATGGGAGACTTCTGCCACCATGCTACCAGCCAGTCCCCAGGTCTAGCCCCAGTCCCAAAGCTGGCACTGGCAGCCCAGGCCTCTGAATGTGCATTCACTACTTGCTGGAACCCAGGAGCCTCTCCAGGGTTATGAACAAGTACAGTGTGAGGCCTGAGGACCTGAGGAATATGCAGCACTACAACCTCCTCTGCTGGCCCATGCACTACCAGATGAAATACCACTTCTACCAAGGCCTCTCCTGGCCCCAGCTCTCTTACATTGTTGAGGATGAGAATAGAAGATTGTGGGGTATGTTCTGGCCAAAATGGAAGAGGACCCAGATGATATGCTCCACGGACATACCACCTTGCTGGCTGTGAAGCAGTCCCACCAGCGCCTTGGCCTAGCTCTGAAGCTGATGGACCAGGCTTCTCGAGCTATGCTAGAGAACTTCAGTGCCAAATATGTCTCCCTGAATTTCAGGAAAAGTAACCAGGCCACCCTGCACCTCTATTCCAACACCCTCAACTTTCAGACAGCAAAGTGGAGCCCAAATACTCTGCAGGTAGGGAAGATGCTTATGCAATGATGCAGGACCTCACCCAATGACTGATGAGCTGAGGTGGCACCCGGAGCTGAAGGAAAAGGCAGACACAGGGTACCGGGTACCATAGAGAACAAAATGGAGAGCAAAGGCAATTCACTTCCAAGCTCAGGAGAGGCCTGTCATGAGAAGGGCCTGGCTGCCGAGGATAGTGGTGGGGACAGCATGGACCTCAGTGAGGTCAGCTAGACCACAGAGAGCACAGATGTTAAGGACAGCTCAGAGGCCTCTGACTCGGCCTCCTAGAACCTGCCCCATTCCATCCTCACCCACAAACTTTCACAATTAATCTCAGCCGTAGTCTTGGGGAAAAAAAAAAAAAAAAAAAAAAAAAAACAGTGCCAAAGGTATCATAATACCCAGATCAAAATGTATTAGAGTCATTGTAACAAAAACAGCTTGGTATCCACATAAAAATAAGACACACAGTTCTATAGAATAGAGGACCCAGGACCATGTATCTACAGCCATCTAATCTTGGCAAAGGAGCCAAAAATATACATTGGATAAAAAAAAAAAAAAAAAGAAAAAAAAAAAAAAACAGCCTCTTCAGCAAGTGGTGCTGGGAAAATTGTTTTTCCCCCTGTAGAAGATTGAAACCACATCCCTATCTCTGAACTGCACAAAAATCTACTCAAAATGAATCAAAGAACTTTATTTAAGACCTGAAACTTTAAAACTACCAGAGGAAAACATATGGGAAACAGTTCAAGAATAGGTATAGGCAACCGTTTCCTGAATAGGTCTCTAGAAGTTCCAGATAATAATAAGAATCGACAGATGGGATGACATCAAATTAAAAAGCTTCCGCACAACAAGGGAAACAATCAACAGAGCAAGGAAACAGCATATGGAGTGGAAGAAAATCTTTCCCAGTTCTTCGTCTGACAGAGGATTAATGTCCAGAATATATAAAGAACTCGAGAAAAAATTAACAAAAAAGTCCTCAAGTAATTCAGTTAAGAAATGGGCAAAAGAACTGAAGAGACACTTCTCAAAAGAAGTACAAATAGTCAGTAAATTTATGAAAAAATGCTCAACATCTTTAGCCATCAGGGAAATGCAAATCAAAACTACATTGAGATTCCATCTCACCCCAATCACAATAGCTGTCTTCAAGAAAACAAACAACAACAACAACAACAAAAATGCTAGCAAGGATAGAGTGGGGGAAGGAACATGTATACATCATTGGTGGGGGAATGTAAATTAGTATAGTCACTATAGAAATCAGCATGGGGGTTCCTCAAAAACCTAAAAAAAAAATGAGGTAGATAGAAGAAGTAAGAATAGGTAGAATATAGACAAACAGAGACAGAAAGAGAGACTATCTTTAAACCTAAAAATTCCATGAACACCCTCACCTTCACCGTCCCAGGCCTGTTTTCTGCCAGGCCTAAATTCTTAAAAGGTCTAATAAAGTTTAGACTACTGTAAATCTACTTAATTTGTGTCTTTATGCCTACTTTGCATACAGAATTATTTTTAAACTAATTAAAAGGAGCCTAGAGAGAAATAATAAGACCCATGATACAGTACTGTCCGAATGCTATTAACTAGATAATGTCAACTTGGAGATTCTCAAAAGAACCAGGCCCATGCTGCTGGAAAGGAGTTGAATTCGTTAGACTGATGCTACCCCTCATGCTTCTCATGTTCACCATGTACATGGTTTCCTTTGAAAGAGGTCTGAGACCCCCCTAAAGCATGTCTCATGCTCAATCACCTGCTCTCCCTGTCTCTTTGAATGCATATCCTGCTGTTTCTTACTTCCCTGAATAAATCTCTACTACTGATGCACCCTTAAAATCCTTTCTGTGTGGTATAGCTCAAAAACCTGCCAGGGCTGAGTTGAGGTCCCCCTTTCCAGCAGTCTCCTCAAACCCCATTTCAGCAACAGAACTACCTTATGATTCAGCTGTAACACTCCTGGGTATATATCTGAAGGAATCAAAGGCAGCATACTATAGAGATATTTGCATACCCATGTTTATCCTGGCAGCATTCATAATAGCCAAGTTATGGAATCAGCCCAGGTGCCCCTCAGCAGATGAATGAATAAATAACATGTGGTACATATACACAATGGAATATTATTTGGTCATAAAGAGTAACGAAATTTTATCAGTTGTGGGAAGATGGATGGAACTGGAGATCATCACGCAAAATAGGTCAAACTTAGAAAGACAAGGATCTCATTTTTTTTTTCTCATTTGTGGAATCTAGAAAGAAAAAAAAAAGAATGATGTAAAAGTAGAAGTGGGGCTAATAGGTGTTAGCAATACCGGGGTGCCATGAGGAATTCGACACATACTTGGGAAGCAGCTCCACGAGACAAAATTTACTTCTTTAGTAGGGTGTGCTACAGAACTAAGTCTGGCAAGCAAGCACACTTGGGCAGGCAGTCCACCTGTTTTTCTCCCCAAGGCAGCACTGCCCCCTTGCTCTGATAAGAGGAGCTTGGGTTACAATATATGTGATTGGCTAATTTTTTATTTTATTTTATTTTATTTTATTTTATTTATTTGGGTACTGGGGATTAAACTCAGGGGCATTCGACCACTGGGCCACATCCCCAGCCCTTTTTTGTATTTTATTTAGAGTTGCTAAGTGCCTCGCCAGTGCTGAGGCTGGCTTTGAACTCGCAATCCTCCTGTCTCAGCCTCCAAAGTGCTGGGATTACAGGCATGTGTCACCACACATGGCAATGAATGGCTAATTTTAAAGTTGAGGCGGACACAGGTTGTGAGCTCAAAATGGCTGTGATTGGTTACAGGACTGATTGGGGAGCTCAAAAATGGATAATTGGTTTCCATAGGCTATAGTGCTATAGTGTCTTTCCATTCTGCTCTATTTACCCTCTGGCTGCTTTTCTTACATCCCAATTACCTTTAAGTCTAAATACTGTATTCTGAAAATGGACCACCAGATTTTCTATTTTTCACATAGGGAAGAAGAGGACCAGGAGGAGGTCAGGGAAATAGGAAGAGAGGGGGAAGAGGGATATAAATGAAGTATGTTCATTTTTTGCATGTATGGTATTATCACAATGAAACCAGTGCATTGTACAATTAATATGCACTAATAATTGTAATAAAAATATGGAGAATAAAAAGAGGAAAATACTGTAAGGAAAGATACTAAATGTGAACATTATTTTCTAAGTGGTGAGATAGTATATGATCTTTCTCCATCCCTATATTCTTCAAAATCTACCATCATGAGCATATATTATTTTACAATGAATAACAACAAAATTTAGTTTGATATTGCTATGAATTTTCACCTCACTGTGACAATATGTTTAATTTTTCTGGACTAATGTTTTTTCTTTCCACGTTTTTTATTGGTGCATTATAGTTGTACATAATATGTTGTACAGAAAAGGTACATATAGTTAAACATTTGCTTTTGATAGTTTGATCTTATTTTTCAAATTAGTTTCTAATGAGTCATTTTTTTTTTTAATTGAACCATATTCCAGTCACTTATTCTAGAGGTTTCCACACTTTAGAGGGCAAAAGAATGAGTTGGGGTGAGGCCAAAGAATTTCCATTTCTAACAAGCTCCCAGGGGTGCTGATACTGAGGCTGCTGGTCCTGGAGCCAGACTTTGAGAACCACTGGTTTCAGCACCTTTCTATGAAGAGTGATAGACTCAGCTCTTTTCAGCTAATAGTGTCCTCAGTTTTTGGTAACCAGCATCCTGGCATTCAAATAAAACATTGGACCTGCTCACTAAGCTTCTGCCTTTCCGGATCTGCATTAGCTCACCAAGCTCTCAGGCTCAACTAATTGATCTTCATAAACCATCAGCCTTCCTCCACCTTTTCCAACAAGCCTTCCTCTCAGGCTTCACTTGGCAGAGCAAACAGATCACAATCAGTCCAAGAGATTCCAGTGAACTCTCTCAGGGTCAACTCCCTGAGGAAAGACTTGGATAACTCAGCATGATTGTCATGTTTTATTTATGTAGAGATTCCAAACTCTTCAACCCCTCATGCCTGTGTTAAACAGGATAACCCCCAAAGCAATAAAAAAAAAAAAATGTTTCTGTAACTCACAAGTTGCTCCTCTTTTCTCTCTTTGCATGCTCTGTAACTCTCATAGATGGTCAGTCTTTCTTGATTTTAATTTTGGCAAGGGCCCTCTTTAAACATATTTTGTTCATGATAATAAGAAATAAAAAATTATCTTCAAGGCTGCCATCCTGGTGTGTCTTTAACAGGTTTTCCTTCCTTTGGTAAGAATTAACAGAGTAGGATAATTTTTTTTCATTTTTTTTTACTTTGTTCTTTTTAGATATATATGACAATAGAGTATATTTTGGCATACATACATGGGGTATAACTGATTCTAATTAGGATCCCATTCTTGTGGTTGTACATGATGTGGAGTTTCACTGGTCATGTATTTATATATAAACATAGGAAAATTATGTCTCATTCATTCTACTGTCTTTCCCATTCCCATTCCCCCTCCCTATACTTCATTCCCCTTTGTCCAAACCAGTGAGCATCTGTTCTTCTCCCCAACCCCCCAGTGAGTCAGTTTTGATTTTTTTTTTCTTGTTTTATTTTGATTTTGAAACAGGGTCTTGCTATATTACCCAGGCTGGCCTCAAACTCCGGGGCTCAAGAGATCTTCCTACCTCAGCCTTCCCAGTAGCTGGCATGTACCCCAATGCCAAGATAGTTTGATGATTTTATTTTTAAAGACAACAAGATGCAGGTGAATCTCATGGAACTCACT